>CM053596.1:100927253-100953923 GCA_028646575.1 Pseudocheirus occidentalis
CATATAATCAGTCTCTCACAATATGTCCATTGTGGAGATGTTCTGCATAACTACACATGTACAGCCTGTATTGAATTGCTTGTCTTTCCAGTGGGGGTGGGTGACGAGGGAGGAAGGGAAAGAATCTAGAATTTAAAGTTCTATAATCAAATGTTAAAAATATATATGTATACACACACACACACACACACACACACACACACACACACACACACATATATATATATATATATATATATAATTATTAACTACATGCAACTGGAAATTAAGATATACAGGCACTGTGGTAGGGAGACCCATCCTGCCCTCCCGGAAAAGGCAGAGGGGCAATGGGGGAAGACATAGGAGAGAGCAGATTGGGAGAAGGGCTATACAGTGGGATGGCTGTTTTGAGGTGGTGGGTAGGGGAAAGATGGGGAGAAAATTTGTAACTCAAAATCTCATGGAAATGAGTGATGTAAGCAAGAAAATAAATAAACAAAATTTTAAAAATTTATATGTTTTCAATCAATTCCACTGTGTGATCCTAGCACAATGAGAATTCTAAAACTGAAAAGGCTAGAATTCCTACAGCCCTATCCTTGGAAAGAACCTCGTCCTACTGGAACATAATCTGATCACTATAGCCCTCCCTGATCTCAAAGCAAACTTCTTCATGTTCTCATTTGAAGATTTTTTTTCCCTTAATCCTATTCAAGTTATGGAAGTAAAGTAAAATTTAGGTTAAAGATTCAGTCCAGAGGGTTCAATTAGGTATGCAGGGCTAAAGGCCCAGCTTTACCTTTCTGCTATGGAAAAGAATTCAGCAATTTTTGAGAAAAGACACCTTTTTCCTAGTTGTTTCCTAAAACAATCATCCTCATCTTTCTGAGCTGAGAATGGAAAAGATGGAAGGATCAAAGGCACAGGATTCTCGGTACTTCCTTTATTCTCTTCATCAGTTCTTATCAACTCTTTGATGAGACATTTCACTAGAAAACAATGAAAGGTAACATCCTGTAGTAGAGAATTCTGAGGCCACACTCACTCATGACCATCCAGCTCTGTGAGCAGCATGGTGGCCTGACTCAATGGGGAATGATGCCTGTTTCATTTGTGATTCTTTGGTCATAACTGCTTTCACTGAGCAGGATTTATAGCCTCTGACTCTTCTCCTAGGTGCAAAACATACACTAAAGGTCAAAAAAGAACTGGTGTGAAAACTCGAAGAAGCAGACATCTAATGTCCTTTTCTGTTCTAAGATTCTATGACCAAGTGGTGGCCTCCATTTACTTTGTAAGATTAAAGAGATGACAACTTGATTTTTCCCAGTTCTTGCTGAAGAAAGTGATTTTAGCCATGAAGAATGCTGTGGTTCCTAGTGAATGGACAAATCAAAGCTGAGCTGTTTTCCTCTAAGTGGAGGCTTTCTGGCTGAAGTACATTCTGCATTGTGCATTCTCCAGAAGCATTATATAAGGCTAAGTCTTGCATTCCCAGTAATAAAATGCTTATGTAGCATTAGAATTAATTAAGTCACAATGAAGTCTAATCAATAAGGACTCAACAATATTGTCCACAAGAGATCTCTGTGCACTCTCAGGCATTACAGTTTTTCACTGTAAATTAATTTTCCTTTAGCTAAATGGCTGCCTTCACTATATTTGCTTACAGGTGGTTCTCTGGGCAGAGGAACAAGCTAGGCTTTCAGAAACAGGCTTCTGATGGTTGCTTTCATGTATCATTAGTGAGTTTAATGCTCAAGAAAAAAATATGCTCACATAAGGAACTGAGAAAGCTTCCTCCCTATTCTGTGCAGCTGTGTAACTGGTTATTCTAATGCTGATCGCATGCAGAGACTTCAACTAACACCAAATTTTGATTTGTAATTCCCTGACAGAGCTGGGCCCAATGAGGAACTTTAAGGACTGTAATACAAAAAAAGGAATGGAATAAGATCTTCACGGCACTTTATTTGAGGGATCAAAGTCAAATTCACACCAAAAAATACCTTTCTAAAACTAATTTACTTGACTCTATAACATATATAACATAGAGGAATTAATCTTTAGTGTGAAATTATATTCATATGATACTTAAGTTTGTTAAACCAATTCTGCAACAGATACTACTGCTGAGGGAAAAAAGCCTTGGATTAAAAGTCTAAATCTGCGGGTTCATGTACTGCCTCTATCACAATTTCTTTGGGATTCAGTTTCTTTGCAAGTAAAATGAGAGTTTAGCTTAAACTAGTACTAGATAACTTTAAAGGTAACTTCCAGCTTTCAATGTATAGATCAGTCAGTCAGTCATTAAGTATCTTTTACGATGTGGCAAGCACTGTGCTAAGAGCTGAGTTATTAGAGAATTAAATTATCAGTGAAACCTCATTATCAAACAATGTAGACTAAGTCTGTCAATTAAAAATACAGTTTCTGCTTAACACTGAGTCTGGTGTAAGCTTTCAAGAAGTGAAAGTTGGTGTAATAATTCATTTTTCAATAAATATTGAGTACCTACTACTATATCTAATATTCTTCATAACTCACATTTATATAATGATTTTGGGTTTCATAGGTGTAGGTACTTTCTTCCACAGTGCAGATCACAACCTATCCTTGCCCTCTTATATGTGACTCTTGTCCATATTCTTCCATAAATCTTCCAAAGAGGTCTACCCAATGTAATGGAGACCTTCTTGACATCAAGTGAATACCAGTGAAGGATGTGTTTTATCCATCTGACAAACATTGGCTCTTACTACATAACCAATCCAACCCCTTTTCTTTGATGCTAACCTTTACAACACCTATCTTATGTGGTTCTTCATGGGTATAGTCAAGCAAAACAAATTCCTGCATGCGTATGTCTAAAAATATCTCATTATGCACCTAAATGAGCAGCATGCTTCCTCAGTGGTTCTCTGAAATCCTGGCTGGTCAATATATTGAACAGAATTCTTCAGTCTTTCAAAGTTATTTTTCTTTATAATGTTTTCGCATAAATTACTCCATTGCTTCCTCTCCTTTCACTCTCAATCAGTTCATACAAGCGTTCCCAGAATCTTCTGAAAATGTTGCTTTTAGTCATTTCCTACAGCACAATAATATTCCATTATCATTTGTTGAGCTGTTGTCTGATAGTTTGGAAACTCCTTAATTTGGGGTCCCTATAAAGCTGAAGTTTTGTTTTGCTTTCAACTATTCTCTCCTTGGTACCATCCTCCCTCATTATACCCCACTCCAGCTCCATTTCACTTCTTTTTCTCTGCTGAATATCTCTGCACCAGATTGTGTGTGTGTGTTTCTTCAATTTCCCTTTGTCTGATTTAAATAAAAGCAAAGTTCATCTGAAGCCTAATCCCTCTGCTCCTTTTGCATATTTTTTTCTCACAAATTATAATAGAAAGCCCCTCTGCCCACTAGTGAATTTTTTTCTCTGTCCTTTTTTTCCCCTTCTTAAAACTATTAGAACAGAACTAACCCACCCTGCAGGTCTTCTGTTTGTCCCATTTAATTCTTTCAATGTCTTTATAAGACATTAAGATCCTGAAGGGACACATTTCTTCTTCCCCAATTAGAATGTTATATCTTTATCATCATATAGCCCTTTCTAAATGCTCAAATAACTTTACTTTCTAGGTTTTTCTTGATTCATGTTTGTATTCTAAAGTTCCTACTTCACCATCAGGGATGGTGAAAAATCATATGCTCCATAAAAATTCAATTCTTTTCCTCTATAAAATTATACTCAGATTTGCAGAGTTTACTTGATTGTAAATCTGTACAATATAATCTGTATGCAATTTGCCAGTCCATCAACCAGTCAATAAGCATTTATTAAATATCTGCCATGTGCCATGCAGTGTGCTAAGCACTAGGGATACAAATGTGATAAAAGAAAGACAGTTCCTGCCCTCAAGGAACTTATAATCTAAGTCCCAATGTAGGGCAACCTGGTGAGAAATGAGATGTCTAAAGTGAACTCCCTCTTTAAATGGAGGATCTAGAGCCCATGGCCCCATCCTCTAATCAGAGGAACAAGCCTTGGATCTCTTACTGTTGATAGCAGAAACTGCCAACTCTGGTGTGATCCTATTAGTGGCTCCTTGGTATTTGAACTCTTTCTTCCTGGTTACTTAGAAGTATTTTTTTCTTTGACAAAGAGGCTTTAGAGCAGGGGTGGGGAACCTGTGGCTTCAAGGCCATATGTGACCCTCTTTAGTGGTTCTCAACCCTCCTAATGTCGTAACCCTTTAATACAGTTCCTCATGTTGTGGTGACCTCCAACCATGAAACTGTTTTCGTTGCTGCTTCATAACTGTAATTTTGCTACTGTTATGAATCTATCTGATATGTAGGATGTATTTTCATTGTTACAAATTGAACATAACCCACAGGTTGAGAACCACTGCTCTAGGTCCTTGAGTGTGGCCCTTTGACTGAATCCAAACTTCACAGAACAAATTCTTTTTAAAAGTTTCCTACCCCTCCTCTAGAGTCTGGCTACGACATTCCTGGAACTTTTCATTTTGGGGTTTCTTTAAACTGGTGTATTCTCTTGGTTTTTACTTCCATCTTTGGTTCTAAGAGGTTTGGGCAGTTTTCACTTATGATTTCATAAAACATAGTGTCCGGTTTTTAAAAATGATTTTCTGGTAGTCCAAAGGTTCTTAAATCATCTGGTTTTTTGGTCAGTTGTTTTTGATAGTAGATTTTTATCCATCTTTTCAAAGTTGATTTTGCTCTAGCAGGAGTTAATGATAATGGCTGCTCACATAATCATGTTCTCCCTTAGCCCCAAAGGTAGAAAACTGCACCACCTCCTTGGGAAGTCCTCATATTCCTAAGTTCATGGTTCTAGACTTGGGCCCTCAGCAGTCATAAAATCCAACCTTCTCATTTTAGAGAAATAAGTATATAAATGAGGCACAGAAAGAACAAATGCCTTACCAAGGATCACATTGCTAACAAGTACCTATCTTCGTCAGGACAACCCTTCCTTGCCTAACCTAAATCATAATGCCTTCTTCCTTTTCTGAATTCCCAAGAGTACTTCCTAAACACACACAGTGTCTGTCTGTCTGCCTGTCTGTCTCTCTCTGTCTCTCTCTCTCTCTTCCCCCCCCATAGGGACTGAACCTCTGATTCATTGCTGGGAAGCTATCACTGGGGAATTTCCTCCAGCAATGTGTATTTACACCTTCTGTGCAACTTAATGTCCTTAAATACTTGCATAGAACAACAAGAGGTCAAGTGAAATGCCCGGAGTTATGCATCAAGTACATTTTAGAAACAGTAACTTGACCCTGGGACTTCTTGGCTTAAAAAATAGCTTTTATCTACTCCTCCACAAAGCCTCCTCTGACTCTTAAGAGTCTAATATTCTATCATATTTTCTAGTCCATATATTTCCATACATGTAACTTCTTGCTTTAATTGTGGTATAGGCTCCTTGAAAGTAAGAACTATGTCTTATTCTCTTCCCTTCCTCCCCCCCCAATTCTCTGCAGTGGTTCTCAACCTGTGGGTTGCGACCCCTTTGAGGGTCGAATGGGGTTGCCTAAGACCATTGGAAAACACATATTTCCAAAGGTCTTAGGAACAGAGACACTGCTCCTCTATCCATCTCCAGGTGGGTCTGTCCACATGCAGATACGGCCACATATGAGAATTAAAGGGTAGCAGCATTAGGAAGATTGGGAACCACTGCAGTAGGGCCTAATTAATACATACTCATTCATTAGATCCTAGATTTGGAGCTGGAAAGGACCTTAGAGGTAATCTAGTCCAACTCACTCATTTTACAGAGTAGGAAACTTGCCCTAGGTCACACGGGCAGTAAGTGCTAGAGCTAGAATTTGAACCCAGGTCATCTGACTTCAAATTCAGCATTCTTTCCAGTATACCACAAAGCCTGTTGACTTGACTCACTGATGTTAAATTATGGAAGCTATAATAGTAATTTTCCTCTTCCTAAAACACTTCCCTCACAGCAACTGCAAAAAAAAAGGTAACATAATTATTATTAATATTCACTTTACAAATAAGGAAACTGAGGCTCAGCCCAAGTACTCTGAGGTAATAATCATCAAAACCAGGTATCTTGACAAGAAGATTCCAGTGGAAGAGAAAAAGATAAAGCCAGCTAAGATATGTGATACTGAACCCAAAAAGGAACTCAAGTAGTATAAGATGACTGAGGAAGACCTAGGTCCAAATCTCACTTCTGATTTGTGACCATGGACAAGTCACTCAACCTCTAATAGCCGCAGTTCCCTCATGTGTAAAAAGGGAGATATATGTCATATTCAACTCATGAGGTTACTGTATGGCTCAGATGAAATAATGTAAATAAAACATTGTTGAGATTTTATAGTTCTAGATACATGTTGATTGCTATTATTATAGTCAAACTATGTCCAGCAGTACCACAGAACCAAACTATCAAGATTCTGAAATAGCTCTCTCAGTATCTTCTGTGAACTGTCTGGACAATGCTGGGCACAATCTTGCTCAGAAACAGGAGAATGTAGTCAGTTACCTCTGGGCCTTTAGGACTGCTACATACACAGAAAACGCATCTATAGAACTTAAATATAGTACTAAGTGAGGGAAAGAATGAATAACCCTAACCCCTTTCATCTTTCATTAAATTGTCCTGATATCTTTCCCATATATGACTTGGAATTCAATTAAGGACTCCAGGCAGTAGTGAACTCATCTGTATTGCTGACAGCTGGTAAAAAAATCACTCTTCAAGCTTTCAAAAGTTTATGTTTCAAGTTTGCATCCTTTTCTATTCTCACTATGTATATACTGAAGCTTTTGTTCCAATTACCTGTGAAATAACTCCTCCATCATAAAAGAGCAACTATCACAAAACAATCACACAGAAAACACTTATCTTATAACAGAGATCTGAAAGGACTCATGATTATCTGTCCGTATTTTACACATTAAAACACTTGTTACGAAGAGCATGGTTAGGAGTTGTCAAAAATCCAATACCAAGCATACTGACTGTAGTCAGATCACTGAGCAGCTGGAAGTCAGGAGGAGTGAGATGAGGAAGGCTCGGCTTTAGCTTGTCAAGTCTTTCACCTGAACAAGACATCTTTTTTGACAAAAACAATGCTTACAAACAATGCAAACATTTAGTTTCCTCTAAGTGAAAGGAATGCAGTATTAATCTTGGTTCATAAACAGGGAGGTCAATTGTACAATTATTTAGTCATTTCAAAAAGATAAAGCCTTATTGGTGAATTCTAGTGATTGGTCAGACCAGAATAATTAATTGGATGAGCATGTGGGGAATTGAAGGCACCTTTGACTTATTATGAGTGAAGGTCTACACCAAGGATTGTTAACCTGGGGCCTACAGATAAATTTCAGGGGGGTTCATGAATGTGGATGGGGAAACAATTACATCTTTATTTTAGCATAATTAACTTCTTTGTAATCCTATGTGTTTTGTGCATTTCAAAAGATTCTTCTGAGAAGGGACATACATAGTCTTCACCAGAATGCCAATAGTCTATGACACAGAAACAATGAAGAAAGCCTGGTCCAGAAGGTCAGTGAAGGATAAGGCTGAAGGAATTCTCACAGCATCCTCTTACTCAGGCATCATATGCTCCTCCTGACTCAGGAGCTTCAGCTGTCCCCAATGTAGAAGCATATATAAGCTCCAGATACAACGGATCATGGCAGGCTTTGGACAAAGCAAAACTTGCTCCGAGAAAACTAGGGGCTGTGTCACTTTCCTTTGTACTGTCCATGTCTCACAGAGAGAAGGTGCATTTACTAGATGGAATTAAGTGTTTAGTCATGTAACATACATATTACATAGTATCTTACAGTGTAGATACCTGTGCACATGAGAATGATCAGGGGCACAGTGGAGAGGGCATGGGATTTAAGAGCAAAGAAGATCTGAATGAGTCCAGCCTCACATGCTTCCAAGCTGGGTGACCCTGGCAAAGTCACATAACCTCGCTTAACTTCAGATTCCTCATCTGTAAAGTGAGGATAATAAAGAGTATCTAGCTCACCAGCTTATGGTGAGGATCAAATGAGCCAACATATTTAAACTGCTTTGCAAACCTTGAAGTACAATATGCAGTAAATGCTAGCTATTGCAAAACTCTATCCTTCACAACACACTGCACATAAAACAGGTGCCTGCTAAATGTTTATCAAATGAAAGACAGAGGACAGAAAATCCAATTAAACTTTGGAAGAATAAGAAAAATTCTAGATGCCTACATAGGGAATGACCTATGTCATAGTTCTAGATACATGTTGATTGCTATTATTATAGTCAAACTATGTCCAGCAGTACCACAGAACCAAACTATCAAGATTCAAAGCAATTCACCACTCTGCCCCATTGCTACAGCCTGTCTTTTCAGGCATGAAGTAGCTCAAGAAAGAGATGATGGCATAATTCACTCGGAATATTATAGAGACCAGAGAAGTAGAGAAAAAGTTATTCTTTTATGCTCTGTCTCTATAAATATTCTTGAAAGATGCTGACCCCTAATGATCTTAAGAAGCTTGGGAAGTCAGATCTGCCTTGCTTCCACACAGAAGAATCAAAATAGGAAAGCTATTCTTCCCTTGTTCAGCAAAGATCCACATTTTTCAGTCATTAACTCTAGGGAAATGGCATTTCATTAAAAGTGAAATATGTCTAACTATTTTTCCCACAGGGGTTACAATACATGTCTGGACCTTTGGTCCAGACCAATACCAATAGGTATGGAAAAATGAAAACAAATTATTCAGCAGAACTAAAAACATCACTCACCGCAAATCCTCTGGAACCCTCCCATTTTAATGTAAAGGTAAATGGTAAAGTGCCTTAGATTTCAGGCACTTTTCAGTCTTAAAACCTTCCAAAAGCTCTTCACTTTACCACCCACTCATTCAAAACTTTTATTTATTTCTCTGCTTATTTCTTTATTTGTTCGTTTGAGTAGGGAGTGAGAAGATGAGAAATCCCAGATTTCCATAGGAGTTTTAAGTAGAAAACAAAGAAATAAAGTTAGCTGTTGCCCTCAGCTTCAAGCCAGGTCTCAGGGAATTGCAGTTCCAATATGAGTCACTATGAGTATGAAAAAAGTCATAATGCTGGTAACAAAGAAGCCAGCAAACTGGGGTCTAACGAGAGTTTCCTGTCAACTATGCCCTACTGTCAGGTTCTCAGTGCTAGTAAGCGGCATCTGTGGTATGTACTGCCAACACCCTTACCTGTGGACATGAAAAATGGAATTCGGAACTTTCCACTCAGCACCCGGGCCCGAAGATTCTGTAGGGTGCTGCCATCGAACGGCAAGGCGCCACAGACAAGCACATAGAGGACTACTCCAAGGCTCTGCATCCCAAATAGAGAGTGTATGTCATTAGCCCACAACAAAAGAAACAAAACAGACCAATATAATGCATATGAAGATGACGGCTAGCCATGTACATGACAATGAAACCGTTTCTTGGGAGAAATAAAACTATTAGTGTGGGTCTGTGCCAAGACTGAATTTTCAGAATATGTAACTTTCCTTCACTGATATGTTTTCATTTCAGTTTAATACCTCAAATATTTTTCTAACTATTACCCTCCTCAAGTATGGAGTGTGGCAACAAAAGGAAGAATCCTTCGCTCTAGGCACAGCAATCACTTGAACTAATGAGAACTTATGGTATTTATGAAACTGCAAAGGAATTTTCATATGGTAGCTCATCATATGTGATGTCCATTAGGAGGCAAGCTCTATGGGGTAAAAATTTGACCAAGATTCCACTGCTTCTATAAGCACAGAATTTGTAGGGTGCTCTAAGGTAAGGCTATTATCATTAAAGACTCGTGTTCCATGTTATGCAAAACAACAACTTACCCAAATATCCACTTTGGGTCCATCATATTCCTTTCCTTCAAAGAGCTCAGGGGCAGCATATGGGGGACTTCCACACCAGGTCTTCAGTAACTGCCCTGGGGTAAAGATGTTACTGAACCCAAAATCTGGAAAGTAATTGAGAAGAGCAACTACTGTTACTTTTGTTGTAGACATAAACTCCAGTTTCTATAATAGAAGAACTTTACCCTGGTAAATTTGAAAATCATCTGATAAAGATGAGGTTTAAAAAAGTCAAAGTAGTATCATTTTGACAGTCAATCACTAAGCTAAAGACTGAAAGATCAATGGAGAAATGTAGCCCATAGGAATACAGAATTAAAGCTGGAACTACAGAGAACATCTGGTCTAAATCCCTCATTTAATAGTGAAGGAAATCAAGGTCTAGAGAAGCTGTGACTTGCCCAAGATTACACAAGCATCAATCATTCATTAGCTGACCAGTGGAAACAAGCATTTATTAAGTGCCTACCATGTGCCAAGTACTGTACTGGGTCAGGGGGTTAGAGACAACAATGCAAAGTCCCTGCCATAAAGAAGCTTACCTTCAGTCAAGGGAAAGAAGAACACATAAAATATAGAAATAATAGAGTAATTTTAGGATGGGAATAAGTAGTAGATATGGGTTGGAGAATGAAAAGAGGCCTCCATTAGAAAGTAATTTGAAGTCAGATTGGTAGGAAACTGGGGATTTTATGAAGAAGAGGTAAGGAGAGAGTACTTTCAAAGCATGGGAGACACAATATGTAACAGCATAGAAAAAGGAATGCCACGTGAAGAACAGCACGACGCAGAATAAGAGGAGATAGGGATTTGGACCCACATCCTCTGAATCCAAATTCAGCACACATTCCACTGTGTCATTCCCCAGGGTCATGTGAAAATGGATGCCTCATATCCACTTCTGCAAAAGTAAATTCTATCAAGCATTCAAAGAATAATTAATCCCAACATTATATAAAGTATTTGTAATATTAACAAAAGGAGGTACCCTTCCAAACTATTTCTATAGTACAAATGTGATTTTGATACCTAAGCCAGGGAGAGACAAAAAGGAAAGAAAATTATAAACCAATATCCCTAATGAACAATGATGCAAAGATCTAAATAAAACATTAGCAAGTAGTCTATAACATTAAAATTTTTTCAATGAATGAATCAATAAGGTATTTATTGAACATGGCATTTATCACTGTGTAAATCACTGTGCTGAGCACTGTGGATACAGACAGAAAAGTCAGACCCCAAGAGCTCACATTCTAATTGAGAGGACAATACCCAGGGAAAGTTCCAGCTGCAAGTCGGATGGAAAGGTCCCATCGTCCTGAGGGTACACAAAGGAGATGGTAACGACTCTTCTTTAACATCATTTTTATTGATAATCAACATATCATTTCTGAGGTTGAACCATTCAACAGTACCAAGGACTCAGGTGACAAGAATGTTCTCCTTTGGTTCTTTACTCGCTAGGGCTGTTGAACCCTCAAGGAGTAGCTGCCAAGGTGCCTGATGCCTCTGCAAAGGGGTGATGGCTGTGCAGCAATGGGCTAGAAGCACCGCCATTCCCAAGGCTCTATCTCCATCAGAGTTTGAGAGATGATGATCAGGGCTGTGTGTGTGTGGGGGGGGGGGGGGGGAGGGGGCGGGGAGTTTGACTTGCTCAACATGTGCTGCTTCCTGTCTCTCCCTTGGGCTGCCCCATGGCTTTAGCTTAACTGGCTTGTCTGCTCCGTGATTGGCAGCTGGTAGGGACGGCTGGCGTCTTCTTCAAAGAATGTGCTTCCCATATGATGATTATGAGGCTAAAAGGGGGAGAACTGTTCTGGGGATTGCCATTCATCCCTGGGCTCTTGTGAATATCTGCCTGTTGCCAATAGCTAGTTAGTAGTAATCACTGCCGATGATGAGAAAAGTGAACCCCTTCTCCACAATGACTTCTCACCTCAATGATGACTGGAAGGGAGGGGGAAGCTGGGTTGAAAGCAAGTCTGGTGGTTTGGGAAACAACGGTACCCATAAAGCTCTTAGCTAGCAGAGTCTCAGGGTAAACAGTGATCAAGGTGCTGGTTGTGATGGCAGTGTAAACGCTTAGAGAATGCTGCCTCCTGTCTCTCCCACAGGGTGCTCTACTACTTGTATAGCACTATGACCAGCTCAGGTTTATATCAGGAATAAAGGATTGGTTCAACATAAGGAAACTTAAAAATATAACAAACCATAGGAATAATAGAAATGAAAAGATTTCCATAGGTTTTTGATAGAATCCTATACCTATGTCTATTAAGAACTCTAGAAATCATAAGAAAAAGCCTTTCCCTTAGTATAGTAAATAATATTGATCTAAATCCAAGAGTAAACATTACATATAATAAAGGTAGAGACCTTTCTGATTAGACTGTAGTCTAATCAGACTGTAACACAGTATTAGAAATAATAGTTATAGCAATAAGACAAAGAAAAAATCAAGGGAATAAGCATAGACATATGCTTCTATAAGCATATAAACCATTAGCATATGAGCTAGAAAGAAAAATACCATTCAAAATAACTATCAAAGTTATACAATATGTAGGACTACATCGTCCAGTATTTACCCAGGAGCTATTTAAATCTAACTATAAAACAATCTTTGCAGAAATAAGATAGACATAAGTAAATGGGGGAAAAACATTAATTGTTCGTGGTTAGATTGAGTCAGTATAAAAAAAATGACAATAGTACCTAATTTAATTATTCAGTCCTGTACCAGACTACCAAGTTATTATTTTATATAGCTAGAAAAATAAAAAAAAATCATATAAAAAAATGGAAAGTCAAGAATTTCAAGGGTAATAACAGCGGGAAAAGTTTGAATAATGGGGGGATTGTCTATCAGTATTGATTCTCAAAGCAATAATCATTACAATGATTTACTACTGGTTAGAAAAGAGAAAGGTCAATCACGTAACAATTTAGATATATAACAAACTGAAGCAAAAAATCCCAATAGTACAGTGTAAGATTAAACCCAAAGGTCTCAGTTACTGGCAAAAAGACTTACTAACTGACAAAAAACCTAGGGAAAACTAGACAGTAGTTGAGCAGAAATTAGATTTAGACTAACACCTCACATCAAACACCAACTTAAGCTCCAAATAGATGAAATAATATAAATATAAAATAATGTAATAAAGAAGCTAAAGGAACAAGAAAGAAATTAATATTTGGATTTACGGATGCATTCTCCAAATGAAGAAGAGTCTATGACTACACAAATAGAGAAAAATCACACAAATTAAAACAGGCAATTTTGTTTAAGTAAGATTTAAAAGGTCTTATATCCAACATATAAAACTAAGAACCATTCTCAAATAAAGAGGGTTTGAACAAGGAATTTTCAAAGTAAGAAATCCAAGCTACCAACAAATATATGGAAAAAATGCTCTAAATCACAAATAATTAAAGAATTGTAAATTGAAGTACCTCTGAAGTTCTGTCTCATAGCATCAGAGATGACAAAAAAGGAAAAAGGCAAATTCTGGAGGAGTTATGGAGAAACAGGCACACCGGTGCATTACTGATAGGAGCTGTGAATTGGTTCAACAATTTTGGAAAGGGATTTGGAACTAATGCCTACCAAATTGCCAAAATGTGCATGCCCTTTGACCCAGATATAGTGTTACTAAGCATTAACCCCAAAGAAATCAAATGAAGAAAAGGATCTTTATTTACAAAAATATCTGTAGCTAGTTTTTTATATTTGCCTTCAACTAGAAACTAAAGGGATGTCCTATTTGGGAATGTGCTAAACAAACTTTTGGTACGTTAATGTAACTGAATAGTATTGTGTGACAACAAATAACAGAATAGACATTTTCAGGGGAAATCGAAAGACCTCTATCAACTGAGAGAAAAAGGAAGCAGAACAAGAACAATTTAAACAACAATAATAACATAGAGAAAACCCTTTTTTTTTCAAAGACTCTAGAAATCTAATCAAAACAACTATAGAGCATGAGTCCAAAAGAAGAAAGACAAAATGCAATACTTAATGCCAGCAGAGACATGATGAACTTAAAATGCAGAAAGGGATATATATATATTTAGACCAGGTGAATGGGAGAATTTAGCTTCCTAGATTACTGAAGGCTTTGTTATTATTTTTTGCTTGTTTTTAAATTTTTATTTGCTCAATGGGGGAGGGAAAAAGTGCAAGAGAAAGATTATTTTTAATAATATATTTAATATTTTATTTTTTTTCCATTACATATAAAATTTTTAACATTAATTTTTAAAAATTTTGAGTTTTAAATTCTTTGTTCTTCCCTACCCTCCCGCCTCATTGAGAAGGCAAACAATTTGCTATAGGTTACACAAATGCAATTATGTTAAACATATTTCCATATTAGTAATGAAAGAAAACATAGAACCAAAAAAAAAAACCCCAAACAAACAAGAAAAATAAAGTAAAAAAAAAAAAAGGATACTTCCATCTGCATTCAGGCCCCATCAGATCTTTCTCTGGAGACAGGTAACATTTTTTATCATAAGTCCATTAAGATTGTCTTGGATCATTGTATTGCTGAGAAAAGCTAAGTCATTCACAGTAGTTCACTATACAATGTTGCTATTCCTGTGTACAATGTTTTTCTGGTTCTGTTCATTTCACTTTGTATCAGTTTATTTTTTTAATTTTTTTAAAAGAAAATTAATTTTTTAAAGAAGAAAAAGAGAATACTTCTAGTATCATAAACCATAAATAAATATTATTTATTGTTGTGCCATGATGTTGCTCTGAACTGAAACTCAGGCACTGAACCTCACTGCCAAAGAGGAATGGTGAAAACATACTGTATCATCTTGTTGCTTTAAAATATATATTTCAAAGCACTGCCTTAATAGGAATGCCTCTCACACTACCATTGAGGAATGGATGTAGAGTATTTATTGAAAAAAATAATGTATTAAGTTATTGGGATCTAAAATGGGTATTTAAATCACTGAACTACTAATACACATAAAGTATAACTAAGTAAAATTTCAGAAAAAAGGTAAATGGACAATTTTAATTGCATAAAACTGAAAAGTTTTGCATTAACAAAACTGATGCAGTAAAAAACTGAGATTGTCTGTTGACAAAACTAAAAGGAAAATAATTAATTGGGGAATAAATCTTTGCAGTAAATTTTGCTGGTAAACATCAGTTATAAAAGATGTGTAGGGAACTAATTCAAATATATAAGAATAAGGCCCATCCTGCAAAGGGTGAAAAGTGAAAGGGTATGAACAGGCAGTTATCAAGAAAAAAAAAATCCAAGCTATCAAAAGCTATATATGCATGTTCCAAATCACTAATAATTAGTGAAACACATATTAAAACAATTCTGAGGTTACACTTCATTCCTGTCAGATTGCTACAGCTGACGACAAATGGAGCTGACAATGATTGGCGAAGCTGTGGGAAGACAAGCACAGCAGAGCACCATTCATGGAGCTGTGAAGTGGTCCAGCCATTGTGCAGAACTGGAACTATGTACTGCACATACCCTATGAAACAGTGATATCGCTACCAGGCCTATACAGCAAAGAAATCTTTTTTAAAAGGGGAAAAGGCCAATATGTAAAAAAAATATTTATAACAGTTCTTTTTTTTGTTGCAGTAAAGAAGCAGAAACAAATCATTATTTGATATATAATTGTGATATAAAACAGTTTAAACTTTAATAGGTTAAAACTGCTCTATGACTTTTGGGACACCCTATATTACTACACCATAAGAAATGATCAAAAAGGCAGTTTCAAAGAAACCTGGGAACATTTTGTGAAGTAATGCAGGATTAAGTGAACAGAAGCAGCAGAACAATTTATACAGTAATAACACATAAGGAAAAAGAACTTCGAACCATATAAGAACTATGAGCAATTCAGTAACCAAGCATGACTGCAGAGGTCTTGCTACAGAAGCAAGCCTAACTCCTCTGCTATCACAAACTAGGCCTAGCTCCTGAGAAAGAGGACACACTACAAAGATGGAATGAAGCATAAGTTGTCAAAAGTGAATAATTTGTCATAAGGAAGGCTCCAGGGATGGGCAAAGGGAAGGAGGAAAGTCATCAGGAAATGACAATTACACACACACACACACACACACACACACACACACACACACAAGAACACTTCAATAAAATATTTTTGTCAAAAAAATGCACATTAGATTATCTCCAGTTTCTTTTCTGGGAGTTATAAAACTTAAAAGTCAGTGAAATCCTGCAGATAAAGTGAGCCTAGATTGAAGTAAAGTGCTTAATATAAGTTTCTTACGCTATTCTTCAGAAAAATTGAAGAGATTGAGCTAGATAACACAATTAGTTGATTTTGAAATGCTAAAATGGAAAAGTAGTTACTAATTCAATGCCAAATGGAAAAGAAGTTTCCAATGTAGTACTTCAGTGATCTGGGTTTAACACTGTGTATTGTCAGTGAAGCACCAGGCTCAGGCTTCCCAGACATTCAGGTATACATCCTATCTGGTAGCCTGGCTCTTTTTAATCCATATAGTGAATACTGTTTTGTAGAGTCCACATAATGAGGCCAGGGGTTTGTTTTTATGTTTGTTTTCTGGAAGAGAAACTGTGATAGGCTGCACTAAAAATTTAACACAAGTACGTAAAGATTTTCCTAATAAACAGGGGAAAAATAGACACAATTTTTCCTGTTAGATGAACCAGAAGAAAATCTATCCACTACTACCTGTTTTTTCTTTAATCAAGAAATAAATCTAATCACACAGTGTTTTCTTGTCCTCCAAACAGAAGATCTTTATAAATGAAACAGTTAATAAAAGGAAGAAGCTGCAGAGAGGACTCTGAGTTTTGATTATTGTTATGTATAAACTAATCTATGCTGTCAAAAATGACATAATTATGTTGAGAGGACTGAGAGGGGGGGAAGGGAGATACAAATGGGAGACCCCATGGCTTCCATACTACTTTCCAGCTTAGCAGCTGGCTACCTAGGCTGGAAAAACTGAAAAAGACCAAGAAAGGCTAAACTTTTCAAAATTTATGGGAACCTTGGGAAGTTTTGAACAACTAGGTGTTAAGAAGTTCCTTCAAAACTCTATACAGTATAGTTAGCCTAGATTGAAGTAAAGTGCTTGATCCAAGTTTCTTATGCTGTTCTTTGGAAAACCTTGGAGAGATTTGAGCTAGGTAGCACAATTAGCTTGAGCTACCCTAATCCTCTACTCTTTCTTCCTATATTACCTATCAAAAGGAATTTATGCAAGTCAAGCTGGCTCTCCTGTAGTCATCTCCAGTCTTACTCTTTTTTTTTTTTAATTTTTGGAGGGGGGAAGGCAGGGCAATTGGGGTTAAGTGACTTGCCCAAGGTCATATGGCTAGTAAGTGTTAAGTGTCTGAGGCCCAGATTTGAACTCAAGTCCTCCTGACGCCAGGGCCGTTGCTCTATTTACTGTGCCACCTAGCTGTTCCTCCAGTCTTATTCTTAATTCCATTTTCAATACTTTGCCCAAGCATTCTTCTTCCAATCTGTCATGTCAAATAACTTCCTACAACTACCTCCATGAAAAATCTCTTTTGGAATAATGCAAGTTATTGGGTTTGTTTTGGTCTGCTTCAAAAATTTCCCAATAACTTTCAATTATGCTTCTTTTTAATCAAGGTAATTTTATGGTATCTTCTCCCGTCTCCAGACATTCCCCTCATCACAAAGTAGCATTTGAGTAAAACCCAAGTGATAAAGCAACTGTGTCTGACAGAATATGAATAAATTTCCATACTCTCAGTCTCTACCAGAGTTATAATTCCCCTTCTCCTTTCTGAGATCAAGATTAGTCTCTACAATTAATCTAAGCCTGGTGGTCTTTCAGGGTTGTTTCTGTTTATAATTTCATAGTCATTCTCTATATTGTTCTCTTGGTTCTACTCTCTTTTCTGTATCTATTTACACAAACGTTCCCAAATTCCTCTGAATCCCTCAATTTAGCACTTCTTATGGCATAATAATATTCCATTATATTTATATACCATAATATTTTCAGTCCTCCCCAACAGATGGGCACACAATTTATTTTTAGTTTCTTTGCTACCAGAAAGAGTTTTACTATGACTACTTTGTTACAATACAGGGACTTTGCTTTTGTAACTGACCTCCCTAGAATATACGCACAATACTAGGATTGTTCTGTCAAAACATAAATACAATTTAGTGGCTTTTCTTAAATAATGACAAAGATACGCACAAAACGCACACAAACACACAATACCTACAATAATAATTTCAATGCAAGACAAACATGAACTTAGAAAAATAAAACAATTCTAACCTTGATAAGAAATTATATTCTTAGCTGATATCTAAAGGATTAATTTTTAAGCGAATTCACTTGCAGTTTAATAATAATAATAATAATTGATGATGATGATAACTAACATTTACATAGTCCATGTTAAGTGCCAGGCATCATACTAAGAGTTTTATAAATTTTACCTCATTTGAACCTCAGAAGAAACCTGGGAGTTAGGGATTATTCCCATTTTACAGATGAGGAAACTGAGGTAAACAATGGCTAAGGGACTTTCCAGAGTAACACTACTAGTATCTGAAGAGGCTGCACTGAAATCAGGTCTTCCTGACTCCTGCCCCCGCACTAAGTGATGCAGTAAAACACCAATGAAAACATAAGTAACAATCAGTGTAGAGCCCCACAAAGAATTCCTGTCACTAGCTGGGCATCCCCACGCTGAAGAGCCTAGAAGTCATCCTGAGTGATAAGAAATGAGCAGCAGGCTGGTCTCAGAGAGCTGTCGGGAACACAAACATTCATGTATCGTGAATCAACAAGCATGCGAAGGGGAAACAAAGACGAAAGCCAAGAAATCCCTGACGTGCTGTTTGTGTGTATCTGATGTCTACAATCTTACTTGTTTTGTAGTGAGGATAAAGACCCATGATCTAAAGACACAGGACAATCCGTCTAGAAAATGAAAGGAAAGCAGAGATGAGGAATTCATTAAAACGTATACGCTCCTCTGCAGACAACAGAAGCCATGACGATGGTGGTGTGTATTTTCTTCATGGAGCCTAGGTTAATTTCTTTCCTTCCTCACAAGTAACTCTTAACATAATTTGTTAGATTTCTTTTCTAACTGCCAGCGTTTTGGTTGGTTAGGATTAGAGTACAGGCTGAAATGGCAGCTTATGTTCTTTGCTCTTAATTCAGAAAAGTCAGCTCTAATTAGAATCATATTTCTATCTTCTAGGGATGATTTAAATACCAAAGAATTGCCATGGGGGCAGCTAGGTGGTGCAGTGACTACAGCACCAGCCCTGTAGTCTGGAGAACCTGAGTTCAAATTCAACCTCAGACATCTGACACACTTACTAGCTGTGTGACCTTGGACAAGTCACTTAACCCCAATTGCCTTGCCTTCCCCCTCCAAAACAAACAAACAAAAAAGAATTGCCATCAATTTCAGAAGTTGGAGTTCTTTGTTAAAATCAAGAGCCAATGCATTAAGATGGAAACCAAACAAGTAAAAATACATTAAAATTGAGGCGGGGGGAGGGGGTTGGTGGTGATGGAAGGAGAAGAGGGTGGTCCTAGTAGGGGGAGGCAGTGGTATGGAAAACAGGAGATCTCCAGAGGAAATTTTATTATTTGGCCCACCACTTCAGAAGGATTCCAATAGATTCCATTCTGAGCAATCCTAATCACTCAAATGGAATGGGACCAGTAAAGATGGCCAAGTAAGAGGAAGATCACTAGACCAAGTGGTGACTGGGAAATGCAAGGAGAAATCATAGTGCAACATTGTGTTGGCACAGGGTCAGCACATGAAGACAGGTAAAGACCTTTGGCAATGGGCAGAGGGCTGAGCGCTAAGCAGAGGAGGCCTATGCAGATCCTTACAATACAGGTTTGGGCAGACCCTGTGGCTGTACACATGACTGGGAGCAGTAACAGGAGGGAGGCTGCATCTATGTTGCAGTGGAGTTGGGGATTCCGCTCCAAAGGAGGCTGGGATATGATGTCATGTAGCAGGGAAGGGAGTGCAGATCAGTAGGAAGCTATAGTTCTGTCTCTAACCCTGAGCAGGATCTCAGATCAGCTCACAGCCAAGGGCTAGAAGTAGCTGAATCATCAGTGCAGGGAGCTCAGACCAGGAGGATGTTGTGTCACTCTGAACCTGTAGAATCTTCAGGGGCTGAAGCCAGCAGTTGTCTATTGGAGCTCCAAATAGGGGCAAGCTCATACTTCTACTGCCTAGAACCAAAATCAGGCAGAGAATCTGCAAAGCTCAGACCAAGAGGGGAGGAATAAAACTGTATCCTAGAATCAGCTGATCAAAGTACACTGCAAGTGTGCAGCTTTTTGGCCTGGGATCCTTTGAAATCCCTGAAGAACACAGCACTCAGTCCCTGAATAAAACAGATGCAGGACCCCAGACAATACAGATCAGAACCAAACAAGAGTCGAACATTTCCTCCAGAAGGGAGAAGACCATGACCTAAACATAAAGTTCTAATTCAGAGAGTAAGACTGTTTGAAATAAGTAAACAAAAAGAGAGACCAATGATAAAGCACTTTTATATATCTAAGGATGTCCAAAACACAAATTCAGAGAAGAATAATTTTACAGTATCTACAAGCAAAACCTCTAACAAAAACACAGTTTGGCCACAAGATCAACTATAATTCTTGACGTGACAAAGTATGAGTTTTAAAAAGTGGTATTATAAATGAAACAAGCTTGGAATGAGAGCTCGAGGGGAATGAACTAGAAAAGAAATGAGAACACTAGAGGAAATACTTGAAAAGAGAACTGATGTTACAGACAGGGTGCAAAATCTAACCTAAATAACAGATTTCATGAAAATTAGCATAGATCAAACAGAAATTAATGACTCCATGAGATAACAAGAAATATTAAAAACAAAAAATTTTAAAATGTGAAAGGATGTAATCTATTTTCTACCAAAAACAACTGTCATAGAAAAAAGGACAAGAAGGAAAAAAAAATTGTCAATGGACCATCTAAAAGCCACGACAACAAAATGTGGATACCAAATCTCAAGAATCATGAACGAAAATTGCACAGACCAATCAAAATCAGATGGCCAAGTACAAAAAAAAAATATACTTGTTACCTCCAGAAAGAAACAACAAAATGAAACTCTCTGAAGAATGTCATTAGCCAAAATGCAGTGCCTCCAAGTCAAAGAAAAAATACTGAAAGCAACCAGAAACAGTCAGAATACCAAGGAGCTAAAGTTGGAATCACACCAGATTTGGCAACTACAACTATTAAAGAATTAGAGAGTTTGAAATATGGTATCCAAAAAGCAAAAGGCAAAGGCTTACAATTTTGGTTTATAAGTTATAAATTATAAGAAAGAATAACTTACCCATTAAAATTAACTATAGTCCTACAGAAGAAAAAAGGGGGGCAGCTAATGAAATATAAAACTGTGAAGCATTACTGATGAAAAGACTAGAACTACAACAGAATCCTTGAAATGAAAACAAAAATAACAACAATGACAAAAAGTCAAGAGAAACTAAGCAAAAATACCAAAGCAATTGGAAGAAATGATACAAGGATGAGGTATTTACATTCTAACAGGGAGAGAAGAAACAAGTCTCCCCTCAGAATTCTAAAATCATCAGGGATCAAAGGGGAAGTTAAGTAAGACAGAGAATCTGGGGTTAGTCTATTTGTTTTGATGACACTCAAAGAAGAAATGGAAAGGGAAAGGGATTAACAAAGAAATCAGAAAGAAAGGAGGGAAACTTACGATCTTAAGTAATTGGGGTGTATAAGTAGAAGTCTATAGAAACCAGGAGGGAGAAGTCTAGGCAGCAGATACTGCTTGACCTTCACTTTCAACTACAGGGAATTATACCCTTAAACTCACTAAACCTCAGACTCAGTAATACCATTATTAAATGCCAAAGAGATAAAAGAAAGGAAAAGGCTGTTGTGTCCAAAAATGAGGGGGCAGTTCTTTTCATAATAACAAAGAACTGGAAAAAAAAAGTAGGTGAGAAGAGATGAAAAAATTATAGTCTATTAACATAATGGAATATCACTATAAAATAAGAATTGATAAAATGGACCTTTTCAGAGAAAAATGGAAAAGACCTCTATGAATCGATATAAAATGAGAAGAACCAAGAAAACTATTTCTATAATAAAAAGAATGTCATAAAGAAAAACAACTTTGAAAAACTTAAGAATTCTAAACAATAAAATGGCAAACCAAGATTCCAAAGGACAGAAGATGACGTGTGCTACTCTACTTCTTAATAGAGAGGTGACAGAATCAAGATGTAGAACAAGACACATATTTTGGATGTTGCCAATGCAAGAATTTGTTTTGCTTGAAGATACATATTTTCTGTTTTACCTTTTTTCCTTCAATTGAGGGAAGAGGGGAAGCGGTAAAAAAGAAATAAATGCTTGTTAATTGAAAAAAAAAAAGTAAATTTTTTTTAACCCCCAAACAAACCCTTAAACAAACTGAATTGGTCAAAGTAGAAGGAAAAATAAAAACAAAAGCAAAGTGAACTGGTCTAAAGAAGGTAGTGCATGTTTATGCCTGCACACAGACATATATATAAATGAACAGTAATGGCTTAAATTATTAGAGACTCTTTACTACATGGAGGTGTGGTCCTAGCTAAAGTTTATCCTCACTTCTATGTTTAACATTCTCTTAGTGCAACTCCTGTTTGTGTTCAGTCAAATTATTGCTGCCATCTGGTTCCAGAATACTGCCGATCTGGCATTTGAAGAGTCTGGAAGGAAGTTGCAACTGCTCCCAAGTATCTTCAATATCATCACTGAAATGCTATTCAGCCTCATGCTACAGGCCCTTTTCATGATGTAGGAAATATTTATGAGTCTATTCTCAACCCATCTTGACTAAATGGTCAGTCTCCAGCACATATCCTCTTTTCTACTTGTTCTGTTGTCTTGATCATTGGTTCAACAAAGAAATCGAAAGGTATCAGCCATTATCCAATATTGAAAACAATTGGCTTCACTACTTTCTTACTAGTCTGTTCTTGTCCTTCCTCACAGTAATGAAGTCTTTTAATATCATCATTAGGAGACAGCTGGGTGGCTAGAATCAGAAGACCTGAGTTCAAATACAGCCTCAGACACTTACTAGCTGTGTAACTCTGGGCAAGTCACTTAATCTCTGTTTACCTTAATCCACTGGAGAAGGAAATGGCAAACCACTCTAGTGTCTTTGCTAAGAAAATCCCATGGACAATATGGTCCATGGGGTCACAAAGTGTCAGACATAACTGAATGAAGACACCTCCTCCTCTTCTTGGTGGTCTACCTGAGCAACAGACTCCTTCACAAGATGGGCTACATGTAGTCTGCCCCGAGTAGCTCAGTTACTGCAGAGAAGCTCCCTTCCACACATATCTCCTGCCAAACTGAAGGCTGTTATAGCCTGTGAGCTTTCACCAAATGGGATCGGTTTAAGGAAGAGAGGCATCAGCTAGCTGCTGCTTCCTCTCACCTAGGGAAAGAAGGACCTAACTTGCCAAGGGCCTGGAATTTTATTATTTTGTGACTAAAGGCCAGAATCTTTCTAACACCAATGTGTTTATTTTTAACACCAAAGCAAGACTTTAACACCAAAGACTAAAATGACCACAGATTTTACTGTGCCAGTGCCAGTGCCTGTGTCTATACTAATCTGAATACTTTGCTTATCTTCCTCTGCCATGCCTCCCTTCCTCCTCTTCTTCCTTCTTCTTCCTACCATCCTTGAATTAATGGATTTTGTAAATCCAATTGTTTTGTTTTTGTAAGACTTACACATTTGATATAAATGGGCAGCATCCTAGCTTATTCCGAATTACTGCCCTCTGCAGCCTTCACTGTCCCTGTTTCTCATAATGGAAGTCAGGTTTCCATCCCTCCACTTTCATTGCTAGAAAAGAGCCTGAAGATATGGGACTAAAAATGAAGTACACCTCACAGCCAGCTGTATTGGTTTGCGGAGGTGATTTTTTTTGTTCCTTTGTGAGCAGAGGAGGGGTGGACCACAAGACAGGACAGTTCTTATCGCTAGCACATTTCAGGTTCCTTAAGCTTCAGGTGAAATATCAGCTCTGGATAAATGCCACCATTAACAAAGGATACCCTGAAAAGTCAAACTCTTCCTAAGTTCTGAAAGTCATTTTGTCAGGGTCACTGCTAGAAATATCTACTACTTCAAGGGAATCCTGGGTGCTATGCATGACCACGAAGTGCTGTAGAAAACTTGGTAAAAAACAAAACAAAACAAAACATTCAAACTTGTCGGATTCAAATTGTTGGGGCTTTTTTTTTTTTTTGGTCATTTTCCCCTGAGTAAGACTAGGGGGGTAGGGCATGTCAAAAACTGTATAATTTTAAAGAAAAAAGAAGTTAAACATATGGAAACTTCTGGTTTCTCATGGAACAAATGGGTATTGATTGGTAGAAAATGTGACCTTCATAATGGTATTCAAGGAACGTAAGGTCTTGTTTTGGATAAGAAAAAAGGGAATTCAAAGTAATTGGGCAGCTTACTTTACTAAGTATAATTGGTCGGGAGATGGTTCTGCAGAGTTATTTCCCTTAAACTCAAATCTCATCTCTTTCACAAAGATTGGTTTGTGTTAACTCATTCAATGGTTGGTCCTCAAAGAAATGCTTTGTGAGTTTGGAATTGGTGAATTCACTTTTGTCCATATTAAGTATATTTATGTATTTACATCTCAGCTGTAGGTGTTTCATGAAGAGAGAAAGATCAATCTACACTCCAGACAAAGTGTTCCTCATGTATAAAAAATGCAAACAAGGCAAGAGAAAGAGATAAGCAGCTTACAAAAAGCATTAAGAAAGCCTTTGGGGATGCAGATATGCAACCACTATTGATTAGTAGTGAAGAATTAACTTCTCTGTTATTTTCACAAGAGAACTTTTTTTTTTTTAATCCTGTAGTCCATAATTGTGCGTAGGAGATTGCAAGTTTGTTTCACAGGGGAAGCACTAACTAGGTTTGAAATTGTACACAATGAAAATCTGTTACAGGCACACAAAAAAGCATATGGTTGAAAGACATATTGAGCTATTTAAATATGTCTGATATATTCCAAATAAAATCCTTTGTAGTTTTGACAAAACATTTTCTATCATGTAGCATTACCAAGAACCACTTTCACGACTTTCCTTGTTGCTATGTGGTGGTTTGGGTGAATATAGTTTAAATCAATGTGCATTTTGTCAATTTTAAAAATTGTAATATAAATAAAATGAACTAACTCCTTTGGGGGAAAAAGGTAATTGGAAACTAAATAACTTAATCAATGAAATTTGTGGATCAAAGAACAAATCATAGAGGCAACAGACAGATAATTTCACCAAAGAAAATGACAGCAATGAAACAACATATCAAATTTGGGGGATGCAGTCAAAGCAATGATTGGGAGAAAATTTATCTCTCTTAAATATTTTCATCAACAATATAGAAAGATTAGTTCAATGAATCAAGCATATAACTAAAAAAACAACAACAAAAAGTCAAAAAACTAAAAATCCTCAGTTCAACACCAAAATATAAATTCTGAAAATCAAAGAAGAGACTAACAATTTGGAAAAAGAAAAGAAAAACCACTAAATTAAAAATGACGATTAGGAACTGGGGTGTTTGGGGGGGGGGGGAGTGTAAAAACATCAATAAAATAGATTAAAATAGCCTATTTGATTGTAATGGCAGGAAAATCTAACTTACTAGTATCAAAAACGAATAAAGGAGAATTTACACCAAATGAATAAAATTTCATGTGGATTTTATTTAGTCTTCAGCTAATTCCAATTCCCCCTTATCTGTAAGTTAGAGGTATTTGTCCTACCTATCTCCGTAGTCTATGAAGAATACTTTCTAAATTGTAAATTGGCACATAAACATGAACTATCATGGCATAATCAAAGACTGAGATCAGAAATACTTAATTTTTTCAAAATTTTTACTCTAAATATCTGAAAAACAAGAACTAAAAGAATGTGTTTCAAATATTTTTTCATCTATTTATCAGGTATCCTTGACAGATATGACTCAAGAGTCAAAGATAACAGAGATTGGAAATTGGTGGAAGGAAGAGAGAATAGGTCTAGAAAAATGGATTTGGGAGTCATTTGCATAGAGATAACTGAAACCATGGGAGCTGATGAGATCAAGAATGACAGTAAAAAATGATGACATCGAAGGGATTAAAAGAATGTCTGCTTTTCTGAAGATAAGGAAAAATGGATTAAGACATGGTTTTTCTTTCTTTTTTTCCTTTTTTTTAGCAATTGCTATTATTTTATAAGTGAGTCCCTCCCTAGAGGCCACAATCTTGACAATACTTTCTTAAGCATAACAAACCATATAAGTACCATAAATACTATCCTCACGGAAAATAGAAGGTCAATAAAAGATGCTTTACCTGGAAAGGGGTAATTCCTTTCCATTAATGATTCCTACATTCCTTAACTCAAAAAACTTTTTTGACTAGCATTCAAATTAAGACATTTCTCCTTTCAATTATTTAACAATGAAACAATATTTTTAAAGTAATTTAACTATTTACCACTTTATTTTAATCCCAGTTCCCTTAATCTTCGAAATATCGTATTCCAGGCCCTGCGATCCCTCAGTGTAGAAGCTGCCAGATCCTGGGTTATCCTGATAGTGCTTCCACAGTATTCAAATGATTTTCTCTTGGAAGCCTGTAGTATTT
>CM053596.1:100954423-100983371 GCA_028646575.1 Pseudocheirus occidentalis
TGAATCTTCAGGAGGCATTTGCAGAGGCCATAAGTATTTCATTGTGGCTGGGCCCAAACCCGTTACTAGCCTGGCCCTCCATTGTCCATCTGCTTCCCACCCTTGAGCCTATCAAAATATCAATTCACCCTTGCATTGACCTCATTAACTCCACCTGAAGTCCCTCCCCAAACTCATTACTGGAGTCAGACCTCATTGGCTCCTGAAGACCCTCTCCAGGCTCCTCCTCTGAACCACCCCTAGATTCCTCTGTATATAAGACCCTATCTTCCCTCCATCTTCGTGAGAGCACCACAGAATGCCCTAGCAGAGACTTGCTCTGTGAGAGTGCCTTGGAATGGCTTGGCACAGACTTGCTCTGTGTGAAAGCTCCATAGAACAACCTAGCATAGACTGGCTCCTTTAAGAGTCTACCCCATATGGTGAACTTGAACTTTCAATAAACTTTACCTTTTTTCTTTGGCTGAGAAGACTTGAGTCGAATTCTTTCAGCAGAATCCAGCATGTTGGTATTCTGGGGTCTCAGGCAGCCCTAATCCTCTTTGGGTTACCTCTTCAAAAGCATTAAGGAAAGGACATTACCAGTATGTAACCTAGTCATTCCTACTGGCAACTGATCTTCTAAAATTAGCCAAAGCAATTATATATGAAGTGAGGAAAGCTGATGTTGTGGTTCTGAATTTCAGTACTTAAGGTAAAAAGAACAAAGCAAGGGCACGTATTCCTAATATAAATAGGCACACTACAATTAATACATGTGTGCACCCCTTACATACCACATGGAATCAAAGCCCTTCAAACCTTCTCAACAAAGGCACTATGGGTACAAAAGTATTAGTTAGTTTTCATCAGACTATACATAACAGAGTAAAAGTCTTCCTTAGACCCAGCACAAAGCAGTGCCCTGAGTGAAGCTTGTTCCTTTTGAAAATATACAAGCTGTACAGATAAGCTAAGACAGTTTTTGACCCAGATTCTGCAATCACTTTAAAAGGTGGCTCTGGATCTATCCAGGAGACTGGTATTCTCTATTAAGAAGATGTGCAGAACAGAAAGAAGTAAAACTAGGTTAAAAGAGATTTCAGGCTCAAAAAAATGAAAATATAGAAAAAGCCCCCCTTGCTGCTGTTTGTTTGTTTTTTAAGTCTGAGTCTCTCTGGGGTAGAAGTACAGTGGCCGCTCATGGCCCAATCCCAATAACAACTGCTACTAAAGCTTTAATAAGACCTGTTTTCCAACCTAGGCCAGTTGGCCCCTCCTTAGGCAACTTGGTGGCCATCTGCTCCCTCGGGGTTCACTATACTGGTGCCAGACTTAGTGGAGAACCTGATTGGCCTTAGCCCTACTTCAGCTCAGAACTCTGAACTCTAGAGTCTGAGTGGCCTTATCCTCTCCAGCAGCAAGGACTACCATGCCACCATGCCTGGCTCTAAAATAAAGCTACTGATACAAATTACATTTCAAGGTACTGAATTTATGTGCCATTGATTTTTGTACCATTTTAACCAGCTATCTACATGAAGACACTGATGTCATATCTATCAAATTTGCATATGACACAAAACTGGGAGAGAGAACTAATGCACAGGCTAATAAAATCAGGATTCAAAATGAGCTGAAGTGATGGGCAAATCTAACAAGATGACATTTAAGAAGGAACAAAGTAAAATCATGCATTTACATTTTAAAAAACTAAAGAAGGAAAGAAGAAAGCTCAGGGCAGAACCATGGGGATTATCTACAGTTAATGGGTATGGCTGGGGTGAAGAGCCAGCCAAAGAGACTGAGAGTAGTTAAATAGGAAGGAGAAGAACCAGGAGAGACTGGTACAAGAAGAGGGGAGATCTGGTTTAAGAGTAGTCCACAAGAAAAAGATTTAGGGGTATCAATAAGTCAACTATGAAATATGACTAATAAAGTGACAGCCAGAATTTGAACCCTCAGGTTTTCTCATTTCAAATGCAGTGTTTTTTCACACTATGCTACTCTATCTGAACGGAGCAAGTACTTAAACGTGGTTTTAAAAAATAAAACACATGCTCATAAATAAAAACATACAGGCAACAACCATGATGAACCAGAGATCCTTGTACAAACAGGCATATTTAACTTCACAGATTCTGCTGAGACAGGGTAGGATGAGAGTTTAATTGAAGTATGACTTTAGGTGGGCACAGCCATCTCCACTCATCCTGATTTATGTCTTGTCACTGGACCCAGATGGTTCTATAGAAGAGTGAGGCTGGTGACTTTGCATTTAAATCCAAATCCAAATTCAAGTCCAAACATCACCTTCCTGATGTCATTAGTCTTCTTTGAAAACGAAGGACAAACAATAACATTATCCAAAGGAACTTGTTTGTCCTTCTTTTTCAAAGACTGGTGATGGTCAGGGATGCTGTGGGTGACCTTGGCATCTTCAAAAGAACTAGAACAGGTAAAATGGAGCACTGCAGATGAAGATCTACTTTTGTGGGGAAAATAAAAGAATCAGAATGGAGACGAATCCTGGAGAGCACTTGGATGAAGATCAATCCAGTTAGAAACATTATTAGGGGCGGCTAGGTGGCGCAGTGAATAGAGCACCAGCCCTGGAGTCAGGAGTACCTGAGTTCAAATCCGGCCTCAGACACTTAACATAAAAAAAAACAAACAAACTAGCTGTGTGACCTTGGGCAAGTCACTTAACCCCAACTGCCCTCCAAAAAAAAGCAAAAAAAAAAAACCATTATTAATTTTGTCAATAGAGTAGAAAGAAATAGATAAGAGTTGGTCAGTTAACAAACATCTGTTAAGCTCTTACTGAGTACCAGGCATTGTGCTAAGCACCATGGATACAAAAGAAGGTTTAAAAATGAAAACAAAACAAAAGCAAAACAACAATCTGACCTTAAGGAGCTCATAATCTAGTGGCATACTATCATCCTGTCTCTCCTGCCTTTTGTGGCTTAACTCCTTGAGAAGGCTGTAATATGTCTGTAACAGGTGCCTCCACTTTCTCTCCTAATTTTCATAACTCTGCAGTCTGACTTTTGAATTTATCATTCAATTAAAACTGCTTCCTCCAATGTTACCAATGATCTCTTAATTGCCAAATCTAATGACTTTTTCTTAATCTTTATCAAGTAAAATAGCAAAGAGGAAGGAAAGAAGAAGGCCCAGAGCAGAACCATGGGGATTACCTACAGTTAGTGGATATGACCTGGGTGAAGAGCCAGCCAAAGAGACTGAGAGTAGTTAAACAGGAAGAAGAAACAGGAGAGATCAGTATCACAAAAACCAAAAGAATATCAGAAGATAGGACAGAGTGGGATCATTTGTATATTTAGAGGGGTTGGTCTTGGTCAAGAAAAGGGCTAGCTCTTCAGAAGTTCAGGAAACAGGACAGAAGAGGATATAGTAGTAAGTCAAGATTTCTTTCTGCCAAAAGCACAGAAGCTAACAATTTAATTTAATTTAATGATAATGTCATCCTTCAAAGGCAGAGGAACCAAAAGGAGAAAATTCAATTCTGGATCAGATGCTCACCAACTACTACAGTGTAACCTATGACTACTTCATTAAGAAGAACAATTATTTCATCATAGAATTTGTCATAGAAGAGAGGAAAGCTGAGCAAGGTCTGACAAGCCTAGAACTTTGTAGAATAAATTTTAAAGGGTAGAGAAAATAGTTAAATAACCATGCTTCAAAACACTAATAAAGGAAAAGTAAGCTCACGTTGGACAGGAAGCTCTCAAGCATGAAATTCTGAAAACACAGAGAAAAAATGTGGATGAGAAAGAGCAAAAGGAGATGACAAAAGGCACTGATGTGGAGACAGTGGAAATTCACCTATGAGTGGAGATATTAAAGAGATATACAAAAAATGGAAATAAGAACTGGTAACAGAAAACAAAAGCCTGATACTCTGAAAAAGTTCAGAATAGGCTGATAAATAGGCAAGGAAAGCTAAAAGCATCAAAAAGATTTTTAAAAGAAATTATACTATTGAGAAAGAAGAGAAAAAAGAAAGGATAAGACTGTTGTTCATGACAGACAGAATGCTGACAATCAATAACAGATAGAAGGGAGAAGTGTTCAATTCTAATTTTGCTTCTGATTTCTCTACAGAGTGAAATGATTTTTGGACCAAAAAAGGCAGAAGTGGTTAATACTGAACTGACACCAAAGATAAGTAAGGAGACAGTAATAGATACTTAGCTGACTATGAGAAGTTTGAGTTGACTGGCCCAGATGAACTACAATCTAGGGTACTGATGAAACTGGGAAGTAGGATTAGAGTCATTGTCAGTGATATTTAAAATATAATGAAGAATAAGAACCCTAAGACTATAGAAAAGCTAAATCATGATGCTTAAAAAGGGAAGAGAATAGAATCTGCAAATTAGAGGCCCATGACCTTGACCTGAATTCCTAGAAATTTTTAAAGAATCTCCTTAAAAACATATCTAACAAACAACTACAAATAAGAAGTGAGAATAAAGAGCCACAACAAGAGCAGACCACATCCAGGAGCCACTCCTCAACATAACCTGGTTTCAGAAGAAGAAATGCAAAGGGGCTCCTTGTCTCTCCTCTCGCGAACCCATCCTTTACATTGGTCTTGAGTTGGCAGCCCTAAAACAGAAGCCTGACCATGGTCCAAGTTTTCAATGGCTCCCAATTGCCTCAAATACAATTTCCCCAACTAGGCATTTAGAGTCCTTAAAAATTGGACTCCCAGCTCCTACCTTTCCAGTCTTATTTCATCTTATCCCTTAATCTGAGTTACATGCCATTCTTGTCAAACTGGCCCATCAGCTGTCCCTCATACATGACATTCCACTGTGCATTTTCACAAGTTGTCCCATGCTTCCTATTCAACCTCAATAAGATCTTTTCCAATCCCCACCCTTCCCATTGTTAGCACTCACTTATTTTTGAAACCTCTTTTACTCTTTATATTTATTTATATGTGTGAGTTATATCACTCCAGAAGAATGTAAATTCCCTGAGGGCAGAGACTATTGGCTTAAGATTTGTTTATTTTTTTGGTCTTGTACTCACATAATGTTTAACTGAATCAGAATACCAATAAGTACTCTAAGTCACTAAGAAGAGAAATACAAATTACAATAATTCTAAGGTCTTGCTTCACACTCAAACAGAAAATGATAAAAACAGTTGGAAAGGATTGTGAAGACAGCAGAGAGACAAAATGCTGGAAGTGCGGTGGGGGGTGGGGGGCGGTGAGAACTGTGAACTGATCCAACCATTACGGAAAACAATTGTGTATTATGTGAGAAAAGTCATAAACTAGCTGTCCTCAAACTTCTGGGTCTCAGAACCTCTTTATATACTTAAAAATTATTGACTAACCCATCCCAAATAGCTTTTATTTATTTGGGTTATATCTATCAATATTTATTATAACAGAAATTAAAATGTCTCAGTATTATTATGAAAATAGTTTTAACTTCTTGAAAGGGTCTCAGGAATCCCCTTGGGGTTCACAGACCACACTTTAAGAACCACTACATGACACCATTTATACCATTTGCAGTTGCACTAGTGGGAATATATCTCATAGGTGTCAATGACAAAGACAGGACCCATATGTAATAAAACAGTTGATTTCATATCATATACCAAGATATGATCAAAATAGGTGCAGAATTTAGACAAAAGGAAGATATCATAAGCAAATTAGGAGAGCATGGAAAAATTTACCTGTCAAATCTATGGATAAGGGAAGAGGTTATGATCAAACAAAAGACAAAGAGGACCACTGCAAGTAAAATGGGTAATTTTGATTAAATGAAATTTAAAAGTTTTTACACAAATAAAAAATGCAAAAGAAGGAAAGCAGGAAAATGGGGGAAATTTTTTTTACAAAAGATTTCTCTGATAAAGGCCTCATTTCTCAACTATATAGAGAACAAAGTCAAATTTATAGAAATAAGAGCTATTCCCTAATTGATAAATGGTTAAAGGATTTGAACAGGCAGTTTTCAGAAGAAGAAATCAAAGCTATCTATGTTCATATGAAAAAGTACTCTAAATAACTACTGATTATAGCCATACAAATTAAGAGAATTTTGGGAACCACCTCACACCTATCAGATTGGCTAATAAGACAGAAAAGGAAAACAACAAAGGCTGGAGGAGAAAGAATGATTGGTATGAGAATGGTTAAACAAACTGTAGTACATGAAATAAAGGAGTTAATATGCCACAGGAAGCGAAGAATAAGTTCAGAAAAACATGGGAAGAATAATAGAATTCCACAGTGGGAAAGGACATTATAGGATATCTAGGTCAAACCATACCAGAAAAAGAGCCCCACTCCAGCATACTTGGTAAGTAGTCATCCAGCCTTTACAGGGAGTCCTCTGATGAGAGATCCCATACTCTGCCAAGGCAGTCATTCTACCTTAGGAAAGTGCTGACAGATCCTAAGCTTTCCCTTAAGTCCAGCCTAAATTGACTCCCTGAAACTCCCACCCACCATTTTCTGTCTTACCCTCTATAGACAAAAAACCGTCAAGTCTAATCTTTTGTCTACATATCTGTCTAAGTATTTGATGAGCTGTTACCGTGTTCCCTCTTTGGACATCTCTTCTCTGGACTAAAGATCTTTACCTTCTTTGACTGATCTTCATTTGAAATGAATTCAAAGGCCTTCATGGGCCTGACTGCCATTCTCTGGATGCTCTTCAGTTTATCAATAAATTATGGAAGCCAGCTCTAAAGACAATACTCCAGAGATGATCTAACCATGTTAGAATACAGTAGCAACATTATCCCCTCAGTCTTTATTTCTTTTAATGCAGACCAAGAGAAAATACACCCTTTTTGACTGCCATATCACACTGCTGATTCACATTGAGACTGAAGTCCTATAATATTACTGTAGCTTTTCCCAAAAAATTTCTAATCATGTCTTACTTTTTTGTAGTTGTGAGGTTTTTGCTGTTGTTTTTTTTTTAACCAGGCTTAAGAGTTTACCTTTGAACTTTTAAATGCTGTTTTATGTGATCTGATCCAATGATCTATCCTCTTCAGATGGCTGTCATCCAGTGTGCTAGCTATCTCTCAGAATGTATGTCATCTGTAAATAGGATTAGCATGCCATCTATGCTTTATCCATTTATCGGAATGTTCAACAAGCAACCAAGCACAGATCACTGAGGGATTCCCTGAAGACTTCCTTTCAAAATGACACTAAACTATTAACAATTAACTCTCTGGGTTTGGCAATTAAACTTGTCCTGAATCCCAATGAATACTGTCCATCCCAGTGGTTTCTAAACTTTTTGATTATACATTCTTCCTATTAGTAAAAAAAATTTGAGAAGATACCATCAATACATGAATACTATTCCTAAGTTATACATAGGTATTGCTATTGTAATATATTCTGTCCTTTATAAAACATATATAAATATGGAAATTAAAAGAAATTAGAAAAAAGATAAAACTTTTTAAAATACTTTAATTTGGTAGTGGTACAGAAAATGTTTTTCCCACTAAAAGTATCATTAATATTTTAGGTGAGAACAATGTGATTGATTAAGCTTCATAGTTTGTGTTTTTATATTTTAGTTCTGCTTTTGGTATGAGCAAAAAAAAAAAGCTGGTTTGATTAGACTTAAGAGTATAGGAAGGGAAATAATGTACAATAAGATAGGACATAAGATAGAAAAAGAAATTCCATTCAAAATAAATATACAATGTATAAAATATCTGGGAGTTCACCTAGCAAGAAATACAGAAAACATATAATTACAAAACACTATAGATAAAAAGCCTAAATAAATAACTGGAGAGATACTAACTGCTAATTGTTGGGCAAAATGCCAACACTACACACTATATTATATTTATACACATACACATATATGTATATAATTACTTATTCAGTGCTACAGCAAAATGCCAAAGAATAATTTTAGAGAGCTAGAAAAATAATAATAAAATTTATCTGGAAGAATAAAAAGGCCAAGAATCTCAAGGAAAATATTAAAAAAAAAAAGAAGCTGAAGAGGGCCTAGCAGTACGAAATCTCAAATTATATTACAAAATAATAATCAAACTACTTGATACTGGTAACAACAACAACAAAAAAGCTCACTATGAGAGATAAGAAACTAAGATACAGAAGCAAATGAAGATAATAGTACAGTGTTTCATATGCCCACAGACCCCAATTACAGAAGCCAAGGACTTTTGGTAAAAATTGTTAGGAAACTGGACAGTGACCTGACAGAAATCATGCTTATCCTAGTGGTATGTTAGGGTAGCTAGCTGGCATAATGGGTAGACTGCCAGGCCTGGAGTTAGGAAGACCTGAGTTCAAATCCAGCCTCAGACATTTATTGGCTGTGTGACCCTGGGCAAGCCATTTAACCCTGTTTGTCTCACTTCCCTCAGCTCTAAAATGAGTTGGAGAAGGAGATGACAAACCCCTCTCAAATGGGGTCACAAAGAATCAGATACAACTGAAATGACTAAACAACAATGTCAGCATTTTCTTAGGTCTCACCCTAGACCTATTTGCTATGTAAGACTGTTGACCACTTCTGTCCTCCTGAATATTCTCTATTCTATGGGTTTTGAGGCAGGCATTTGTGGTTTTTGGTTTGGGGTTTGTTTGTTTTTTGATACTACTTCCTCCTGGTTCTCCACCTATCTCTCTGACCACTTCTTCTTTGCCTCCTTTGCTGACTCATTATCCATGCCATGCTCCCTAGCTGTGGGCATCCTCCAAGACCCTTTCTTGGGTTCTTTTCTTCTGCCTCTACATTCCCTGTCTGGGTAGAATATCAGCTCCTGTTGGTTTAACTAACATCTCTATGCAGACGACTCATGGAGATTAGACTGCTAACTAACTAGCTACATACATACACACATACACACGTACACACGTACACACACACACACACACACACACAGAGAAATGCCTACCTATCGCTATACAGTATCAATTTTCCCCCTGAGTTTCAATCTCCCATCACTAATTGCCTATAAAACACTTCAAAGTGGATATCGAGGAGATAGCTTAGATTCAATAAATCCAAAATTTAACTTGCTCTTTCCAAACGTCCCTATTTCTTTTGAAGTTCATAATCTCAGCATATTAGAAGTCTCACTCTCCCTTACCCCACATATGCACTCAGTAACTAAGTCTTGTTGTTTCTGCCTTCCTATAGCACCTGCATCTGATCCCTTCTTGCTACTCCCATAGTTTAGGCTCTTATCACCTCTCATTTGCATTATCTTGTCTAAAGGCTCTCTACCATCCCAACCCCTCCTATACACTGCTGCCAAAATGATTTTCCTTAACCATATAACTGATCATGTGGTTCACTTAACTCAAATCTAGGGAATTTCTATTGCTAGTAAGATAAAATATAAACCCCTCTGTTTAGCTTTTAAAGCTAAATTCCTAGTTGGAATTATTTATCTCTATTTTCAGAAACTTATTTTTGAAAACTGACTTTTCAATTTCAGCTGACTTCTGCAGAATTTTGTTCCATGGAATTCGACCTATCCTTGCTCTGAATACTCAGTTCTGCTCTCTTGAAATCTGGGATGTAAGTCCAATCATTCCCAGCTTTCTTTACCTTCTCTGTAACAAATTATAAGAGAGAATGGTCAGTCACTTCTCTTGCAAAGCTCTCATCATTTTTACCCCAGTACCTGGCTGCATCTTTTATTTTTATAATACTATTCAGAATGAAACTCTCCCTTGTTGAACCCTTTCCCTTTTGCAGAATGAAAATATCATTAAAGCCAAGTTAAGAAGGTATTTGCTGCTATGCTTTTAGCAAAAAGACAGTTCCAGCAAAGTCCCCCATAATTATTCTATCAAACTTCAGCTCTATTATCCATTCTGGTGATTTCTCTATCTGTCCAAATGGAGCAGTGAATTCTTTGATGACTAAGTCTCTTCATTTTTGCCTAAAGTGAACTTAACCTTAACACTATCTTTACTATTTTTTCCCATTCTGGGTCCTGAATTTAAGTAGAACTTCTTAAAATACAGTATCATACAGGAAGATTTATATGAAATTACAGGTAGTTTGGTAAGCGGAACCAAGAAAATATATATGACTAAAATAATATAATCTGCAAGAATGTAAAACTGAACCCTTAGTAGCTAGAATGATCAGGGCTTCCGAGAAGATACCTCTCCCTTCACTGGGGAGCTATGGGACCATGGCTATGAAATGCTGCATAGATTATCAGATACGACTGATGCATTAGCTGCTTTTATGTAATTTCTTCCCTCATCCTACCTTTTTTTTTGGAGGGTGAAAGGCAGGGCAAATGGGGTTAAGTGACTTGCCCAAGGTCACACAGCTAGTAAGTGTTAAGTGTCTGAGGCTGAATTTGAACTCAGGTCCTCCTGACTCGAGGGCCGGTGCTCTATTCGCTGTGTCACCTACCCACCTTACTCCCACCTTTTTTAAGTCTTCAATTACAAGGGATGGTTATAAGGGTAGTAGAAAGAGGAATGATATATTTGGAAATTCATGTGATGTAAAAATAAAATGTTTAGGAGTACATTTTTAAAAATACATATGTATACATATAATCTTATATACCTATACCTATTTTTAATACATCCAGTGTTTTTGTTGTTTAAAGAAGGTATAACCTATCCAAAGTTCCATTTTAGTCACAGACCTCATCCACCAAGTCAGAGTGCTCATACACCAATGATGTAAGACCTGATTTTTTTGAACTAAGACCTCTAGTTCCTACTGCTCACTGCCTATGCATTATGCATCTATATATTAGACATTTGAGGCCCTTTTTTTTTTCATTCTGGGATCCTTTCTTGAATTTTGTTTACTTTAAATCTGGGTGTTTTAACTACTATTTTTCTTCCTACAATTTAGATATTTGCTATGGTAAATCAGTCAATCAACAAGCATTTATGAAGCACTTATTGAGTGCTTATGGACTGGGGACATCAGAGAAAGGCAAAAAACATGGCCCTTAACTTCAAAGAACTCATACTTTAAGGAAGGAAACATGCAGAATGGAAATGACTAGGAAAGGCCTTCTATAGAAGGTAGGATTTAAAGTGAATCCTGAAGTAAGATAGAGAAGCCAGCAAGCAGAGGTGAGGTGGGAGAGCATTCCAGATATGGGGGACAGTCAGGGAAAAGGCACAAAGTCAGGAGATGGAGAATCATGTGCAAAAAATCACATGGCTAACTAATATTGCTAGATATGAGGGTATCTGAGGGCACAACATAAAAAGACTAGAAAAGAAAGAAGGGGTTAGATTGAGAAAAGCCTTAAAAGTCCCCTGTCAAAAAACAAAACAAAACAAAACAAAAAAAAGGATTCTGAATCTGCTCTTGGAAGTAATAGTCTAACACTGGAGTTTACTGGGGAGGTAAAAGAGTAGGAGGGGGACATGAAATAGAGTAACATGATCAGAATCGCACTTCGGAAAATCAGTTTGGCAGCTGGAGAATGAATGGGAGTGGGATGAGACTTGAGGTTGGGATACTATGTAAGAATATGAAGGCCTGCATGAGGGGGACAGCTGTGTCAATGGAAAGAAGGGCCTGTAGAGAAGAGATGTTATAAAGGTAGAAATGACAAGACTTAGTTACAGACAGGATATGGAAGGGTAGAAGATAACAAGGTTATGAGCCTGGATAACTAAAAGATGTCTGGTGATGGTAATAGAGATGGCTGGATCAAATGAATATTTTCTGAAACATGCAGGAGTCATAGGTGTCCGTAAGCAGCAGGATGGAGTCAGTAGATAGGGAGAAACTGAAGATTTAAGAGAGTGGGAATGATGAAAGGGACAATGTAGCAGAAGACAAGATGGAAAGAGATCAAGGGTGCATTTTGATGGGTTTATTACCTTACAAAGAGAACGGCTGGCCACCTATTCATGTGAGACAGGGGAGGGGTGAAGGAGATTATAGTGGAAGGAAAGAGGAAGATGTCTGAGTGATGTGAGATAAGGAGGAAGGGAGAACAAGGAGGTTTTGGTAAATGGCCTCATTTTTTGGTCAATGTATGTATGAGGAAGGTCTTCAGTTGAGAGAGTGCTATGGGAGGCCTGAGAAGAGATGAAAAATTTTCAAACAACCTTTGTGGTAAACAGAAGGTGAAGAGGTTAGGGAGGCTCAAGGATTGCCTTGTTGCACTATGGGCCCAAGTGGGATTTGCAACATAAATATGTGCTGGACCTTTTTAGCACAATTTCATGCTTGGCAGATATGTACCAGTACCTTCCTTCAGAGTTTTTAACTTTTGATTAGACTTCCAAGATAATGGGCAAATACATTATCATCCCTCATTAGATATGCTCCATCCTTCTCCAGGAGGCTGTCAATCTCATATTTTAAGCCATGATCCAGAAATCTAAATTCTACATTCATACTTCCTAATATGTAAAAAAGCTAAAGTTATCAATTAAATTTTACAACGAAAAATTTTGAAACACAAAAGAAAGGCCATGCCAATTCAGTATCACTATTTCATTTTTCAAAGGGTTATCAAACTGATATATCAGTGAAAGAGTAGAAACATATTTTTCTTAGATTACAAAAAAAAGCATTTTGTAAAATATCTCCTATTACTCTTGTGGAAAATTGGAGAAACGTCAGCTAGATGACAGTAGAGTTAGGGAGGTCAGAAACTGGATAAACAGCTAGATCTAAAGAGTAGTCATTAATGGCTCACTGTCAACTTGAATTATCTCTACTAGGCTCTACCACCACTCTTGAATCTATGCATGACCTTGTGCTGTTAAACATTTTTAAAATGACCTTGATAAAAGCATAGAGGGTATCTTTATCAAATTTGCTGATGAAATAAATCTGAGAAAACTAATACACTGGGTGAATGTCAAGAAAAAATAAATACCTTAATAAGCTAAAATATTATGCTAAAGCTAATATGATGTACTTTTAATAGGGCTAAATGAAAGGTCGATATCAAAAAATCAACTTTATGGGTTTTAAGATAGAGGAAGCATCGTTAGATAAGCCATTGTGGTGGCTCACCAAGCATAACTGACATAATTTACCAAACATTTGCCACAGATTTGCTTCAGCGTGTACAAAAGCATTCCTAGTTTCGTTTAAAAAAACAGAAAATTAAAAGGGGATTAAAAATGGAATTTGTTTACCTATTTTATCGCTATTGAATAAACTTTATTTGCTACCAAAGAAAACACTCTAAGGGCTCTAAAAGACTGTGCACTCAGTGAATTAAGAAGGTGGTGTGACAGTCAAAAAAACTAAAGCAATGTAGGGCTACATCTTAAAAAAAAAACATGGTTTCCAAAAATAGAAAATGTAGACCTTTACCCTAACCTAGTAAGACCACACATGGAGTGCTGCGTTCAGTTCTAGATGCCACATTTTAGAAAGGACAGTGACATACTGAAAGGCCTCTGACACATACTGGGCTATGTGACGCCCATAATAATCTCACAGGGCTCTAGGGGGGGTTCTTTAAGATTATGATTAGTTGGACAGGTGTCTGTTGGCATTTTAAGGAAGTTCTTGATATTAGTGAAATCAGTAACAGAAGAGACTAGAAATGTTAGCCTAAAGAAAAAACCCAGGGGGTACCTAATAGCTATTTTCAAATATCTGAAAGGTACTACATGGAAGAATGACTAGACATAATATGAGTGTCATAAAAAATATAGCTAGAAACAGGTGGTAGAAGATAGTTTCAGGGGTGGCTAGGTGTTGCAGTGAATAGAGCACTGGCTCTGGGGTCAGGGGGACCTGAGTTCAAATCCGGCCTCAGACACTTAACACTTAGTAGCTGAGTGACCTTGATCCCAATTGCCCTACCTTTCTCCCTCCAAAAAGCAAAGAAAAAGAAAAAGAAAAAGAAAAAAATTAGTTGCAAAGAAACCAATTTAGGCTTAATGCAAAGAAAAATATTCTAATATTGAAGCTATCCCAATGTAGAACACATTGTGGGTTCCCCTTCCATCAGAGGTCTTATAGCAAAAGCTGAAGATTACCTGTCTGGTATGTATCAGAGGGAATTCTTTTTCAAGTATAGTTTAATCTATAGATGGCCACTGAGGTTCCTTCTAACTCAAAAATGTTGTGTTCCATCTTCACACCCTCTAGGTTTCTGTTGAACTAGAGTGCTGCACTTTCCTTCTTCCCTCTGTAGTCCCTCCCCTTCTATGGCCAAATCAGGTATCGTGTCTTCCACAAAGCCTTTCTCCTCTCCTCTCCACTCTATCTTCTACTCCTCAAAACAGGCAAAATCAATTGCTTTCTCCTCGAAACTCATAGCACTTTCTCTCTGACTCATTCTCCCTTGTATCATCTTGTAATATCTCCTCTCTTCCCCCCTCCCTGGTCACCTTAATCCAAGAAACTTCTTGAGGGTAGGGGATCATTACCATCCAAAGGTTTTCTTTCTCTCATTCTTGTTGGATGGTTAGTTCAACTTTTTTTCCTGGTCATAAGTATCTTAGACAATAAATCTTTTATTCCATTTCTTACATGAAAATCATCACTGGCATTTCACTGTAGCCTGCTTATTTCTACTGTATGTCCTTTTCACTGCCTTCAGGTTGGTTGTAATATTTTATGTCATGGTATCACTCTCAAGTCATAGCGACAATTTTTTTTGTATCTTAAAAAAGTAAGCACTTGGAATATTCTTCACAAAAAATTGGCTTTTCCATGGCTGTGCTTTAAACTTCAGCTGCACACTTATTGCCAACCAAAACAATAATACCAGAGTGGGAACTATCTCATGGAGACCATTCTGGGAGCCGACATTTAGCGAGAATAGTTTCCAACTTCCTTGGGTTAAAAAAAAAAAAGTTTCCATCATTTTTAAAACATTCGCATAACTTCTCTGTGTTTGCAAGAACATTTCTTCAGGGAACAAGCTACATTTAGGCTTTTTCCTAAATAATCTTTTTTTTCCTCCTTTTTAATGTGGGAATTTCTCCATTTCAATTTTTGGGACAGGATTAAAATTATCTTGAAATAGAGAGTAAAGGGGCAGCTAGGTGGTGCAGTGAATAGGGCATAGGCCCAGAAGTCAGGAGGACCTGAGTTCACTTAACTAGCTGTGTGACCTTAGGCAAGTCACTTAACCTGAACTGCCTGCCTTTCCCCCTCCAAAAAAACAAAACAAAACAAAGAGTAAGTCATTTTAAAACATAAGTAAAATAAGCACATTAATAATTTTCTTTGATAACTCCATGACTGTCATTAAATAAGAGGATTTATGTAAAGTGTTTGGTAAACTATAAAACATTATACAAATAAAGCTATTATTGGTTTTGTCATTACTGACAACAAGAACAAGACCTCTCTTCTCCTGGAGTAATTCAATCACCATTCTTGTCAATTATCTTCAAGTCTTGTCCATTTTACCTTTATTGTATCTTCCCAATCATCTCCTCACTCTTCTTATACTCCCATCATCTGGGTTCCATTATTATTTAATGTCTGTAACTTTGTGACTCATTAATTTCTAATTCATGGTACGTTTCACTGCAAGATGGGCCTGGATATTTACTATCTGTGTGACCTTGGGCAAGTCACTTAACCCCAATTGCCTTGCTTTCGCCCCTTAAAAAAAAAAAGATAGGCCTGAATAAATCAGATTGCTTCCACTCAAAAGCCTTCAATGGATCCCCATTGCCTATAGAATAAAGTCTAAACTACTTATGTGGGAATTTAAAGTTCTTCATAATCTGGCCTCTAACTGTATCTCTCACTATCCCTTTCCTACATGAGCCCTATATTCTAACCAATTTCATTTTATTCACTATCTTTAGAACATCTGTGCTTTTCTGGCTCTGTACTTTTGTTAATAATGTTCCACCCACATGGAATGTTCTCTTCCAACCTCTCAAACTACTATCTACCTTTCAAAAAACAGCTCAAAACTCACATATTGGGGCGGCTAGGTGGTGCAGTGAATAGAGCATCGACCCTGAAGTCAGGAGGACCTGAGTTCAAATCTGGCCTCAGATATTTAACATTTAGACTAGCCATGTGACCTTGGGCAAGTCACTTAACCCCAACTGCCCTGCTCTTCCCCCTCCAAAAAACAAAAACTCACTTATTACATGTCTTCACTGACTATCCTAGCCTCAAAACGATCTCTTTCCTCCTCTAAACTACTATAGCAATTATTTTCTATATAAATCATTTGGGAATTAATCATGTACTATCTTGTGACACCTCTTTTGTTATTATTTTAAAAGTCTGTTATTGCTATTTAACTTTATGTTTATATCTTATGGTGCAAACTGGACCATATACATTTGGACGTCAAGAGTCATGTCTTACTTATACTTTTAACGTAATAATACCTGCTGAATCTTAAACAAGTAAAAAATTCCAGGTATCTGCTAAAATTCTCCATTCTCTAATAATTTCATTTTTCAAAAGATGGACACGTGATCTCATTACTGCATGTTCTCCCTCTACTGGTACAAAATGCAACTCCTCCATGACTTCCCATTTTCTAAGATTTCTGTCCATGTAAGTCTGTAAATCTCCCACAAGACAGCCATACTGGAGGTCTTCCTCTGGATCTTTTAATATTAAAATAAAAGTTATTCCCAAAATAACTGGTATTTCTTTTCCTGACAGTTGCAGCTCTTGACATTTTCCTTTCTTAATTTAAAACAATTTCTTTCTCATGTCTAAAGAAGCCAGGTTAATTTCATTAAGATAAGATCACATATTCATGTTACATTTAAATTTGTCAATTTTCCAACCCAACATCTGATTGGCTGCTTTGACACTATAGCACCTGAAATATTCAAGAAAGCTAAGATTGGTAGTTAGTTATTGGTTAGTTTAACCTTCACAAGAGGTAGGAAACCAGCACTGTTTCAAAGAAACACTTGATGAGATCTTCATAATAACCTAATCCCATGATTTTCAGAAATAAGGAACTTTCATATCAAATATGAACTGTGATTCTAAGTCTCATTTGCAAGTAACAAACAGCAGAAATAAAGGACTACAAACACGGACATCCTGAAAGCAGTTATCAACATATTCAAATTTTTAAAATTCTATAAAGACAGCAAAACCATTTACACAAACACTGGCACAATAGGAAACTCTTTTTTCTCCCCTCCCTATTTTGAATTTGTATTAGTTGTAAGTTTATTCGCAATTGTTGTTTGGACTAAAAATACTTTAAGTAAAAGATAAAATTTTCCTTTTCCCCTTTTGTGTGATTTTCATATATGCTCTCTAGAATTTTTTTGTTATATGATACAATAATTAATCAGACAAGTCCACTAAAAAGTCAAAGCAGAAAGTTACTTTCAGCTTGTAAAATTTATAACTATCATTCTCCTGCCTACTGAATTGATCATAATGATCCATACTCTCATATGCTCCCCCCTCCTTCTCTCTCTCTCTCTCTCTCTCTGTAAAATAGCTAACCTGCTTGTCATGCAATTCTGGTCCTTCCATATGTGTGCTCTTCTATATCCTCAAACTGTTCCTTAAGTATTCAAAGTATAACAGCCTCTAAGAGCTGTAAGTGTCGTGAAGGATTATCACAGGATCATCAAGTTACAATCCCCACCCCTACTCTGCAAATGAGAAAACTAAGGGCCAGAGAGATCATGTGACTCTCCAACTCGCCAGGACTTTTAGGGCCAGAGGCAGGTCTTGAACCAGCACTAATATCAGTCCACTGCTCTTTTCACTACACATGTCTGTGAACCTCAATGCAAATTCATTTATCTTATCCTCTTCAGATAAGAACACATTCCCAGCCAAGAGTCCATGGGAAATCTTGGTTCACAAATCCAAATGTTATTCTCTACTAGTAAATACTTCCAAATCTAACTCTTCTTTCTGAAGACCCTAGCTATAATTAACAAGAATGATGAAAATATTACCTGTGCCTCTGGAGGTCTTCAGGTTTGTGCCTGGAAATTCACAATCCCTAGCAGTATCAAGGTTACCAACATTAGGATCTCTTGACTAGTAAATCTGATACCCTTTGCTAAATCCTTACCTCACCAGATCTCTTAGCTCCCTGAAGCTTTTGTCACTGATAACCAACCCTGTCATCTTTTTCCTTTCCCCATCCCTCATTCCTTGGTCTCCACCACACCTCTCTGTCTCATGATTCTCTTCCACCTCTCTGATTCCTACTTCTCAGGCTCCTCCCCTGGATCACTGATTTCCTGCCATGGAGACAGAGTGCACTTCAATATACCGTTCTGATCTTCTTCTCTCTATATACTTTCTTTATGTTATCTCAGAAACTTCCGACTGGCTCAATTATCATCTCTATACAAACTGCAAAGTCTCAGCCAAAATCCTCCCTTATGAATGAAGTCTTTCCTTCTTGCTAGTTAGTTACTTTAGTTACTTACCATGTCTACTGTATATACTATAAGAACAAACAGCTTTGAAAGCTGGAAGAACTATGATCAATATCATGGAATTTGTTTTTGTTTTGTGGAATCTGTTCTTATCTTTATCAATGAGATGCAGAAGGGTGAGGAGAGAAAACAGATTTCTATTCATTCAAAAATAAGGCTTAAACGGGTTATACTCTACAGAAGGGGGGTTCTGCATGTGCTTTCAGATGAGGTCACTGAATTGTTAGCTTTGCTTATTTTACTTCCTCACAAGGGATCCTTCCCAGAGTGGATAGTCTGTAAATGTTTGTAACGTGAAACAAAACACATCAATAAAATTTTAACAAATGTATCCTATACATACTCTTTGTATTTTTTTTTTTTTTGCATCTTGTCTCTCCTATCAGATTGTGAGCTCTTTGAGGGTAAGGCCTGTTTTTGCCTCTTTGTCTCCCAGAGCTTAGCACAGCGCCTGGCATGTAGCAGGCATCTGACACAGTCTTGTTCTCTCTCTCCTTCATGTCAGAAGTGAGACATGAGCTAATACTTGAAGGAACTTAGGCATTCTAACTAAGACAGGCAGCTGAGCACAGCGGAGAAGAGGAAGACTTGATACCCAGCGAGAGGAGGTGAAACCATTCTTGTGACATTTACTACCTGTTTGGTGAAAGTAACATCACTTCTCAGAAGCGGTTTGCTCATCTGTAACAAGAACAATAATAATCCTCTCTAGGGCTGTTGTGAGAATTAAATAATCAACAATAACATACTTTGCACGCTTTAAACGTTATATAAATATCAGCTGCTTTGTTATTAAGAGGAGATAAGGAGGGAGGCAATATGTTCAATTGAGGATGGCCTTCAAACATAAAAAGATAGAGCAAGGAGGCCAGTCTAACTGTAATGTCAAGTTCATGAAAGGGGTTAATATAAAATCAGCCTGGAAAGGTGGGTGAGAATAAGATTGTACAATTTTAAATGCCAGCGTGGGCTTCACTCTGTCCCCACGTAGATGTCTCATCCGCATCTCAAACCCAACATGTCAAAAAACCAATTCATCATCACCCCCCCTAAGCTGACATCCTCCAAATGTCTCTATTTCTGTGGAGGGTAGCATCATCATTCCAGTCACCCAAGTTTGCCATTTCAATTCATCCTTTATTCTTTCTTTTTCTTTTTAACTTTTTAATTAACTTTTGTTTATTTTTTGGTTTACATCATTGATTTCCACAAGATTTTGAGTTACAAATCTTCTCCCCGTCTTTCCCCTATTGCCCACCACCCCAAAACAGCCATCCCTGTTTTATTGTATACCCTTCCCCCAGTCTGCTCTCTCCTATGTCCTCCCCCATCGCACCTCTGACTTTCTGGCAGGGTAAGATGGAGCTCCCTGTCCCAGTGCCTGTACATTTCATCCTTTATTCTTTCCTCTCCCTCATTCCCTGAATCAGTAAGATGTCAAGTGTCTCCACCACACCTGCTATTATCTTTCCCCTTTGCTCCATTTATAGGACTTCCCCCCAGTTCAGTCCTTTGCCTAAACTATTTTAACAACTTCCTAATCAGTCTTTCTGATTTCTGTCTCTCATCACTTCAGCTCATCCTCTATCTAGCTGCAAATTTATATTCCCAAGATATCAGTCTGACCATGATGTTCTTTTGCTCAAATAGTTTCAAAAGTTAACTACTACCTCTACAATGAAATTCAAACTTAGTCTGAAAAGCTCTTAACAATCTGGCTCCCATCTATCTGTTTAAACTAATTTCATATTATTCACCCTCAATCTAATGTTCCAGACAAATAGACTACTGTTTTCTGAAGCTGACATTCTTATCTTTTGCACAGGATATATATTATACCCAGAATGCACTGCTATTAGATTTCCTAGGTTTCTTTTTCTTTTTCTTTGCTTTTTGGAGGGCAATTGGGGTTAAGTCACTTGCCCAAAGTCACAGGGCTAGTAAGTGTGTCAAGTGCCTGAGGCTGCATTTGAACTCAAGTCCTTCTGCCTCCAGGGCTGGTGCTCTATTCACTGAGCCACCTAGCCACCCCTATTTCCTAGGTTTCTTTACTGTGTTACATTCTTATGCACTTGAAAAAAAAATTAGTATTTCTTTTTAGTGTTCTTTTCTTTTTAAATTTTGAGTTCCAAATTCTCTCCCTCTCTTCCATCCTCTCCCTCACCCATTGACAAGGCAAGCAATAAGACATCAATTATACATGCGAAATCATGCAAAGCATGTCTTCTATACTCTTGAAGCATTTCTTCCATTCTCTCAAGAAATACTTAATTCTTCATGATGAGCTGGAAGGGGCACAGGCAGGTCTCCAGCTTTTTTATCTTTCCCCCAACAAGATTACTCTGCTTTTTGTATCTATACAATTGTTCCTTAGTCAGGATGGAAACACTAGCACTCTTTCAGCAGATCACTTTTCAATACTTGCTGTAACCAAGACCCCCAATTCTCTTTGGCCCTGGCTTCTGAATGCTAGGCTTATTGGATGCACTGGAGGATAGGCTACCCTAAGTTTTTATGTGGTTTCTTCCCACTGTTTTCCAAGGTTTTCCAGACTATTCTGAACTTACCTGGCAAAACTTGCTCAGGTACTTTTAGACTACAATTAGCATATTTTTTGCAACAGCTTAACACAAACAGTAACTATCTTAAGCTGTTAATTGTGAGAAACTTTTCTGGAAATCTAACTTCCAGCCACTGTTTGTTTCTTCTTGTCTCTTCTGTAACTCCTGACCAAAAATCAGAGGCCATCTACCCACATTGTCCGTACATGACTTGGTCTATAGAGCTTACTCACTCCTTTGACAACTACCTTAAGCAGCTGAATGGCCAATATATATGGCTGGTTTATTAATACATAAATATCAATCAGGCATTCCAAATAAGCTGGTCCCAAAACTGAACAGGAAAAAGAACACGAAATTACTTTTGGGAACATACACAGGATTTTAAATAACTTCTAAAGGTTTGAAACAAAGGCTCATATTTTTAAGAGAAATATTCTGTCAGTGATAATAAACAGTTGAAAATCATGGAAGACCAACATTTCCAAATATACAAAACTAAAGGTCACTGAAAGGGCCATGGAACTGCATGGTAGGCATGCATAGGCTAAAAAATCTTACAGACAAGACACCGCCTAGAAAAAGGAGAACATGAAAATATATAACTAGGAAAAAATTGAGATCAATCCCACAGAAGGAAAGAGCAATGATCCAAATACTCCATTGGTATCTATAAAATGTCAACTGATCTAAAGGAAGGCTCCCAGTATTCTCAAGGGAACCTGGGGTGGATTTACATAGCAGGCTATGGACAAAAATTGTACAGAATGACCAGGGATTGATCAGATGTGATCTACACCTTTGTGAGGAGTCCTTCCAATGCTGAAATCACAGATCCTTTAAATTCTCAAACAAGGGACTTTCACATGTGCATCACTCCTGTCATGTCTTAATAATAGGTCTTCATGAACAGCTGTGTCTAACATTCTGGTGATGAGCCAGACTGAGCTGCAAACTAAGTTCCCTCCTTGCATTAAGTGATGCCTGACTTTACTCCCAGTGACAATCCCACTCCTCTGATGTTCTCTGAAAGTTTCTTCTCCAGATGTCAGACATGCTTGGAAGGATCTGTATAGCAGAATCTCTTCCTTTGAGACCCATGCCATCTAATTATACCATGATTCCCCAGTTCCCTCCTTATCAATTCTATCACTACCATCCTTCAGGAGAGCCTCTCCCCTTCTTTATTAACCAAAGCACCTAGTTCACAGCAGCCTCCCTCTCTACACTATACCTTCCTTCTTACACATAAGTATGTGTATATGTGTGTGTGTTTGTATGCTGCCAAACAGTCTGATTTTAGAACTCCTCATTAATATGCTTCTATCACACCTGAGACCACTTACAAGTATAATGACTTCAAGGTACTAGACATTAAAATTTGCTTCTACTACTCCTGCTCCTTCACCCCAATTTGAACCTGATTTTTTTTTCTCCATCCTGACCTCTACCTCCTGGACTTCTCTCTATTTTCCCAAGGAATACTATCTTCTTCACCTGCTTCTTTACCCAGCCTGAAGCCCTTGGTCAGTCACTACAATGACTCATTATTATGCCTCTAGAATGCCTTGAACACTTCAAATTCTCACCCTGCTCACTATGATTGCTGGAAACTGTCACCATCTGTTTTCTATGTTCTATCATTCCCCTCCTGGCTCTGTTCCTGGCTTCTAGGCTTCCAAAGTATGCCAGCTCCTCCTGGAACTTCCCTCAGAACAGGGGCTCTCCTCCTCCCTGGAACATTCAATGAACAATTCATCATTGAGACTGTTCCCTTCTCCACCTGGTGAGTTCCTCCTGCAGCCTCCATTTGGAAAGGAGCCCAGGATGACTCTCCCCCCCCCCCTGCCCTGTACCTGTACTTGGCTTCTCACATCTCATCTGATCACCACAACAATCCTGTAAACCAGAGGTTACTGCTATTCCTATTTTATGGCAGAACAAACTCAGCCAGAGAATAAAATGACTTGCCTAGGGCTACACAGCCTAGTATCTAAGGGAGGATTGAACTCAAGTCTTCCCAACTCCAAGTCTAGTGCTCTATCCATTATGTGAGCTAGCAAAGCCTGCAGTAGTAAAGTTCAGACAAAGCTAAAAAAATGAACCCAGAACAAGCTTATTTGTTAATCTACGAGGTTTTACCATGTTAAATGCTGAACCTTTTAACCTAAAGATTTACTACTTAGAGTTTTAATTATTTGTACTTGTTTATAGACATTAAATTTATTTAAAATAGTTTTTAAAAGAATAACTGTTGCTTGACTTGCTCTGGGCTTTCACTAAAATTTTCCTGATCTTATTTCTCACAGCAAATTGTATAAACCTTTTCCACACCACTCAAACCCTGTTCTGCTCACCATCGATCTGTCAGTCAATACACATTTATTAAGCACCTACTACGTGCCAGGCACTATGCTAAGCACTAAGGATACAAAGAAAGGCAAAAGACAGACCCTGTCCTCAAGAAAATCACATTCTAATAGGGGAGACAACTTCAAACAAATATGCAAAAAAAGCTGCATGTAGAAAAAAAACAAGAAATAATTAAGAGTGAAGGCATGAGAATTACGAAAGATTGGGAGAGTTTTTTTTTAATCTTTTATTTTTAACAGATTGGGAAAGATTCCTGTAGAAAATTATCTTTAATGCTTTTTGACTAAGAAGATTATGAAACCTGAACTTCTTTCCCTACAACTGCAAATTTTCCTTTTTTTCCTCTATGATCTGCCTACTGCCTCTTGCCCATGAATTATATTAACTCTCTCTCCCTCCCACCCTCTCTCTCTCTCTCTCTCTCTCTCTCTCTCTCTCTCTCTCTCTCTCTCTCTCTCTCTCTCTCTCTGTTGTTGCCTCCCCCAAAGAAAACCCCCCACATTTCTGGAAGAACACTTAGCACTTATAGACTATACTGTCTCAGATCCTTGGCAATCTTGCTTCTAATCTCAACCATTCACTGAACAGGCTTTCTATAAAGATTCTCAACGACCTAATCACTCGATCCAATGACCATTTCTAGGAGGGATCATTGTGTCCACAGCATCTTACAATGTTAGTTCAACTCTCTCAAACTGTCCTTGACTTCCCTGGTAGTACACTATTCTATTTCTCTTCATTCCTCTTTGGCTAGTTCTGAATTTCCTTTGTGATAGTTCTTACTACTTGCAGCTTCCAAACAGGGAAACCTTCCATGGGAAACCTTCTGTCCTTGGTTCTTTTCTCTACCTTCTTTTCCTTGGTGATTTCACCTACTACTCCCATGGCATTAATTAACAAGACGCTGAAAAATACTGCAACATCTTTATCTAGTTCCAACCTCACTTCTAATTTCCAGACTCCAATTTCCAAAAGGATATCTCACCAAAACCTCAAAGAAACATGTACAGAGTAACAGAAGTTCAGAGGTGGAAAAAAGATTTCCAAGACTACCTAGTCTAACTCATCCCCAAGAATGTTTTCTACAGAGTATTTGACAAGTGGTCATCTAGCTTGTTTGGATAACAGCATGAGGAAACACACTACTTCCTAAGGGAGCCCTTTCCACTTTGAGATACCTTCAATTACTAGGAAGTTATTATTGATATAAATGTTAAAGTTGCCTCTTTGAGACTTTCACCCAGGAAAGAAGCATTTAATAAACCTTTACTACATGCCAGTCACTGTTCTAATCAAGAAGGCCACAAAGAAAGGCAAAAACATGTCCTTGCCTTCATGAAGAACTGTAATGGAGGAGACAGTTTGTACATTCAAGATCTATATTAAGTATTCGAAAAGTAATATCAAATTGAGGGGGTGCCCGTTAATTAGGAAATGGTTACATAGATCTTGCTTCCCTCCGGGTGCTCTGCAATCCAGTGACAATGGCCACCTTGCCATTCCTTCCAAGCACTCCTCCGTTTCTGAGGATGAACATTTCTATTAACCATCTTCCATGCTTATTTCCCTCTTCATTTCTACTTTCCAGCTTCCCTGTCTTCCTTCAAGTCTCAACTAAAGTCCTACCTTATACAAGAATCTTTGCTCACTCCTCCTAATTTTCGTGCATCCACTATGACATTATCTCCAATTTGTCCTGTATATATCTTGTTTGTTTGTACATGGTTGTTTACATACTGTCTCTCCCATTAGACTTAAGATCTTTGAAAACAAGATTTGGTCTGATTTTTTTTTTTTGGTATCCCTAGAGACTTATCACAGAGCCTAAAACAAGGCAGGAACTTAATAAATGCTTACTGATTAATTGACTATATGAATGTAATTAAATATTATGGCACTGTAAGAAATGAGAAAAGAGTTTACCAAAAAAACAAAACAAACCAAATAACCAGGGAAGACCTGTAAGAACTGATGTGAAGTGAGCAGAATCAGAACAATTTAGAGAATAAAAATAACATTGTAAAGAAAGATAATTTTGACTCAAGAACTGTGATCTCTGCAGTAACAAACCATGCTTACAAAGAACCAAAGATGTTCTCTTAATGAGAGTTGATGGACTGAACAATATATTGCAATGTGGGAAGTTTCTTGGATTGACTAAGCATATTTGTTTGTGAAAGAACCCCACCACCACTCCTACCACATCCTTGAAGGGGGAGGAGGGGAATAAATGTTTGTTAATTTATTTAAAAAAATTAGCTGGGGGAAAAGCAATCTCAGAAGGAAGGTATTATTAGCAATAGGGTAGATGATGTGGGTCAGGAAAGATCTTCTGGAGATGAGATCTGAGTTATGTCTTAATGGAAGGCGGGGGAAGTAAAAACCTAAGTTAAGGAGGCAGAGTATTTCAAGCATGAGATACTTCACGCAAAGGCACAGAGTCAAGAGATGGGCTATATCATGTATAAGGAACATTAGGTAGGGAAGTAAAGTGTAATACTGGAAAGGCAGAAAGTGGGTGGGCTTAGAAAGACTGATATTTACTAAACACAGGATTTTATAGTTGACTCTGGTAATAACTGAAAGCTGATGGAGTTTAATGATTGTGGGGGAGGGTGCTGCGGGGGCGTGTCAGACCTTCACTTTAGGAAGATCACACTGGTAGCTGAATAGAGGATGGACTGGGATCAGGGGAGATTTGAAGATGAGGTCAAGCAGCAAGTCACTGCAAGAGTCTAGGCATTTCAATGAGATCGGGCAGTGGACTGGACATGTGGGTTGTGAGATGGAGGAGCAGAGGATGCCACTTAAGTTATGGGCCTGAGTGACTGGGAGGCTGATGATGTCCTCGACAATAATAGCAAATTAAGAAGAGTTTAGGGTGTAGGCATAAAGATAATTAGTTTTCTTTTAGATATGATTAAGTCTGAGATGTCTATGGGACATCCTGTTTGAAATAAATAACAAGTAGTTGGTAATATAAGCCTGGAGCTTAGGAGAGAAGTTATGACTGGATATACAGATCTGGGAGTCATTTGCATAGAAATAATAATTGAGGGGTGGCTAGGTGGCACAGTGAATAGAGCACCGGCCCTGGAGTCAGGAGTACCTGAGTTCAAATCCGGCCTCAGACACTTAACACAAAAAACTAGCCGTGTGACCTTGGGCAAGTCACTTAACCCCAATTGCCCTCCAAAAAGCAAAAAAAAAAAAAAAAAAAAAAAAGAAATAATAATTGAACCTATGGAAGATGATGAAATCACCAAGCAAGACAGGGAGGAAAGAAAAGTCAGAAGAAGTCCAGGAGACAGCTACATTTAGTGGGTATGACATGGATGAAGACATAACAAACGAGACTGAGAAGGAATAGATAGACAGGTAGGAGAACCAGGACAGAACAATGTCATGAAGATCTGGAGAGGAAAGAGTATCCAGGAGAGCAATAGTTTCAAAGGCTGCATAAGGGTTAAGAAGGACAAGAATTGAGAAAAGGCCATTAGATTTGACAATTAAGAAATCACTGTGGTGCAGTGAATAGAGCACCAGCTCTGGAGTCAGGAGGACCCAAGTTCAAATCCGGCCTCAGACACTTAAGACAAAAACTAGCCATGTGACCTCAGGCAAGTCACTTAACCCCAACTGCCCTCCCAAAAAAGCCCTCCCCCCCCAAATTAAAAAAAACAAAAAGAAATCACTGGTAATTATAGAGAAGAAAGTACCGGTTGAATGATGAGTTTAGAAGCCAGATTTCAGAGGGTTTGGAATCAATTGAGAGGAAGAAAGTGGAAGCACTGAGTGTGGGCAGCTTTCTGAAGGAATTTGCTTCAGAGGACAGTACAGATATAAGACAAAAGCTAGCAGAGATCATAGGATGAAGAGTATGGTTTTTTTTTTAAAGAATGTGGGAGACATGGATATATTTGTAAGCAGCAGGGAAGGAGCTCGTGAACAAGGGGAGACTGAAGATTAGAGGGAGAGAACAGAGAGGACAGTGGGGGCAAACTGATAGAAAAGATGGAAGGGGAGGGGATCAAGAGTGCGTGCTGAGGGATTTGCTTAATCAGAGAAAAAGCCCACCTTTTCATCAGAGACAGGAGAGAAGGAGATAGGGGGAAGATGTCTGAGTGATATGAGAGAAGGAGGGAGAAAGGGAAGAGCTCTCAGTAAATGGCCTCAGTTTGTTCAGGGAAGTATAAGGCGGGTCCTCAGCTGAGAGGAAGGGGTTGGGGGTTTGAAACAGATCCTGTGGTGAGTGAAGAGAAAGGCGAGTAAGAGATTATCTTGTTGCACTGAGGGCCCAACTGAAATTATATAACATGAATTTGTCATGGATTCACTCAGAATGGTTTCATGATCTTCTCCAGCTCCACTTGACAGAACATGATTAGGAGTAAAGGAGGCAAATGGAGGGAGTAGTCCAAGGCTGGGGTCAAGCAACATGTGACTGGAGCCAGAATAAGGGGCTTCTAGAGCAGAGGATGGTGTAGAATTGAACTAGGTCAACAAAGGGTCAGTACAAGAAGGAAAGAAGGGGTGAGTAGGTGGCGCAGTGAATAGAGCACCGGCCCTGGAGTCAGGAGGACCTGAGTTCAAATCTGACCTCAGACACTTAACACAAAAAACTAGCCGTGTGACCTTGGGCACTTAACCCCATCTGCCTTCAAAAAAAAAAAAACAAGAAAGAAAGAAGACTGACATCCTGAGAAAGTACTTTGGTGTTCAAGGAACAGAGACTGATGTAAAGATAAAGATAACAAAGATAAAAAAATAGGGCTAGGAACCATAAAGCATAAGGAAAGACAGAACAAAAAACTATCATCAGACACAGGAATTTTGAAGTTGATGACAGCGGAAGTGCAAGATCAAAGTGATGACATCGCTATGTGCAGCTCAGGGGGAGCTGAAGAACAGGTCACGAGAAATGTGTAGACCGAGGAACTTGGAATTTAGGATGTTTCAGGGAGCATCGATATGTATGATGAAATGTCCTAGTATGTGTGCTAGAGAAGCTTATGAGTCAGGCACTAAACAAGAAAGGAAAGAGCATGTCCTATGGGGCTATAAATCACAGTTACCAGAATCCTGATTAAGTTAATTAATTTGGACTGAATGAAGCTCAAAGGAGAAGAGACTGCTGAATGATGGTGGTAGAAGGAGAGTCTGGAAGTGGCAATAAGGAGACAAGTAGGTATTTCCCACTATGGCCTTCAGGGGGATGAGACTGGATATAGGGTATGAGTGGAAGTACAATCACTGCTAGAAAGGGTGACCAAGGTCTGGTTCCCCGGTGCAGCCACCAGAACAGTGGAGAAGATGCTGGAGCAGACGGTCTACTAGAGGCAGATGGCTGAGTCTGGTCCTGGGGAAGACCACAACAGTGCTAGAGAAAGTCCTACCCAAAATAAAGACTAAAGCCACAATAGCTCTCTTTTGCCTTCTGGGACCAAAGACAACAAGTCTATTACTTGGGGCGGAGCCAAGATGGCGGCGTAGAAACAGCAAAGCACCACAGCTCCCACACAAATACGCTAAAAAACTCATAAAATGGGACGCTAAACAGATTTTCAAGCTCCAAAACTCTCCACAAGACAGAAAGCACTACAGGCAGCGCAGCAGGCGGGCTCTT
>CM053596.1:100983871-101068090 GCA_028646575.1 Pseudocheirus occidentalis
AACTTGATTGATTGAATCTTTAAATGTGAAACTGGTTTCCCCCTTAGGGAAACCAGGTGATTCTTCTCTTGTTCCTTGTTACTTTCTGTAATAAGATATAATATTGAGACTTTCCTTGTTCTAAATATTGTATGTAATATTGTGAATTGTTGATACTGTGAATATATAATATTGTGAATTGTTGATACTGTAAATATTGTACTGAATTTTGATTTGTAATGGAATAAACAGAGTGTTCACTACTACTGTGTAATCTGAATCTTAAAAGCTGTTCACAGTAGCATTCCTTTCAGGAATCTACTGTTGATCAGCTTTACATTGTAAATTTGGATCCAGACACACACACATATATGTATATACACGCATATATGTATATACATACACATATACACATCACATATGTACACATACACAGATATATGTATGACATTATATTATATTTGACATTATATATGTATATGTACAGATATATGTAAAGGGCTTTCTAACCCTTAAAACACTATATAAATTTTAGATATTATTCTATTTTGTGGAAACTTTGATGAAGAAGGTTTTTTTGTGTATGGAAATGTCTCAATATCAAATCCTATTTTCTCAGTGATCTTTTAAAAAAACAAACCCAGAAATATGTTCCTCTGGGGGGAAATGTTGGGTTGAAGTAATAATAAAATCAGAAAAGTCTTTTAAAAGCCACATATTTACAGATGCAAATTGTTGTTTTACACTGGGAAAGAACTATGAAAAAAATTACACATTTAAGGCATATGGATCTAAGGGGAAACTATTTTACAATCAAATAAAAAGAATGCTCAAAATGAGTCAGAAAATATGTATGAATAGCAGGGAGTATATAATCTTTGCATATTGCTCAATAGATTCCTTAAAGGAAAGGCAATGACTGGAGGGTGACTGAATAGTACACATTGGACTGAAAAATCATTTCATTTCTCTCAAAACCTCTGCCTAATACATTTTATAGCAGTGGGACATATAGACTACTTGGTTGCTTAGATATATTTCCTAGTGCTGTGGAGAAGTTACTGCTCTTAGACATGTATAATTTGATCTGATTTGAAGTGAAGAACAGATGTAGAAATGCTGAATTGAACTGAAGTAACAAATAAAAACTGATCAATAAATAAAGTGAGTTTATTTAATGTCTAATGTCTGTCTATGTCTGTATGTCTGTCTGTATGCATATATCTCTCTATCTCTAAGGTGTGTGTTACTCATGTAAGATATGTATATCCACAAGAGATGTCTAAAATGCACCTTGTAGGAGATATTGATAAATACAATCTGAGGTCTGGACCATTTCTGAGTTAAAACCAGTGCAATAGTTAGAGGAGGGGCAGGCAATTTCCAAGGTACCCCAGTTATGTGCATCTTTCTTTGGTTTCCTAGAAGATAAAAAAATATATACATGTGTGCATATATTTATATATGCAAACATATATGTATGTATATATAGACACACATTATATAGACATATACATATGTGTGTGTGTGTGTGTGTGTGTGTGTGTGTATATATGTAGCTTCCCCTCTAAATATTGTTGACCTAGGTTCAGAAAAAAGTTTCTTAGTTCATTATCCCTTAAAGGTTTGGGGAGGGTACCCAAAGTCTGTACCTACCATCTTGTCCCTTCCCACCAAATGCTGATTATACAAAAGGATCTCACAAATAGCAAATGTAAAATAAACCTATGTATCCAAGCCAATAGTAAGCAGAAATCAGAGAAGTTATGAAAATAAGAAAATACTAGAAAATACACAGAATAAATGAACTCTTTAGAGCAGAATGAGGCAGAATCTTATTTCAACTAAGAGAGAAGTCCTGATCTCACTTAAAGGGAACTTCCCCAAAGTCTCTAGAGAGGCAAGTTGGAAATTCAAGCACATGTTGAGGAACCATTTTCTTCTATGCTTCTATTGCTTCCAAAGACCATCTTTTTCTCTCTCTTTATATGTTTGGAGTCAGCTTCTAAGAAAATCTGGTACCACACCTGTCCTCTCACAAAGAAAGGATGTTTCTTTTCCCCAAAGCTTGTGCACCAACACCCACCCCCCTTATCACTTTGTGCTCAGTATTCTTTCCACCAATGTGTAGTCACACATATGCAAAATACTCCATGCTTGACTTGAAACTAGGGTTTATGTATCTATCTAATTATGTGAAGATAATTTTCTTTCTACTTATGTATCTCAATCAATAAGCCTTTATTAGGTACCTACCATGGCATAGCCTAGCCCAGTATTTTGGGGATATGAAGACAAAATTGAAAAAAATCTCTGTTTTAGGGGAGCAAGGAATAGTTTATCTTTCAGATTTATGAAGAACAGAGGAATTTATGACCAAACAAGAAACAGAGAACATTATGAAATGCAAAATGTATAATTTTGATTACATTAAATCTAAAAGTTTCTGTACAGACAAAACCAATGCAACCAAGATTAGGAGGAAAGCAGAAAACTGGGAAAGAATTTTTACAACTAGTGTCTAGGATAAAGGCCTCATTTCTAAAATATATAGAGAACTGAGTCAAATTTACAAGAAAACAAGTCATTCCCCAATTGATAAATGGTCAAAGGATATGAATAGGCAATTTTCAGAGGAAGAAATTAAAGCTATCTATAGTCATATAAAAATGCTCTAAATCACTCTTGATTAGAGAGATGCAAATCAAAACAACTCTAAGGTACTACATCACAGCTGTCAGATTTGCTAACATGACAAAACAGGAAAATGATAAATGTTGGAGAAGATGTGGGACAGTTGGAACACTAACTCATTGTTGGTGGAGCTGTGAGCTGATCCAACCACTCTTGAGAGCAATTTGGAACTATGCCCAAAGGCTTATAAAAATGTGCATATCTTTTCACCTAGAAATACCACCTATAGGGCTGTATCCCAAAGAAATAATAAAAATGGGAAAATAACCCACATGTACAAAAATATTTATTGCAACTCTTTTTGTGGTGGCCAAGAACTGGCAATTGAGGGGATGCCCATCAACTGGGGAATGACTGAACAAGTTGTGGCATATGAATGTAATGGAATGCTTTTGTGCCATAAGAAATGATGGACAGGCAGACTTCAGAAAAACCTTGAAAGATTGATATGAACTGATGCTGAGTGAAGTGATCAGAACCAGGAGAACATTATACACAGTAACAGTCACATTGTGTAATGATTAACTTAGCCTTTCTCAGCACTGCAAGGACCTAAAACATTTCCAAAGGATTCGTGATAGAAAATGCCAGTCGTATCCAGAAAAAGATCTATGGACTTGAAATGCAGAGTGAAGCAGAGTATTTTCTTTTTTTGTTTGTTTTATATTGTTTTGTTTTTTCTTTCTCATGGTTTTTCCCATTCCTTTTAATTCTTTTATACAACATAACTAATGTGAAAATGTTTAATAGGAATCTATATGTAAAGCCTATATGAGATTGCAGGCCATCTTAGGGAGGGAGAGGGAGGGGGAAGAATTTAAAACTTATAGAAGTAAATGTTGAAAACTAAAAATAAATTAATTTACTAAAAAAATGAAAAAGAATGTAAAAAATCTGTTTTAAAGGAATTCACATTACAATGGGAAAAACAGCATTTTTTCAATGACCCTGGAGTAGGAAGGACCCGAGTACAAAATAAATGCACGGTAATATTTTAGAAAGGAGGTTACTAGCAATGAAAGGGCTCTGGAAAAGCATGTAGAAGGTGTGTCTTGAGCAGAGTTTTGAAGGAAATAATCCTAAGAAATGAAATTGAGATTGGAGCACATTCTAGGCATGGAGGACAGCCAGTGCAAAGGAGCAGAGATGGGAGTGGCAGTGTTTGAGGAAGAGCAAAAAGGTAGTTTGGCCATAACGTACAATACACAAAGGTAAGTAACATATGAGAAGACAAGAAACACAGATTAGAGGTGGGATGTGAAGGGCTATAAAGGCTAAACAGAGGAGTTTGTATTTGACTCCAAAGACAACAGGGAAGTAGGGATGTTGCAGGAATTTATTGAATAGGCAATACCATGGTTAGGTCTATGCTTTAGGAATCACTTTGAGTGTCGTGTGGAGAATAGGTGTATAAGGGGGAAGAATGGTGTGAGAAATAAGACCCCTTGGCTGGACCATATAGGCTATTGCTGGCCTGAACTAGGATGGTGATTTTGTAAAAAGAGAGAAGGGGACAGCCGCAACAGATTTTGTAGAAGTAGAAATAACACATTTCAGTAACTCATGGGCTATGTGAGGTGAGAGAGAATGAGTAATTGAGGATAACAGCAAGTTTACCTTATCTCCTCATCTATCCAGCCGTCTCTGTGGAGGAAGTTTCTATCTATCTATCATCTATCTATCTACCTATCATGTATCTATCTATCTATCTATCTATCTATCTATCTATCTATCTATCTCTGTCTATCTGTCTCTGTGAAGAGTGTTTTTAGAGCATGTGTATAAGTTAATTTCCTGGTTTATTCTATCATAGAATTTACAAAAAGCTATCCAACCCAGAGCTAAGGCCTAGTAAACAGGTGGTGCCCTGAGCTTGGCATAACAACAATCCTTTCATATTCTGGATGCTCTCACCCTCTGGCAAAGTGTATTGTACCAGGTGTTCACTCCCCCTGGGGAACCAACATTCATCACATCTCTGACACACTCACAACCCCTATTCCTTGTACAGTACTCTTGTTCTTGTCATGGAACTCTGCTTCTATACCCCATAAAGTAATCACAACCCCTAAGAGTTGGGACAATACCGTTCCCATAGAATCCTTGGGAACAGTAACTCAAGACCTAAAAATGATTATATCCAGCCCAGAATGTACATAAGCACTGCCTGTACCTCCAATGGGTTAAGCCCTCCTACTCAGAAGGACTTCCACTTGCAAGTATTTTCCTTACTCTCAAACTAATTAAGTTGCTACTTGATTTCTGACACACTAGCCTCCGACCTCCTTTGTTTTGTCTCCAACCATTCCTAGGTGCATTCAAAACTGTGTTGACATAAACAATATTCTGTGTTAGAGGATATATATCATACATATACCTTTATAACTGTGAATTTTGGCAACGGGGAGCTTTTGTAAAGTTGTTTCTATATGCTTTCCTATGCTTCTGTATATTTCCTGGTCAGCCAGGCTTACAGCCTATGGGTCATCCTCTTAAGCTCTCTTGCCATCATGCTTTGTTGACTTTGCCTCCACAATATTTCTCTTATGAGCCCCCTTTCTTCTCTATCACTGCTACTACCTTGGTGCAGGTTCTCATCACTTCATGCTTGGACTATAGATTATAAAAGTCTGCAATTTGATCTCCTTTCCTCAAGTCTTTCTTTCTCCAGCCCATTTTCCATTTAGCTGTTAAAGTGTTCAACTTAAAGTGTAGATCTGACCATGTCATTCCACACTTCCTCACTCAATACACCTGTGGAGATTCAAATGTAAAATCCCGTTTGACTTTCTAAGTCCTTCATAATCTGGCCCTACCTTTCTGGTCTTCTCCCCTCACTCCCAGGCCATGCACACACACACACACACACACACACACACACACACACACACCTCACACTCCATCTTCAGATTACATTTTCACTTGTTGTTCCCTATGCCCATAATATGCTCCTTCCTCACTCTGACTCTTGGTTTCCCAGAGTTCCTTCAAGTCCCATCCAAAATCCCATCTTTTTTTCTCTCACATTCTTCATTTATTTATTTGGTTTTACTTTTCAACATTCACTTCTATAAGATTTTGAGTTCTAAATTTTCTCCCCCTCCCTCTGCTAAATCTCGTCTTCTAAAGAGAAGTTTTTCCTGGTCACACTAGAAATCCTTGTGATAATGATGATGATTGGCCATTTTGGGGTTTTCTTGGCAAAGATACTGGAGTGGTTTGTCATTTCCTCCTCTGGCTCATTTTACAGATGAAGAAACTGAGGCAAATAAGGTTAAGTGACTTGTCTCAGGTCACACAACTAGTGAGTGTCTGAGGTCAAATTTGAACTCAGGTCCTCCCTACTCCAGGGTCATTGCTCTATCTACTGTGTTCATCTAGCTGCCCTCTGGAGTACTCTTCTTAAATGGAAAGAGACAGCAAGACAACATGGCTGGCCTTGGATTCAGAAAGACTTGAATTAAAATCCTATTTCTGACAGTTTTTGCTGTGTAACTATGAGCAATTCACTTAATTTCATAATGCTACAGTCAACTTTCTTTTTTTCTTCTTTAAAAAAATAAAATTTCTTAAGAATGAACAAAAATCTGTTTTTTTTCCTCCTTCCCACTGTTGAAAATAGAAGGAAAACAGAACCTGTCACAAATATATATGTATACACACACACACATATATATATATTACTCATGCAAAATGAATTCTCACATTGTCTACAGGAAAAAATTATGCACACACAGAATATACATGTGTATGTAGGTACATATATGTGCGTGTGTGTGTGTGTGTGTGTGTGTGTGTGTGTGTGTGTGTGGTGTGTCCCATTCTGTATCCTGAGTTCACTACCTCTCTGTCAGGAGACGGGTAGCACTCTTTGGTCTTCTCAATTCATGGTTGATCATTAAGTTGATAAGAGTTTTTGTAGCTTTAAAAGATTTTTGTCTTTACTGTGCTATTGTTACTGTTGCTCTGATGCTCACTTCCCTCTGCATCAGTTCATTCAAAGCCTCCAGGTTTCCAAGCTGTCCTGTCCACTCTTCATTTCCCACCCAGTTGCACTTTTCTGGATTTCATCATACTCTCTATAACCTCATCATCCTGCAAGATCACATCAAGGGTGAAGATGATATCAGGCAGAGATCCTTCCCTCCCTCTGGTTGGAGAGGGTAGAGGGTGGACAGTGGGAGCTCCTTGGGGATCCTCCAGTTAAGGAGGATTATCATTTCATTTCTCAAGCACCCAGATTCATTCCTCTGGACTTCATCATGTCTTGTGCCATGTACCCAACCCCCCTCACTTTTCAGCTTCTTTTTATATGTGTTTTTCACATTAAAACATGGACTCCTTGAGGGTAGAAACTACTGTTTCCCTTTCTTTGTATCCTTAGCACTCAGCCCAGTGGCTGGCACATTGATTATATGGTAATACATATTTATTGACTGATTGTCCCTTTCATCTTTTTTAATGGCATAAATAGTATTCCATATATATTCATACACCAAGATTTGTTTAGTCATTAATGGTTATCCATTTAGTTCCAGTTTCTTGCCACAGCAAAAAGTAATATAAATATCTTTGTACATATGGGTCTCTTTCTTTTTCAGTATCTTTGGGGTATAGATTTAGTAGCGATGTCTCTAGGTCAAAGAGTATGCACAGGTTCAGAACTTTGGGTACCTTGTTCCACTACATTTTGACAATGGCTAGATCAGTTCATAGCCCCAACATAAATATATTCATGTACCTACTTTTCCCGTAGCCCCTCCAGCATCTGTCATTTTCCTTTTTTTTCAACTCAGAGTATGAGGTAGAACCTCAGGGTTGCTTTCTTCTTCATTTATCTAATTATTAGTGATTTGGAGCATTTTTCTTAAAGGTAGCTATTGATAGTTTGGATTTCCTCCTTAGGAAGTACTAGTCAGCTTTCTAGGACCTTAACTTACAAATGAATTGTTGATTTCCATCTGAATAGACTTTCCATATTTAGGAAGTAGAGCATATGGATGAAATCAGGTCACAGACTAACCCCATCCACCCTCCCCCATCCGAAACAAAAACAAAGGTTTTAGGATTCATAAAATGCTTCTCTCATAAGAACTTCATGCAGTTGGGTAGTTTAATGTTATCATTTCCATTCTACAGATCATGAAAATTAGCCCCTGACACATGAAGTGACTTTTTCATGATCACATCACTCAAAAGGATTTAAGGCTGAATTTTAACTCAGATCTCCTGGAGCCAGGGCTTTACCCTTCATGCCCCACTGTCTCAAATACCTCCTCTTCATATCTTCTATGATTTCTTATAGAGTTGTTAGGACAACAACACACACTCAGGCTAGTCTTAGGAAATATTGGTTAGGATTTAGAGCCAGAAACACATTATAGAGAAAAAAACTGAGGTGCAGTGACTTGCCCAACGTCACCATAGCTAATAAGAAGCAAAATCTCAGTTTTGAACCTGATTCCTTTGACTAGGCAATCAGTGCTCCCTCTATATCAGGCTGCTTTGTGAATGCAACAATACCTATTCTACTGAGAGCAGCGGGTAGATGGCTCATCCACTTTTGACAGCTTAAGAAAATCACATATGCACGAGGTACTGTCCAATTCTGGCAGCAGTTCTTACATGTTTTCTTCATCTTGTCCTGTTTCCGGAAAAGTCCCTAATTTTTCCCTTTTTGGGTCTAAACTGGGTTTACTTTCCCCTGAGGTGCTTGACAAATCACTCCTTATCAGTCCTAGTTCTCTTCTCTCACTGTCCTTTTTGAACATCTCTGCTCTTCCCAGTCTAACAATGTTCCCTCTCTTGTCTTCCTGCTATTGTATAGGCTCTCCACAGGTTCATCTCTTGCCCCTTAGAATTCTTGCCTTCCTCCAAGATTCTTGCCTACAAGGCTTTCCTGATCCTCTTAAGAGTCCCTAGAACTAGTTTGTTCTTTGAATTATCTTATTTTCATTTTTCTGTTTATTTTTAGGTCTCCCCAAAATATAACCCCCTAAGGGCAGGGACTGTTCATGTGTTTTATTGTTGTATTCCCAGTACCTAGCATTATATAATAAACATTTGTTGAATTTCACCCCTTCACACCTTTTTCCACGTCCCCTCCTACCAGTTCTGATGCTTTTTTCCCTTTGTTCTTTTAATGGTAGAATATAAGTTCCCTGCTCCTGGAAGACAAGATCAGTTTCATTTTGTCTTTGCTTTGTTTTTTAAAATGCCTAGAGTCTAGCACAGTGCTTACCACCTTGTAGATATTTAATAAATCCTTATGGAATCAAATTGAAAGGAAGACTCAACATGAAGGCCTTTTCTTAAGGAGGTCAGAAGGTACTTCCTAGTTTACATAAGTCACAATCAGGCTCATTATCTACTACTCTTATTACATTAGGATACCAGGCATAAATGCCCCTATCCAAAAATTATCATACATTCCAGTTCACACAGTGGGGGACAAACTTATCTGTGTCTTTTATTTGGAGGCAAGATGTTCTTGTTTTCTTCCAGAGGCGCCTTGATTTCTAATCGTTTCCAGGAAAGCATAAAAGTTGTGATAGCTGATGTTTAAATTACCCTTGAAGAGAAAAGGAAGGCTGTCCAGTTGCTAGGAAACCTGACACTACAGCTGCACTCCCCCAACCTCCAGAGTGGACAGAAGGATTTGTCCTGACTTTTCCTTCCTGATAAGTTGATGACAATAGGACAGTTGTGGCCAAGGTCAACATTAGTGAGTGAACTTAATCAATCATTTAATCAACAAGCATTTATTAATTGCTTAATATGTACCTGGCACTGTGTAAGGGCTGGGGATACAAAGAAAAAGCAATGACAGTCACTTCCCTTAAGGAGCTTGTATTCTAGAGGGGGAGACAACATGGATATAACAGGGGATGAGGACTAGCTGTTAAGAACCTAGGCCTTATGAGCAGGTACAGCATGCTTTGCCTGTGCAGTTCCCATGTGGACTTTGGAATACATGCAGATGTTATTTCCAGGGTGGTTACCACATGAAGAAGAGACAGCTTTTAGATAGCTATTGGATTGGAATTGAGATTACTTGCAAAAGGCACCAACTAGAGCAGGAGTGGGGACCCTGTGGCCACGAGGCCACATGTGGCCCTCTAGGTCCTCAAGTGCAGCCCTTTAACTGAATCCAAACTTTACTGAACAAATCCCCTTAATAGAAGGATCTGTTCTGTAAAACTAGGAATAGGTCAAAAGGCCATACCCAAGGACCTAGAAGGCCACACATAGCCTCAAGGCTGCAGGTTCCCCACCCCTGAACTACATGATTCCATCTCTTTGCTTTCTGGTTGTACTCCAAACTTCCAGGTTTGGGGTGGGGTGGGGTGGGAGAGACAGAGAGATAGGGACAGAAAGAGAGAGACAGAGAGAGAAAGAGAAAGAGAGAGAGACAGAGAGAGACAGAGAGAGAGAGACAGAGAGAGAGACAGAGACAGAGAGACAGAGACAGAGACAGAGACAGAGAGACAGAGAGAGAGACAGAGAGAGAGAGAGACAGAGAGACAGAGAGAGAGAGAGACAGAGAGACAGAGAGACAGAGAGACAGAGAGAGAGAGAGAGAAAGGAAGGGGCAGGTTTTGGGCCTTTATTTCCCTACCCAGGTATCTGACATATGGCCATGCACATGCACAGCTATCTTCTGTCTCTTGTACCTTATCTTTCCTTATCTCAGGTGAAGGCATATTAGAATAGACTGTGATTTTATGAGATTAGAATGGTTGGGAAAGTGAGTCACCAGAGGTGTGATCTAGTGTCCATGGCAGATTTTATTGACAACTGAGTCTAGTGACAATTCAATTGCTCTGAGGCAGCCAAGAGGGAATAACAGCAATTTGTCCATCCGCTGTTCTGCATTAAAAAGTAAAGTGGTGGGCAATTAGGTGCAGAGTGGACAGAACTCCAGTCCTGGAGTCAGGAGTTCAAATTTAGCCCCAGATGCTTATTATTTCTGTGATCCTGGGCAAGTCACTTAATCTTGATTTGCTCCTTTAAGAAAAAGAAGCAAGGGGCTGCTAGGTGGCGCAGTGAATAGAGCACCAACCCTGGAGTGGGGAGGACCTGAGTTCAAATGAGGACTCAAGACACTTGACACATTTAACCTCAATTGCCCTGCCCTCTCCCCACCGAAAAGCAAAAAAAAAAAAAAAAGTACTAGGGCAAATGCTCTGTAGATGAGTTTGAGCCCACTCTTCCTAGGAACCAAGATGGTGTATAGGACAGAGTGTGTCTTTGGGTATGTGTGGGGAGAATGTCTTCTATTTCTGTTTTTGCTATGTCTTTTCAGTAAATATCTCTTTTTAAAAGCTGATATGGAGGAGCTAATTCACCGTATTGATGATATAAGGGAGGCACTAATTAATTCAGTTCAGTCATTTTTCAGTCATGTCTGATTCTTCATGATGACAGCCATGTGGGGTTTTCTTGGCAAAGTTATGGGGATGGGAGATGGGAGATGGAGCCTTGTGTGTGAGGAACAGCAAGTAGGTCAATATCTGTCAACTGTCCAGTTCGTGGATGGGAGTAAGGAGTAAGAAGAAATATAGGAAGGGGATGGGTTGTGAATAGCTTCATAATGCTAAACAAACTTCTTCATATTTGATCCTAATGGTAATGGGAAGCCATTAGGGGTTATTGGGTGAAACAGAAGATGACATGATCAGACCTATGTTTTAGGAAAATAATTTCAGCAGCTATGTGCAGGATGGATTGGAGAAGGGAGAGACTTGAGGTAGAATCCACTTAGACACTTGCAATATCTGTTCTAGGTGAGAATTGATACCAGCCTGAACCAAGGTAGATACTGTTTTAGTGGAGAGAAGACACAAGAGAGATTTTGAGAAGGATATTACATAATTTGGCACCTGATGGGAAATGTGGAGCAGGAGTGAGGAGTCAAGATAATACCAAGATTATGAGCCTGAGGGATTAGAAGGATGATGATGCCCTTGCTAGTAATAGGGAAGTGTATGAGAAGGCTGGGTTTTGTGACAAAGAGAATGAGTTTTGTTTTGGACAAGTTGAATTTGAGATTCCTATGGATACCCAGCTTGAAATACCAATAAGGCATTTGGTAATGGACTATAATTTAGGAGAGAGACTAGGACTGGATATGTAGAGCTGAAAATCCTCTGCATAGAGATAATAATTGAATCCATGATATTAATGTGATCATCAAATGAGAACATAGAAAAAAAGGAAGGCCCAAGAAAGAAATTTGGGGGACACCCACAGTGGGCTTGACCTAGATGCAAATCCAGAAAATAGACTGAGAAAGTCAGAGCGGAAGTAGAAGAAATGAGAGCAGTTTCATTAAAACCTAGAGATGAGAAAATATACAGGATAAAAAAGGTTGTTAATGTCAAATGCTACAAACTGATCAAGAAGGTTGAGTGCTCTTGGTTTGGCAATTAACAGATATTGGTAACTTTGGAGAGAGAGGGTGGTTTCCTTTGCATGATGAAGTCAGAAACCAGATGTCAGGGAGTTTAGAAGCTAATGTTTAGAGAAAAAAAATAGCAAATTCAGGCCATGATTGGTGAGTGAGTGCAGAAGGGGGTTCTGGATGAGAGTCATGTTTATTCAGTAAATAGGCATGATAGGGGGAAGAAGGAGGAGGAGGAAGAGAAGGAGGAGAAAGAAGAGGGGGAGAAGAAGTAGCAGCAGCTGGGCCTGCCAGCACCTCCCAGGAGACTAGTCTCAGAGGCTTAACTTGGCCTCAACAACTTATTGCTTCCTGTCTCTCACATGGCAACCCAGGACTCTAATGACCACAACCACCCACTGCTCAGGGAACATCTCTAGTTGCAGTGGCTCGCTGTTCCTGGATGGTCAATAGGAAGTGTCTCTCATGGCCAAAGAAAAGGAAATAGGGAACGCCTGCTGCTCCTTCATACAGGTCTTGTTAATCCCCAGTATCTTGAAATTTCATTTCCTCATGCAGTAATTACCTTGCTTTGTTGTTGTTGAGTAGTTTTCAGTCATGTCCGATTCTTCCATGACCCCATTTTGGGGTTTTCTTGGCAAAGATACTGGAGTAGTTTGTCATTTCCTTTTTCAGCTCATTTTACAAATGAGGAAACTGAGGCAAACAGGTTAAGTGACTTGCCCAGGGTCACACAGCTAGTAAGTGTCTGAGGCCAGATTTGAGCTTAGAAAGATGAGTTAGGGGTGGCTAGGTGGCGCAGTGAATAGAGCACCACCCTGGAGTCAGGAGGACCTGAGTTCAAATACGGCCTCAGACACTTAACACAAAAACTAGCCGTGTGACCTTGGGCAAGTCACTTAACCCCAACTGCCCTCCAAAAAGCAAAAAAAAAAAAAAAAGAAAGACGAGTTAGCAAACTACTGAAGGTACATGGTCAGGTCTGAAGAGAAGTTACACGATCAGAATTTACTTTAGAAAGTATTACTCTGGCATCTGGGTGCAGGATGACTGGAAGGAAGGAGACATTGTTTGTAGGGAGACCAGTTAGGATCCCATTGTGACAGTTCAGGTGAGAGGTAATGTAGGCCTGTTTTGGGTGATGACAGGAGTAATGAAAAAGAGTAAACAGCTGTGAGATACATAGAAGAGGTGAAATGAACAGAACTTTGGCAACTGATTAGATTTAAGACAGAGTGAAGAATGGTTTGGAGTCTCCTAATGAAGAGTTTGATGATGCCATTAAAGGACACACTACAGAAGATGATGCCTTTGGTTTTCAACATTTTACATCTGAGGTACTAGTGTTTTGTGGAAAATGTGAGGTTATGTAGTTCAGGAGAGAGATTGAACTATAGACAAAGGAAGAGTCATATACTACAGAAGATATAGCTGAAACCTTTAAGTGAATAAAACCACGAAAGAGGAGTCAGGGTCTTTGGAGAATATGTTCATTTAGGGGTTAGGAGAAGGAAAAGGAGCCAGCTCTTGAAATCAAAAGGGGAGAGGAGTTTCAGGGAGTCATGGTCAAGGATATCAAGTTGTTGTTACCCTTTGTCCTTCATTCTCAAAGAGGACTAGGACATCAGGAAGGTGATGCCCTGACATGCAAGTGAAATGGATTTAAGTGAGGAGGACTGTGCAAAGTCACCAGCCTCACTTTCGCCTCTGGAAGCATCTGGGTCCTGTGGCCAGATAGAGATCAGGACAACTGGACATGGCCCAGGATGCAGTGGGACCTTGGCCTTTTCAAGCTAAGGTCTCAGTTTTATGAGGCAACAGTGTCAAGTAATGTTGAGGTGAATGAGGTAGTATAGAAAGTGGAAGGAACTTTAAAGATATTCCTCATTATACCGATGAAGAAACAGGCTGAGATGAGGCAGTTACTTTCCCAAGGTCACAAAGCTGGTAAAGTGACAAGAGCCCTTTCCATTACGTCATGCAGTTCACTCTGAGAAAAGGTAATTGGATTTGGCAATTAGGTCATTGGTGACCTCAAAGAAGGCAGTTTCAGTAGAGTGGTGGGGGCGGTATTGAGATTGCAAAGGGGGTTAAGGAGTGAGTGGGTCGTGAGTCACTGGAGGAGAAACAGAATTTTTAGAACAGGAAGGGAACTTAGAGGTCATCTCCTTCAACTCACTTATTTTATGGATGAGGAAACTGAGGCCCTGAGAGCTGAAATAAATTGCCCACGATCACACGGCTATACCAGTGGCCAAGGTGTGTAACCTCCGCTGACGGTGCACCAAGTCAAAATATCACTCTGAGAAGCCTCAGCAGGGTCCTGAAGAAATCTAGGGCACACGTGGAGGAGAGGGTGCTAACTAGCGTCAAACACTGGTATAATTTCAGGAAGAGTGGTGGGGTCTGGGAGGGGGTGAGGGAGGTCTTTTGGAGAAGACTGGTCACGTGGACAGGCCGAAATGGAACTGGAACTTCGCTAGCGCGCTCCAGGCAACCGCAGTTTCGGCCCCAGCGGAGGGCGCTTGGGAGCCAGCGCCCAGCGAACCTGGACCCACGCTGGGAGGCAGAGCGCGCAGATGACGTCATGGTTGCCATGGATCCAGGCAGTGACGCGAATCGGCACGTGACGCGCGGTTGCCATGGCGCTGGGCGCCGGGCGGTGCGGGCGCCCCGCCTCCCGAGTGACGTATTCCCCGCTTCCCCCTCCTTTCCCGCCCCCCTGTTCCCCTCCCGGCTCCCCGCGGTCCCGGAGGTTTCTCTGCACAACAAGATGGCGGCGGCGGCGGCAAGCGGAGCTGGCGGGGCTGCGGGGGCCGGGGCCGGGGGAGTCGGTCCGGCTGCCCGTCTGCTGCCCCCGCCCGCTGCCGGACCCCCGGCCGCGCCCGCCCCGGTGCCCTCGGCCGGCCCTCCGCGTCCCCCAGCCCCGGCCCCCCGCGGGCCAATGCCCGCTCGCATCGGCTACTACGAGATCGACCGCACCATCGGCAAGGGCAACTTCGCCGTGGTCAAGCGGGCCACGCACCTCGTCACCAAGGCCAAGGTAGTGAGCGGCGCGGGGCCGTGCGAAGCGTGCAGCCGGGCCGGACCGGCGGGGCTGCCGGCTAGCGAATGTTGGCGGAGCAAGCGGGGAGCTGCGATGACCCGGCGGGGGCAGGGGCGCTCCGGCCCCGGGGCGGGGGGCGGCGGGCAGCGGGGACGGGGCGAGCGGCCAGAGGTTGTGAAGGGCAGGCTCCGGCCCCGGGGGCAGCAGGGGCGCTCGCAGCTGGGGGGTGGGGGGCGAGAGACAGAAAGAGACACCGGCTGCAGGGAAACCAGGGGGAAGTCACTGGGGACCAGGAAGCGGGGAAGCCCGGGGGGGCCGGCGGACGCGTCCACACGGGAGCTCCGAGGGGCTACTGACGCCGAGGAGCCCGGGAACCCCTGCGGCCGGGGGGCAGGAGGACCACTGGGTGGCCAGGGCCGGAAGGAGGAGATGAAGACTGCGGGGCCGTGGGATGGTCTCCCAGGGCAAGTAGGAAATGAGGAGATCCCCCTATGGGGGCCCTGGAGCCGTACCGGGGTCTCTCCAGTCTGAAAAGCTATTGGGGTGGGAGACTTAAGACCCAGGGCAACATGGACCTTGTAGTGATGGGGAGCAGGAGAGCATGCATACACTGGGGAATTGGGAAACAGATGACCCTGGATCTGGGGTGGTTTCGGTATGCTTGAATTCGGGGGATAAGAGGTTTGGGGAGACCCAAAAATGTCAGCTCCTTGTGGATGTCAGGCATAGGGTGTGTTGTTTAGGTTCATCGACGGGGACAGCACTGTTTAGAGATGTACCTGGCTGTACCAGTCTGGAAAGGGGGTAACCACTTCCTGAAGAACACAGAGATGAATGTGGAAATGGCACTCAATAGGTTCTTGATTTCCCAAGGAGATTGTGCCTTGGAAGATAGCGGTGGAATTTTTGGAGGAAAGGTTCTTCAGGGCGCATGGAAAAGGCAGTCTTGGAGAGGATAGGCATTGGGGTTGAGGTGCGTATTAGTAGGGGAAAGTATCCTTTGAGGAAGACGAGGCATTTGGGTATTTGTAGGAATAGGGGTATTGGTGTTGCAGGTAATACTTCCCCTAGGTTGTTGTTGGGTTTTTTCCCCCCCTCTTCTCTCTCTTGGAGAAAGGAGGAGCAGCACCTTCCTGCAGCCTCCTCTCTTGGGCATTGTTTGAATCTGAAATCAGGTGGATTTTTTTGAATTTGATAGAGCTTACAAACTCCATCTTTTCTGTTGCCAGGAAACAGCCTGTTGTTTTTCTCTGAGGCTCTCAGTCTCTTAGGTCCTCATTTTCCTGGGTCATTCTCACTTGAATTTTCTGCTGCAGATAATCTCAGCGTATGAAAAAAACCTTTTCTATAATCTAGGCCAGGGGTTCTTATTCTTGCGTCCATGAATTCCCAAGGGATCTGTGACTAGATTTCAGGGGATCTTAAAACTTTTAATATATTGAAAATCATTTTTCAGTACAATTGGTTCCCCTTGTGAGCCAATGTGTTTGATTTTACGAATTTAAAAGCATTCTGGGAAAGTCCAGATGGACAAAGGGGTCCATGACACAAAAAAAGGTTAACAGTCCCTAATCTAGGCCAACTCCTTAGTTTTAGAAGTGAGGAAACTTCTAGACCCAAAAAGACCAGAATGATTTGCCTAAGGTCACATAGCTGACAGAATCTACAGTCCAAATTTTCCAACTTCTGGTGGTCTTTTGAATACACACAAAGTCATTCTGTTTGTTATTTTTATCCAGTTTGACTTGTGACTTTGTTAGAACCCCCATGGCTGCTCATTCTTCTGCCCAAGCCTAGTTTTCCTCCATCCCCTTAGGCTCTTATCACTTATCTTCTCTCTCTACCTATTATTGTAGTGAGGACATTTATTTTCAGGAATTAGTGATTTATCTAGGCCTTTTCTCTCTAGCTCCCTCGCAACCTTGAAGTTCCTTTTTTTTTTCCTTTTCCTGTCAAAGAATACAAGAGCCCTTCCTCTCCAGGATGTATAGCTGGGAGAGAATTGATTGGTCAGTTTCACTTCCTCTAGGGGACTCCCTTCAAACTTTTTCTTAGTTTTCATCTTTGGGTCATAGGTCCTTGAGGTCAGAATAAAATGAAATTCTAAAGTTGTTTTCCTAAGTTGAGGGTTTGCTTGAGTCTCAATCCAGGTAAATGAAACTGACCAATTAAACTCAACAGTCTTCTTTAACACCAACTAACCCAATGTTTACAGACAATTTTAACATTTCATGCCCAGTTATTTTGTTTTAGTATTTCCCTTTTTCATTCCTAAATGACCACATTGTTCTCTGTTGACCCTTATGGGATAAACTCTATGAACTAATTTGTTCTATGATATCTGTGATTTAAATTATTTTGTACCTTCTAGCTTTTGGGTTAAATCAGTGACAACAGGGTCGAATGTTGTCATAAACATAATTTCAGATATTTGATTCCTTTTTATAATGGGCATTTGTGTCTTCGGTAGTCAGCAAAGCTGGAGGCCAATTATTACTGGTCTTCTTGCTTTCTAATTTTCCAGTATTTTTTTTCTTTGTTCCTCTCTGAGGCTGTGGTATCTTTTAGGACTCTGAAACATTTTAAACATCAGATTGTTTAGAAATGGGTGTCATTGTTTATGTTGGTTTTTATCTCTGCTCATTTGTGGTGTATAGTTAAGCAATTCTTAAGTGTGGAAATATTCAAAGTCTTGAATGAGACCTAAATGACTTGGACAGTGATTTGCATGTGTGATGGGAACACACCAATAAGCCCTGTGTTTCTATAGTCTCGTGTAATTGCCCAATTACAGTTACAAGTGACCTATCCTTTGCTGCTTAAATTACTCTGAAGATATAAATGAAGTGTATTTCCTTAGGATTGCTGTGTATTTAAGGGAAAAGACGAATATATTTTGGCTTGTTCATCGCTTATCCAAACTTATTTTGGAAAGGGATTTCAAATGTTGACAACTTAGATGTGTTTAACAGCTGTTGATATATAGTATAATATCCTGGTATGGTTATGATTTTGTTACATAATGGTACCAAAGGTACGCAGGTATTAAAAGTTGAAGGAGCTACTGCTTGTGTTATTCAAGTGGATAGATTTTTATCTACACACTGTAGCAGTTGCCTGGTCTGGTCACCCAGAGTGAAAGACAGCCATGTTTAAGATCAGCATTATTAATAATCTTTCCCTATATTAGTCTGGGCTTTGAGAAGTTCAAGTAGTGTGTGAGGGCTTTTTTCTGCTTTTTCTTCTGGCCAGAGTTGGAGGTGAGCAGTTCAGACTTTTTGGTAGATTCATGTATAACAATTGAACTTTGGTTTTCAGTTGAAAAGAGCTTGCTTATTCTGAGAGGAGGTGGGTATAAAGTATTTGTTTTCTGAACAGTGGAATTATTTTTGTTCTCACATTTCAGGAACGCATTGCTCATTGTAGAGGACAAGAAGCTAAAATAAACTTAATTTATTGCTTAAACCATGGCATAAAACTGAACAAAGATCAGTTAGTCTAGACCCTCCTCGATTTATTATGTTAACTCTCACAGTTCCTAGTTTGGAGACATTTTGAGGAATAAAATCAGCAGAGCAGATGGGTCCTTCCCACATCTGCAGGTTCCTTTTGCAGCAGCATTTATTAGACTAGACTTAATGGCACCAAGACTGCCGAGCTTCCAATGTCAGTGCAGAAAGACCAGGAAGAGGGGATGCCTATCAGGGGACATGCTTTGGCCGCTAGCCCTGCCTATTTTCCCCCTCCTCTAGGACTTTAGGCCTGAGACTCTCTAGGCGCAGCATTATGAGTAGATATTTATTGAGCATCACCTTACAGCATGTCACCATAAAGGCTTGAGAATAATGGAAAATATATGATCCTTTCCCTCAGGGAGGATGAGAGTTAGCTTGTGTTCCAATGTCTAGGAAGTAATTTTTTTCGCTATTTGGATCAGTAGGAACAAATTGAAAGACAGCTTTATATAGTGGATAGAGCACTGGCTTTGCTTGAGTCAGGAAGATCTGGATTGACTCCTCTTTCAGATGCTTATTAGTTCTTAACTGTGTGACCCTGGGCAAGTCACTTAACTTCTCTGGGCCTCAGTCTCTCTTATCTATAAAATGAGTTTGGACTGGGCAGCAGTGAAGGTCCCTTCCAACTATAAATTTCTGATCCAGTGATGCTTTTGAATTTTGGGACTAAAGAAGAATTAATTAGATTTCTTATTTCATAAGTTAGGCAGTCTTCCTTCCTCCAAATAAAAGGGTATTTGTTAAATACTTTTCAATTAGATTTCATCTTTTGATTTACCAGTTACTTGATTGAAAAATACACCTGTAATTGTAAGTGCTGCATTGAAATTTCCCCCAAGTTCTTTGTACATTGTTGTATTGGATTGTTAACTGTTAGTTTTTGCAGTATATCAGTTTATTTTTAATTTGCTATTAACAAAACTCAGTTCTGACAATAATTAAAAGTATTTGATGAAAACTAACAATGACTCCCTCTTGGACGCTGGGTTCTCTTTTGAGCTAGTCTTTTGTTGCAAGAGCATTATAGCATAGTTTATTGTTGATAGGTGAACACCTAAAGAAAAAGTTGTTTTAGTTAATGGTAAGTGGGAAAGATTTATTAGCAGATTTAACAACATATTTATATTTGGGTTGTCTAATTCATTTGTTAGAACATAGTACTAAGTATGATACTCCAAACAAATCTAGACAGTTTGCCAAACCAAATCCTGATTGGTAAATTCAAGGGAAAAAATCTTTGTGACTCGTTTTTCCAGCCCAAGTGGGCAAAGGGTGACAGCCTGAGAGGTCTTTGGATGCTAGAGATACCCTGAGTACCAGGGCTGGGCACCTTGGTAAGAGGAGTTCCTATATCTAACATAGAGGGGTCTAAACTTGTTCAGGGTGAAACAACAGGTGCCAACTGGCAGCTGTGACACTTAAAATCCAGTTCCGGGTTCAGGTCATACATTCTTAGCTTTAGTTAAGAATAGAGATTCATTCTGTTTCTTAGCCATAAACTACACTTGAAACCCTGGTCAGCCACATCCTATATGTATGCCACTGATTATAAGAAGTTAGGATGAGAATTGATGCTTCTAAGCAAACACATCTATCTCCTGTATTAATCAACTCTTAAGTTCATGTCCTACTTATGATGGGTTAGTTAGTTAGCCGGTAAACACTTATTAGGGTCCTACTTCTAAGCACTTACAAAGTAAGACAAAAGGCAACCCTTGCCCTCAAGGAGATTTCAGTGGGGGAAGAATGCAGCTTAAAAAAAAAGGTGAAAGGAGTAGGAGAAAGGGATGGGACATGATGAAGTCCTTCAGCCATTTGAAAGGCTGCCCTGGGCCCCCTCCTTAAATGGAGAATCTGGAAGGAACTCTCCAATGTCTTCTCCACCCTCCACCCTCCACCCTCCACCCTCCACCCTCCACCCTCCATCCTCCACCTTCCACCTTCCACCTTCCACCTTCCACCTTCCACCTTCCACCTTCCACCTTCCACCTTCCACCTTCCACCTTCCACCTTCCACCCTCCACCTTCTTTCACCTTCTTTCACCTTCTTCCACCTTCTTCCACCTTCTTCCACCTTCTTCCACCTTCTTCCACCTTCCCTCTCCAGTCAGAGGCAGGGGTTACTGATGAGGTGTGAATTTCAGAATTGATTTGATCTTACAGGATGATGAGTTAGTAAACATCTTTATCTATGAAGAATAGCTGATCTGAGCAAAGGAGTTATAATAGACTTGTCCATAAAACAAGGGAGAGGCAATTAGGTCAGGAAGAAATTAAAAGCATATTTTGGATAAATTACAAAAAGATCCCTCTTCTTGGTAGATAATAAAAATTTGGCTGTATTGAAAAGGTAAATAACTGCATTTATTTTAAAAAATGCATTTGTATTTCTGCTTTCTGTTTTTATGCCCCCTTGTTTTTATATCAGTTGTTAGTACCTCATTGTGGCCTCCCTGCTTGCTCTCTGTAAGTTTATTGCACATATCCTCTATTTCAGTGGTTCTCAACCTTCCTAATGCTGCGACCCTTTAATACAGTTCCTCGTGTTGTGAGGAACTGATAAAATTATTTTTGTTGCTACTTCATAACTGTAATTTTGCTACTGTTATGAATCGTAATGTAAAATATCTGATATGCAGATGTATTTTCATTGTTACAAATTGAACATAACCCACAGGTTGAGAACTGCTGCTCTCTTTCCTTATTTGTGACTATACTGTATCCACCTAATAGAATGTAAGGTCCAGAGACTGCATCACTTTTGTATTTGTTCCACCATCACCCTAGCACAATGCCTTGCGTTCAATAAATGTCTGTTGACTGATTTCAGCACCCTTCCATATTTGATATTCTGGATCAAATTTTAGTTTGCCCTGTGCTAGTTACAGCTATGACTTTGGGGCTTCTGACACCAATATTAAAAGACTATGCTATTTTTTAGAGAGTGGAGCCAAGATGGTGGAAAAAGTACAGGGAATTTCCCCCCATACCAAACGGATCTAGAAAGTGTATCAGACCAAATCTTGATAAATAAATCCAAGAAAAAAAAATTGTGTCATTTTTCTAGACCAGGTGGGCATGGAATGATAGAGCGGTCTTTGAACACTGGGGTCTGGGTCTAGTCAGGAGGGCATCAGTCCAGCTCAGGGTAAGGCTGGGCACCAGGGTAGGAGAAGGTCCTTGATCTAACTTATAGAGGATCTTAAACTTGTTCAGGGTGAAACAACAGGTGCCAACTGGCACCTGTGAAACTATGCAATTCCAGGTTGAAGATCCAGAGTGAACTGTGAGGAACAGACTCCTAGGGATGGCATTCCAAAGAGGAGCAGCAGTTGTAGGCCCTTAGCTGCTTACTGAGCTAAAAGCAGATTTAGAAGCAAGCCACAGCTGTGTGGTTTGCGTTTTAGGAGTGGAGTGAGTTCTCAATTCCAACTTCTAGTTCAGTTTGAAACTTATAAAGGAATAACCAGGGCAGGAATGTGGTACTAAGTGGATGCCTACAGTTCTGTCACTCTGAATCAGCAACATTTTTCAGCTGGTTAATAGTGTCTGATTCTAATAGCAGTTTCCTGAAACTCCAAACAGGCAGGCTCACAGACCTGTTGCTTAGGAACTCTCAGGTCAGGAACTTGCAGAGTTCAGAGGTGGGGATGGCAGTGAGATTTTGCCCTATATCAGGCAATTTGCAGTTCTCCAATACTAAATTGTCCTTGAGGTCTTGGAATAACACAACTCTCAATATCTCAAGGAAGCACTGGTAGGACCATCACTGTTCTCCAGAAGTTTGCAGAGCCTGGCTCTAACATCAAGTCAGAAGTCAGGAAGTAAGCTGTAAGAGTGAGTGAACAAAAAAAGAACTGTGCCATAAGAAGCTATTTTGGTAACAGGGTCACTCAAGACACACACCTAGAAGAAATACAATGACTCTGAAACATTTATAACTAAAACTTTGAAGAAAAATATGGCTTGGGCATATTCAATTAGAATTACTAAAAGATAAAAGCAAGAGTTTTAAAAAAAAGTTAAATGTTTTTATAAATGAAAATGAGCTCTAGAGGAAAAAAATTGGAAAAGAAATGAGAGTCATGGAAGAAAGGGAATTAAAGCTTGGCATAAGAAGTATAAAACTTTGCCCAAGCAACAACTCCTTAAAAATGAGAATGGTCCAGGTTTATTACTGGGACAAGAAATATTAGAGCAAAACCAAAATGCTGAAAAAAATAGGAGAAAATATAAAGTATGTTATAATAGAAATAGCTAATCTGGAACATCAAAGAGATGTAATTTAAGGATTGAACTACCTGAAAGACATGACCAAAAAAAGAGTCTAGATATCTTATTTCAATCAGTCAGTAATCATTTATTAAGTTCCTACAATGCCAGACTCCTAAGTTTGGGGAGACAAAAAGAGACAGAAGAAAGTCCTTACCTTCAAGGAACTCAGAATCTAATGGGCAAAGCAACCATCAAACATATGTACAAAAATAAGCTATTTATAGGATAAATAGGAAATAATTAGCAGACCGAAAGCTCTAGAATGAAGAGGGATTAGGAAAGGTTTCCTGGAGAGAATGGGGTTTTAATTGGAACTTGAAGGCAGGGAAGCCAGGAAGTATCGATGAGGAGGGAGAACATTCCAGGCTTTAGGGATAGCCAGAGAAAATGCCTACAGACAGGACTTGTAGGGTCTTGTACATATGGAACAGCAAGGAGATTACTGTCATTGGATCAAAGAATTAAAATTTCAAGACATCATGAAAGAAAATTGCCCACACCTCTTAGAACTGGGGGGAAGGATGGAAAGAAGGAAATAAGCATTTATTAAATGCCCGCTATGTATATGCCAGGCACTGTGCTAAATGCTTTATAGACATTTACAGATATTATATCATCTGATCCTCATAACAACCCTGGGAAGTCAATGCTAACATCCCCAGTGCTTCACATATAGTAGGTACTTAAAATATGTTTGTCACATTGAATTGTGAATCATGTAAACTTGTACATTTCAGTTATTGCAATTAGCATCTCATTTACCCTTAGATTTTTGAGTTCTATGAGGATGGAAATTCCATCTTATCTAAATTTAATGTCTCTGCCTCTCTACCCCAACAACCACCACTTAATGCGGTGTTTTGCACAGGGTAGGTGCTTAATAAATATTTGCTAAATGAATGAATGTTGAATACTTTGTCCAAATAAGAGCAACCAGCATGGTAAAGGACCTCAAATCTATATTGTGTGTGAATTGATTAAAGGAATAATAATGATAATGATAATAATAGCTAGTACCTTTATAGTGCCTTAATATTTGTAAAGCAGTTTACAAATTTTATTTTATTTTATTAATTACCCTGGGAAGTAGATGCTAGATACTGAGGCAAACAAAAGTCAAGTGACTTGCCCAGGGTCATACATGTCTAAGGTCATATTTGAACTTAGGTCTTCCTAACTCCAGAACTGGTGCTTTATCCACTGTACCACCTAATGGAAATAGGATTGACCAGTTACCTCTTGCAAGAAACCCTAAAGTGAATACTTACAGGAACATTATAGCCAAAATCCAGATATTCAAGGCCAAAGAAAAAAATAATGTAAGCATCTAGAAAGAACAAGTTCAAGTACCAAGGAGCTACAGTCAGGATCACACATGAGTTAGCAGCCAGCGTTATACAGTAGTGGAGAGCCTGAAATACAGTATTCCTGAATGCAGAGCATGTAGGCTCATAGCCACAAATAACTTACCCAGCAAAACTGAGTATACTTCTGCAGATATAAAATGGATTTTTAATGACACAGAGGATTTCCAAGCAATCATGATGGAAAAAACCAAAGCTGTGTAATAACTTTGAAATGCAAACGTGAGAGTTAAGAGAAATATAAAGATTTTACCTTGCTCAGTGATAAGTATTGACATCTGTGGTACACGTTATAAAGCATTTCTGATTCGAATATTTTTGTACGTTTTTATTGATTATTAAACCTTCCCTTCTATCAAAAAAAATGTAAAGAGGTAAACATGAACAATCCTAAGGGACTAAAACAGGATAAACTTTACATTCTAATATGGGGAGATGATATGTGCCCCCTCTTTCAAACTTATTAGTGGTGAAGAGGCTGATTAGACAGAAGACCTGGAATTGGATCTTTTATGTCTTGATGACCATAAAAGATATGTGTTTTGGGGAGAGAGGGAATGAAGAAGAAGTTAGAAAAAATTATTTCACATAATTAGGATGTAGGTAGAAGTCTTCAAACAAGGAGGAATGGTATAAAGGGGGAGTGGCTGACACTTGAACCTCACTCATCTGAAGCAATTAAAGGAGAGAGGAACACACACACACATGTGCACATACACAGGGGTTGGGTAGAGAAATACATTTTATTTATGTATTTTTTGGGGAGGGAATAAATTTTATTTAACAGGGAAATAGGACGGAAATGGAGGAAGGGAGAAAGGAGAATTAGAGGGAGGGTAGATTAAAAGAGGAATTACTACTAAGTGAAACAAACTGCAAGGATAAAAATATTTATAGCTCTTTTTGAGGTAGTAAAGAATTGGAAACTGAGGGATTAATTGGGGAATGACTGAATGAGTTATAGTATATAATGTGATGAATTAGCTTTTTGTGTTTTAAGAAATGAAGGTGATGGTCTCAGAGAAACCTTAGAAAACTTTTTTTGAACTGATGCAGAGTGAACTAAGCAGAACTTGGAGAACAATTTACATAATGATAACAACATTGTAAAATCATGAACTTATTTAGCAACTCTGATCAGTGTAATGACCAGCCATGATTCTAGATGAAACATATTCTAATTTAAACAGATTCTAATGATGAAACATGCTTCCTCTCTCTTGATAAGTAAAAGACTCAGACTGTAGAATGAAAGATTATTATTTTTTGGTGGTAATGGGGGAAAATAGGCAATATGGGAATTTGTTTTACTTTATTATGGTTGTTTATAAGTAGACATCTTGTTTTTCTTTCTCAGGAGTAAGATGAGAGAGAGAGAAGGGAAATTTTTACTGATTAAAAAATAATTTAAAAAAAGATTCTGCAAGTGCTTTGCATTTATTATCTATTACTTACCATTATCTGTTCTTCAGCAATTATAATTCCCATTGTATCCCTCCTCCATCCTTTCCCAGAGAACTGTCCTTTTATAAGAAATAACCAAAAAAGAAAAAATAAAAGAAAAAAGGAAGAAGGGGGAAAAATTATTCCATACCTGTGGGTCTCTTACCTTTATAGAGAATCAGGCAGTAGTGTCTTCTTATATCTTTTCCAAGGGGTCAGACTTGATCGTTATAATTTTCAGTGCATTTAGTTTTGTTGCTTTCTTTTTTTTGTTATGCTTTCAATGACATTGTTTTCATTGTCTTTGTTGTAGTCTTGACTCCACTTTGCATCAATTCATAGACATCTTTCCATATTTTTCTTTATTTGTCATAATCACAGCGTAGTGATTCATGTACCACAGTTTGTTTAGCAGGTCTTCAGTTGGTGGGTATCTACTTTGTTTCCATTTCTTTGTTACCACAAAAGGTACTGCAAAGGTATTTTGGCATATATGAAGCCTTTCTTTTTTGTCACTGATCTGCCCCAGGCCTCGCAGCCACCATTGAACATTAAAATTATTTTGGAAAAGGGGCACGGCTTTCTTATCACCATCATCAGCTACTACTAACAGGCAGGTAGTCACAGGAACTCTTGACTGTAGTGTCACTACACATACCATTGGCCTTGTTTCTAGCCCAGCCCTCACAGCTATCATTTAAGGAAGTGGCTCTTGTGGAAAAGGGGCCAGACATTCCTACCAATTGCCAACCAACTGTCAAATGCAGAGCAGGCAAACCACCCTAGCTGAAGTAACAAGGCAATTTGAGTGGGAGACAGGAAGCAGCCTGTGCAAGGCAAGTCAAACCACCACAAGCTCTACCTTGGCCAACATCTCCTCTCAGACACTGATGGAGACAGCTCAGGATCCTGAACCCAAGAGCTTTTTGGAATAGCAGTATTTCTAACCCAGTGCCCTTAGACATCATCTTGGGAAGCAACCCTTGTCAAGATGCAACCCGGCAACTACTTCTGCAAGTTCTTACAGCCAAATATTTTGAAGACCAGGGAAAGAAAGTTCTAATCACCAAAGTACTTGGCATTGTTTAAGTTCAAAATCAGAAATGTAGGTGTGGTGGAAATAACATTCAAGAAGAGGTGTTACCATTTCCTTTGCTGCTGCACCCTAAGGACCATGGGACCTTTCCATCTGATTTGCAGCTGAAATCTTTGCAATGTGTTGTTGTCTCTTCCATCAGAATGTGATACCAATTTAATTGGCTGGGCATGAGGCAAAACCTCAGTATTTGCTTCAGGATACATTTCTCATAGTATTATTATTGTTTTGGAACAATTTTTATATTTTGATGAACTATTTAAGTATAGTTATGATTGGAAAAAATTTTGATAAACTGACCTATTTGAATTAGAATCTATAAAGGCAGAAATTATAATACTCACTTTAATCATTGAAACTGCCTTACCAAGGAAAAAAAATGGGCATTCTGTCTTCTGTGCCCAGTCCCTAGAAAGTTCTGTGTCTGGCTAGCTCAAGCAGAGGTACCCAGTTTATTCATTCTTATGCCAGAGGTGCTTCTTATTTTCTTGCTTCTCATTTTCTAGATTTGGGCATAAAAAGGAATGGAAAATAGGCCTTGAGTAGGAAAAAGAGGAATTGCCACTCTGTCTAGCTTCTTCATGTATAAATAATCAGCTAGTTCCCAAATATTTTTTTTGGGTGGGCTTTCTGGGAGCTGTTGAAAATGCAAGGAAGACGTCCTGTGGAGATCATTTAATCTAATGTCTTGAATTTACAGATGAGGAAGCTGTGGTCCCAAGAAGGCAAATGACTAGCTCAGGGTCATACTTCTGGTTAGTGATATACAGGACTAGAACCCAGGTTTCCTTACTCACAGTCCAATACTTTTTACTCTGTTCTTTGGTCCTGAAACTGTAGGATCTCTCCAGTTGAAAGGGCGATTTCCCTCCTATTTTTCTAGCAGATCATCTTGATTCTAGTTACACTTCTGCATCAGATTTCAGCAGTTAGTAGAAGAACAGCTATTGGATGAGCTGTCATCTAGGTTAGCTAGAAGATAAATGCTCTTTGAACAAGGAAATAATGGTTATTGATTTAGGAGGGATTTATATCCTTTTACTCTGTACATTGTGTTATACTTATTTATGTATATGTTGTGCCTCCTTCTCTCCCTCCAGGAGAATGTGAAGTTCCCTAAGGGAAGATTGTCTCTTTAAAAATATTTATATCCCTGCTGCCTAACAGGACACTTTGCACATACTAGGCTTAATAAATTTTGAATTGAAGTGACTATAAGACATGGTCCTTGCCCTCAAAGAGCTTATAATCTTGTTGAGAAATCTGTGTGTGTGTGTGCGTGTGTGCGCGTGCGCACGTGTATGTGTATATATAAGTAAACAGTAGGTAAATGCCAAATAAGAGGTACAGATAGAAGCCTCCAGTGCCTTAGTATGAGCTTTTCCATTCAGGATCTGCTCTGAGTCAGATTTCAGCCGCTAGTAAACCAGCTGTTGTTGAATGAATTGTAGTTTAGTCTATCCAGGAATATATCCCAGTTTGAACAAGAAGATAACTGGTCATTGATTTAGGGATTCGTTTTAGAATTCTCTGGTGCTAAGAAATAGAACTCAGATAACACCCACATTTTCAATAAACAGATGAAAGAAGCAAAGCCACCACCTGCCTCAACTGTCTTGTGTGTGTAGACTACTCAGTTGTATACTTTTGGCCAGTTATCTGAAGATACATTTAAATTTTGATTAGGTAAGTCTGTATAACTTATCAAATTGTGGCTAGATTAGTAACACTTAATGTGTCCATCAGTGATAGCCCTTTCTTCTCATACCTCCCCAGAAGCAACATGTAGTAAGAAAATGTAGGTTAGTTACTGAAATCTGAGACTCCTTGACCTTTTTTGAGAGGAAACTTGTTTGTTTTCTGCTAACGCTTTGACTGTGAGTGTGCTTTTCCAAGAAACAATCATGTTAAAAAGCTTCAAAATATGTGCCTTTTCCTTTTCTTTAGTATGCCAAGATATTATAACTTAAATTTAAGTATTTTTAGTGCTTATGAAACTGCTTTGTATTTATACTCAGTGTACCATATGATCATACTTTTGGAAGGAAACTCAAGAAATCCATCTCTCCCCATCTCCTAATAGAACTATACAGAAAACTGTCAGCCCCTTTCCTGAAATGTTCGAGGAGATTCTGCAGACTCTTTAGCAGCTCATTTTTGTCCTATTCAACTCTTGCTATCAGGAACTGCTCTATTCCTATTATAAGTGCTGTAGTTTAAATCCACTTATCTTATTGTATCTTTACAGTATACTTCTTTTGATTAAGACAGTGTCTGAGTTTTGAACAGCCAGTCTCTGACTATGTGCCCAAATGTACAAAACAGCTCATAATCCACTGCTTTTCTCCGGACAGCAACTTCTAGAGCTTGCTTGGGTTGTGGGAGTCACTTGAAATGACCTTGAAGGCAGGTGGGAAAGCTTTTTTTGTTCTTTAATTTTAATAATCCATGTATTTTTAACTTTTCATCACTGGACTTATTTGAACTCTTTAGTTGCCTTTGCGACTTTCCCCTGGAAACTTTCTAAGTTTTTGTCATCCTTTAGTCGTGGAGTACAGAATTAAACAGTACCCTTTAAATGCCCACAATTTCCAAGTATGGGTGATTTTTTTTTTTAAGACTTATTGCTTCAAAGCTTTATTTGCTCATTTCATGGAGTTCATGAATCTTCAAACAGAGGCAGCATATATGCCCACTTAGACTGTCACCTGAAAAAAATGGAAACCATTTATACAAGAGAGCCTAGCCTTACAAATGGATTGTATTACAGAAATTTATCTATAGGTTGTCTTTATTTTCCCATAGATATGTTGTTATAAGAAAGTGGCGGATTAGGTCCCAAACTAACCTTGAAAAGTCTTCTCTAGTATAACTGAAGTACCATGCATTTGTAATGAAAAATAGAAAGAAATATTGCTGTGACATTAATCATTAAAATAAAAAAGAATTGAATAGAAATATATTTTTGTTTATCCTGAGGCCTGGTGCTTTATGATGTCTATAGGGATTCAGGAATAAACAGACATTCTGATATTTTCTAGGACTTTTCAGTTTGATGACATAGGTTCTTTATTATGTCTAATTTTGCTTGCAACTTCCCTTGATTTTTCTTTTCCTTTGTGTAGCTATATGATTGGCACTGTTATGTTTATCAGCCATGATTAGGGTCATTTTGAGCTAAAAATGGCAAAAAAGGAGAAAGTTTCCTATTATAACTAGGCAGCTGTTGAAAGATAGTGAAAGACAGGATATTTAATCATAATAGTAATAATTAACATTTATACTTTAAAGTTTGTAAAGTTTTATAAAATGGATATACAATATAATTTGATCCTCACAACAATCCTGGAAAATATTATCTCCATTTCATAGATCAGGAAACTGAAGCTGAGAGAGGTTGAGTGACTTGCCCAGGGGCATATAACTAGGAAGTGTCTGAGTTAGGATTTGAATTCAAGTCTTCCTGATTTTAAGTACCATAAACTCTCCACTATGCCATTTAGCTGCTTCTGGCCACGTGTGAAAACTTTCACCAGAGGTCAGTTAACTAAACTTTGCAGACAGGAAAAGTGTAATGTAGGGATTATGTAGCATCCTTCTAAAAAGGGGTAATAAAAGAAATGGTGAGGAATATTAAGTTCATCTGGTTGTACTCTGTGTCTGGGGCGCGCTTTGTGGCTGGAGAGGTAGGGCATTGAGTAGTTTTAGGGTTGATGGGGGAGCTTTTATGTCATTGTTCATATATCCAGGACATTAGCAATCACATATTCATAACTCATTATCTGTATCTGGTTTTGTTGGTTCGAGCTCACAATACAATACTATATTTGCTTATGTATTTGCCTCTTTCATATTTTTCCCCCCACTACATTTGGAAAAGAAAATCAAATGAAGTATTTTACCTGAATAATCCTGTCCCTACTCTTCATCCCCCAAATAGAACTTGCTTTTTAAAATTTTTATTCTTTTTTATTATGAACTTAATTTAAACATCAACAAACATGATTTCAATATATAAATTTTTAAAAAGGGGATTACATATGAAACTGTGACTTTGGTTATCTGTAGTTTTTTTCCCAATCATGTAAATCTTGGGGTTGTGAGGGGGGGAAGGTACAATTCAGGTTTGATATAGTTGTTTTTATACTTCCTTGTTTGTGTTCCCTTCTGAACTTTCTTCTGTTCTCTTCTGTTGATTTTTAATGATTCATTTATGCTTTTTTCTTCCTTTTTTAGTATCACTGTCACTATTCCTCAAAGAACTCCCCCTCAATAAAAAAATTAAAGCCTTCCTTTGTGACAAATATGTATTATCTCACAAAACAAATTCACATACTGTGTCTGAAAATGTGTCTCATTTTTGCTTCTAGTTCATCACATTTCTATCAGGAGGTGGGAAACATGATTCATCATCATCCTTTTGGAGTTGTGATTGGTCATTATGTTGATCATAAAACTTAAGTCTTTCACAATTGTTTTCAATTACAATGTTATAGTCATTATATAAATTGTTCAGCTGTTTCTTCAGTTTTCACTCTGCATTAATTCATACAAAGCCTCCCAGATCTCTCTGAAGCTGTCCCTTTTTTCATAGTAGTATTTCATTTTGTTTATACGGCATAATTTGTTCCGCCATTCCACAGTTAATGAGCACCCACTTTGTTTCCAGTTCTTTACTATAACAAAAAGTGCTGCCATAAATATTTTTGTACATATGAGATTTTCCCCTCTTTCATTCATCTCTTTTGCAGTAGTGCTATTGCTGGGTCAGGGGTACATACAGAGTTTGGTAACTTTTTGGGTACAATTCCATGGTTTTCAGAATGGTTGTACCACTTCAAAGATCCATCAAAGGCATTAATTTACAATACCTCACACAGCCCCTTTAACAAATGTCATTTTTCTTTTGTCATCTTTATTATTTTGATGATTATGAAATGGAACCTTAGAGTTGTTTTGAATCTGCATTTCAGTATTGAAATTTTCACTTCAAGTATTTTTTTCATATGACAATTCCTTGTCTGTGTTCGAAGAACTGTCTCTTTATATCCTTTGGCCATTTGTCTATTGTGGAATGGCTCTTTTTATTAAAAGTTTTCCCCCTGAATTTTCTATGTATCTTGGATATCAGGCATTTGAGAATTTTGCTACAAAGAATTTTCCCCCTCAATTAACTTTCCTTTTAAATTTTAACTGCATTAAATTTTTTTACAGTAACTTTTCACTTTTATGTTATCAGAATTGTCCATTTTATCTCCTATGTTTCAGTTCTTTGTCTTGTGAAGAACTCTTCCCCCATCTGCAGTTGTGAGAAATTGTCACCATTTCTTTTCCTAATTTGTTTATGTTGGGACCCTTTATCTTTAGGTCTTATATCCATTTGGAGCTTATTGTGTGCATGATGTGGATGTGAGGTGTTGGACTAAACCTAATTGCAGCCAGATTGCTTTTCCAGTTTTCACTATGGTTTTTGATGAATAATGTGAATCCTTTCTCCAGTAGTTGGAATCCTTGGGTTTATTTTTATTGAACACTTTACTATATTTGATTACTTCTGGGTGTATTTAATCTGTTCCATGGATGTTTCCTTATATTCTTTAACCCATAGTAAATGGTTCTGAGATCTGGTACTAGTGTGTCTTTTCTCACTATTTTTTCATTATTTTATTTTATTTATTTAAATAAATAAAATTAAATAACATTTATTTTGCCTTTTGTTCTTCCAGATGAATTTTATTATTTTTTTCTAGTTCTGTAATGTAATATTTTGGAACTTTGGTATAACACTGAATCTGGAAATAAATTCGAATAGTGTTGTAATTTTATTGTATTGGCATGGCCTAATCACAAGCAGTTAAACAGCAACTACTTTAAAAAAAAAATACATTTTGTTCTTGTCTGGACCAAGGGTTAGGCTTAAAGGAACAGCTGACTTTTTTTCCCCCATAACTAGCAGTAGTAGGAGAGAAGTAATTGTTAATACCCATCCCTTTCAATTATTTATTTAAACTTTAAAAAAACTGAATGATGTGTAAGCAAATTAAATAATATATGTAAAGTACTTTACAAACCTTAAAGCCTGTATAAATGCTAGCTCTTGTTGTTATTGCTAATAATCAAATTTGGTCCCATAGGAGAAATAAGAGAGGGTTTCTCATTAATTTTTCACCTCATTTTAAAAAAATGCTCAACTTAAAAATCAACTTATGTGTGAACACTTCTATTCATATAATAGAATGGAGACGGTTGTATAGGAAACTGCATTTCTGTTATGTACAGCTTGATTTTTTTCTTTTTAAGTATGTAATTAATTCAGTATATTACTTTCAGAGCTGCCATGATTGTCTGTGATTCCTTTTGATGACCTTTTTTTAAGTATTTCAAAAACATGTTTCATTAACTTTCCCTTTTTTTTTTCTTTTCACTCTCTTCTTTTCTTTTCCCCACTAGCTTCTCTCTCCCTATTGGGGGGGGGGGGAAATAAAAACAACAAATATGTACAGACAAGCAAAACAGATGTTTGTATTTGACTGTTGGAAAATGTGTCTCTTTCTGCAACTTGATTCCATTATCTCATTATGAGGTGGGTATCATGTATGCTTCATTGGTCCTCTGAGAATCAAGGCGATCATTACATAGATCATTGCCTATTTCTTCTATCCTTCCTCAGCTGTCTCACACCACTTGTTTTCTTCTTACCATATTTTTTGCTCCTCATTTCCTGGTTTGGAGGTACAAGTTTGTTTGTCCCTTGAGCCACCTGTTGGGGGACAGAAATACTTAAGTCTTTTATATGAGAAGTGTCCTTTCATTCCACTGCACCAAAGCCTCAAAATTGAAGTATTACTTTTTTATAGACATGTACCTTACTTTCAATAATTAGTTAATCATAATTTTATCCTAGTATTTCACAGATTAATATACACAAACCTGAGCTGGAGAAATTGCTGAAGTAAAGAAGTGTTGAAATCTAAATTTTAATTAATTGTCTCTGATTGCTCTGTAACTTGATTTCTTTAGTAGGCAGGTCTACTCCATCTCAAAGATGGATGAAAGTTGTTGAAAGATGAGTTTGCATAATTTTGCTTACCTTCTTTAAGGATAGCAAAAAATAAGGAAGCAGATAAAAGTAAATAGTATTCTTCTTATACTATCTTAGCCTTGCCTTATAGACCAAGGTAACTCTACTTTGGTTACAATTTTTAAAGCTGCTTAGAATTGTGAATAGATCCTATTTACTAGAAATTTGATGACATTTGATAGAATATGATCTAATCTAGGGTATATAATTGTGTCATCTTTGATTACCTAGAGTCTAATTTGCATTTCTGGAGCAATCACAGCATAGCACCTGGGGCAAGCAAGGCCAAATGAATCCTCAAATCAACTTTGTAATGCATCATGTAGAAATAACACTACAAATGATTAAGATATGTTCACTTGAGGGTAAGAGAACGAGCTATTCTAGTAGTTTGGGGGATAAAATTTTAAAGTTAAGAGGAATCTTGGAAATCGCCTAATCCAACCCATAAGATTTAGGATCCTTTGCTGTTTCTATTCTGTTTGTCTTTTTCAGAGATGCCTTGGTGGGGCTACCTTTCACACATGTGAGAGATAAAAGGTAGCATCTAGAGTTATTAGTCTTTTAGGGGGAGGAAGGTCAAGGCCAGTAGGATTATCTGGGGAGGGTCAGAAAAAGGCTGTTGTATCTGAAAAGGATGGAGAAAGGATGATGAAACCCTGGGGAGGGGCTGGGTTAGGGTAAGTTGAGGGTTTCTTTATAGATACATGGGAAGAAAAAATTGAACAAGTCTTCTTTCACTAAAGCTTCCCATAACTTGAGCCTCTTCTTTCTCACTTCTCAGCCAGCGTAATGCCATGCACCAGCAGATTCCCAAAAGAATGCTACTGTGAACAGCTTTTAAGGTTCAGATTACACAGTAATAACGAACCCTCTCTTTATTCCATTACAGATCAAGGCAGACATTCACAACATATCACAATATAATATTTGCGACATTACATCTTATCACAGAAAATCACAATATAGTGTTCATTACAGCTTAATGTTAGAATAGCCACACAGTTTTCACTACTGTGGCCACAATATTTAGAACAAAGAACACAAGAATAATCATCTGGTTTCCCTTAGGGGGAAACCCTCCTTACTTAATCATTCAGTTAATTCACAATACAGTAATCAAACTTCCACTCAGGGGGCAACCATTAACTTAATCATTCAATCAATTCATAATACAGTAGTCAAACTTCCACTCATGGGGCAACCATTAACTTAATCAGTCACTAATGTAGATTCCCAATTACTCACTATCATTAATCACTAGTACAGTCATTAGAAAACCACACAAACCCTCCACACCTTGGTGTCCAGCAAACCTCAGTTTCATCCAAGGGGAGGCCTTCTGTTCATCTTGCCTCTGGGTGATCTCTCTGATTCCCTGGATCCCCTTCCATGGTCTCAGCTCCCTCCTGAATCCACCAAACAGTCACCTGGATTCATAAGCAGACAGCTCCCAGGTCCTTGTCCAGTCCTCAGAGGTATAGCTCCCAGGTCCTTGTCCAGTCCTTAGGGCAGTCTCTGGCACACACTGAAGTTCACAGGGTCCAGCACATCTCAAACCCTTCACCACTTCTCTTGCCTGGAACTCAAGGATCAGCCAGGCCATGAACAAACAAAGTCTTATCCTGATCATGCTTCTTCAGTCCTCCAGCAGTTCAGCTGGCCCTAGGACCCAGAAGGAATATTGGCCTTCTGGGTGGCCTTCACCAGATTCTGGTCTCAGGAAAACTCCATCTCTTTTCTCAGTCAGCTTCCAGATGCTGGGAGAGAAACACTCTCTCTCTCTCTCTCTCTCTCTCTCTCTCTCTCTCTCTCTCTCTCTCTCTCTCTCTCTTTCTCTTTCTCTTTCTCTCTCTCTCTCTCTCTCAAGAAAACTCCAACTCACTTCTTCAGTCCAGCAGCCCAGCTCCCAGATGCTGAGACAGTCCTGCTTCCTTCCAACAGGAAAATTCCAATTTTGTCTGTCTCTAGAATTCTTCCTTATATACACACACTGGCCTCCTGTCTCAGCCAGTCCCTTTCTTCCCCGTCAACAGGGGAGTTCACACCTTCTCAACAGGGGACAGGCTCACACCTTCCATACTTAGCCCTAAGTTACTAAGTGCTAAGTATCTGCTAAACTGATTGCTGTTACAGCCAGTATCTGAAAGAGTGCCTCCATTAAGTTTTTGCTATTTAGATTTCTTGAGCTCAGGCAGAGTCTTGATTGTCCCACTCCAGTTACAGCTCTGTTTTGTGAATTGGTAAATTTGATGTTAAAAACACAGGAGAGGGGCAGCTAGGTGGCGTAGTGAATATGAACAGAGAACTCACCCTGGAGTCAGGAGGACCTGAGTTCAAATACAGCCTCAGACACTTAACACAAAAAAACTAGTTGTGTGACCTTGGGCAAGTCACTTAACCCCAATTGCCTTACCTTCCCCCCTCCAAAAAAAAAAAAAAAGAAAAAACCCAAACCACACAGGAGAAGGAAATAAAGAGCCCTAGAGTTTAAAAGGCTTGTTACTGTAAACTGTAAGTATAGTTGTTTCATGGAACAGTTTGACATTTTCATGTTGTAGTTTTGGGGGCAAAAATTTTGGTTTATGTGCTTGAGAAACAAATTTTCATTGTGAAGAACAGGAATAATGCTGTATGTTTCTTATTAGCATTAGTTGGTCACTTGAAAGATCTTATTTCTTTTTCTGATTCCTGAATCCTGTTGTCCCTTCCTTTTGTTAAAATATTCTTGTTCCACAAGCAGTGAACTAACAGTGGATGAATATTTTATAAGTCCTCCATCTTCTTTCCCTTTAATTCTCAAAATATATTTAGTTATTTTATGCTTTTGTTTTGCTTCCCATTTCCAATGATGTTGCTGTGTCCTAACTTATATTTGTGCCTTCTAGGTCTTTCTGTGTCTCTGTCTCTATCTGTTCCTCTCTCTCTCTCTTTCTCTTACTCTCTCTCTCTCTTTCTCTCTCTCTCTCTCTCTCTCTCTCTAGTGATGTTGAGATTGTACATTTCATGATGGCTTAAAAATTTTTTTAAAGAAAAAAAGCATTTGTTTATTAGTACATGTTGCTTTTCATTGTCTATGGAAAATCTGAAGGGATAGGTAGTGATTTTAGCTTGTTCCTCCTGTGTGCTTGTTTTGCTGCTTCCATTTGAGTCAGCAGCTTCATGCCTTCTAAATAATCCTAAGTACAAGGGGGGCTCATTGCGCTTAGTTAGAGTATTGTCTATACCAGTAGTTTTCATACTTTTTCTTTCTTTCTTTCTTTTTTTCGCCAAGAACCCTTTTTTGATAGCAGATTATTTTAAGGTCTCCAATTCCAGTTTTGATAGCTAATTTCTTCTCCTAAAACTAATGCGTCTTTTCTTTTATGTTTATTTAGATATACTTTTAATCTTTTGTCAACACGGGGACAGGGAAGTTATGCGACCAGAGCTCCAGTTGAGCTTTGCCACTAATAGCCCCCACAATAATAGCTCACATGTCACTCTATGGTTTGTAAAATGCCTTCCTTAACAATTCTGTGAATTGGATAGAGAAAGTATTACTTCTGTTTTAACAGATGAAAAAATTAAGTTTCAGAGATTGTGACTTGTTCAAGGTTACTCAGTTAGCAGGTGTGGGAGTCAAAGCTAGGTCTTTGACTTCTCACCTACTGTTCTCTCCACTAGATCATGGTCCAGTCTAAGACCTTTGTCCTAGTTGTCTGAGTGACCATTTTGTGACTGCAGGTCATTTAAATGTTTGGGGCTTCTGTTTGTTTATAAAATGAGGAGGGTAGAACAGATCTACCTAATCTACTCCTAAAGTGCTTCTAGCTCTAAAAATCCGTAATTTTACTTTCCATTGAGTGTTTTTTTTTCTTTTTCTTAACCTTCTTTGACTTCCATCTTAGGTCTTGAGCCCTACCTTCCAAGGGTATTTTCTAGCTTTAAAGACTCCTAAATGAATCAGTTGACAAGCATTTATTAAGGCCTTACCATGTCCTATGCATTGGGGATACAGAAGTGAATGTCTCTACTCTCAAGGAGTTTACCATCTATCTAGGGAGACAACATATACAGAAATAAGTCTATACAGAAAAAATGAAAAATACGTACAGGGTGGTAAGGGAAGGAAAGCATGAAGAGCTGAGGCAAACAGGAAAGACTTCTTGTAGAAGGTGGGACTTGACCACCAGGGCTAGTACAGAAAGAAGCATGGAAACAGGAGATGGCACAGCCGATATGGGGAGGAAGAGAGTGAAGCCAGTTTGTCTAGGCAGGAGAAAGAGAATAACAGAGAAAATGCAGAAAGATAGCTTTGGGCCAGATTGGGAAGGTCTTTTAACAGGCGAAACAGAGGGCTTCTATTTTATGTGAGAGACGATAGGGAGCCATTGCAGTTTAAGTTACAGGAGTGACATGGATCTGTGCTTAAGGAAAATCATTTTGGCAACATATGGAAGATGAATTAAAACGGTGAGAGACCTCAGCCAGACAGATCAGCGAGGAGGCCATTGCAGTGGTCCAGGTGAGAGTGCCTGAACTAAGTTGGTGATTGTGTGAGTAGAAAGAAAGGCTCAGATAGGAGAGATATTTTGGAGGTAGAAAGAACAAATTTTGGCAGCTGATTGGTTATGTAGGATGAGAGTGAAGAATTGAAGATTATGCTGAGGTTAAAAAACCTGGGAAACTGGAAGAATTGAGGTGTCCTCAAGAGAAATAGGCAAGTCTGTTGGAAAGAAGGACTTTAGGAGGCAAAACAAGTTCTGTTTTAGATTTATTGAGTTTGATGGGTCTCTTAGTTAATTCATTTTGAAATGTCCAGTTAATAGTTGATAATGTGGGATTGGAGTTCAGTAGTGATTAGGGCTAGATATATAGATCTCTGTCATTGGCATAGAAATGATCATTTAAGGTGTAAGAATTGATGAAGTCACTAAGTGGGTGTAGAAAGAGAAGAATGCCCAGGGCAAGACCTTGGGGCATTTTTGTTGTTAAAAGGTATGATATAAATGATGAACCAGCAAAGGAAATTGAGAAGGAGCTGTCAGTAGGAGAACCAGGAGAACCAGGAGAACCAGGACAAAAGCCTAGAGAGTATCCAGGATGAGAAGGTCATAAACAGTCGTGAAACAGACAGGTACAGAAGGGTGACAACTGAGGAAAGACCATCAGATTTGGCTACTAAGAGATCATTGGCCTAGATGTAAAAGGTAGTATCATAAATCTGAGGAGCAAGGAAAACATTTACCTTTTAGATATGTGGACAAGGAAATACTTCGTGACCAAACAAGGGACAGTGTATATCACAGAAGATAAAAAGAATAATTTTGTTACATAATGTTAAAAGTTTTTGTGCAAACGAAATCAGTGTAGGTAAAATTAGAAGGGAAGCAGGTAAATGGGAAAAATATTTAGAGAAAGTTTCTCTGATAAGGGTCTCATTTTTAAAATATGTAAGGAAATGATTCAGATTTATAAGAGTAAGAATCATTCCTCAATTGATAGATGTTCCAAGGATATAAATAGGTAGTTTTTAAAAGAATAAATCCAAATTATCAATAGTTATATGAAAAAATGCTCCAAACCACTAATAACTAGAGAAATGCAAGTGAAAGCAACTCTGAGGTTCCACTTTATGCCCAATAGATTAGTAAAGTTAAGGAAAAAAGGAAAATCATGTTTTAGAAGGACTGTGGGAAAACAGAAACATTAAGGCAGTTAATGGTAGAGCACTGAATTATTCTAGCCATTGTGGAAAACAATTTGGAATTATGCCCCAAAAGTTGCTAAACTGTGAGTATCCTTTGACTCAGCTTTACTACTATTAGGAAAAGACCCCATAGGTACAGTGATATTTGTAGTGGTTACTTTTGTGGTGGTAAAGAACCAGAAACCAAGGGAGTGCTTAGCATTTGGAGAATGGCTGAACACATCATGGTAAATGAATGTAATGAATACTATTGTGTCTTAAGAAATGATTAAAGAGACAGTTAAAGGTAAACCTTGAAAGACTTGCAGGAACTGATGGAGAATGAATTGAGTAGAACAAGGAGAACAATTTATATAATAACAACATTGTAAAGACAACTTCCAAAGCTTTAAAACCTCTTATCAGCAATGATCAGTCATGATTTCAGAGGACCTATGATGAGGCATGTTACCTGCATGTTACCTGTCTCTTAACAGAAATAGTGAAATCAGGAGGCAGATTGAGACTTTTTTTTTTGACATGGCCAATGTAAGAATGTTTGTTTTTTTTTTTTGAGTTAGGCATATTTGTACAAGGGACTTCCCCCCCCCCCCCACCCCCTTCAGTGTGGGGAAGAAAGAGGCAGGTAGTTAGTTGAGTGGATAAGGACCTAGAATCAGGAAAACCTAAGTTCAAATTAGGTTTTAAACACTTATTTGATATGTGATCCTGGTCAAATTACTTAACCAGCATCCTGCATTTGCCTCAGTTTCCTTATTTATAGGGGATAATTATAGCCCCTACATTCTAGGGTTATTGTGAGAATCAAGTGAGATAATGTATTTTTTGTTTTTTTGTAGTGCAGAGCAGTTGGGGTTAAGTGACCAAGTCACATGGCTAGTAAGTGTTAAGTATCTGAGGCCACATTTGAAATCAGGTCCTCCTGACTCCAGGGTTAGTGCACTGTGCCACCTAGCCACCCCATGAGATAATATTTGTAAAGAACTTTGCTAACTCTTTGAAGACTAGTGAATATTAATTGAAAACAGTTAACATTTTGTTTAACTTTTTTTTGCTTTTTTGTAGGGCAGTTGAGATTGTGACTTGCCCAAGGTCACATGGCTAGTTTTTGTGTTAAGTGTCTGAGGTCAGAATTGAACTCAGGTCCTCCTAACTCCAAGGTGGATGCTCTATTCACTGCACCACCTAGCTGCCTGGAAAACAGTTAACATTTTAAAACGATTAATTGGTAACTTTGGAAAGAGCAATTTTAGTTCAGTGATGAGGTCAGTAGCCAGATTGCAAAAAGTTGAGAGTGACTGAGAGAAATGGAACCAGTAAGTGTAAATCATAGTTTGGATGTGAAAATTTATGTAAGGTGAGTTTACCATGAGAAGTAATGAAGGGAAAAACCAGTTTAAAGAATCTTAATGGGAGAATCAGCTTAGCAGAATGATCTGGAGAGCATTTAAGGATGAAATTGGAAGAAGGACATGATTTGCAAAGGTTTTTATAACAAACTTTTTATTCTTAAGAACAGTGGAGGGGCAACTGGGTGTCACAGTAAATAGAGCCCCAGTACTGGAGTCAGGGGGACCAGAGTTCAAATCTGGCCTCAGGCACTTGACACATTTACTAGCTATGTGACCTTGGGCAAGTCACTTAACCCTGATTGCATTACCTACCCCTTTCTTCCCCCAAATAAAACAAAAACAGTGGAACATTTTGGATTCCAGTACCATAGTCTTTAATTTATCTATAGAAGAAGTAGAAATGGCAGTGGAGAAAAGATAGGAAAGACAGGTGTACTAGACTAAGTAGAGACAAACATAATTTTGCTTGAGTTGAGGGAATGATTCTCAAGGTATCTATATAAAAGGGAAAATATCCAAGGTGCGGAAAAATCTTTGATTTTTTACTACCAAAAAATCAACTGAGAGAGTATCAATAAGTATAGAACCTATATGTCAGTTTATGTGCCTATGTTTCTCACCTATCTAGCATTTTTATGAGAAAAATATCATATTCAGGACATCTTTGATGAATGTACTTGAAAAAGCAGGCATGCTTTTTTCAAGTTAATAGTTCACAGTAGAATACATACTTCTATCCCTAAAAAACCTGAAAGATGTGGAGGATACAAGATCTCACTGTATTTATTTGTTGATTATAGAAAAGAATTTAATCTTGTAATGAGTAGTGCTGCCTTACATACTCTTCTCCAGCAAATTCTCCCGGAGAGAGATGGTAAAATTATGCAAGATTATGCAAGGACAACAAAAACCCCCCTTATTTGATGATCTTTTGGTCATTAATATTTAGCAAGGCAGAGAAATGCTTAGTAAAGCTGTTCACCATTCTTGTGAAGCAGATTCAGTCCTGAATCCAAACCAAAAAGAGGAATTTCTTATGGATGACGAGGTCATCCAAATGTTTCTGTTTATAGTTAACATTGCATTGATTGCTTTAAGCTCAGGAAGTTGCAGCACTCTTAAAGGAGATCCATGATCATTTTTACTAGCTTGACCTAACTAACTGCATACGAAAAACCAAGTGAGAAAAGCATGAATATTGTCCGGATTTTGGTATACATTGGAATGGACAGCCTGTAGAACTGATTTATCAGTACATATCTTTTGGTAAGACACTGCAAATGGATGGTGGGCTGGACCCAGAATTAAACAGGAGAAGTGTACCCTTAATTGCTTTAGGAAAATGGCAGAGTTCTTTTAATGACCCAGATTTTTCTCTGAGACTAAGTCCATACAGCATTTTTGATACCATTTATCCTTTCAGTATTGGCTGTGAGTTATGGAACATCGTAGTCTGTGAAGAAACTGAAATAGATGTTTGTTTAGAAGAGGGTGGGTATGAATAAGCTGCAACACATAAATAAGGACACAGAAGTGACTTTAAAAGATGTCATTAAGGAAAAGTATAATTGAAAAAAGAAAATTGGTCACCAGGGATAACCTGTGAATTCCACTGGTACTCTGAATCCTCCTTTTGATGTCAGGAGAACTAGATGAATACCATGATACATTAGGCAGATCCTCCCTGGAGAATCTAAGGGAAGGGGGGCATGAACAAGAATCTCATAGGATAGGCAAGTTTTAGGGAATGCCCATACTGATGAGCTCACTGATCCATTTCAGTATTTGAGATTAAGTTAGTGAACTTGCAGAAGAAGTGTTATTCAGAGCCCCAGACACTGCAAATTAATATTCTGGCTTATTGACCTTGGTTGTTCAGTTGTTGTAGCTATGTCCAACTTTTCTGGATTCCATCTGTGTGGGGTTTTCTTACCCTTCTTTTTGGAGGGCAGTTGGGGTTAAGTGACTTGCCCAAGGTCATATGGCTAGTAATTGTTAAGTGACTGAGGTCACATTTGAACTTATGTCCTCCTGACTCCAGGGCCAGCACTCTATTCACTGTGCCACCTAGCTGCCCCTCAGTGTGGGGTTTTTTTTTTGACAAAGATACTGGAATGGTTTGTTGTTTCCTTCTCCGGTCATTTTACAAATAAGGAAACTGAGGCAAACAGGGTTTAAGTGACTTTCCCAAGGTCACCCAGCTATTAAATGACTGAGGCTATATTTGAACTCAGGAAGATGAATCTTCCTGACTTCAGGCCCAGTACTCTATCCACTATACCACTTATCTCCCCTGACCTTAGTTGCTAAAGCTTTAAAGCTTTAATTGAGCCTGAGATTCTCCTGAGTAGTGGGGAAAGATTGAATCCCAAAGTAGGAGAGTTTTCATAAAACATCGTGCATGCAATTTGTTATGACCTCAAGGTCCCTTTTAGCCCTCTCATTTTAAAACTTAGTTATCCTCAGAAAATTTGTCAGAACACTTAGGTTAGAACTGCTCTAATACAGCAAGTGGGGAAGAGGGCTAGGTGGCAGAAACGTATAGACTCTTTTTTGCAGTGGGGAGGTCAGAAGACTGACAGCCAGCTAACTCCAGACTGTAAGTAGTGCACAGTGGGAAAGAGGTTATACCGATCTTCAGTGTGCTTTATTTCTCCAACTTCTGCATAGAAGATTTCCTTCCTGCTACACATAGTACCAGACTGATGTTATTCAGTTGTGTCTTACTCCTCATGGTCTCATTTGGGCTTTTCTTGTGGAAGATACTGGAGTGGTTTACCATTTTCTTCTCCAGCATGTTTTAGAGATGAGGAAAGTGAGGCAAACAAGGTTAAGTGACTTGCCCAAGGTCACACACCTAGTAAGTGTTTGAGACTGGATTTGAACTTAGGTCTTCCAGAGTTCAGACCCAGTGCTTTATCCACTATGCCATCTAACTGTACCAGACTGATATAAAGCTATTATGAAACTCTCTACTAGCTTGTTAATGAATTATATTGAAGACAGTTACTTTATTTTTCTGCTCACTGGTTTTCTAAAAGTGTACACATTTAAATTTCTCTTTTGACTATTATGAATCCTTAAGGTTTGAACGGCAGCTTAATTTATTTGTCATTTATTGTAACATTTTTTATGGCTAATCATTAGGCATTTATTTAGAGCCTGCTATGTGTGCCAGGCACAACACTGGGTGCAGGGGATACAAAGAAAGACAAATAGTTCCTGTTCTCTGCCGGCTCATAGTCTGATGGGGGAGAAAACTAAGCGCAAACCAAATATCTACAGGATCAGTTGGATAAGCTTTTAGAAGGAAGGCACTTACGGGGCCCTGGGATAGGGTAGGAGTTTAGCTGAGACTGGGAGGGAGTCAGGAGATGGAGAAGAGGAGGGAGAGAATTCCATGAGTGATAAGAACTGTCATTAATTGGTCTTCCTGCTGGTGGAGAAATTTCTTGACTGATAAGAAAGTGAGGCTAACCTGAGAGTCAAGACCTTTTGTAGGCTGCTACTGTTTTCTTCATGATTGTAACACTTTCCTAGAACACTTTCTGAAACAGCTTTGATTAATTTATAACAGTATATTTTCAGATGATTGTTTCCGTGTATATAGAGTTTTGTCCATTTTGATTATCTTTTTCAGTATTGATGCTTTCAGTGAATGGATTACACAATTATAGAACTTTTCTAAATTTGACCTTTTTGCCCTAAAATAACCCATCATTTTATTATGTATTCCATTGAGGTTTTGGAGCTCTCTGCCAGAAAGAACCAGGGTTGCATGTGAAGGGAATATTGGGGAGGGCTGGGAGTGTACATGAAACTCATAGTCCACAAAGTGCTGCTTCATAGGCCAAGTCCAGAAATAACTTGTAGGAAGGCAAGAGGGGAGGGAGCATAGTTGCTCTTTTGAGTAAGGCTTGTGGGTCATTTTTATGACAGTCTGACATTATTAAGAAACATGTCTTCGGTAATGCCTCTTTAAGTTTGGATTTGGTGAACACAGCAGACTTTGAACAACTGTTTTATTTTTGTCTTTGTATCTGCAGTACTCAACATGTTGCCTGGAAGTAGTAGGTGCTTAATAGATATTTGTTGATTTGGTATGTCTTATTGCTTCTCATGTAGAGGCAAACTTATGCAGAGAATTAGAAATGTTTTCCATCTACAATTCAGTTTTTCAAGTGTCTCTGACTCTTCATGACCCCATTTGGGGTTTTATTGGCAGTGATACTGGCTTAGTTTGCTCTTCTCTTCTCCAGCTCATTTTACAGATGAGGAAACTGAGGCAAACATGGTTAAGTGACTTGCCCAGGATCACCCTGCTATTCAATCTGTGAGGCCAGATTTGAACTTGAGAAGATAAGTCTTCCTGACTTGAGGCCTGACACTCTATCCATAGTGCCACCTGGCTGCCCTGTCTTCTATCTATTAGAAGGTTAAAAATGAACTACTCAGTTTTTGCCTTGGTTTACCTGGGTCTTCATTTACACTTTTTAGATGTGACACAAGCTAATGATTTGCATGGACCATGTCCTGAAAGACAGAACCTTTAGTTCATTATCTTGTCTACTTTGGGAGTTAGCTTTAGATTCAGTCCCTGATCTATGTTGAAGGGTGAGATGGTATGTATGGTTCAGAGAATCCTTAGTGGCCTAAGTGAAACCCTAATGACAATGAATTTAAGAATTATAAATAGCATTAAATGTGGGATAGTATAGTGAATAGACACATAATTAGCAAGCCAGGAGGTTTGAATAGAAGCAATATATTAACTTGAGTCACTTGACAGAATGAGATCATGGAAGGGAACATCATTTGCTTTAGGTGGTATTTGTTGGAATGTTGAGACTGGCCTAGAAAGTGAATTTGCTGTCTTTACTGATGGTGCACATTCTAAGATTTACAATGTGAGGAGAAACTCTCTTTCTTTATAAATCTTAGTTGTCTGATCATGATTATATGTAAATGAAAGGACCTAATGAAAATCTGCTGTAAAAATGCAAATATAATGTAGAGGAAGTAAAAATGGGGGTAAAATAGGATTGAGGCACAAGGCCATCCCAGGATGTGGATTCTAACCGGGTGGGAAGGCAGAAGGGGGCTTTATGAGACAGGAAAAATATTTTGGACTGAGGGCAGAATGGAAGAAAATAATGATAAAATAGATGACAAAAAATACGACAAACTCTAGACTCTAAAATAGGAGTGGGGAACTGCAGCGGGAGGCCCCGTGTGGTCCACTAGGCCCTCAAGTGCGGCCCTTTGATGGAATCCAGACTTCACAGAACAAATCCCCTTAATAAAAGGATTTGTTCTGCAAAACTTGAACTTAATCAAAAGACCACACACCCAGGGACCTAGAAGGTGGCCTCACATGTGGCCTCAAAGCCACAAGTTCCCCACCTCAGCTCTAGAGTACAGTGATTCTAGAAGTCTAGGTTGTAGGCTAAAACCCTCTAGCATGGATAGATTTAAAATAAAATATTCAGAATACTTTATTCATTCATCTAGTAAACAATTATTAAGCTTACTATGCCCATTGTATTGCATGGGGGAGACTTAACACTAAATAAGATAAAGTCTCTCTTGCAGAGAGACTCGCTATGTCAGCTGATGAAAGAGGCACAGGCTAAAGAGATAGTAAACAGTGGAAAGGACTGGACTTCCTAAAGGTCTGAGACCAGGGGATTATGGTTGATGGTTAGGAAGCAGTTAACTTTTCAGTGGACTATTGATATTATTTGAAGGCTAAAGATGAGTCCTGGAAATAATTTTCTGTCTTCAGATACATGATCCAGAATTTCAGAAGGATATCTTCACTCAAGACTGGGAATATGGGGTTGTGGCATTTGACCTTCATTCTCAAAGTGGACCACGACATCAGGAAATGATAACATGACTTGCAGTTGGACTTTGATTTGAGGGAGGGAAGGAGGGCTGTGCAAGGTCACCAGCCTCATGTTTTCCTCCAGAGCCATCTGGGTCCAGGGGCCAGATATTCAGGATAAATGGAGATGACCCAGGATACACTGGGAGACCCTGGCCCTTGTAGGCTAAGGTCTTTTCAGGTTCTCCCTTTGAGTGAGGTAACTTCCATTCAGTGACTAGGCCTCTTTAAGAAGCGAGTCAAGGGATGGCCCTTTTTACTAGGAAAAAAAAAAGTGGGACAGGAAGACCCTTAAGGCTCCTGGTCAAAAAAAGTTTAAACTTGTGAGGCTAATTTGTGCTTGTATAGGACTATTAATATTGTTTGGAAACCTTAATAAATTAAATTGACTAATCCTAATCAGTGTAGTAGGTAGGCCAGACCTTGAACCTCTTCACTTTCTTGGTAAAAATGTAGTTGTGCATTAGTGAAGAGCTGTGGAATGAGAGAGACTAGAACTCAAATGGTGACTTTAAGAGAAGGCCCTCTTGTCTCTAATTTGTGATGTAATGAAAAGGGGAAGGAGGGAGAGAGAATAAAAAGAGATAAAGAGAACGGCAGGAGAAAGGTGGGAATAGGATGAGGTTGGGGGTGAAGGGAGATGCACAGAAACTGACAGAGAGCCCATGAAGACAGAGACAAGGTACAGAGTCATGGAGGACCTCTGTTTTGTCTTAGGCTGTGATGTACATGTACTTTTTACTGACTGGTTCTGTCTTGTTTCTAGGGAACTGTGGTTTTATTGTCTATTATAAGCAGGAATGGATTTACTTTTAACCCAATTTAACAAATATGTCTGAGTTACTGCTGGGGAGGTGATATATCACAGGGATAAGAAAGAACACTAGATCTGGGGTCAGAGGACTTAGGTTTGAGTTCTTGCTTTGTCACATTCTTGTGTGTGCTTGGGTAAATCACTAAACTTCTCTGGGTCTCAGTTTCCTTATTTGTAAGTATATATTTTTTCACTTTTTGGAGGGGGGAAAGCAGGGCAGTTGGGGTTAAGTGATTTACCCAAGGTCACACAGCTAGTAAGTGTTATGTGTCTGAGGTCGGATTTGAACTCAGGTCCTCCTGACTCCAGGGCCTGTTCACTCTATTCATCCGCACCACGTAGTCGCCCCTCAGTTTCCTTATTTATAAAAATAAAAAGGAGGTTGGACTAGATGACCTCTGGGTAACACTGAGAAAATTACTGTATGAGTTCTTCTCCCACCCTAAATTCTTCTTCATCTCTCTCCTAACCCCATGCCTGATAGGAGGGATCTTTTTTCTTACTTTCCAAAAGCTACCTTATAAACTTTAGCTCCAACTAGACCTTATTTGCCCAGTTCATTACCTACTTTCCACTGAAAACTAGTGTGTATAGTTTCTGGGGAGGTTTCCTTTGATGTATTTTCAATTCTGCTGCCATTGGAGGGGGAATTATAATGTGAGATGTAAACACTTTGGTAAAATAAGTACTTGGGAGCTGTGATTCACTGTTAGTTATTGGCTGCTGTCCTAGAGCTGATTTTATGGTCTCAAGAGTTGTGGCTAAGTCTCAGCCTTTTTGTTATGCAGCTAACAGAGGGGCTCTCCTGAGTGCTTGCTGCTGTGCAGCCGCCACCAAAAGATCAGTTAGATATTTTGGCTAACTGCACTATGCCTGGGGGAAAGTGAACATACTTCCCGGGTTTGTGCTAAAAAATGTGTTCTGAGGAAAATGGTTTGTTGCGTTCATAATTAGTAGTTCTTAAGAGGGAGAGACTGAATAAAAGGTGGGGGGAAAGTGGCTAAATCATTTTTAGTATTTAAATGTGTGCACATCTTGGGCTAGTCAAAGGATTTTAAATCTGGAGCCAAGAGGGACCTTACAGACTACCTAGTCCAATTTATTCTCTGTTCAGTTCTTTCCTCTAGACCTTTTATTTTATTTTTATCCTTTGCTTCAGTTTGATATTTATATAGTCCTTATGGAAAACCCATTTTCTCCTTTTTTAGGGATTTCTGTGTAGCAATTTTTAAATACTGGTTGGAGTGTTCTTTGGTTTACTTAACTCTCTAGCTTTAGCTTTTGATTTTGGAACTTTGTGCCAGGGTCAGGTGCTGTCCCTGGCTCCACTCTTGTGTGGGGCCCCGCTTGCTCTTTACCTTAGCCACTCTGTTGACCATCCCCTTCCAAGCCTCTTGTATCTTTGAATTTCAGAATGCTAGATCTTTAGAGCTTCCTATGGTCCCTGCCATCTCAGGGCAGAGCACTAGGGGAATCCTGTCTTTACCACCTAATAGTTACTGCCAGTGTGACCTTAGGCAGGTTTCTTCATCTGTAGAATGAGAGGGTTGGACTAGACCTTTAAGGTTCCCCTGCAGCTCTAAGCCTGTGAAAGCTGCATATGTAGTAATAAATACTAACAACTATTTAACCAGTAAAAATTGATGGAATCTTAGAGTTAGAGGGGGCATTGTGGGGTAGTGGATAGAGCGCTGGCCTTGAAACTAGGAAGATCTAGATGTTGGCCACATCTACCATAGGCAGATTGCTTAACCCTCTCAGTGCTGAAGGTATGTATCTATTTATATTGGTAGAAGTTGTTCCTCACCAGGAGCTTTGTACTCCAATGAAATCAGAGGTCCCTTTGGTCTATTAAACTCTCATGTAGTACAATTTATAGTAGAAATTCCCAGAAGGAAAAAGTCAGTAGGGTTTAGGATAGGAAAGTAAGCGCTTCAGGATGAACATAGGCGCTTCCTAGCTATGTGACCTTGAACAAGTGACTTAGCTTCACATTATCTCAATTTCCTCATCTGTAAATGAAAGGGTTGGATTTGATGGCCTCAGTGCTTTTCAGCCTTAAACTTGCAGCTGAGCAGTCCTAGCATGTAATTCATTCTCGTTGATTGCTGTTGGTCCATGTTGAATACTGTAGAATTCATTCAAGAGGGACACTGAATGAATGTAATAAATGGGACACAGTCTTCAACTGGCACTCAACCCTTATTGAATACTGGAAGATTCATAATGGTGGGAAACTATAAATATGGTGTGGAAAAGTCTTTCAAAGAGATCTTAACCTTTACTGAACTTGGTTGGCTGGATTTAGAGTTGAAGGACCTGAATTTAAACAATGACATTGTCACTTGACTGTGTCATTAGGTCAATCACTTGATCTTTCTAAGTCTCATTTTCCTCCTCTGTAATATGAGGATATTGGGTTAGATGACCTCTGACGTCTGTTCCAACTCTGTAATCCTATGAATTGAGTTGAACTTTTAACAAAATGAAGGATTTGAATTGTGACAAAGAGCAGAAAGGACCTTCAAGGTGGAAAAAAGTAACATTAGCGAAAAACAGATTATTTCATGAGTATAGTAGAAATGCCTGACTGGATTGGAGTATTGATATTGGTAGGATTGGTGGGAGATAAATCAGATAAGTAAGGTGGAATCTATTGATTTAAGGCTCAGGGTGTCAGAACAGGAATTTGAATTGTTCTTGTCAGTAGGGAACTATTTATCAGTTTTATTTAATGATAACTTGGCTGCATAGTTTTATAAGTCAGTCTTTTTTTAAAATTTAAACTCCCATCACCCAATAATTTGACTTAAGCACTTTTGTTCATCTCACAAGATTTTGCATGTATCATCTTATTAATCTGAGATGTTTCTAGAGTGTTGTACTTGGGTGGAAATTTTTATTACTGTTTTTACAAAATGGAAAACGGAGGCACTTAACTGAGGTTAAATAGTGATTCAGTGGGAATACTGTGACTGTATAGAAATCATGTATCTCGAATCCAAAATTTTCTCCTTAACCACACTACCAGGTTATAACTTTGGTTTTTACTGATTTTCTTTCTATTTAAGGTGTTTTATATATATATATATATATATATATATGGAGGGGACAATATGATATGATAGTGGTATTGGCTGATAAAAGTAATTTTAGTTCTTATATTTACAGCCACAGTTCTTATATCCTCTACCTTATCAGGTAGTTGTGAGGGAAATGTTTTGTAAATTGTAAAATGTTACATCAGTATTATTGTTGTTTTTGTAAAATTATCGTAAAATGTTACATAAATATTACGGTTTTGTTTTTGTTTTTCATTTCTGGAACATCCATTCCCTTTCATCTGTTATGGTGCCCCAATTAGATCTCTTGGCAGGACTAGATCATCTCCTTCCTTTTTTTCTTGGATCATTGTTTCTTCCTAGTCAGTGTAGATTCTATATCCATAAAAATAGATATGTTTTAGTATTTCAAGTTTGCCCTTGTATTTGCTTCTGCCACATGTTTTGTTCTCTAAATGTGCAGAATATGATAGAATATGCCTTTCTCTCTTTTATGTCTTTGGTCTGACCCTCTCTATTCCCCCCTTCTCTTCTTACTTCTTGGTGAACTATTACAACTCTCTATTTCCCTTGAGGCTCTTGCACTCTTATACTGTTAAAGATTTTGCCATGCAAAATCAATCTTGGATCACTTTTTACCATATTCTACCTTTGTTCCTACTTATATGTTGTTGAAAGAAGATGAAGAAAATCATGGAACTGTTGACTCGGGTCCACTGCAGATTTTTGTTCCATCATCTCAGCTGGTTCCTCACTATGGAAAGGCAATAATAAAGGCAATACCTTTATACCTACATAATTGGCTCCCTATCTGACTCACCACAGTGGCTATTCCAGACCTTTTCATCCTTCTTCAAATCTCCTATGGCTCCCACTCTCCCCCCTCTCTTAGCTAAGAGTCTTCCCTTATGTTTCACTGAAAAAGAAATTGAGCCCATTAGCCCAGAGCGTCCTCTTTTCTTCTCTTCATCTCACATCACTCAGATGCCTTCTGCTACTTTTTTCTCCTTCACGCCTGCCAGGGTTAGCTCCCCACCATGCATAAGTGATCTCCTTCCATCCTTTTTTTGCCAGCAAATTGTCCCCTCTGACATCTTCATTTATGAATGTTTAATCTCTGTCTAGTCTACTGGCTACTTCCCTACTCCCTGCAAGCATGGCCATGTCTCCATGTCCTCAAAAAACTCTGTGACCAGCTCCATCCATTCCTCTCTAGCTATTGTCCTAGTACTCTTCTTCCTTTTGTGGTTAAATTTCTAGAGGCCGTCTACAATAGATGCCTCTACTTCCTTTCCTCTTATGTTCTTGAACCTTCTTCAGTCTGGCTTCTGACCTCATCATTGAACTGAAACTGCTTTCTCCAAACTTACTAATGACCTTTTAATTGCCAAATCCAGTGGCCTTTTCTTGTGTCTTATCCTTTTTGACCTCTCAGCAGCTTTTGACAGTGTTGATCATCCTCTTCTGCTTGATATCCTATTATCTCTAGGTTTCTCTGGCCTGGTTCTCTTTCCTCTTTGACTGTTTCTTCTCAATCTCCTTTGCTGGATCTTCCTCTAGGTCATACCCACTAACAGCAAGTATTCCCTAGTGCTCTAGTCCTCTTTTCCTTCTGTACTATTTCATCTGGTGATCTCATCAGTTCCCAAATGGTCATCTCCCTGCTAGTAATGATTCTCAAATTTACTTACCCAGTGCTGTCCCCTCTGCTGATGTCCACTCTCACATCTCTAACTACCTGTTGGACATCTTAAACTCAACATGTTTGTTATTATTTTCCTCCAGACCTCCCCTCTTCCTAACTTCCCTGTTACTGTGGAGGATCTTCCCCTTCCCTAGTCTCAGAATGTTGGTGTCATCCTTGACTCCCCAGGTCCCTTGACTTTTTCTAGTCTGTTGTCAAGTTCTGTCACTCCTGCCTTCCATCTCATGAAGACCTTCTCTCCTTTGACACCATCACCCCTTGATGTAGGCTCTTGTTACTTGCCTCATGTCTGGACTCTTGCAGTAGTCTGCTCATTGGGCTTCTGTCACCATTTTCTTCCCTAGTCAGTCCATCCTCCATGCAGCTGTCAGAGTGGTCCTACTAAAGCACCTAACTGTTCAGTCACCCCCACTGGTGCCCTGTTGCCTCCAGGATCAGAGAGAAAATCTGTCTGACTTTTAAAAGCCCTCTGAAACCTGGTCCCTTCCAGCTTTTCCAGTCCTCTTATACCTTCTAGTTTCCCCCACTCTTCATCCCCGCCCCAAGTATGCTGGGTCAGATGACCCTGGTTTCCTTGATGTTCCTCAAACAAATCTTTGACCATTTTCACTGTGCCTGGAATGCTCTCTATTTTTCCTGGCTTCCTTCAGGTCTCAGCTTAAGTCCCAGCTTCTGCAGGAAGCCCTTCCCAGACCTGCTCAATTTTAGTGCCTTCCCTCTAAGATGATCTTCAGTCTAACCTATTTGTTCCTCTTTGTACATAGCTGTTTGCATGCTGGCTCTCCTGGTAAACTGTCATCTTCCTGAGAGGTGGAACTGGGTTTTTTTTCCTTTTTTTTTTCTCTTGATATTCCTAGCACTTAACACAGTGCTAAATATAGAAGGTACTTAAGAAGTGCTTGTTGGTTGACTGACTTCCTTTGGTAGAGGGAAGTCTCCATTGTGGAAGCCACTGAGGAATACCTCATCTGTAACTCAGTGCCTGAGGTACCAGTTGCCTACTGCCAGTCTACTGCTATGTTTCAGTGACTTGAACCCTAGTCATCCTGATTCCAAGACTGTCCAGGCTCGCTATCTACTGTGCCATACTTACTGCCTCTTTATGCTTTTGCTATTAAGGTAGTTTTGAAAAGTTATAGGAGAGCATTATATAGACAGAATATATAGAGATAAAAACAATACATTCTTTAAGAAATAAAATTCTCTTTTTTTGGGCCGATTTTCCATTTTTCTACTAAAGCCTATCTCATCTCTACTTCTCTCTGATCCCTGTTTTCACTGGGATAGATACTGTATAGGGTATTTTTTTGAAAGAGCTCTATGAAATCTGTTCAATACGAGTATTGTAGGGAACAATTTCTTTTCTTTCTTTTTCTGCTAAAAAGCTTTTATTTAGAATTTGTGTTGTAATTCCATGAATTATCTTAAGATAGCTTAAAGACTCTAAAACACTTTCCTTTGCACTAGAGGACTTCAAAAAGTCATAATTCTTATATGCCTAGGTTTCTTTCTTTTAGAACCAGCTACATTCAACTACAATCCGTCAGGGAGGCAACAGAAATACTTATACTTCCAGCATTACATAGCACAAGAGTAATGAGTGTTTTGGATCACTGTGTTTTTGTAGGTATAAATATTTTTTAAGGAGAAAGTTATGTTGCTTGATTGCTTGCAATGACTGTTGCTTATGTGGTATGTTTATAACTTACTAAATTAGAGGAAGTAAAAAAACTGTAAATGAATGCAAAATCAGCTCCTGAGAATCTGCACAATTAATTACTAATGTTAGAAATTTAATGTTATATGTGAAGGGAATATGATAAGACTGTTGGCAAGAAAATTCTTAAAGTGCTTGAATATTGATTCATCATCAAACTAACAGATTATATTTAAACCCAAATGAACACATTCAAGTAGTTTACTCATGGTTTCACTTTAAAGATGCTTATAAAGACCACATAAACTTTTCTTTCTCAAAAAAGATATTATCTTGAATTATTCACATTTAATTTTCTAAAAAGCCTTCTCTTTCCTATTTGTTAAAGGAAATCTTATTTAAGAGCATTCTGCTTGTTTAATAGACTGTTTTTTGTGTGTTAAGTTCTCTTTCAAAGTAATAGTAAAGCAACTTTATGTGACATTTATATCTTGACTCTATCAGTATTCAGTTATTAAGGATATCTACTTCTTGCAGGTAACCTTACTTCTTCAGATGTTATGAACATTTTTGACAGTGTGACTATTGTGGGGATAATTTTTTATTAGTTACAACCCTTAATTTTGTTTTTGTCTTTCAGCTTTCAATTTTTGAATAGTTGGGAGCTCTGTCTTCAGTTATGCTTCTTTTTGGTTTAGTTTCAGAGGCCCTGGGTTCTGATCCAGGCATTACAATTTACCACTTGTATGACGCTGGCAAGTCACTGAATGTAACTGGGCTTCATTTTCCTAATCTGTCAAATGAAGGAGTTAAAACTAGATAATTCTTTCTAATTCTAAATCCTATGGTCACATGTAATATTAACATCCCTTCCAAAGATATTTTTCCTTTGTGAAATACTTAACTTTCTTTACTTTCAAGTTGTTTTTCGTGGATTATTACAAATAGGTAATGAGTTGACTGACAGTAAAGTGGGATAAAAATAAATTTTTTTGTCAAGTAACCAGGTACTTGTTATAATGATCTTAAAAGTATATTTTTTATAGACTGTTAGAACTGGAAAGATCTCTAGATATTATTTAGCTTTAATCCCTCTTTTTATAGATGAGATAAACTGTGGAGAGGGCAAGTGATTTGCCCAAAGCTTTACAGTGAGTTTTTGCTTACTATTTTAAGTCACTTGAACCTTCAGTTTGTGTTTTTTTCATTTAGTAATCCTTTTTAGTTCAGTTCTTTGCCATAATAAGATTGAATAAATATGGATGAGTGACTATCCTGAGCATCTGCAATCTGGTTATATTCCATTTTTTATTGGATAAGGCTTTAGAAAGAAACAGTTTTTTTTCCCCCCTAAGGTGGTGCCTTTTTTCTCCATTGCTTCATCATTTTTTGTTCATGTTTTTAAGTAATAGTAATCTAGTTTAAATATGTTTCCTAACTTTCATATATACTTGTGTTTTTATTAAGAGAGAATGTGCCCGTTTTTTGAAACCTCAAAGTTGCTAAGTATAGTGACATTCAGGTGTTTCACTCTAGTGAACTGATCTTGTATAATGTGACTTAGTGTCAGGAAAACTTGAGTTCAGGTCCTGTCTCCGATAGTTACTAAGCCTATGTGATCCTGAGTAATTTACTTAATACCCACCCTCTTTTTGCTATCTGTAAAATAGGTATATAAGAGCACCTTTTTCAGCGGTGTTGTATTAAATGAGATAATATTAAATATATAAAACACTTTTCTTGAAAGGCCTCAAAAATAAATTTAAATTCAAAGTGTAAAGTTTTTAAAAATGGCCTTTTGTGAGAATATTTCTTGACAAATGAAAATCTGGATAACAGTGGATGATAATTATGTGCCAATTAAAGTTTGATAATACAATATCCTAAATTATAGTGTCAATTCTTATTTGTGGCAGAGCTGATTAGGAGAAAAGAAATGTGACTTGGATTTAGAAGCTACACTGGTTATAGTCAACTACTTCTTTGAAGTGAATAGAGTCGTACTGGACCAGTCTTTAATAGTAGAGAGGCCTCTGGGATTAAGAGGAGGAGCTGAAAATGAGGGTAAAGTTCAGTCTTTAAAGTCTTCAAGAAGAGGCTTTCCCAGAATGGTAGAGAGATTGAAGTTTGTTTATTTCCTTCCTTCTCTTTTTTCCTTCCTTTTTGTGTGTGTGCTTCTTTAGGATTGGGTTACAGTGAAACTTCTAATTAAAAGTGTTGTAAATTACTTCAAATAATGTCTTTTAAAAATCTCTTGGCTGTTATATGACTGACAATTTTTTTTTGAGCTAGTCATGTCTGAGACTGAACGGAAATGTCTTCGCATTAGCTTTGAACCCATTTTTTCATGAAGTTTGTGGAAATCCTTAGTACCGCACTGTTATTGGCAGGGTTGTTCTGGCTCTACCTTTTCTTAACCTCTTTAGACGTCGAGTGCATCAGCTAGCCTCAAGCTGAATGAAGTATAGCAGATATACTTTAGTCATCAGTGACATAATTCCCAAGCATGTTGGCTTCCCCTTTTAATATGAGTACTGTTCAAGCACAGGTTTAAACCTGGGCATGCTCTTTGCTTGGCTATGTATCTGCTACTGGTTCTACTGATAGGCCATGCCAGAGAGATTGCTTACTTATTGAAAAAGAAACTAGGTCTTGAAGTTGCGTTTCTGGTGTAAACATCCTGCCAGTTAATGTTTGAGCTGGAGAGAGGATGGTGCTTAGCAGAGAGATTCTGAAGCATTGTTGCTTTAGAAACCTAAGCACTACAACTTAGAAGGGTAATTAGATAGGTAAGTTGCTTCATTGGATTCTCATCTGGTTTGAGGGGAATATTCCAATTTAATGGTTTAAGCATAATCAGTCACTGATCTTCTGAGACATGTTGCAGATTCATTTAGTTTCTAACAGAATTAATAATTTGAAGGAAAGGTATTTAGTGCTGTTTGCATTTTTTAACTGTTCGCTTTTTTCCAATAAATTTTTGTCTAAGAGCAAGTAGGTGGTGTGAAGACCCAGCCACATTGTTGTATCTTCAGACCTCAGACCTTCAGTAGAAAAAGAGATATTGTGTGTGTGTGTGTGTGTGTGTATGCATGCATGATGTGTAATTAGCATAGCAGTAGAAAGTTTCTAAATGTTTTCTTATGGGAAACCTGTAAAACTTACTTTTGATTCATCCTGAACCATAAGAATTTTATTTTCTACCTTGAGCAAAAAGCTTTTTCTTTTTAATTTAAATGGTTTGGATGCTTCTGATAAATGTAAGGTCTCTCTATGTTATGTTATCTTCTTTAGATTTTACTAATTTATTTTAAATAATTTACAAATTGGTTTGGGGAATTAAAGTAATAGCTGAATTATTTCCATAAGATTCCTGCCTATGTGGGTGTACCATCATATCTGGAGAAACCCTTCTTATATTGGCAGATTTGTTGATAAGGATGTAACTTTTCCCACACTGATTTATAAAAATGAAGCTTGCATTTGGTAAGAAATAGCAAATGGTTTGGAATGTTATTCAGGGTGACTGTAACTGAGAAACAATCTGTAGTTTAAAGTGAAGCGAAATTAGAGTTACAGCCATAATGCCTTGACTTCCTAAATATTTTCTGTTTATGTATAAAAAGCACACATGGGACATGCTGGTCATGTTTAGGCCAGCTTTGTTTGTCATAGTGTTAACTTGTCTGATTTGTACAGTTCTTTCTTGAAGTTAGGCTGGAATATGAACTAGTCAGTGAGCCCTTGGAGAATTGAGTTTAGAAGACTCCTTGGAAAGTGACAATGTCTAAGGAAAAGTTAGCTGTTTTCTGATGAAGTAGCATTCATTTTTCTAAGTGTCAGTTGTGTTTTCAGGTTAAATAGTTATCTTAGGAAGACTTGGGAAAGTCAGGTCACATCAGTAAGTGTTATAGTACTAGTTTTGTGCCAAGACTGATAAATTCTGGGGATAGGAAGAAAGGCAAAAAACATTTCCTGTTCTCAAGGAGCTCTCAAGTCTAATGGAGGAGACAACATGCAGACAACTGAGTACAAACAAGCTATGTACAGGATCAATTGGGATTTGTATCTTAGGAAAGGCACTAACATTAAGTGGGATTAGGGATGGTTTCTTGCAGAAGGTAGGATTTTAGCAGAGATTTGAAGGAAGCTGGAGGCAGAACTGAGGAGAGGGAGAGAATTCTAGGTATGGGGGAAACCATTGAGGATGCCTGGAGAGGGAGATGGAGTGTCTTGTATTATGAGGAAAAGCAAGGAAGCTGGTGTCACTGGATCATAGCATATGTGGGCATGAGTGAGGTATAAGAAAAGTGGAAAGGTAGGAGGTGGTCAGGTTCTGAAGGATTTTAAAAGCCAGAGCATTTTATATTTGATCCTTGAGGAAATAAGGAGTCACTGGAGTTTATTGAATAGCAGGGTGACCTTGTTAGACTTGTGCTTTAGGAAGGTATAATATTAAAAAAGTTTTTCTTGGTAGGAATTAAAAAAAATATTTGGCATAGAAAACAGGTTGGATTATGTGTAGCTTTGGTGAATCTATTCTTTTTTTTCCACAATCCCCTGAGTTTCAAATTTTCTGCCCTCCTTCTCCCTCTCCCTCCTACCCCTGCCCATGGCGTCATGCAATCAAGTATAGGATCTGCAAATACTTTTACATTGGATATTAGTCGGTTGTATAGAATGGTTGTAACCAATGGAGTGAACAATGGGAAAGAAGAAACAAAACCAAACATGGAAAAGAATGATAGCACGTAGATTTCTTCAGTCTCCATTTAAACTCTGTTCTTTCTAGATCTTTCTCTGAATGTAGATTATCTCCTTCCACCGTGAGACGTGTAGAGTTATCTCATAATTGTGCATTGCTAAGAAGAGTCCAGTTCATCAGTTGGTCGTCACATATACGATGTGTCCGTGATTGTGTATGGTGAATCTGTTCTGTATCATATTAACTTTTAAAACTGCCCACAAACTTTCTCCAACCACCTTTTACAGGAAGCCTTCCCTAACCTTTCTTAATTCCAGGGGTTTTCCTCTTTTCTTATTTCCTATTTATCCTGTCTATAGCTTGCTTTGTATATATTTGTTTGCATGTTTTCTATCCCATTAAATTGTAAGCTCCTCGAGGGCAGAGGCTCTCTTTTGGCTTTTTTTTATATCCCCAGTGCTTAGCAGAGTACCTGCCACAGAGTAGGCATTTAATAAATGTTTGTTGAATTGAATTGGAGAAGTTAACTATGAGAGTAAGTTGTTGATCCCTGGTCTTACCTCCATTCAAATTTATCACATTTTTGTACAAGTAATGTCTTTTTGAAAGTATAGCAGTCAGTAGACAGGAAAACACATTAATTCTTTTATGACTTCAGTGAGCTTTTTATGCCATCTCAAGCCATCCTACTTTGTCTGGAAGAATGAGGATGGGATAATGCATTCCGTTGGTTGGAAGATTTCTGCCAGCACCAAATATGGCTGGTGTTGTTTTCCTTTTAAGAGAAGCATTCAAGTTGGCTTCAAGTCAGAACTTTACTTTTTAAAAAAAGTTATGGATATATCCAACCTGCTATGGGTACTTATATAAGAAGATCAAATTAGTGTGTTTTCTCTTTCAGTATTTCCAGGAGGACATTTTTGTTTTGATTGTCAAGATGATAGCGACCTAGAGAGTTTGTTGTCTTGTTCCACCTTATTATTAGTGTAGATTCCTCATTGGTCCTTTCCCTCCACCCTTCCTGTCCTCTTACACGTCTTTTAATCTCTTTACAATACTATTTTGGATCATTTCCTTATCAAATGCTTTCAAGACTTTGCAGTTGCCTGTGAGAAAAAATTCAGTCTCTTTAGTGGGGTTAACAAACACTGAGCATACACATCCTTTATCTTAATACAGGCATTCGAGGCCTGTTCTCAATTTAGATTACTTCTTAAATTGTGTATGTATGTCTGTTGAAAGGGGAGATTAGCCTAAATTGACTGGAGTCAGAATTTCATTCATGGGAGTAGTGCCAGATATTTTATTAGTGAAAAGGTCTGTTGGGTTGTAGAGTCATATTATATAGGCCTTAGATGTGTGTCCAGTTCAGATTTTGTTCTTTAGGCAATGGAGAGCCTTTGAAGGTTTTGAAAGATTTACCTCCTGCTTTCACTCTTACATAATCTGAGTTGCAGGGTTTAATTTTTTTGGTAATATTCCTTTATACCTTGAGTATGGTTTCTGTAGACATAGACAGATGGTAAATTGCTTTAAAAAAAAAACCAAGATCACATTAAGAGCCTGTCCTCAGCCTGTCTTTCTAACATTGTCTCCAACTACACTCCAATACGAATTCGAAGTTTCAGCCAATTTAGATTATTCTCTCCTTTCTGAACATAGATTATATTTTCTTGCCTCTATGCATTTTCCTGCACCATTCTTTTTGCCTGGAATATATTTACATCAGGTTTATGGAAAATGAATGTTTTATTAAAATGTGTTGCTGTCAGATTCTATTAAAGTTGTTAGGCTGTGAAGATAGTTTTCTCCAACTCATTTATTTAAGGAAGGCCGAAGACAGGGAAAGAAAGACATTCTGGGGGATAATAATTATTTCATGGTAGGCTGTATCAAATTTTGATGCAGTTGATCATAAAGTACCTGTTTGGCAGAACTTGATGGACATGTTAGGATGGTTTCATACTTTTTTAGTTCCAAGGGAGACAAAAAAAATTAGTGAGAAAATGGTATAATTGTTTCAGGCTGAGTGCCCCATACTTACCAGAAAACCTAGCAGTAAAAAGCCAAATCAAATTAGATTGACCCAGAGATTTTATGATGCAGTTAATATGTGTACAACCTAAACCATTGCATGGTTAGGGAGTAGGGAAAGGGAGGGATTGCACACCATGAAAGAATGGTCTTTGACATAAAAAAAAAAAGATCCATCAGAGTAAAGCTGAGCAGACCCCATGCTTAATAGTGAGTATTTAAGAGAGCAAATTATTGGGAGGAGTTTGCTATGTCTTATATTTAAAGCTATATGGACTCAAATAGTTTGTTTTCTGATTCAGCTGAAACTTTTTATCCAATGAGAAACCATGAAACAGGTTTTACTATCATTAGACCCAGTACCTAAAGTTTTCAGTTTTCTGAATTAAGCACTGTACGTTATGAATCTTTACCAAAGGTAAAGACAGGAGGAAGTTTGTTTCATAATAAAGTACCATAACTAAAATTTTTTTTATCCTGTTCCTTAATTGTTTTTTGTCATCTCTAAGTAAGTCATTCTATCTTAGACCCACACCTAAGTGTTAAAAATGTGTTTTTAAGAAATATTTCTTCTTTGGCAAAGTCACGAAGCCCGAAATTGACTTACATGTTTGGTGTATCAAATGATTATAGCTATGGGACCAGATGAAGCATAGTAACTTTTGAGTATGATTCTATTTAACTGAGTATGATTCTTTTTAAGTAACTTTTGAGTATGATTTTATTTAATATATATTTAAATATATATAATATATATTATTATGTTATATATTATATAATACATATTAATGTCTAACTATTTAAGGATGAACTTTACATATGTTTTCACATAGATCATATTGCCATGTGTGAAAAGATATATGTTTATTTGAATAAAATTAAAGAAACGGTATAAAGTTGCGGAGGGCAGCTAAGTGGTGCAGTGGATATAGTGCCAGGTCTCGAGTCAGGAAGACCTGAATTCAAATTTTACCTCAGGCACTTACTAGCAGGGTGACCCTGGGCAAGTCACTTGACACTGTTTACCTTAGTTTCCTCATCTGCAAAGAGAGCTAGAGAAGGAAATGGTAAACCACTCAGTATCTTTGCCCAGAAAACCCCAAGTGGGGTCACAGAGAGTCGAACATGACCAAACAGCAGTGAATCTTGTTTATATTTTTCATAAATCCTTCATAAAGGAATCTGCCAAACATGCTAGTTGCCTTGCTTTAGAGCTTCTTACATTTTGAGGGTACTCAAAGAGCACTTGGGCAATATATAACTTGTGCTACACAACTGGTTCACCCAGTCAGTTGATGAATCAATAACCATTTATTAACGACCTGCTATGTTCTAGGCATGGTGCACAAATACAGAGAATGGGAACATTTTTTTCCCAGGGAGCTTACATTCAGTTTGAGGTGATTCTGTGTGTATGTGTGAGACAAAATAAATGCGAAGTAGTTAGGAAGTTGAGAGGATTAGGAAAAGCTTTATTTAGGTGGTGTTGCTTTGCCTTAAAGGTCTTAAAGATATGTCTCTCCTTATCTCTAGTCTGTCATCTCCAACTACCTATTGAACATCTCAAGAGATACTCCGAGGTAACTACATCTTAAACTCAGCAAGTCCAAAATTGAACTCTTATCTTTCCTCCCAAACTTTCCCCTGGTCCCCCAGGCTTCAAACCTACCCCACACTCTCTCCCACCCTAGCCCCCTCTCTTTTGTCCCGCCCTGGTGGTTTTTGCCTTTGCCTTTCTTTCTCCTAACGTCACCGCCCTAGTGCCTGCCCTCATCATCCCACATCTAGAGTCTCCTTGCTTCAAGTCTCTCTCCACTCTAGTCTGTCTTCCACTCAGCTGTCAAAGTGATCTTCATAAAGCAAAGGTCACCCCCAGCTCTGGTGGCCTCCTGTCACTTCCAGGATTAAACATAAAATCCTCTGTTTAGTTGTCAAGGTCCTTCATAACTTGGATGCTCCCCAGTCTTCTGTACTTTATACTACCCTTTCCTTCCCCATATACTCTTCAGTTCAGTGACACTGACCTCCTTGCTGCTCCTTGAATAAGTCCCACTCCCATCCTTGAATTCTTCCCCTCATCTCTGCCTCCTGGTTCTCTTGGCTTCCTTCTGAACTCCAGCTAAAATTCTGCCTTCTACAAGAAGTCTTTCTGGATAACTCAATTCTTTTTTTTTTTTTTTTTTAAATTAAATTGGTTTATTTACTTTTAGTTTACAACATTCAATTCCATAGTCCCTTGAGTTTCAGATTTTCTCCCTCTCCCTCTCTGTCCTCCCCCCCCCCCCATGGCAGTGTGTACTCAGATACAGGATCTGCAATTATCTTCCCATTAATCATTAGTCAGGTTGTAAAGGAGGATTGTAACTGATGGAATGATCAGTGGGAAAGAGGAAACAAAAAAAAGAAACAGAGCAAGTTGTTTCAGTCTGCATTCAGACTCTGCTTCTCTTTCTCTGGATGTGGATGTCTCCTTCAATCATGAGTCCTTTGGAGTTATCTTATAACCTTATATTGCTGAGAGGAGCCCGGTCTATCGAAGTTGGTCATCACACATACGCTGTGTCTGTGATTGTGTACACACTTCTCCTGGTTCTGCCCTTCTCGCTCAGCATCAGTTTATATAAATTTCTTCAGGTTATTATGAAGTCCACCTGATCCTCATTTCTTATAGCACAGTAGTATTCCATTACATTCATATACCACAGCTTGTTCAGCCATTCCCCAGTTGATGGGCATTCCCTTGTTTTCCAATTTTTTGCCACCACAAAAAGAGTTGCTATAAATATTTTTGTACATACAAGTTCTTTCCTCACTTCTCTGACCTCTTTGAGATATAACCCTAGAAGTGGTATTGCTGGGTCAAAGGGTATGCACTTATTTATAGCCCTTTGGGCATAGTTCCAAATTACTCTCCAGAGTGGTGGATCAGTTTGCAGTTCCACCAACAATGCATTAGTGTTCCAATTTTTCCACATCCTCTCCAGCATTTATCATTTTGCTGTTTTGTCATGTTAGCCAATCTGGCCGGTGAGATGTCATAACTCAGAGTTGTTTTGACTTTCATTTCTCTAATCACTAGTGATTTGGAACATTTTTTCATATGCTTATAGATATCTTTAATTTCATCTTCTGAAAACTGCCTCTTCATGTCCTTTGACCATTTATCAATTGGGGAGTGGCTTGTATTCTTATAGATTTGACTCAGTTCTTTGTATATTTTAGAAATGAGGCCTTTATCAGAGACACTAGTTGTAAAAATTCTTTCCCAATTTTCCATTTCCCTTTTAATCTTGGTAAGATTGGCTTTGTTTGGACAAGCTTTTCAGTTTAATGTAATAAAAATTGAATAACTCAATTCTTATGCCTTCTTTCTCTTGTTTCCATTTATTCTGTAAATATAGCTTGTTTGTACATAGAGGTTTAAATGTTGTCTCTCATCAGACTGTGAGCTCTTTGATGGGCAGAGACTTTTTTTTGTATCTTCAGTACTTACTTAGTACAGTGCCTGGCATGCTTATTGACTGACTGACTAATGGAAGAGAGGGCTTCTGGGAGACAGCTATGCAGAGAGAGTTCATTCTAGGTATGGGAGATGGTCATTGCAACAGTAGGGAGATAGGAGTGCAGTCTATGATAAGAGCAGAGAGAAAGCCAGCGTGGGGGGATTGGAAAGTGTGAAAATGGAAAAAATACATAAGAAGACTGGAAAGGAAGGTAGAAAGTGGTTAGGTTGTGAAGAACTGTAAATGCCAAACAGAATTTATATTAATCCTAGATGTAATAGGGAGTTACTTATGTTTGAGTTAGGAGGATTAAATAGTCAGACCTATGCTTTAGGAAAATTACTTTGGTGGCTGTGTGGAGAATGGATTGGATTGGGGAGAGACTTGAGGGAGGAATTGTTATTCAGTCATTTTTGCAATTGTGTCTGACTCTTTGTGACTAGAGTTTTCTTGGCAAAGGTAAAGGAGAGGTTTGCTATTTCCTTTTCCAGCGGAGGCAAACAGGGTTAAATGACTTGCTCAGGGCCACACAGCTTATAAGGCCAGGTATCAGCTTTGGAAGATGAGTCTTTCTGACTCCAGGCCTGACACTGTGTCCACTGCGCCGCATAACTGTCCTAGCTGAGGGAGGAATACCAAGGAGGTCATTGTGATAGTCCAGATCTGAAGTGATAAGGGTCTGTACTAGAAGGGTGACTGTATAAGTGGAGAGGAGACGTATGAGAGAAATTGTAGATCAAGAAATGACAAGATTTAGCGACTCATTGGATGAGAGAAGTCAGGCAGGTGCTGAAGATAACACTGATGTTGTGAACCTGAGGAAGTGGGAGGGATGCAATAGGGAAATTCAGAAGAGGGGGCAGGTTGTGTGGAAAAGCTAATGAGTTTTATTTGGATGTGTGCAGTTTGAGTTACTGATTGGACATGAGTTCAAATGTTCAATAAGTAAGTTTACAGGCCTTCAAGAGAACGTCTCTTGCTGGATATATTGATTTTGGAATCTTTTTCATTTAATTCAATTCAGAAAACATTTATTAAGTGGTTACTGTGTGCCAGGCACTGTGCTAAGTGGTAGGGATACGGACAGAGGCAGAAGGTTATCCCTGCCCTTGGGTAGCTTGCCATCTATTGGGGGAGGCAACCTGCAAACAAATATATACAGAGGAAGCACTGTACAGGGTTAATAGGGTACAGTTAACAGAAGGAATATACTTGAGTGAAGAGGGATTGGGAGAGATGGGATTTTAGTTGAAATGTAAGGTGGAGAAGAAGAGGGACAGTATTACAGGCATGGTGGGACAGTCAGAAAAAGTGCCCAGAGTCAAGAGCTAGCTTATCTTGTTTGTGAAATAGCCAAGAGGTTAGTGTCAGTGGAATGAAGCATTATGTAATAGGGGAGTAAGGTGTAAGAAGACTGGAAAGGTAGAGGAGACTGGGTGATGAGGGCTTTGAGTCACACGGAGCATTTTGTGTTTGATACCTGGAGGTGAAAGGGAGCTGCTGGAGTTTATTGAGTTGGAGAGTGGCTTGGTCAGACACTTGTTAGGAAAATCATTTTGGTGGCTCTGTGAATGTTGGTTTGGAATGGGGAGAGACGTGAGGCAGGCAGACCCTCCAGCAAGTTATTGTAATAATGTAGTTGTAAGGTGATGAGGGCCTGTACCATGATAGTGGCAGTGTCAGAGAAGAGAAGGTGTATTCAAGAAATGTTACAGATGTGAAATTGATAGACCTTGGCAACAAACTGAATATGGGGGGAGGTGAGATAGTGAGGAGTCCAGGATTACAGCTAGGTTGTGAGCCTGAGGGACTGGGAGGAGGGTGTTGCCTTCTGTAGTCATAGTGAAGGTAGGGCATGGGGAGCATGTAGGGGGAAATATAATGAGTCCTGTTCTGGACATGTTTAGTTTACGATGTCTAGTGGATATCCAGTTTGAGATTTTTGAAAGGCATTTGGAGATGTAAGATAATGTATCCCATGGAGGCTGATAAAGTCATCAAGTGAGAACATAGGGAGAAAAAAGATGAAGGTCCAGGCAGACTCATAGGGTGTACCCACCATTAGTGGGCATAGCAGGGATGAACATTTAAGGACTTCTTATAAAGTGGGGATGTTTTTTCAATAATACTGTGCTTATTTTGTCAAGTCTCAGAATATTATAGGGTATTGAGAATGACGTCTGTGATTATTCAGAAGACATGGGTTTTATAATCCACGTAGGAAAAACTAAATGGATAAAAAATGCCTATTGACCAGATTATGATATGCAATTGAATGGCCAATCCATAAAAGTTGACAGTAAATCATTTTAAGGTTGCAAAACATTTTATGCAAATTATCTCATTTGACTCTTAGAAAACTCCCGGGAGATAAGCATTACTGGTTGGCTTGTCGTCCGCTTTGTAGATGAGGAAACTGAGCCTCTTGGTCACACAGCTAAGTAAGTGTCCTCAGTAAGTCTATCCACCTCTGAAGTCCAGCTTGCTGCTTGAGCCAGTCCATCCAAAGTAGTCAGTGCAGATGGACAGTGGACAGATTGATTGGAAAGATGGTTCAAGAGCAGGTGGTTGCATTTTGAAAATATTATAGATATTCTAATGATCCTGAGTCTCATTCTAGTTCAGAGATTCATCTTTGAAAGAAATAGTAGTCTCTTTGTAGCAATAGAATGGCAAAAAGACTTCTGTACTATGGGGCACTGTCCTGCTTGTTTTTATCCAAGACATGAAAGTCTCATCTAGTCTTTTCAGTGCTGGGTTATTGGGTTGAGAACTAGGGTAGTTTCAATTAAGTTTGTAATGATGCCTCTAGTTAAAGATCATTTTTTTTCAAATATTTTCTAAGGACATTACAACGGATTCTAGATTCTAGACAGCTTTAATCTTATGTCTTTCTAGGTCAAAGGTTTAAGTTGATAGAGCAGTTACCATATCCACTCTTGTCATGGATTGTACTGTTTATGTTCTTTAGGGAACTAAAGTGAAATTCTTTGGACCTATTTCACTAGGAAGCTGTTAAGGGGCTTTTGAGGCTTACGTTCTAAAACATGTCATTGTAGTTCAAAGATAACTACAGGAGTAACTATGAAGTGGAATCAGGAGGCCAGTAAGTGATGTTCTATCTGCAGCTCTCTCTCCAGCCCTTTGGCAGGGGAACAGTTTTTCCTATCAGTATGCAGAATTTGATTAGCTACTGATGAATCTGCCTTAAGCATTTCTATCTAAGAATGTTCCTGTGCTTCTATTTGGTACCTTTGGAGATGTGAGTAAAATTGAATTCTATAAGATCAGCATGTGGATAAAATAAAATATACAAATGCCGATTATACAACTCTTATTTACCTGCTTTGCATTTATTGTATCTAATCGTGAACATTTTGTTTTATTTTTGGTTCTTGGAATGTTTAATGAGTTGCTTTGTGGATATTATCTTTTATTTGCCATCCTTCAGATCAGATAATTGTAACTATTGTATTTTGTTTTGTTCCAGTTTGACACTGAGGCTGCTTGATTAAGTAGGGTTTTAAATTTTTATTTTTGGTGGCTTACAGTATAACCTGTTTTAAGTGAACCAGTGACCAGATTGGTGCCTTCTGATACTCCAAAGGGATCCACTATTTCCTGGAATACTTTATTGTGTTTTTCTATCTGCACGTTTCTTAAGTTGACATTTTACATTAGCCTAGTAATGTGTCTTGGCTTGTTTGAGTGATTTCATAATTAAAACATAGTCATTGGAGGTAGATACTCTTGTCTAAACAGGATTTAAAATATAGCGACACCCTGCTGCATTCAGTATTAAGATGGCAGAGATGAGCTTTGCAGTGTGAAAAGACCAATGTTTTAGTTCCACTTCTAAGCAAAATGATCTTGGACAAGTCATTCCTATTCTCTGGACTCAGTTTCCTATAGTGTAAAACAAGGAAATTGAAATAGATGACCTCCAAAGTGCCTTTCAGTTTTTCTTAAAATCTACTCCTCATTTAAAAATTTTATTGATTTCTTTAGTTTTTAAAATCCCTTTCATTTCCAAATATTTCTTTGATCCTTCACCTACTCAGAGATGAAGTGGGAGACAATGATACATCAAAATGAAACAGCACAACAGCCAAACATACATATGTGCAATATTTTATTTACTTTATTTCTGAGAAGAAGAGAGGGAGATGCATTTTTTTTTCATTTCTTCATTTCTTTTTTAGGACCAAGCTTGGTTATTGTAATGTTATGGTATTCAGGGTTGCCTTGTTTGCGGTGTATATTGCTTTTCTTATCCTGCTTACTTCACTTTCCACTATTTCTTATAAACTTTGTTGCTCCTCCAAATTTTTCATGTTCATTATTACTTACTATGCAGCAGCGTTTCATTCCACCACAATTTATTAGCCATTCCACAATTGATAGACAGTACTTTGTTTCCATTTCCCCTTTCACTTCTAACATTTCATTGTTCTGTGATCACTGAGATGAGTTTGAAATGAAAGTCTAATTTGTTTTCAAGAGGAAGTTAAAAATAGTATTTGAATTATTTCAATATTCAGTATTCATAATTCAGTATTCATAATTTGATTAGTGTGTAGACTACCCTCTTCTACCTGACACAGATTTCAGTCCTCCTCAAGAGCTTGAAGAGTCAAAAAACATATCACCCTGGAATGTGATAATCCTTTTTGAATTTAGCTGGTTTAGCTGGTCCTTGCATAGTCAACTGAGAGCAATCCCTGGACCAGGACTCTGAGCTTTTACAACTTGTTAGGACTTGTAGTGCTTATGCTTTGGTAGTATAGCCTCTAGGATCTGGGGTCATTGGAGCAGAACTTTAATGGAGATGAAATTAGTTACAGTCTTAAATCCAAGACACTTTGATGGTGCTTTTAAAACATCTTTATGCATAAATCACAATCCTAGAGATTGAAACAAACTAATTACATTGTTCTTTTAAGGTGATTTTGTTTTTTTATGAAAAATGTCCAGTCAATAAGTACCAAGCTGTTTGGAAAAACCACACAAAACTAGGAGTAACAAACATTAATCCAGGCCATTTAGTTATTGAGTTTGTTTTGGTAGTTACAATTCTTGGGGGAAGAGGACATTTTTGCCTTTGATCCCCAGTGCTTAGCACAGTGCCCAGCACATAGTAGGCACACAACAGCTGCTTGTTGATTGGTTTCAGTCATTTTATGTAAAGTATTTCCTGGATCCAGAATTAAGCTGAAGTATATATACACCTTTTTAGTCATAAGGGAAAATTCTTTTTTTATCAGTTGACCTTGACAGTGAAACATAATTGCTGTATGTATGCACACAGTTAGGCTACATTAAATCTTAGTTGGCAGTGTTCACGCTTTTTGAAGCTCCCTACCATCCCAAGGAAAAAAGTCATTTAGGATAGGTTTTTTTAGGTGATAATGCTTTTCAGCTCTGAAATATATTATTTATTGAGTTGGAGATCAGATTAACATTACTTTTTCATTGTCTTTATTTAAAAGTGAAAGTTTCTGAATAATACCCAGACTAAAGTTTTAACATTAATAATATTTTTATGTGATTCTGGGAATTTTTGTTAGATGATAACTGTAGATTATAATGGTGATATTTAAGTAATAGGAGAAGTGAAATGTTGTCTAGAAATTGCTTTGATTCTCTTTCAAAATGTTTTTTCTCTTAGTCATTAAAATTTCCCCACCTCTGGTTTCAAGAGTAGTTTTAGGACTTGCCTTCAGTGTGGGTGACATACCTTCAGCCTTCTGCTGAATCAAAAACGGTTTTCAGCAGTGGTAAATATAATAAGATAGGAAAATAATGTCACTAAGCAAACAATTTATGTATATTTGAAAATTTTATAAATCTTATGGACTTACCTTTGTATTAGAACAGAAAAGATTTGGAGTTCTGGGAGGTCTACAAATGCATCTTTAGGGCAATCATTTCATATTTTGTTGGTTCAACAAAATGGCACTGTAGTATAGTAAATAATCTGCCACTTAAGCAGCTAATTAGATACAAAGCTGCATAATTGCATCAGCAGTTATTTTCCATATAGATCTTGGAGTCTATTAAGAAAACACAGATTCTTATTTTTAAATCTTGATTAGCATGAATAGATGAATGTTTGAATGATTAAAACATTTATTAAGCCCTTAACTATGTGCAAAGCACTGGGCTAAGCTCTCAAAGTACCAGTGGGAAAGTAAAACAGGCCCTGCTCTCAAGGAGCTTATATTCTTTTTTTAAAAAAAATTAATTAATTTTTAGGTTTCATCATTTAGTTCCACACGCTTTTGAGTTCCTAAACTTTCTCCCCCTCCTTCCCCTTCCCTCCTCCCCAAGATGGCATGCAATCTGATACAGACTCCATATATGTGCTCATACTAAACATATCTTCACACTAGTCATGTTGCAAAGAAGAACCAGAACCAGTGGGATGACCCACGAGAAAGAAGAAACAAAAGAAAAAGAGAGAGAAAGCAAATAGCATGCTTCAATCTGCACGTAAACTCCATAGTTCTTTCTCTGTATGTGGACAGTGGCTCCTTGGCCTCCTTCTAGGACTCTGCATTGTTGAGAAGAACCAAGTCTATCAAAGTCATCCTACAATGCAACTGCAGCTGTGCACAGTGCTCTCCTGGCTCCGCTCACCTCATTCAGCATTAGTTCATAGAAGTCTTTCCAGGTTTTCCCAAGAAAGGCAAGGCAGCCCACTATCTCCCACAGGACAGTAGTATTCCATTACATTCATATACTACAACTTGTTTAACCACTGCCTACTTGATGGGCATCCTCTCTAATTCCAATTCTTCGCCACCACAAAAAGAGCTGCTATGAATATTTTTGTATATGTAGGTTTTTTTTTTCCCCATTTGTGTGATCTCTTTGGGATACAGACCTAGAAGTGGTATTGCTGGGTCAGAGGGTGTGCACATTTTTGTAGTCCTGTGGGCATAGTAAGGAGCTCATATTCTTAACATATATGGAAGGTTTCACCTGGAAGTCAGATGAAAAGATCCCATGGTTCTTAGGGTACATCTGCAAAGGATCTAGTAATGCCTCTTCTTTAATGTTACTTCCAGTGATAAAATCACATAATTTTCTGATGTTGAATGAAGACTTTGAGGCCAGGAATTTTCTTTTCTGGGTCTTCTGTAGCTGTGGATGTAACACTTGTAGGAGCCATGGCCACTTGTACATCTCTTACAGGGCTTGCTTTCCAGGATGATATCTGAGGGCATTGGGCTGGAAGCATCGCCATTTCTAAGACTCTTGCGTTCAGAGTTCTGTACTATCTTCATCCCTGTTTGAGGGGAGATAGTGGTCAAGGTGGTGCCGGTGTAGTTTGATTTCAGGGCATATACTGTCTCCTGTCTCTCCCCATGGTATCTTTCTACTTTAGCTACTTGTATGGCATTTGGCTGGCAGTTGTTGCTGGTGAGGAAGATGGACCCCTTCTCTACAATGACGTAACTGTAGAGAATCAATGATTGGCTGCAAGATCTAAACTGGAAGTAGGTCTTGTGGTTTGGGGGACATTTCTATTCCCAAAACCCTTAGGTTGTCTCCTCTGGGGTCTGAGGAGATACATGGGAATTAAGGTGATGGCGGTGGTTTGATTTGACAGGTTTGATTTGACAGGTACCTTGTTGCTTTGGCTAGTCTATCTTGCCTGCCTTATGCACAGGTTTTATACCACTTATGACTCAATTTTTGCTATCTCTACACTTGGTTGAACAGAAAAAGGGAAGTTTCAGTTGATCAACTGAAATAAGGCATGCCATAGCAACTAAGCTATTTGAATTTCTTTAATTGGGATATTAAATCATTTATACATGGGATCTAGCTCAAGGAGAATTCACAATGAATTATTTCCTATGAACAACTGGGCGTACAGGGTTGGCATGTTCTTTGAAAGTGAGTTAGTTAAAACATTTTAAAAAGTACATTCTTTTTATTCTCCCTGATGCATGTTAAATAAATAAAGGTCTCTTGGCTCTAATACTGAAATTGTGACAAATGGCTGGGTTATATATTTAGTGCTTCTGATATGTATGCCATTACTTAAAAAAATGGGTTCTTGCAAATCTTCAGTCAAGATCCTCTACTGACCTTATATGACATCAGCTTTGCTCCCTGCCTAAAATCAACCCAGTAAGTAGAACTACTTCTTTGCATGTGCATTTCTTAGTTCAGCTACTAGAACCTAAATGATACAAGTAAGATGGTTCAGAGTATTATTAGTTGAATTCTTTCTTATATAATAGTAGTAGTCTGTGCTATGAAACTGTCTGAAGATAAAGACAACCAGGAGAGAAGAGGGAAAAGTCAAGAAATTTAGGCAAACCAGGAAAGGGAGCATATTGTCTGGGTGAGTAAAAAGTGCATAATAATGACAAAAGCTATAAAAATCAGAGAGGAAAGCATTAAGAATAAGAAAAAAACTGGTTTTACGAGTCATCTTTTCTGATATGCTAAAGGAAAATATTTCTGCCTATGTAATTCTCTATCTTATAAAGGAATGAAAATTAGAAGGGGTAATCCAAGATGAGTTAGTTGCATTATTATATAAAATCACTTTTTGATTTCCAAAGTGGAGATTAGAGCCTATAGAGACGAGGTGTTCATCACTGATGTTATTTATACGCTATTGAGGGAATGTTGGGGGCCTAGACCAGGGTGGTGACCAAGTCAGAGGAGAGAAGGGATTGTATACAAAGCAAGCTGCTATGAAGGTAGAATCAGAATCAACAGGACTTAGTGACTGGATATGGTGGGTGAAAAAGAATGAGAAATTATGTTTTCACCCCAGTTATCTGGAAACAACATTGGCTGTTGTGTTTGATTTGAATTTTTTAATGATATCTTTAATGATGTTTTCAGTTACATTACTGCAGTCATCGTGTGTATTTTTAAAATCAAGTTCTGCTTTATTTCTCATCAGTTCATAAATCTTCCCACGTGTATGTTATCTGAATTCCTTATATTTGTCCTTACTTGCAGTGCAATGATATTCCATTACCTTTATATACCATAATTTGTTCAGGTATTCCTAATAATAGGGAATATTATTTGTTTCTGACTTTTGCTATTACAAATAATGCTGTTTTAAATAAGTGGGTAGGTACATAAAGACCTTTCTTTTTGTTATTGTCACTAGAAGTTCTAAGGTAAAATCTAAATACATTTGTATGTGTTGTAGTGGGCTTTCTTATTCAGGTGTGGGCAAGACTACATAGCCCCTGCGATCCTTTTTGAGATTTTGTGCTGCTTTTAAAAGACTTGAAAGAAAATTGCAGGTGGCAGGGCTAGTCTTTATTCCACCTTCACTCATCCTGTCCTTGCCTTGGTGCGCTCATTTAGTTGTTTGATTTTTTTCCAGGACCGGGATTTTTGCCTCTTCTTAGTAGAATTCTCTTTTTGGTGTGCTATATTCTTGAGTTGTTATCAGTTACTACACATCAATCTGTATGTCTGTTCGAGATGTGCTTTTGAGAAGAAGAGATCCTTTGGTTGATCCATTTCAAACCCTTAAGATGCAGCTAGTTTAGTGACTGTTCTAAATGACACACTTAGTGGTACAATGCCTGCCTGTATTGTCGATTATCATCTAAGAGAAGAATAGATTGGAGTAGAGAAAAGGCATAGTTTACTTGGTTGGACAGGTAGTTTCAGAGTGGTTGTTTTCATTCTACCTTTTCTTGAGAGAAATGTCTGATGTATACTAACTAGGAAGCAGAAAGTCTTGTTTCTTTTCCTTGCCCAACCTTTCACTTGCTTTGTGGCTTGGGGTTACTTATTTCCTGTCTTTCCAGATCCCTTAATTTCACTGGGATGATTTCACTTAATTTCACTATGGTTAAAATAGGAGTAGTACTATTATCTACTTTGAAGGGATAGAGTGTGAAAGAGATAATTTATAATTATTTCTCAATAAATAATCCACCCTCACAATGTCTTCTCATAAAAAGTCAAGTAAAACTATATAATATAGTACTATGAATAGCTCATTTAATTTTCCACTGTTATAATTTCTTAACAGAAAGAAGTGTGCTTTAACCACAGTTATCTGAAACCAGTATTGGCCATTGTATTTGATTTGATCTTATTGTCTTTTAATGTTGTTATAAAATACTTTAGGAATATTAATTTTTGTTTTCCATGTATGATGGTTTTAGAATTGGAACTATTTTGTCTGATGTTCAAGTCTCTCTGTAATCTGATCCTTATCTTTTCCCTTCTGTCTTTTAGCTAAACCTTTTATTCTAACCAAAGTAGTTTGCTTACCAACTCTCAAAACCCATGTTGTATGATCCATTTTCACACCTTTGTTAGTTATTTTTCCCCCAAATCTCTTCCTCTTTGAATTAATGTTAAAGGCATTATCATTTTAGTCACCCCAGGCTTGCAACTCTGGGGCCATCCTGAAACTTCTTATTCACCCTCCATATTCAGCATGGCCAAAAAACCTTGCTTTTTTATTTTACCATATCACTTATATATAAGTTCTTCCTCTTTTCCGCCCTTCCTTAGGCACTCTTCTAATTCAGTTATCACCTCGTACCTGAACTGCTGTGATGTGATGGTCTCTGAATTGTTTTTCCTGCCTCCTTATCATTCTGTCCTCCATCTAGCTGCCAGTAATATTGTAAAGCACAAGAATGACTGTGGCTTTGTCCTATTCGAGAGACTGGAGACATTCTATTTCTTTTGGGATGGATCCAGTATAAACTCTTGTATTTAATCCAGCTTTTCCCCAACATGACCTCTTCCTACCTTTCCAGGCTTCTTCCTTCTTCTTCTTCTCTCTCTATCACCTGTGCTGGCAGGCCAGTCTTCTTGCCTTTCTCCTGGAGAAAGCTCCATTTCCTGTCTCCTCTACTTCTGCACTAGAGACAGGCCCTGTGCTTGGAATGCTCTCTCTCCCCTTACCCTCTGCTTCTTGCAGTCCCTGGTTTCCTTCAGGAGTCAGCTCAGACTGCTTCTGCAGAGGCTACTTTCTGGGTTCATCCCTAGCTGCTATGCCTCCCCTCTAAGGTTACCTTGTATTTACTTGCATGTATCTTTTGTATATCTGTATATGTACATGTTATTTTCCTCCTAATTGTGTAAGATCCTTTTGGGCAGGGACTGTTTTGCTTATGCCTTTTTATCTCCTTTGTGTAATACATAGTAACTGATGAGTAAATGGTTGTTTATTGATAATATATCCTTGTTCTAGAATGCTTTCTTCTTTCCTTCAGTCTTTTAAAATCTTTTAAAAATCCTTTAGCCACAGATCAAATGTCATTTCATTCATGAAGCCTTCTCTGATTCCCCTTAGGTGGAAATGATCTCTCTCTTTTTTGAAATAACAGCAGAAATAACAAGTAAATCATCATCAGGAAAGAAAAATGAAGATAGAATTGTTTCTAGCACAAAGCTTTCTTGCATGCTATGAGTTGCCCACTGAAGCAGGCTGTAATTGACATGCTTATAAGCTGATGCCTTTCTTGTTAACAGAGAACATCCAGGATGATGGGTGATACAGCTTCAGACACTCGATACGTTATTTTGAATGTAAGCATTTCTTCTTTCTTTCTGTAAAGATCTGGTTTTTGAACACAGATTTTCTTTATATCCTGGTTAAATGACCAGTTTTGGTCCCATTTCAGAGTCCATTTCCATTTTCTCTTGGGAAGACATAGTTCCAGTGTTAAGAATTCCTATTCACAGCAGTGAGTGTTATAGTTTGAACATTGGAATGTTAGTCCAAAACTTTAATTTAAAAAAAAAATTCCTTTCCACTTTCTCTCTGTGTGACGGTGGGTGATGTCACTCAACCCATCTCAATTTCCCAGATGTAGATTAATCTTAGGAACTGTGAATAAATCTTTATCTAATATTTTTGTTGTTGCTTTTGAGTCATGTCTAACTCTCTGTGACCCCATTTGAGAATTTCTTGGCAAAGATACTCTGCAGTAGTTTGCTACTTCCTTTTCTAGCTCATTTTACGATGAAGAAACTGAGGCAAACAGAGTTAAGTGACTTGCCCAGGGTCACCCAGCTAATAAGTGTCTAACATCAGAAATTGAACTCCCGTCCTCCTACTTCTGGCTTGGCCCTTACCTAAGAATCCTTATGCTAATTAGTATCCATATTAGCCAGACTGACAAGGACAAGAAAAAATTTGATGTTATTGAGTCATTTCAATCTTGTTGGATTCTTTGTGACCCTATTTGGGCTTTTCTTGTCAAAGATACTGGAGTGGTTTGCCATTTCCTTCTGCACCTCATTTTGCAGATGAGGAATCTGAGGCAAACAGAGTTAAACGACTTACCTAGGGTCACACAGCTAGTAAGTGTCTGAGGCCAGATTTCAAGTCAGGAATGAGTCTCTTTCTGACTCCAAGCCTGACACTGTATCCATTCTGCCACCTAGCAAGAAAAATAGATTCCACAATAAAATATTTGTTACAACCAAAAAAAATCCCCAAATATCCAGCTTATGTAAACTATAAATCATTTATTTTAGTATTCTGTGAAGATTTCTTTGGATAATTCTGTATGAGGTTGAGCTAGTTCATATCAGGCTGAGAAGACAAGACTGCTGGGAGAGAAGACCAAAGCAGGTAAACAAAATCATATAAGGAGACTCCTCAGACAGGATATTTCCACTTCTAAACATATTACTTGATATATTAATTCACATGTCTGATGTAACTTATTTTGTTTTCAGTTGCACTTTTGATATGAGTGAAACAAGACATAACACTTCTTTTCTCCAGGACATACAGCAAGAGGAGAGAAAGCAAGCATTGGGGTTACAGATGTTTTCTTAAAGAAAAATAGCAGTTGAGAAAACTGTATTAAAATAGGAAAAAAAACCACATTGCATGTTATAGGCACTTTATAAAAGTTTGTTTGGACCTCGTTCTTCTTACTAGGTGACTTAACCCACTCACATGGCTACATTCATCAGCACTTGTACGGATGACTCCCAAACCTATATAGTTAGTGTATTTAGCCTCAGTTATGCATTTCTTATTGTCTTTTGGGCTTTTACATCTGGATTGTGTGCTGGCATTTCAAGCTCAGTTTGTCCCAAACTGAACTCAGAACCTTATGCCTAAACCTGCTCTTCCTTCTGGCATTTCTTGTCTCTGTTGTTTAAGCTACCATCCTCCTTTGTATCTACACTTGAAAACCTTAGTTGTCTTGTATTCTTCTCCCATTTCTTACATTTAATCAATAACAAAGGTCTGGCAATTCTGCCTCTTCAAACCTATCACAGCCAGTCCTGTTCTTTTCACTCACGCTGCTACCACCTAGTTTAGTTATTGTAATACCCTCCTAACTGGTCTTACTGCCTCTAGTCTCTCCTTTCAACAAGTCATCCTTCATACAGTTGCCAAAGTAATTATTTTAATGCTTATGTCTGGGTGGCACCAAAAAAAAATGAAGTTGTCATAGGGATAAGTATGAACAGTTAAGATAAAAAAAATTAACTTCAGGATAAGGGAGGCATACCTAGATAACAGTTGTTCTGAAAGGTTCTCAGGCTACTAGCTCAACGTGAATCAACAGTTCTGTGTAGCAGCCAAAAAACTAATGAGATATCAGGTTATATTAAGACCCTGAGGTAGAGTTCAAAATGAGGGTGGTTATAGTCCCATTGTACTTTACCCTGGTTGGATCACACAGGGAGTTTTGTTCAGCTCTGGGCACCACACTGTAGGTAGGTCATTGATAAGCTGCAGAGTTAAGAGGAAGTCCTCCAAGATGGTAAGAGCCTGGAGACCACGTGATAGGAGGAACTGAAAATAGTTAGCCTGGAGAGGAGAAGACTAAAGAGTGTGTGAAGAGAACAGAACATGATAGCTGGCCTCATGTATTTGAAGGGCTATCATATACAAGAAAATTTGAGGGATTAAGCTGCTTCTCTTTGACCCTAGAGGGCAGAGCTAAGGGCAGTGGATAAAATTAGCAAAGAGCAAGAATTAGTCTTGATGCCAGAAAATTTTTTCTAAAAGTTATTTACAAAATTTCATGGGGGCATAATGAGTGCCCCTTCATTAGAAGTCTTCTATTAAAGGCTAAATGACTGCTTATTTATATTAAAGAGGGGAGTCTCTGTTAGGCATTGGCTTAGACTAGTTGGTCTTTGAGGACCCTTTCAAGTCAGTGATTCCTGTCTCTACTCAGAAACCTGCTCTGGTTCTACTTTATCTATAGGATAACAAGCTCCCTTAGCCAGGTATGTGAATCTTTCCACGTTTGGGCACCAGTTCACCTTTCCAGACTTTTTTCATTCTATGCCCCTTCTTGTACTCTGTATTCTAGTCATATTGGACTACTGTTACCTATTCCTGGATCTTACTTCTTCCACTACTTGTTTCCTTTACAGGTTATCTCCTGTGTCTGGTTAACACTATCTCATTCCTACAAGGCCCAGCTCATCTACTTAAGGCCCAGCTACACCTACTGTGAAATCTTCCCTGATGCTTCCTGTGGTGAAACGAGCTGTGCTCTCCAGATTTCACATAGGACTTTGTCTAGACTTCCTTTTTGTCCTTCATACGCTTTACCTTGCCCTGATCTCCATCAGAGTATAAGTTCTTTGAGAACGGGTTTGGCTGTTTTAAATTTTTTCTCTTCCTAGTGCATAACACAGCTCCAAGTATGTAGTAAGCACTTAATGTTTTATTTGGACTGACCCTCAGAATAAATTTATGTGCTGCCACCTGAATGAGTAGAGGCAGAACTGAAATCATTGACATGGTAGTGGTGGTGGATGTGGTGTCTTCTTTTTCCTGCAGTTTGGTCTTCGCCCAGTGTTTCTGCCGTAAAAGTTTCTCATTATATTGGGCACTTAGAAAACAGAAGACAAATGCAAATCCAGTGGATCTGTTTTTACCAGTACAGTTTATTTTCTTCACCTTCTGTCTTGATGGTTACCTTTCTTGTGTAGGAGTAACAGAAATTGTGCTTTGAATTACTTTTTTTCTTTTTTCTTTTATGGGTTTGCAGTCCTGGAGAAAACTCTAAATTCACAATCCTTAGATTAAATGCTCTGAAAGGTAGTGATCAGCTAGGTGATAGAAGTAAAGCCTTACTTACTACACTTCATTGCGTTTTTGGACTGATGGTCAAGTTTTCTGCCTGGAAGAAAACAGACAATAATCGCTTTGTGATTTATTCCTTTTGTTCCTCTGAATGGAATGCCTTTCTCCTTTCCGTATCCAAATATTTCCTATTCAGCAAGGCCTTGCTTATTGCTTTATTTTTTCCATGAAGACTTCCAGCCCACAGTGATCTCTCTCAACTTAAAGCATTTATTACCTATGCTACTTATTTGGCAAATGATTCACTGTCTTGTGACATCTTTTGTTCTCTTGTATTACACTGTTATTTTACACTTTTGCAGCATTTAGCTTTTTATATATTGATGCCTTGTCTCCCCAGTTAAGCTCTGTGCTTCATGAGACAGATGTCATTTTTGGATCTCGCATAGCACCTCTCATAGTGTCTTTTATACAGGAAAAGCACATTAAATACTAATTTAATTTTAAATATAATAAAGTTTTAGTTGTCAGTGAAGCATGTCAGTTATTGATAGTCTCTGTCCATAAAAAGGGCTACACTTCTCACAGTCTTCTGACTTCGAATATGAGACTGGCATTCACTAGCTTAGTGAAATTTGGTAGATAGATTGCTTTTTAAACAGTTAAGTTGCTGAGGATCTGCTTGAAAGCTTCCTTGATTATAAAGTGAATTGCTAGGTTTATTCCCCAATAGTGTGTAAGGAGCATAGTACACCTTGGGAGTCCTTGTTTTTCACTGTAGTTTTTCTTTTCATACTATTAAATTATACTAGTATATTTCATAGTGACTTTACTTCCTGTGAACTTAGTCTAGGGCTTCCTTTAAAAAAAAAAAAAAAAGAAATCATGGCCCCTGTACCTTTCTTAAAAATTCCATTTCACTGCCCAGAATTCTCATGCAAGCAAGTACTGTAGTGGTTTTTAAAAAAAAAAAAAATGGCCAGGGGCACCAGCCCTGGCCACAGGAGGACCTGAGTTCAAATTCAGCCTCAGGCAGTTGACACTTACTAGCTGTGTGACCTTGGGCAAGTCACTTAACCCCAATTGCCCTGCCTTCCTCCTCCCAAAAAGCTCCCCCCCATGGTGATTTAGAGCATTTTTTCATGTGACTATAGATAGCTTTTATTTCTTCTGAAAACTGACTGTTCATATCTTTTGATTGTTAATTGGTGAATGACTCTTATTTTTATAAATTTGACTCAGTTCTATACCCAGTATATACTTGAGAAATGAGGTCTTTATCAGAGAAACTCAGTGTAAAAATTTTGATATTACTTCATTATCTATGTTATCTTTTTAGCAAACTGTACTTTCCTTGATCATCTCTTTTAATTAGGTAAGTTTTTTCTTTTGCTTTGTCTGAGATCATAATTGCTACCCCTGCCCTTTTTTACTTCAGCTGAAGCATAATAGATTCTGCTCCAACCCTTTATTTTAGCACTGTGTGTGTGTGTGTGTATGTGTGTGTGTGTGTATGTGTGTCTTTCTGTTTCAAGTGTGTCTCTCATAAACAGTACATTGTTGGATTCTGGTTGCTAATCCCTTGTGCTATCTGCTTCCTTTTTATGGGTGAGCTCATCCCATTCACATTCACAGTTATGATCACTAGCTGTGTAATCCCCTCCATCCCATTATCTTTTGTTTCTTCCTCTCTCTTTTTATCCTGTCCCTCCTCAAAAGTCTTATTTGGCTTCTAACCACTGCCTTTGGTAATGGTGCGCATACACGCACACACAGACACACATATCCATCTATCCTTCTCCTGTTTACCTATTGGGCAAGTTACATTTCTGTGCACAACTGAATGTGTATGTGTCTGTGTCTTAGTGTGTGTGAAAAAAATTTTCCCCATTCTACTTGTCTCTTCCTCTTTTTTCCAGTGTATTCTTCTTTTCCCCCCCTCCCTTTTCTGAGATCATTCCAACATAATCCACTCATACCCATGCTTCTCTGTCTATGTAAATTCCTTTTAGCTTCCCTAATAATGATAAAGTTCTTAGGAATTACAAGCATCACCTTCCCATATAGAAATGCAAACAGTTTAATTTTATTGAGTCTATGATTACTCTTTCATGTTTACCTTTTTGTGCTTTTCTTAAATCTTTGGTTTAAATCTCATATTTTTCCATTCAGCTCGGGTCTTTTCATCATGAATGCTTGAAAGTTTCTATTTCATTAAATATATGTTTTTCCCCTCTGAAAGATTACACTCACTTTTGCTGGGTAAGCGATTCTTGGTTGTAGTTCTATCTTCTTTGTCTTCTGGAATATCATATTCCAAGCCTTCCTCTCTTTTAATGTGGAAGCTGTTAAATTTTGTGTGATCCTAATTGTGGCTTCACAATATTTGAATTAGTTCTTTCTGGCTACTTGAAATATTTCCACTTTGACCTAGGTGCTCTGGAATTTGACTATAATCTTCCTGGAAATTTTCATTTTGTGATTTCTTTCAGGAGGTGATTTGTAGATTCTTTCGATTTCCATTTTACCCTCGGGGCAACTTTCCTTGATAATTTCTTGAAATAGCATATCTAAGCTCTTTTCTGGATCATGGCTTTCAGATAGTCCAATAATCTTTTTTTTTTTTTTTTGGAGGCATTTGGGATTAAGTGATTTGCTCAGGATTACACAGCTAGTAAGTGTCTTGAAGCCAGATTTGAAATCAGGTCCTTCTGATTCCAGATTGGTGCTTTATCCACTGTACCACCTAGCTGCCCCGTAGTACAAAAATTCTTAAATTATCCTTAATTTTTTTCCCAGGTCATTTCCCCCCTACTATGATAGTTTACATTTCCTTTATTTTTTCATTCCTTTGACTTTATTTTATTGTATCTTGAAGTCTTATCAAGTCATTACCTTCTGCTCACTCTGTTCTAATTTTTAAAGTGTTACTTTCTTCACTGAGATTTTTTGCCTCTTTTTTCATTTGGCCAATTCTGCTTTGTAGAGAGTTCTTTTCTTCAGTGTTTTTTTTTACTTCCTTTTCCATTTGACCTCTTCTGCCTTTTATGGAATTCTTTTCTTCAGGAATCTTTGTGCTTTTTTTTTTATCATTAAACCACTTCTTTTTTAAAGATGTTACTTTCTTCAGTTGGTTTTTTATTTTTTTGTGTGTATATGTCTGTTTTACCAATTTGTTAATTCTATTTTCATAATTATCTGGCATAACTGTCATTTCTTTCCCCTATTTTTTGTCTACCATTCTTATCTCTAACTCTTCCTGGAATTCTTGTTGGACTTGGGTCCAATTAGCATTTTTTTCTTTGAGGCTTTTTGTTAGCTGTTTTCACATTGTTGTCATTAGAGTTTATATCTTGTTCTTCCCTGCCACCATAGTAGCTTTTTACCATCAGATTCTTCTTTTATTTTTGTTTGATCATTTTTCCATCTTATTTCTTGACTTTGACTTTTATAAAGAGTTGGATTCTGATCACCTGGGGGGTGGAGAGGCATGTTTCAAGCTTTAGGCTTTTTCGTGATGATATTTTCAGAGATAATTCTAAGGATCTTCAAGTTTTTGGTGCTTCCTAGATGATGTGATCCTGGGAGAGGTGTGGTCACCGCTTTCCTGGTCTGTGTTTTGGTCTTTTCCCAAGAAGGGACCCTGGTTTCCTGCAGCTGGAAGTGCTTGCTCTACTCTTTGCTGTGGAACTGGGACCAAGGCCCCTGCTCCATTGTGACTGACCACCAGCACTCCTCTCCACTCTGGAACTGAGACCCAGAACTGCATATGAGCAGTAAAGTTGCCAATCAGTGCCAGCTCTACCCTCTGCCAGCAAGCAGTTCCCTGTAATCTCCTTATCATCAGCTGTCTGATCTTCTCCTTACTATCCCTGGGCTGAGACCTCCTGAAGCTGCTGCTGCTGTGGCCACTGTACCAGATCTCCACCCTAGTGCTACAGACTTCTTCTGCCAGCCACTTTTAAGTTTTCTTAGGCTGAACTTTTTGTTGGTTCTGCTGCTCCAAAATTTAATGTGAGGTATTGTTTTAAAGTTATTTGGAGAGGAATGTTGTGTGAGTTTTGACTGACCCTAATCTGTTCTCTTGGCTCTACGCTATTTCTATAAGAAGGTTTTGAGAGAGTGTTAATTTTAACAAAACAAGTTTTTGTTTTTGTTTTTGTTTTGTTTTGTTTTTTTTTGCAACTTGAGGTGAATACACAAATGTTGAATTAAATTGTGACTTTAAAAAAACTTTTTTTAGGGTGATTGGTATTTTATAACCTAAGACTTTTTTCTTCAACAGCCCTGCCTTTTTAGTAAGCAGAACACTAGTGATCTCCCTAAATAATATCTTCAAGTTCCTAAACAAGAGAAACCATAGTGTAAGGCTAAAATTAGTAGTAACCACAGCCCTGCTTGTTGTGTTGTCATAAAGTAGCCCTCCTTTGCTTCATGGCTTATTACCTTCAGAATCAGGAATGGAATTTTGGTGGTGAACATCATTAAGAGCTCATTTGGAGAAAAATGTAGAAAAAAATGCTCGTAATATGAGATTTAAAAAAAAAACTTATTAATGGCAGCCTGGTATAATGTCAAAAGTGTTGATTTGAGTTCTACTTTTGTCACTCCTGCGGCTGTGGAAAAGGAACACAATCATTCAGAGCCTCAGTCTTATCTGTAAAATGGGTATGAAGATACTTGTACCTTAAAGGGCTCTTGTGAAGAAAATACTTTATAAAATGTATAAATGTGAATTGTTAACCTTGGAAATCTTGATTTTTACTTTCATTGTTACCTATCTTTTTACTTCATTCTTTTTCTTATAGACATGTCCACAATAACTCCTTAGATTTCACCCCAAATCCTAGCCACTTCTAAACTTCCGTCTTACTCTTTTTT
>CM053596.1:101068190-101111595 GCA_028646575.1 Pseudocheirus occidentalis
CTCTTTTTTTTAAATTTTTTTTTTCAGTTTTCAGCATTCACTATTTTTTTTTTTTTTTTTTGCTTTTTGGAGGGCAGTTGGGGTTAAGTGACTTGCCCAAGGTCACACGGCTAGTTTTTTGTGTTAAGTGTCTGAGGCTGGATTTGAACTCAGGTACTCCTGACTCCAGGGCCGGTGCTCTATTCACTGGGCCACCTAGCCGCCCCTCCTCTTACTCTTAAAGACATCACCGTCTTCCCAGTCATCCCGCCTTGAAACCTACATGACTTCATTGACTCCTCGCCTTCACTTCTCCCCTATATTGTATCTGTTGCTGTCCTGTTGATTCTATCATTGAAAAACCTTTTATGTGCTCGTCTTTTTCTTCTTTGGTATAGCCGCCACTCCCTTTTAGACTCTGATCATCTTATGCCTAGACTGTTGTAGTTTTCTGCTTGATCTTCCTGCCTTAGGTCTCTCCCTACTCCATCTCCATGTAATTGCCAAAGTGATCTTCCCCACACTTAGGGGCGACCAGATCAACTCCTACTTAGTAAATTTCATTGGGGCCCTTGTTATCCTCAGAATCAATTATGAAATCTTTTATTTGGCTTTTAAAACCTGAAGAACTTGACCACTTGGTGAAGAGTGGAGTGTCCATTGTGTAGTGATAGGAAGCACTGCAGGTGAGCAGTTGTTCACAGACTTTCTAGACAAATTTAGAAAATGCACTAGACTGAATCCTGGTGGGGCTATAAAATCATATGTATATACATACATACATATATATAAAATCATAGGGAGACTAAAGGCTAACCCAGGTTGGCATAAGGAAATAGACAGGGAGATCTGTGGACACTGGGGATAGATCCAGCCAGGAGCACACTGTGGAGAGTTCTTTAGCACCCAGGGAGAGGCTGTATACCATAGCTAGAGGAGGCCTCAGACCTAAACAAGGAGCCCCTATACCTATGTTGTAGTACTATGACAGAGACAGGTAGGGAGGCCTTGGACTATGTTTGGAGAAAGGAAGAAATTCAGAAACCAGGACAGGAGTATGGTCAGGAACTCAGGGGAAGCAGGGTCTCACTTCCAGGTTTTAGTTCAACCTACAGAAGAATAACCAAGGCAGGAATCCAAACCAAAAGGGAGCCTGCAGTTCTGCCACTCTGAGCCAACGGAGCTTTTTAATTGACTCTAGGGTGTGGAATGCAACAGCAATCTACGCTTGCACAAGCACAAACTCAGGCCAGTAAATTGCAAAGCTCAGAACAAGGGGTCTTCAGTCAGACTTTCTTTACCTTCAGTCAGACTGTCCCTAAGATTTTGGAATAACAAAACACCTGATACCCAAGAAAATAACAGAGGGACCTGCCCAGACCTCCTTCTCTTCAGAAGTGTGAGAGAGCCCAGCCCTAACATCCAGTTCAAAATCAGACGTAGGCTAAAAGAATGGGCCAACAAACAAAAAAAAAAGACCTTGAACGTGATGAGCTGTTATGGTGGTAGAGATACTCATGGCTGACAGAGAAGAAGAGAATGACTCCAAAATATCCTCAAGCATTGACTCAGAGGAAAACACGACTTGGTCAAAGCTCAACTAGCATTTCTGGATTAAATGAAGTAAGGGTTAAAAAAACCTAAACTAAATTAAAAAATGTTCCCAAGCAACAAACTCCTTGAAAATTTGAATGGACCAAGTAGAAACCAGTAACTTCATGAGGCAACAAAAATGTTGAAGTGCAGACAAAAGGCTAAAAAATAGAAGAAAATGTCAGCTATCACATAGCAGAAACAACTGACCTGGAAAACAGATCAAAAAGAAAAATAATAATAATTATTGGACTGTCTGAATACCATGAACAAAAAAAGACCTAGGCATCCTTTTTTTTTTTTTTTTTAAAGAAAACTGCCCAGAGTGCATAGAACCAAAGGGCAGAGTGGAAAATGAAAGAATCCACAAGTCATCTCCTAAAAGAAACTCCAAAATGAAAACTCCCAGGAACAATATAGTCAACATCTAGAGCTTCCTAGTGAAAGGAAGAATATAATGCTAGCAGTTAGAAAAAAAAAGAAAGTACCAAAGAGCCACAGTTAGGATCACATACAATAGAGCAGCCATCACTTTAAAGGGATAGAAAACTTGGAAAATTATATTCTAGGCCCTATGTGGTACAGTATATAAAATGCCAGACTTGGAGTCAGGAAGACCCAAATTCAAATTCGACCTCAGATATTTACTAGTTGTATGACCGTGGGCAAGTCACTTAGCTAGTGGGAATATTAATAGCACCTACCTTCTAGGGTTGTTATGAGGATTAGGTAAGATAATAAATATAACATGCTTAGCACACAGTACCTGGCTCATGGTAGATACTGCAAAAGTGTTAGCTGTCATTAGCTGCTGTTATTTTAGAAAGCAAAATATATGGGCTGGGTTTAAATAGCAAAGAATAATTTAACCAGCAAATCTGAGTCAAATGCTACAGGGAAAAAAGCATCTTTAATGAAATAGAAGACTTCCAAGCATTCCTGATGAAAAGACCAGAGCTGCAGAGAAACTTTGAAGTTCAGACAAAGGGATGAAGAGAAACATAAAAAGGTATACATGAATGAATAATCATAAAGATCTAACCAAGGATGAACCATGTACATTCAGATGTGGAGAGGTGAACGTGTGTCTCCTCTGATCCCTGCCATCATCAGGGGTCCTACTGGGGGTCCAATTAATCAAGGCCTGATAATACTGTTGTGATGTCTTGATCTTAGGAAAAGCCTAGAAAGAGAGGGGAAGAGGAAAACATTGAGGGTAAAGAAAGGGAGGTTAGGAAATATCACCTAATCAGAGTGCATATGTAGAAAACTATACAAGCAGTGAAAGAAGGAGGTTGGGGGAATGACTGACATTTTAACCTTGTTCTCATCTGAACTGGTCAGAAAAAGGAAGAACACACACACACACACACACACAGAGTTGGGTACAGAAACACATTTCACACTGGAGGGAAGTAGGAGGGAAGCAGGAGAAGAGGGGGGGAATTAATGGGAGAGTAGATTAAGGGAGAGATTAGTTTTAAGCAAAACAAACTCTTAACAGTACAAAAAAAATTATAGCTCTTTTTCAGGTGAAAAAGAATGGAAATCTGAAAGGATAACCATAAATTGGGGAATGGTGAGTTTTTTGTTTGTTTGTTTTTTACAAATTATTGTATATAAATGTAACAGAATACTGTTATGCTGAACTCTTATCAGAGTAATGACCAGCCAGGATTTCAGAGGACTGATGATGAAAAGATTCTATATCGTCCTCCTGATAGAGAGGTGAAGGACTCAGAATGCAAAATGAGACAAAGTTTATTTGGACATGGGCCAGTGTGAGAATTTCTTTTGATTGACTATAGATCTTTGTGATGTGTGTGTATGTGTGTTTGTGTGTGTGTTCTGAGTAGGTGGGGGGATGGGAGGGTGACAGGGTGGCTCTTGTTTGATTAAAACAATACATATGTTTATACACACATGCATGCATTTGTACATATATAATACAACTTGGGGATTTTGATCATTACAGTGACTAACCACAGTTCTTGGTTGGACTTGGGATGAAACGTGTTGTTCACCTCCTGACAGACAAGTTTTGGACTCAGGGTGCAGTTTGAAACATTTTTTTTCTAGACATGACCCAATGCTAAAATTTATTTTGCTTGAGCATATGTTTGTAATAGGGGTTTTGTTTTTTCTGCTTTCTCAGTGAAAGTAGGGGGTTGGAGAAGGGAAATGGGAGGGAGAGAAGGCTGATCCTTGTTTGAAAATAAAATTTAATTTTAAAAAGCAAACAGCTGATCTGACCACTTCCTACTTTTGTAGTTTTCTTACACTATATTCCCTGATATATACTCTCATGTTCCAGTGATAATGGTCTCTTTGCTGTTGCTCAAAAAGACTTTTTTGCTACTGGCTCCAGCCTCTTTGTTGGCTGTTAGTTATCCTTGCTTGGGAGGCTCTTTCTCCTGCCCTCTACCTTCTGGTTTCTTTCAGGTCTTAGCTAAAGTCCCACCTTCTGCAAGAATCCTTACTCTGTTTCTGCTCAGGGCTCACATTTGGTAGATACAGAGCTGTTTTCATATTGTCTCCCCAGTTAGAATGTGAGCTCTTTGATGACGGTTTTTGCCTGTCTTTATGTCCCCAGTGCTCAGCATAGTGCCTGGCACACAGTAGATGCCTAACACATGCCTTTTGACTTTCCTAGAGGTGCAGCTATGTCATGCAGTATATAAAGTGTTGGCCTCATAGCCACTAAGACCTGAGTTCAAATCCCACCTCTGACATTCTTAACTGTGTGACCACGCAAGTCAGTTAACCTTTCAGTGCTCAAAGCAACTCTAAAAGCATGAATTGCAGAGGTGACCACTTGCACCATAGAGTGAGTTTGCTCACATGGGACTTTTCTATACCAATGTGGTTCCATGTCCATTCCCTGTCTCTTTTCAGTGAAAAATTTTCCCTTAATTTCCCTTTTTCCATTTAATGCTTTTCAACAAACATTTCTGTCAACTGTGTAGAGCAGAATAGGACAGTGGGTGTGTTACATTATGGTATTGTATGATATGGTATGGTGTAGTATAGAGTAATGTGCAGGATGCTTGTCTTGGAGTTGCAGAATTACAGAATTTTAGCATTCTAAGGAACCACAGTGTTCATCTAGCCCATCCTGTACACAAAATGAATCCTCACTATACCATGATTGCTTGATAAGGGATAATTTAGCCTCTGCTTATTGACCATTGAGAAACGGGAACCCACTCCCTCTTATGAAACTTGTGTAGCTCTAATTTTTAGCAAGATTTTCTTGACTTTGTCTTCTTTTCTATTATTTCCGTCTCTGGGGGAGCCAAACAGAATAAGGCTTAATCCCTTTTCCAAGTGGTGGCCCATCTTGATTTGAAGAGAGCTGTTGGGCATTCCCTGATTCTTTTTATCTCTAGGTTAAACATGGTTATTTCCTTCAACTGAGCCTCATACGACATGGACTAAGGTCCTTCCCTATCCTGGCTGTCCTCTGGACATTCTCTTATCAATATCCTTTTTAGACTGAGTTCCGCAGAAATGAATGCAATATTCTTAATGTAGTATTCTTAAATGAGGTCTGACTAGGACTGGATTACAGAGGAACTATCCCCTCCTCATTCTTGAAGCCACCCTTCTCATAATGCAGCCTCACCAAGATTGCTTTTGGCCGCCATCCACTAAAACCACGAGCTCTGAAGTTCCCAAACTATGCTCTGTGGCGCCATATGGGGTCATAGAGAACTCAGGGCCGCCATGGGATATTTTGAAATTTCATCTAAATTATTTAATAAACAGAATTGTTAGGCATTTCTTTTGGCTTATAGGTGTGAAAAAATTGCTGAGATGCAAAGGGCAACAGTTTGGGAATCTCTGCCTTGGACTTTTTCAGACAATTTGCTGTCTAACCATTTTAGTAGTATTTTCCACATTGGATTTGATGTGATGACTTGTAATGACTCCAGAGAAACTAAAGATGGTTGAGTACAATTTACTTGTGAAGGAAACATTATTGGCTTTTTTTTTTTTTTGGTTTGGGGAGAAAAAAATCTAAAATTGTGTTTATAAGGAACTATTTTGGGATCTCAGAAGACTATAAACATATCTTGTATACTCAAATGAAACTGATTTTTTTTTTGTAGCTAGTGTAAAACTTTACATTTATCACTGTTGAATTTCATTTTATTAGATTCAGCCCTGAATACTTTACACTGGACAGATCTTTTTGGAACTTGGTTCACATCCAGTACTTGACACTTATTGGCTATGTGACCATGAATAAGTCACTTAACCGCTTTGGCTCTGTAAGACAACTACTAATGGGCTGCATATGCTTTTGCTTTCATGGAGGGAGTTCCCATACTAATATAATCACAGATCTTGACATACCAAGTATGCAGAAACTTGGGTGAGATATATAAAGGTTGTAGATAAGAAATGGTTCCTCTGTACTCAGTTTTTTATAAAGTCTAGTGGGGAACATACACACATATGAACTCTGACATGGAAGAATGAATACACTGTGTATTTGCACAAGAGAGTTGCAAATAGAATGCTGTGTTAGATCCTAAGGGAGAAAGGTCATCATTAGCTGGCATGTGAGGGAAGATTTCCTGGACAAAATTGGGCTTTATTGGATAGAGCGACGTCTAAAAGGTGAAGGTTGGGGAGAATATTCTGAATAGCATGATCAAAAGTCAGAGGTAGAAAAATTCAGGGTGTGTACAGACCTGGAATTGCTATGGTGTGGAAGGGAGTAATAGGAGAGGCTAGACAACTTGTGTGGGAGACCTACAGCTGGAAGCACACTCAAAGGCCTTCCTGTCCAAGCCTTCACTTTATAGTTAGGCGAATTGCTGACACCTAGGACATTTTAATGTTCGCCTCCTGTCTGAGGATACAGAGGTAATTAATTTAATACAAAGGTATTAAATATCATCAGAGGCAGAATTTGAATCCTGGCCCTCTGACTCCAGAGTCACTGGCTTTGCTGCTGATTTCTAAAACACCTTGCTGTCTGTGGGGTTCTAGGTTGTAGAGGGTTGGGGGCAAAACATTCCTTTTATTTATTTATTTATTTATTTATTTATTTTTAGAACTTTTTGTGTTGTGTTTTGGAAGTGCTGTTTCCAGAGAGGTGCTTAAGAAAATAACTGATTTTCAAAATCTGAATCCTGAACTTACAGACCCTTTGTGAATATTTTTAAAGCTCTGAGAATCTTTAGTCATTATTTAGCTGAGGGAGTCGTTAAGGTCCTTTTGAATGGGCTAAAATTGTCCAGGGTATGGAATATGTTTGCTTTAAGAGAAGTCATCTTATCAGTATTGGACATAGCATGGGTTTCAGCACTTCACATAGCACAGTAAGAATGCTTTTAAATTGTTTCTTTAATCAATCAGTATTTATTAAGGGCTTTCACAAATAAAAAAGTATGAGACAATCCCTACTCTTGAGCTTACATTTTAATGGGGGAGTCAGCAAATACGCATATAAGTATATATACAATAATTATGAAGAGAATAAATATAGGGTAGTTAGGGCTTTGGAAGACAGGAATTCTGTGATGTATAGATGAGGAAGGGAGCACTTTCCTGGCACGATGAATGAGGAGCAGTGAAAGGGCACAGTTCCTGGTGTGTGAGGAACAGAAAGTAAGTTGGACTGGGGTCTGTTGGATAGGAGGTGTTTGTGGGGAGTAATATCCTATGAGACTGGAAAGATCGGTTGGGACCAGGTTGTAAAGGACTTTAAAAGCTAAATAGGAGTTTTATAGTTTATTCTAAAGGCAAAAAGGGACCTCATAGAGTTTGAGTAGGACAGTGACATGGCCAAATCTCTGCTTAAGGAAAATTACTTTGGAGGCTGTGTGATGGAGGATGGTGTGGAGGCAACTGCTTTGGAAACCCAAGGTAAGTCTTAACAGCTGAAGTATGTACATAGACCTGGAGGGGAGAGGAATAAGTAATGTTTACAGAGCTTTATGTTTTACAGTGTTCTTTTAATATTCAGTGATGTTCAACTCCAGCTGGAAAAGATTTTTAGCACCTGGATCAGGAGCTAGGTTTTACTCGACCTTTAAAGCACTGTAGTTCTCAAGTGAATAGATAATTCAAGTAAGGGATTAATTGTAGGGGCAGACTCCCTCAAGTTGTTAGGGGTAGGATGTGGATCTCTGTTTTGAAAACTTTTTCTTTCCTTTTGGAGATTTAAAACAATGTGTATAATGATGAAATAAAAAAATAGTTATAATCCAATTAAAACCTAATTGTTCAGTTAAATGTTTGTGGGAGACTTACAAGATCAGAATCAATAATGCCCATTCAGTTTCTTGAGAGAAGGCTATTTTCAGAAATATTTAAATTTCCTGATATCCTTGGGACCTGAGGTGTGCTATAAAAAGTTTAAGTGTGTGGAATGAAAAACCTTCTAAAATATATTAGACTTCCTTTCCTTGTTTAACAGATTGTACTGAATATCATTTTACCGTTATCTGATGCCTCACAGTCATTATGAATGTCAGTTATCAATTATGTCGCCCTCAGGATTTGTTGGATCCCTAAAGTAAATGGTTTTGGACTCATGCTTTTGAGTACTGTTTCTGGTTTTAAGAAGTTTCAAAAAAACAAAAACAACTCCTTCCCTTGTCAGTTTGCCAGTTAGTGTGCCTCCTTCTAATAACCTTTTCCTATCCATGAAGAAAAGAATATGCAGATTCTGGTTCCTGGGTGGGCTGGGAAGTTGTTTAGCAAAGAGTAAGTGCTGAGGGAAAAGTCTGGAGGAACTCTCCTGTGAATAAAGTGCCGGGGTTTTCTGAAATTTCTTTCAGTTGTCCATAAGCCTTTTCTTTGGTTTTCTGGGTTATCCCCTGGGTTCTTACCAGTCTATATGGTATTACTGTACTGAGTGAGTTATGTGAATATGGTATCACTATTCAATAGTATTACTATGCTAAATTATCATTACACTTGAAATCAGGAAAAATGGGTTTGAATTTTGCTTTTGTCACTTAACGACAATGATCATGGTTATCATTTCCCTGGGAATTAGGATTATTTATCTCTGTAGCATCTAGCCATGCAAATCAGTCTGGGCCAAAAAATCAAAGTATGGGCTGAAAGAAATCAACTGTAAAGGCAGAATGATAATATGAACCTCCCCACTTCTCCGTCCCTACCTCAGTTCTTTGATCTAATTCTGTTGTACTTCAGGCTGTTGATGTGTATTGCCATAAGGCATTTCATGGCTCCTACGGATCTTTGATCTCATCGATGTGACTGTTCTCTCTGACTTCATGCATGTCTGTCTATTTTGTGTAACTCTTGCTCATGTCTTCTCATCAGCTTGCCATAGACGGTCTACCCCATATGCTAGAGACACTCTTCAAGTTCTGACGTTGTACGAGTGGACACTCATTCAGGCTTCTGCCCTCTGTGTGTCACTAGCCCATCTGAATTTCCCTGATGACATCTTGTACTCAAATTCTCTTCAAGATTCCTCATTCGGTTCTGTGTCGCAGCTGGGTCCTATTCACTATTTGCTTTGCTATTGACCTTTGTGATACTCTGTGATAATCATTTCTTCAAAGACTTGTTTTCCCTGTTTCAGGCTTACAATAAAGCTGGTAGAATGTTGATACTTAAAAGATGAGCTTTTGTTTCAGGGAAAAGTTTAGTATCATTAAAGAAACTTTTAAATTTCTCGCAGGCAGTCCAGCTTTTTGTGGCTTGCCATGCAATATAATAGAGGCACAGCATTACTATGACATATAAAATTATAAATTTGTAAGTCTTTAGTTCATTAATCATCAGGTTGAGAAGGGGAAAAAGGGATTTTGGGGAATGATTGACTCTGAACTTTTTCTTCAGTCTGGGTGTAGAACACATTTGTTTTTGGTCTTTTCTGGAGGGGGTAAGGTAGGGCTTTAGCGGGTTTAGCGACCTGCCCAAAGTCACACGGCTAGTAAGTGTTAAGTGTCTGAGGCTGGATTTAAACTCAGGTCCTCCTGACTCTGGGGCTGGTGCTCTATTCACTGTGCCACCTACCTGCCCCAATAGAATACATTTTTAATTGCAAGGAATGGAGGTGAATATGTTTGAGTGTTCTTAACATGCTGACCTTTAGGGAAATTATGGGTTGTGTGCAACACTTGATGCTGTCTTATTTTAGGCCCAGTCTGCCTAGATTTGGTAAGCAAGCTTTTCTCTTGGCTAGAATCTGAGAATATATTCTTGTTGGATTGTTGATAGAATTATGGAGTATTGAGAGATCTCTGAAGGGATCTATGGCTGGATATAATAATATTGGTTTGTGTGAGTGTGTGAGAGAGATTGCCTAAGGCTATAAATTTATATTTTGAATAGGGTTTCTACTAGGTATATCTGGTGCTAAAGAAAAGATTTTTAGCCCCAATTTAATTTGAAGAAGATTTAGGGACCTTTTTTTCAAAGATATCTGCCATTCCAGAATATGAAATAACATGTTCTTTTAATTACACAAAGGTATCAGAAAATCTTTGGTGACTAAAGTCAAATTAGAAGTGTATCTTTAGACTCATAGAATCTCAGAGCTTAAGAGGGACCTCAGAGGTCATCTAGTCTAACCTATCACAGTGTAGAAGTCTTCACATCAAGTTGTTTGACCTCCACTTAGATCTTCATTGATGGACAACTTACTCGTTCAGCAGTTAACAAAAAGGGGATTTACTTAGCTATGGCAGGACATTCAATAAGGACAGGCATTGAGGACACTTCAGACTGATTCTGCTGAATGAAGCTCCCTTGCCTGAGTTGTCCATTATTTTCCACCAGCCAAGTATCAGAAAAAGGGCCTGTGGCACTTCGTGGCTATTTTGTACTCAGGAAAAGAGGAAGTAACCTTAACAGCTCGACCCTGAGCCAAACAAATCTAGAGTATAGTTTTAATGCTTTTTAAGGAAAAACTAGCTAGTGTAGCTTGTATGGGGGGCAAAGGTTAGGCTATCACTTCTACTGTATCTGTGCCTTGGTGGTAATGGCCTAAGGTCTTCTTGAGAAGTGGTGTTAAACTCAAATAGAGAAGGAGGCTTCTAAATGTATAGAAGGATTTCTGTTGACTTAGAAAACCACATATTAACATTATTTATGTTATGCTGTGTTTTTGTTAAATATTTCCTAATTATATTTTAATCTGTTTCTGTAGCAGTCTGGAGTGTTTTGTGCAGCATTTTTGACACTATTGTTCTAGAGGACCTTCTATCACTTAAATGACTTTAGAAGTGCTAATGGTCAACTCTGACCTTCAGGTATTGAACAAGTCTAAAAAAGGCAGCATTAAAGGAGGATGAAGAAAAACTAAAACAGAAATGAAGTCAAAATATGACTAGACCAGACAACAAACAGTGTAACAGCTACCTGAAGGAGGGACTAAAATTTGGAAGAGTGCCACGAAGAACCACATTCCAGATCTAAGTGATCAGGTCCATGTGGTGAGTGATGCCATCTTTGTAATTCACAGTAGGTCTCTCAGTGAAAAAAAGAAAGGTGTCCATAAACAGAATCAGTCTGAGGTACTTTAGGGCTACAGGAGAGAAGATGATACTTTCCTTCATAGTTTCTGATCCTTATCACAGATCAGGGAGAATATCCCATATTATTACCCAATTACTGTTCTCTGGTCCTCCAATTAATCAATCAACTAATCAGTAAACACTCACTAAGTGGCTTCTATGTGCCAGGCACTTCGCTGAATTTTGGGCTTACAAGAAAAGGTCAAAGATAACCCTTACCCTCAAGAAAGCTTACAGGGGAGACAACATGCAAACAAATCTATATACAGCAAGCTATAAACAGAATAAATGGAAAATTATTGACAGAGGGAGAACACTTGAATCTCTAAGAGGGGTTGGGAAAGGCTTTCTGTTGAAGGAGGGATTTTAGATGGTACTTAAAGGAAGACAGGGAGCAGAGGAGGGATTGTTTCAGGTGTGGGGGCCAGGGAAAATACCTAGATCTGAGAGATGGAGTATCTTGTTCATAGACCAGCCAGTGTCACTGGATCAAAGAGTATAAGTCAGAGAGTAAGGTATAAGAAAACTGGAAATGTAGGAGGGGCTAGGTTATGAAGGATTTTAAATGGCAAACAGCCCTTTTTGTATTGGACTCAGTAGTAGGCTATTGCAGTAGTCCATTTATGAGGAGATGAGGGTCTGATTAGATTAGTGGCAACTTCAGAGAAGAGAAGGGGACTTATTTGAGAGATATTTCCAAAGTAAAGTCAATAGGCCTTGACAACAGAGTGGATCTGTGTGGTTAGAAAGAGAGAGGGGTCTAGGATGACTCCTAGGTTATAAGTCTGACGGATTGGGAGGATGGAGTTGCCCCTACAGTAATAGGGAAGATAAGACTGAGGCAATAGGGAAGGTTTAGGAAGAAAGCTAATGAGGCCTATTTTGGAAAGACTGAGTTTACAATATCTGTTGGATATCCATATAACTGAAAGGCAGTTAGAAAATGAAGGTCCGCAGAGAGATTGGGGCAGGATAGGTAGGTTTGGGTCATTAGTATAGAGAGAGTAATTAAATCTGTGAGCCTGATGGGATCACCAGATGAAGTGGTATAAAGGGAGAAGAGAAGGGGTCTCAGGACAGAGATGTGAGGAATACCTATGGTTAGAGGTTGTGATCTGGAAGAGGATCCAGCAGAGGAGACAGAGAAGGTTCTCCTATCTATTCTTAGATACCTACATATCTTTAGATAGGTAGGAATGAGAACCAGGAGAGAATGGCGTCCTGAAAACCTAGAGAGAAGGAGAGTATCAAGGGAGTGATTCAGAAGTGTGAAAGGCTTCAGAGAAGTCAAGGAGAAAAGACCTTTGGATTTGTCAATTAAAGCGATCCTTAATAACTTTGGAGAGACAGTTTTTGTGGAATGATGAGACTGGAAGCTGGATTGTAAGGGGTTGAGAGAATGGGAGAAGAGACAGTTGGAGAACCTATTGTAGAGAGCCTTTTCAAGTTTGGCTATGAAAGACAGAAAAGATAGGACAGGAGTTCTTGGGACCTCCACCTCCTTTGGAGCTCCATGGGATGGAGGAGATACCAAATATTTGCCTGACGTAAAGGTCTGAAGAACTGTTCCCCTTATTTTGTAGATGCTGGTTAGACACTTTCACCTCTCCCTGTTGCCAGAAAACAAGTCCCCCTCCTAACAATGCCACTTTTGTTCCTCTAAACCAGGAGTCAGCAAACTGTGTTTTCTGTAGGTCTTTGAGCTAAGAATGATTTTTACATTTTAAAATAAGGTTTTGTTGTTTTTAAAGATATAAAAAAATTTTTTAGCTGGGGGCTCACAAAAACAGGCATTGGGCAGATGGCCCTCCTTAGGCACATTACAGACTCTGAGTCCTCCCTGGGGAAGAGTTGTGTGACCACAGTCATACTGTATATACTATTGTACTGGCAACAGCTTGGAGGACCTAAGGCAGCTTTAAGTTGCAGTAGGCTACAGCGGGCCTGCCTGTTAGTGCTGCACATACCAGTGACACTTTTGTGCCAGGGCTGACATTGCCTCTGGGAGCTGCTCCACTGGCTGCTGGGCTGCCCACCACAGCTAGGCACTCCTGTGCGTGCTGCTTGTTTTTCCCAGCTCACCAGCTGTTCTCCTCTTCCAGAGGACCACTGCCGCTACTTCATGATGCTCTTTGACCCTGTGCAAGGGCAGATTGTTACTGTAGGCTTGAGTGTTGGTCCCTTGTCACTGCTGGAGAATGACTGCCTCCCCACTGGCAGGCCTGATTGGCTCCCAGTGCAGAGGGCTGCTGTGGGCCTGTCTTCCCATTGCCTTCCTGTGCTCCCCAGGAGGTGTCGTGAGTGCTGTTGCTGCTGCCACCGGTGCTGTGAGGCTGAGAGCTCCGGGCTTGGGGCTTGGCTTTCCCTGGCTGGGCCCACCTCATTTAATGAGATCAGGACCGGCAAAGTGTTCTGACTAGTCATGCTAGGTCCACATGATGGGGTGGTGGTGGTGTCTGTGTCTCCTACCTCCCTCTTGCTAGTTTGGAAAGTCCACTTTAGGATTGGTCACCTGTACTCAGGAAATATCACAGAGCAACACAAAAACAGAGCCATGGATTCCTTTAGGCTAGTACATGTGTTCTGTTTTCCATGGGCAAGGTATAGCTCTTTGTATCTGTATCTGTATCTGTATCTGTATCTGTATCTGTATCTGTATCTGTATCTGTATCTGTATCTGTATCTGTATCTGCATCTGGATCTGGATCTGGATCTGTCTCTGTCTCTGTCTCTCTGTCTCTCTGTCTCGGGGCCTGGCGTCTGACCTCTCCAGGGGCCCTCACAAGAAATTCCATAGAGAGATAGATATACTTCACAAATCATGCATAAGAATGGAAACTCTTTAGCACTCCTATCATTAGAAAATTAAATGAGGTGCACTTGGCATCATTGTCAAAATCTTCAATTCCAGATGGGTCTCTGGGATCCAGGAGAGAATTAAGCATTGTCCTTTTAAGAGGCTTCCTAGATGGTTTGGACCAAAGAAATCACAACAAAGTCCGCATAGCATAATTCTGTTGGACTTTTCAAAAGTCAGATTAAAAAACTCACCTTTAGCACAGTTGTTAAAAAAAATCTTAATATTCCAAAGAGTTACCTTGGTTTGCATTTTCTCACTGTTCAGGTCCCTTGTGTCTACCCTTAACTGCCTGATTTTATGCATAAACAGTTACGGATCTGAGTATCATTTGCTCAGTTATATTGTCATTTCTGAGAAGCCATTCAATACCCAGTAGTTCTTTTTCCATCTTTTCTTCACGTGCATATATGACTCCTTTAAATCTGGCAGGAACCTCCTTTGTATAGTTGTCCCCCAGGCAATTTAGTGATTGATGATGACGGTTAGCTATACAAAGGTTTTAGTCCATTCGAGGCCTGAGCCTGGCTAATTCTTCTGAATTTGTCCATTTCAGATGAAGAGGAATTTTCTTGATTCACTGAAATTCAGTCATTCCATGCTGCTGTGAAGGTAAACTGATTCTGAGTAGGCTTAAATTACTGGGCTGGAAGACTGAGGGAACAATAGGGCATAAAAAAGTTTATAAATTATTTAAAAGGCACAGTTCTTAAGGACACAGGTCTAATCTCCAAGGTGTGTTGTGTGCGCGTGCACCCAGGAGGACTTTATGCTTATCCTTATTAAGTTTACCTCGATAGATTTAGCTTATTATTGTGGTGTGCTGAGATCTTTTTGGATACTCATTCTGGCATCTAGTATGTTAATTATTAGCTATACTCTGTAGCTTTGTGTAGTCAGGTTGAATAAACATGTTATCCAAGGCTTCATTTTAGTCATTGTTCAAAATACTGAATAGGATTGTCCAAGGAAAGTCTTGTGATACATCACTAAAGACTTCCATCTTTACCAACATTGATCCCTTAAATTTTAATTTGACATGGTCCTTGCCATAGTGGGGCTTAAAATCAAGTCTGCAACCCTGCTCTTCAGTTTAGGAGGTTATCAGTTTATCAAAACCAGAGTTTGCATAGGTATTGTTTCCAGAGACATTGCTAAGGAAGGTTATTATAAAGGGAAAGGAGTACATGTGCTGACCTCGTGATAATGCTGATTTGGTAGGACTTATGTAGTTTGGTCTAAGCAGAATATAGCACTGCTGAAAAATAGTGTTTTATTAGCTTGAAATAGAGAACAATGTTTCTCTTCAGATTTCATCAGCTGGGACTACATATATTTTAAATTGGGAAATTAGTTGTGGTTTTTGACTGTTGATATCAACCTGGCAATATTGCCAAACAAATTGCATGTTTTTCTTTATGCCTTTCCTATAGTCTTTCATGTCTCCATGCCATAAATAGCCAGCAAATAGCTGTAGCTTTCAGTCTATTCCTCCATCTGTCTTTTGTTCAGATCACTAACCTGTATCTTTTCCTTAACTCATGATGTTAAAAAAAATCCTGGAGAACAGGGACTGTGACTTCTTGTTACATCATATCCCTGTAGTACCTGTAGCAATGCCATTTACCTTGAAGAAATATACAAAATACCAAGATGAAAATCATGAGAATTTCCTTAACTGTCCTGTAGTGGATGACATGAAAGGGCTCCAAATTAAAAAAAGAAAAGAAATATTTAGCCATGATATTCATCTGGACCAAAGAATCTTAAAAAAAAAATCCAAATGAAAATATACAATGTTCATGTATGTAGTTTGAGAGGAAGAGAGTGTTGTTGGGATTTAAACCCCCTCCTTTAACACCAAACCACAGTTACAGCTTCTCTGTTGACATACATTAATAATCCTTTACTCAGATATTCAGCTTTGCTAGAATTTGACTGAAGAATTAGCTCTTTGCCTATTGACTGCAGCTTTGGTTCATTCAGCCCTTGAAGAAGGGCCAGGGTAGGAAGAAATATCCTTCTAGGGTTAGGCAGAAAACAGCCTCTCCTGAAACAGTCCTTAGAAATACTTCTTGTGATCCAGGGAAATACAGTTTTCAAGGTAGGGAAGTATGTAGGTCCTAGCAGAGTACCATGTTATCTTAATGAAGGTTTGACTTTTTACTATTGTCAGTGACAGACTCCTGTACTATTATTGCCTTTGTTTCTGTGTCTTATTTACAGAATTATATGTTTCAAACATGATGAGTAATACATTTTCAAGAAATGCTATAACCTTTAAGCCCAGTTAGATAGAGTGAACATTTTAAGCTATAACTTCTTCTGTTGCATTTGTATGAGTCTTCATTCCTACAAAATGAATCATTTTATGGAAATACGTGGAGTTTATAAACTTGACTATTTTTTGAGATTCTTATAGTCTGAAATGAAAGTAATGCTATTTTCAACATGTTCTGTAAAAATCAGGTTTCTGTTGGCCCCAGAATTCTTTCAAATAGTTTTTTTTAAAGTTGAATTCCACTTTAGTGATGTCTGAGGTTTTATTTTCCTCTTCATTTTCTCTCTCCAGTTTCTTGGTGCATTGTTTTTTTAAATTTTTTTTTCTCTGCTTAACTCAGAGCCAGCTTTCCTTTAGACAGACAAAACTGAGACGTCTCACTTTACAGAGAGATGAATGGGGGAGATAGAGCTTGACCGGAGAGACATTGTAGACACGACTTCAGTGAACTGCCAAAGTGAAATGCTGTGCCAGCATCCAGCTCTCTCTTGTTCATTGTTTTACAGGGGCCTCTGCCAAAGATGTGCTCATTCAGTCTTTGGGAAGTTTTCTTAACACATAATTTGTAGGTTAGTCTGCATTTTCAAATTGTTTTTGTTTTTGACCTGGGGTTTTAACCTAACTTTGGGAAATGTGTTTGTTAAAAATCAAGGCTGAGCTATGATTGCCAAGTGGAGTTTCAAGTTGTCATATAAACACTATATTTTTCTTTGCTCCAATGCACTAGTAATGTTTTTGTGATAATTGTCCAAGAGAAGTAAAAATTAGTATATTAGTTTATTAATACCTTTTGAGCATTCATATTCTCTTAGGTAATAGAGAATGCATATATAGAAAGTAGAATGCATTATCCTGTTCCCTAAACACACACCTCTTTCTAATTATGCTTTTTCTGTTAAGGGTACCACTATCCTCCCAGCCTGCCAGTTTAAAAATCTACAAATCTTCCTTTGCTGTTGCATAGAGGTAGGGGAAGTCATGAAATTGTGCTGCTTGAGTCCGCTACAGGTTTCATATGTAATCTCAACTGGGTCTCACTGCAACAAGGCAATCCTTCTACTTCTTAACCTATTCTTTATTCTATTCACTATAGCTGCTGTTTGAAACCTCTTCTTCTTTTCTCCACATTCTCAGTTGAGATCCTCACTTCATATTTCACTGAAAAATTGAGCCTATTTGTTGCGAGATCCCTCTTTTCTCTTTCTCTTCATTTTGTACCTCCTGTGTATTAGCAGTCATTATCTCCTCCTCTCAAGTCTGATGAAGAGAGAAACCTTCTTTTTGCTAAAGCCTACCCCTCCACATATATTCTTGATGCCACCCACTCCCATCTTTTCTAGCATCATTGTCACCACTGTTATCTCTTCTCTCTAATCTTTAGTCTTTGTACCTGCTGGTTCTTTTGCCGTCTACAAGCACATTAACTACCCCATCCCTTACAAACCCACACTAGATTCTAGCATCTCTTCAAGCTCTTGTCCTAGATCTTTCTTCCCCTTTCAGCTTAACTCTTCCACTGCTCCTCTTACTCTCTTCTAAGCCATGTGAAACCTGACTTCTGGTCTCCTCATTCAACTGAAACTGCTGTCTCTCTCCTAAGTTATCAGTGAGCTCTTAATTGCCAAGTCTAATAGCCTTTTTGCTTTTAGCCCTCTTTCTTGATCTTTGTAGCATTTGACAGTATTTACCATCTTTCCTTTGTGGATACCCTCTCTTCTCTAGGTTTTCATGAGATTGCTATTTCTTGCTTCTTTTACCTCTGACTGTTCCTTTTCTAAGAATTGTTTTCTTTTGCTGGATCTTCATACATCTGATGTGCACCAACTGTGAATGTCTCCCAAGGTTCTGTTCTAAGCCTTTCTTTCTTTTCTCTTTATATTTTCTCACTTGGTGATCTTATTACTGAGTTACTTATCATCTACATAGATAATTCTAAGATCTATTTATTCAACCCTAATTTTTCTCTAGAGCTCTAGTCTCACATCATAAACTGCCTCTTGGGCATTTTGAACTGAATGTGTCATCATGGCCAGAACATAACTCACCTTTTCTCCCAAACCCACCCTTCTCCTGAACTTCCCTATTTCTTACAGAGACACCACCGTCCTGTTAGTCACCCAGATTGCCCTATTGGTAATGGTGTCTTTGACTTCTCACTCATTCTAGTCCTCCAGTAAGTTGCCAAACTTTGTCAGTTATCTCTCAGATACATTTGCTTCTCTACCCACAGAGCTACTACCCTAGTTGAGTTCTTCATCTCCTTTCACCTGGAATATTTCAATAATCTTCTGGTTTGTCTCCCTGCTTCAGATTTCTCCCTGCTCCTAGGTAATAGAGAATGCATATATAGATAATAGAATGCATTATCCTGCTCCCTAAACACACACCTCCTTCTAATTAAGAACTACTGATGAAGAGATTTTTCTAAATTGTAGGTCTGAATATGTAACCCCCTACTCAACTGACCTCTTATTATCTCCAGGAACAAATAAAAACTCTATTAGGTAGGCACTCTTAACTACCTGACCCCTTCCTATTTCTAGACTTTTTGCAAATTATTCTCCTGTTATGCTGTACAGGTCAGTTCACACATGATGGTCCCTTTCCATAATCCCCAACCCGCCCTCCCCCCCCCCCCAACTTGAAATGCAATTTTCTCCCTCATCTCCATCTCTTAGAATCCCTAGCTTTGTTTTAGATTCAGTTTAAGTATTACCTCCAGGAGGGGAAACCTCTCTATTTTTATTTTCCCCAGCTACTACTTTCTCCTCTGAGGGGATATTGTATCTACTTTGTGTATATCTTGTATATACTTTCTTTTTTGTATGTATACCTAATAACACAAGCTCCTTGATAGCAAACCCTGTTTTCATTTTTCTGTCTCTAATGTTGAGTACAGTACCTAGCACATAATTGGGGCTTAGCAAATGAATATATATTAATTGTTGTTCAGTCATTTCAGTCATGTCTGACTCTTTGTGACCCCTTTTGGGGTTTGCCATTTCTTTCTCCAGCTCATTTTACAGTTGAAGAAACTAAGGCAAACAGGATTAAGTGACTTGCCCAGGGTCACATAGCTAATAAGTGTCTGAGGTCAGATTTGAACTCAAGAAGATGAGTCTTCCTAACATCAGAACGGATACTAATTGTCTAGGTTGATCCATCTTAGCATTATTCAATATTTGGTCTCCATGCTTTTGAATAAATTGATCCTTGCATTTGAAATTTTCTTCCTTCCTTACCTCCTTTTAAGGCTCAACTCAAATTTTTCCTCCTATAGGAGACCTTTTCTAATTACTTCAGCAATTCCTATCTATCCACCACTTCCAGTTGTTTTTTATTTATTTTGTATAAAATTTATATTTTATTTGTTTTGTGGTAGTGTATACTTAATGTTTTAGAAAGAACTGTGATTTTATTGATTTTGGAAATCTGGTCAACCTTCCATACTTTAGTAGATGATTTTATAAGTTACTCTGACCAAACCAATCACTTGGTTTTTATTTTTTAAATTATATATTATATATAAATAATTTATAATTTCCTGATGATGAACTTCTTGCTTATTGTGGGACATGCCAGAACTTAAAATTATCCCTACACTGCAGTTGTAGTGAAATGTTAGAAGAATGATTTCATAACATATTTCATGCTATATTGAGACTTTAATTAATAGACCAGATTATTGTAGGACCTCCTAGAACCCAGTTTATGTATCACAATTGTAGTGTAAGACTAAATTTAGAGGAGAATGATTTTTACACATTTTGTTAAGTAAATATTTTTATTTATATTTTATTTATAATTAGCCACTTGGGTTTTTTTCAGTGGTAGAAAATGGTTTTAGTATAAGCAATTTTCGACAGAAGAATACAGCCTTGTGTGGTAGAAAGAGAACTAATGGAAGCCAGAAGACTTTGCTTCTAGTTCTGGCTGCCACTAGGCCATATAAATTGATGGTGGGCAAACTATGATATAATGTTAACGATGATACTTTACATTAATTTCATACTTAACAGTTAACAAATAATTTTCATATGTACTTTGTCATATAACCCTTCCAAACTATATTAGGAAGTAGGATAGAGTCAGTATTGTTCTCATTTTATAGATGAGGATACAGGCTCAAGTTAAAATTGCCAAGGCAGCACCTGAACTACAAATTAGGTTTTTGGGCACCTTGTGCATTGTTCTTTCTACTAGCACCATGCTACCTTTTTAACTACCTCATTTATAATTTGATCTCTGTGCCATAAAATTGTGTGATTTTTGTGAATAGTAGTATCAGAACTTTGAAAGGGCTATCAGAAATCCATAGTGGTTTTATATATACTCCTTGCAACTTTTACATGATTTTAGATCCCCAAGGCACCAAGGCAGCCTTGTTAGTCTTTCAGAAATCATCTTTGCATTCCTTTCTAAGCAGGTTATATTTAGTTTTCTTTAAAGAAAAGAGACAAAATGTCAGAAATAAGCACCGGCAATGTATTTCATATGGTAGTTGCTGGAAATGCATTTTTGTAAGATCTATTAACAAGAGTGACTTACTTTAGAGTTGCACTGTGGTTATTTTAAAAAGTGAACAGGCTGTACTTGAGCCTACACTTGTTATCTTGGGTGTTGTTGTTTTCTGGAGTCTTTCTGCTAGTGCTTAAACCCAGCATTTCATCACCAAGCACGTTTCCTCCAGAGTCAGAGGCCATATTTAGGAGCTTTTTGGTTACCCACTGAAACAGATATCCTTAAAAAAAATCATTTCTTCTTGAGTAAAGAAGTCTAGTGTAGCTGAATAATTAGAAGCTCTCTTAAAAGCAGGTTAAAGTGGCATTTATCTTTCATAACATGAATTCTATATATCTATACCACTTTGAATTTCCCCATGAAATTCTATCCCTTCCATGACAAATTTCTAATTGACAAATATGAATGGCTTCATTAACAAAAGGATAATTTGATTGAACTGTGGAACTGCACTTGTCATTTACCCCATTTATTTGTCAGGAAGATTTCAGGGAATTTCCTTTCACCCTTCACAGGAAATGCCAGCTGGTGACTTTTCCGATGTGACTTTGTAAGATGAATAGAGCATTAGTTTTGTTGATGTTTAAGGACAGTGTGATTGAAGTGGATAGATTTTTGGTCTCATGCTCTCATAGGCAGAAGCCAGGGAATCTTGAGATTAATGTTTACCTCTTTTTATTTGGGGGAGGCAGAAGATTTCTAACAGTTTCAGGAAAATGATTTCTTAGGAAGCAGTGTGTAACAATTTGATGAGATTTGATGAGGCTGAAAATAACAGGCAAAGGCAGAAAAGAAAGATGTTTTAATAGGAACTTTTGTCACTTTGTTATGTGCGGTGGTTTGGCATTTATTTCTTAAAAGGCTTTATTACTTAAGAATTTGGACTTAAAATTTGACTCCTTTGAGTCAAAAAGTTATTTTCTTAGCAAGACCAGAAAGGCCAGGTCTTTCCTTTCTGTGATTGGCCGTATGCTTAATTGTATACCTTTTTAACTTGACATTGGTGGCCTTTTAAGTATAGGAAGAAAGGTAGTGGGAAGTGTGGCTCCTGTAAGAAGCAGTGCTTTCCTGTCACTGCTTCCTTTTGTGGTGGGCACAGTGGAAGAAAAGGAAACAGTCCAACCACCTGAATGTTACTTCGTATGATAGAATTCAGTTCACTTCAGCAAGCATTTATTGACTATGTACTCAGTAGCCATGCACTAGCTGCTATGGATACAAAGATAAAAATCAACAGGGTAGCTTACAGTCTACTGAGGGGATCCCTTACCCACATAAGCATATACAAAATATGTCCAAGAGTAAGTACAAAGTAATTTTTGGAAATGGGGACTAATGCTTGGAGGACATCAGGAAAGACTACCTGCAGGATGTGACATTTGAACTGTACTTTTTTTGTTACTTATTTTCAGTCTATTTTGTTTTTACATTGTATACATTTACAGATCATTCCCACATTATGAGAGACCTCTTAGGGGATACCCTCTGCAAATACATAGAAGTGGGAAATGGAATGTTTTGTATGGGAAGCAACAAGTAGGTCATTTTGGCCAGAGTTTAGAGTGCGTTGGGAAGGGAAAACATAAAACTAGCCAGAAAGACATGATGGAGCTAGGCTATAAAGGGTGTTAAATGCTGAACAAAACAACTTGTATTTTATCTTAGAGGCAATAGGAAGGTACTGAAATTATGTGGCCAAAGCCTGTGTCCTCAGACCTATCGTTTAGGGCCATCATGCTGTAAGCTGTGTGAAGGCCAAATTGGAGAGAGGTTGAGCTTGGAGGCAAGGAGATCCTTTGGGAGGCTATTGTACTTCAACTGGCAGGTGATGATGGCCCTAAATTAGTGTTGGTTGTGTGGGTAGAGGTGATGGAGCCAGATGAGAGACATGAGATGAGAGAAGAGAGATTTAGCAAAGGAGACCGAGGATGAATAGTCAGACATATAGGCAGACAACCAGGATAGGATAGTGTTACAGAGATCTAGAGAGAAGAGGGTATCATGGAGAAGGAAGTGATCAACAGTGTCAAAAGTTGCAGAATGGTTAAGAAGATAGTGAGACTAAAGGAAGTGAAGGCACCTTTTGGGATGACTTTCTCAAGGAATTTAACCATGAAAGAGGAGAGATACAGGACAATAGCTAGCATGGATGGATGGATCAAGTAGTGGGAAACAGGCATTCTTGTAGGCAGTAGAGAAGCAGCCAGTTGTAACAGCAATCAGTTTAGCAGATAATTTAGCACTTAGTAACTTAGGGCTAAGTATGGAAGATGTGAGCCTGTCCCCTGTTGAGAAGGCATGAACTCCCCTGTTGAAGTGGAAGAAGGGGATTGGCTGAGACAGGAGGCCAATGTGTGTATATAAGGAAGAATTCCAGAGACAGACAAAATTGGTATTTTCCTGTTGGAGGAAGCAGGACTGTCTCAGCATCTGGGAGCTGGGCTGCTGGACTGAAGAAGTGAGATGGAGTTTTCTTGAAAGAGAGAGAGAGACAGAGAGACAGAGAGAGAGAGACAGAGAGACAGAGAGAGACAGACAGAAAGAGAGAGAGAGAGAGAGAGAAAGAGAAAGAGAGATAGAGAGAGAAAAAGAGAGATAGAGAGAGAAACAGAGTGTTTCTCTCCCAGAATCTAGAAGCTGACTGAGAACTGAGATGGGATTTTCCTGAGACCAGAATCTGGTGAAGGCCATCCAGAAGGTCAATATTCCTTCTGGGTCCTAGGGCCAGCTGAACTGCTGGAGGATTGAAGAAGCATAACCAGGATAAGACTTTGTTTTTTCATGGCCTGGCTAATCCTTCAGTTCCAGGCAAGAGAAGTGGTGAAGGGTTTGACATGTGCTGGATCCTGTGAACCTCAGTGTGTGCCAGGGACTGCCCTGAGGACTGGACAAGGACCTGGGAGCTGTCTACCTCTGAGGACTAGACGAGGACCTGGGACCTGTCTACCTCTGAGAACTGGACGAGGACCTGGAAGCTATCTGCTTCTGAATCCAGGTGACTGTTTGTTGGATTCAGGAGGGAGCTGGGACCATCGAAGGGGATCCATGGAATCAGAGAGACCACCCAGAGTCAAGATGAAGAAAAGGCCTCCCCTTGGATGAAGCTGAGGTTTGCTGGAAACCAAGGGGTGGAAAGTTTGTGTGGTTTTCTAATGACTGTTTTGGTGACTAATGATATTTAGTAATTGGGAATCTAGCTTAGTGACTGACTGCTAGATAAGTGACTGATTAAGTTAATGGTTGCCCCATGAGTAGAAGATTGATATATTGTGAATTGATTGATTGAATGATTAAGTGAGAAGGGTTTCCCCCTTAGGGAAACCAGGTGATTATTCTTTTGTTCCTTTTTCTAAATATTGTGGCCATAGTAGTGAAAACTGTGGCCATTCTAATGTTAAGCTGTTATGAACACTATGTTGTAACTCTCTGTGATAAGATGTAATGTTGTGAATATTATATTGTGAATGTCTGCCTTGATCTGTAATGGAATAAAGAGAAGGTTCACTATTACTGTGTAATCCAAACCTTAAAAGCTGTTCACAGTAGCATTCTTTGGGTATCTGCTTGTGCATGGCATTACACCAGTAGACATGGAGAGACTGAAGATAAATGAGAGTGGGGATGATAAAGAGGACAAAAAAGTCCTGGAGCAGACAGCATGGAATGGGATCACTTCTGCTTAGAGTAGAGGCAAAGGGGAAGGGAGAGATAGTGACAGAAGGCATTCCAGTGATAGAAAATGAGGAGGAGGGGAGAAGAATGAATAGCTTTATTTTTATTTTTTCATGTAAAATATGAGACAAATCTCTCAGCTGAGAGAATGGTAAGGGGGGAGCCATCAGAGGTTTGAAGATAGATGAAAAGATTTTGGAAGAGCCATTGTGGTGAGTGGGGTAGTGAGTTAATTAGGGATGTATCAAAGGGTTGTCTTGCCATAGTGAGTTTATGTAACATAAATTTGTAGTGGGCCCATTCAGCATAGTTTTGTGATTTTCCCCATCATTGCTAAGTAGCACATGTGTAGGAAGAAGTCAGTAGATAAGTGGAAGTGATCCAAGTTTGAGGTTTGGCAGAACTGAACTGGTGATAAGATAAGGGCCCAGGAACCCAAAAGAAGAGGAGAATGTTGAGTTGAACTCTTTAACCAAAGGGTCAAGATGGGGGAAAGGAGGAGAGTGTAGTTAGTGCAGGGATGATGGTGTGGGAAAGAACTGAGAGGTTGAAGGATTGAAGGTCAGCATATAGGAGAAGAGTAGGGTTCGGGGTTGTGAAGCAGAGAGTGAAGTAGAAAGACAATAGATTGTGATAAGAGAATTTCAGATTTCATGAATGTGAAAGTGTAGCGTTTGTGGGTAATGTCAAGATCAAGGGTATAACTGTCTATTTTTGGTGGCTGAGGTAGTAGGTCATATGAACTGAGTGAATTGAGGAATTCTAGGATGAAGGAGTGACCAAATAACAACATAGAAGAACGAGGAATTAGAAAAAGGTTATTGGATTTAATAGGAGATCATTGGTTTGGCTTGACTAGTGGGATCAGAATCTGGAAGGCAAGGCATTGAGAAGTGAGTGGGAAGGGGGAAATTGAGATAAAGCAGTATAAAACCAGGTTTTTGGATGGTGAGTTGAGAGTGTTTTCCTTAGGACATAGGCTACCACAGATGCTTTTTAAACCGAATAATCCTTATCACTGTCTTTAAAATTTGGCCAAATGCCAGTTTAAAAGGTGAGATGATTATAGACAGGCACTGAGTTTGGGACTGCTTTTTCTTTGCATGTCACCAAGACTCAGTTCCTCTAGCTGTAAAATATTAGCAATTGTCACAAGGTTGTTGTTAGCACTTGTTAGTTAATGTTTGCAAAGTGCTGGGTAAGGAATGGAACTTCTGTCCCTGTGCTGTGCAGTTCTCTTTTGTGTTATTGAGCACGTTTGCAGTAAGTGCTTGAACTTTGTTACTAGCACCACCCCTGTCAATTCTGACTCTTGGTTCCATTTTTCTTTTGTGCAAATATTTCTGAATGTCTAATGTTTGTATTTCACCACACTTAGAGCAGGTTTGTTATTACTGTGTAGAAACTTTGCCCAAATAACCATGGGTGAACCAGGTCATTCTCAGGGACATATGCTATGGAAGAACTGAACTAGATTGGCCGTTAGACACGACTTTTTCAGAGCAAATGAAGTCAACTTAAATTCGGCTCACTAGATATACAATTCGATGTGTGGATTTACTTGCATACTGTTTGCCAGTTAGAAAGTGGTATGGCACAAAAGGGTTTTTCATTGGGTGAGCCCCACTGTGAATTTCTAGAAGTGAGTAAGTCACCCTTCAAAGTATCAGTAGCTCTTTTATGTTTTATCTTCCTTAAGGATGGAAAAAGGGCACTACAGATTTTTACTAACAGATGTTATATTATTTGTTTGGTGTCATTTTCTTGGGATTCAGATTTTCCCATTGTTGAAAATAGTGCTGATAACAGCGATCATTAATTTTATTGTAACAAACTAAAAAGATGCCATTTTATTCTGTATAAAGGAATGAAGTAAAATTAATGTGCTCCAATATAACTAAATGTGAGGTTTTGTTACTGATATAGTTTTAGGTTAATAGAAATTATTTATGTCTGCTTCTGATAATATCTGTTCCTGAAGACCAAGGTCACAGCAGAATGATAAAGTGAATGAGTAGAGAAGAACAAAAATGTGATATGAGAATCCTACAGGTTACTTCATTGAAGCACTCTGTGTGTCAAGAGAGTTGGACTCTTCATTATTGTGCCTTACATAAGACCAGTGAATAAATGATCTATAGTGTGGTTGCTCTTAAAATTGTATGGGGCTCATGAGGCTCCAATTTAATTGGTTCCATGTGTGTTCAGAGGAGTGATCTATAGTATTTTTGTACAATATATTTCCCCCTTCAAAACAAAAAAATAGCCACCCTCAAACAGTTTTTAAGAAACTAATTTTTGTTCATTATAATATATGTTAATGTCTTTAATCTATTTTTTCTTTCCATGTGGTACCCTCATCCTTGCAAAAATCTTAAGTATACCCTGCCATCTCATCAAACTTACCCTATTTCTCTCTATTTTTTCACAGCCAAACTCCTTGAAAAAGCTTCCTGTAGTCACTGCCTGCACTTCCTCTCCTCACTCTTCAGTCCTTTGCAGTCTGACTTCTTACCTCATCACTAAATTGAAATGACCGTCTTCTTAGTTAGCAGTGATTGCTTAATGGTCATAACTGATGGTATTTTCTTATTTGACATCCTTCCACATCACTCTGTTGTATTTGACACTATTGTCCACTCCTCTGACAGATATGTTCTCTGGGATTTCATGCCATTACTTCCCTTTGGTTCTTTTCCCTTTCTCTCTGTAGCTTCTCCATTTATTTTACTGGCTTGTCATTTGCATTATCCACCCTCACTATGGGTACTCTCAAAGGTTCAGTTCTGCACCCCCTTTTTCTTCCCCTTCCTCTCTTCCCCTATTATACATTTCAAACTGGATGCCTCGAAGTTTGATGTCTCAAAATCAACATGTCCAAATACTGAACTCATTATTCTCTCCACTCTCACCCCCAGGCTGTTTACCTCTAGTGGGACGCAGATGAACACAGTCCAAGTGAGAATGTGATCACTGTGTAGAGGTGGTGTAAGAAATGCTCAGAGATAGTATAGAGGAGGAAGATGCTCAGCGCAGCTTCTCCACTGAGAAGATGTTATAGATTTGAAATATATATATATATATATTAAATTATTTAAAAATATTATTTTATTAAAGTGCTCCATAGACTTCACTAGATTGCCAAGAGGTGTTCAGCACACACAAAAAAGTTAAGATTCTTGATCTGTAGGGTAAGCATGAAATAAAATTGGTGCAGAATCACAGTAGGAGTGCAGGGGGAAAAGCCCTTAGTGATCTTATAGAAAAGTCATAAGGAATGGATTGATTATAGACTGTAAAATTTAGTAATAGCTTCTAAAGAGAGAAGGGGAAATGTTACCTGGTTTTCTGTGAAGTAGTTGTATGCTTGTTATTGGGGACGTAAGATAAAAATATTGGAGTATTCCAATCACTATCTTTGGATTAGATGAGTAAAGTAGTGATGACATTTATTATTTCTAAAACTAGTATCTCTTGTATGCCAGATCTTAGAATTCTTTGTAACAACTTCCTAAAATTCCAGTTAAAGGGACTCTGTCTTCTGGTCCTTTCAGGTCATTTAATCTGAGGTTTTGGTACAGACATACACATAGACAGCTTGCAATAATTTAATGCTGGGTTGCTTCTTTTGCTTACTAGAGTGACTGCAGACTCACTCATACTCATGATGTGGGAAGTTAATTTAACCAAATGTAAGACCACTGCAATTTTAGTCTTCTGGTCTAAGAGCCAGAGCTATTTGCTGGGTTTCAGTTTGCCCGTTTCAGCTATATCTACTCTCATTTATCCTGCCAAAAAATTTTCAAGTGCTTTAGCTATGTAGAGTTAAAACTCTTTGTCAACAGGGCTTTGAAGTAACCTTGTGTTTGGCATTAATATCCTTTTTAGAAACAGAATTGAAACCACAATTCCATTTATGCAGCAAAGTCTTGTGATTGAACGTACATGTGTGCACAGTGCGGTTGACTATGAATTCAGGGGGTCTGACCCTTTTCACAGAGTTGCTGAATTGGTGATTAAAAAAAAGTCTTGCATTTTCCTTTCTTCTTAGATTATTTTTCTCCTTGGTTTCTTAGTTACAGTTTGTTTTTTATTCCTGCTTTGGCAAGAAAATAACTGCTTTGGCAGGTTGAAAAATTCAAAGAGAATAGGAATCCTGTGGGTCATTTACCAAAATTTAGTTGACTGATTTTTAAGAGGTTTTTCCTTTCTCAGCACCTGAGATTTTGTTTTTGCTAAACTTTCTCCCACTTCAAGTTTTTTCCCCCTCCCAAGTGCTATTTGCTAGTGATTGAAAGGTAGTATCTGCATATGACTAAGAGAAGTTTCTCCTTTTGTAGAGTAGAAGAAAGCTATTATATGTTTTTGTTTTTGGTGAGAAAGGGCCATTGGACACTTAAGTGGTACTTTCATTCCAAACTTTTACATCACTTTCCAGTGTATCCGCCTTATGCTACATAATATTGGTAAGTCAACAAGCATTTGTTGTTTAACTTTGTGCCAGACCCAGTATAAGTACTGGTGATAACAGTACAAGAGTGAACAAAGCTTCTGTTCTAATGGAGGAGACAAGTACACATAAAAATCGATACAGCATAAATATAAAAAGGAATAAATATAAATAAATGCAAAGTAGTTAAATATAAAGGTATTGGGAAGGGGGGGGACTAGTAGTATGGGGAGGGGAGTGCAGTAGAGAGGGAACAGGAAAAAACTTCATACAGAAGCTTGTAGTTGAACCAAGTCTTGAAGGAAGACAGATTCTGTGAGATTGAGATGGGGAGGGAGAACATTGCAGGCACAGTGGGAAGCCAGTATAAAGGCACTGAGAGGGAAGATGGAGTGTTGTATATGAGGAATAGAAAGAAGGCCAGATGACAATGAGGAAAGGGGAGCGCTGTTCAACTGAGCTGGAAGGATAGGTTGGGGCCTAGTTTTGTAGGCTTTTAAAACCTAAACAGAGGAGTTTATATTTTATCTTAGAGGCAATAGGAACTTATTGAAATTGGTTGAGTAGAGGAGTCTTGTGGTCAGATCTGTGTTTAAGGAAGATCACTTTGGCTTCAGGATTTATGATGGACTGGAGTGGGGAAGAGATTTGGGGCAGGGAAGAATAGTTAGGAGACTGTTACTGTAATAATGCAGGTGGGAAGGTGATAAGGGCCAGAACTGAGATAGTAGTGTGGGAGGGGAGAGAAGTGGGTGGGCGTGAGAGATGTTGAGAATGTAGAAATGGTATGATTTGGTACCTGATTGAATATGTGGGCTGAGGGGAAGGATAGTGAGGAGCTGAGAAGAATGCCAAAGTTATGAATCTGGGAGACAGGAAGATTGGTGGGGATACCTTTGACAGAAATAGCAAAGTTTGGCAGCATTTGGGGGGTGAGGAGGGGAGGTGAATTTGAGATATTTCTGGGACATCTACAATACACCTGGGACATTATACAATAGGCAAATATATCTTGAAATAAATGATCAAAATGGAGGAGATCTTAATATGTGAACATTTTTAATAATTAAATGATGAAGAGTAAGAATAACTCTTTAGGTAAAGAAAAAGCAGACTGGAACTTAGTAAACCTGAAGGTATATCACATATATTTGGGTCTTTAACACAAAGCAAATTCTTTTTCTTTTGACAAAAATGGAACAGAAGGAGTGTCAAGCAACATAACATGTTGAATTTCATATGATACCTAGTTTTTGGGATTTAAGTCCCCAATTCATTGTTCCTCCTTGTAAAAAATTAATTTTGCTGCTTTTCTGAGGCTACTTTCTATTTAGTTCACTTCCCTTTACTATCAGTGTTATATTCCATAACAAGATTAATCTGGAACAAGGGACTTTTCTATGAAAGTTGCTGTTGTTAATCTGAAAAAGAAAGAACAGAATACCAACTGTGCATTTTAAAAAACTTAGTAACTGGGTAAGTGAGGTGTTAACATATCTTCAGTTAAATGCCTGTATTGCTCAGGAGTAACAAACTGTATGTGCCAGAGTTTTAGCATTTTAAGTTATTTTATGAAAATGGCAAATCCTGTTTCTTACTTAACTTCATTCCCTCTTCCCCTTTCTCCTTTGCCTAACATAAAGGGGCTTTGTCCTGAACAGGCCCTGAGCTAGAGGGTTTTTTATAAGGAGCAACACTGAACAAATTCCAGGCCAGGGCTGGTCAGGCATACTCATTTTTTAGACTTACCTGGACTTATTGCTGTTGACTCCAAGAGGAAACTTTGGCCTTTCAGGATGAAAACATCCGTTGAACATTCTCTCTTGCTTCTCCCCTGTACAGAAGTCCTAAGAAATTTCCCTCAGGCTTTATGTACTGGTAAAGCTCCCACTATTGTTTTCCACAGAATTTTTGAGTTTATAGATGTGGACCCAAGCATGCTCAAGTTGGAGTGAGAATTTCCTACTTTGGTGCTTAAGCTATTTATCCTTTTTTTTTCTTTTTAAAAATAGTGGTAATGATTGTTGAAAAAAAATTCAGGGTTTGATTACTTTAGCTTGAGTGCATTATGAAGACATATTTCTTTCCTTTAACTTCTCTCTGCCTCCTTAACACCAGATTACCTGGAGGTGAGTGAAGGGAACTAAAAGTGAACTAAAACCTGGAAGTTAGTTTTTCTTCCTTTTTGAATCAAACCTGGGTGTGGGAGATTTACACCTATTAAGGCAGTGGTTCTCAACCTGTGGGTTATGTTCAGTTTGTAACAATGAAAATACATCCTGCATATCGGATATTTACATTACGATTCATAACACTAGCAAAATTATGGTTATGAAGTAGCAACGAAAATAATTTTATGGTTGGGGGTCACCACAACACGAGGAACTGTATTAAAGGGTCGTGGCATTAGGAAGGTTGAGAACCACTGTATTAGAGAGAGAGGGAAAGAGAGAGAAAGACAGAGACAGAGAGACTGTCCGTTTTTTGCAGCTCTGCCAAACTCTCTTAAATTCTGCCTTGATTTGCTCTCTGTTATGTGTAAGTGAGACTAAGTTTTTCAGATAGTTGGTATTTTAATTTTGCCATCTACACATTGGGGTCTTATTGACTACATCATAGCATTTTGGTAAGTAAATCAGCACTTTATGAAACTCTCTGGAAAGCTACTCCCAATTGTATTAGACAATAACAGATGTTCAGAATTCCCCACAGGCATACATTCCCATCAACATTTAACAGAAAGTTCATTGAAAAAAGAAGCATAACTAATTCAGTTTATTTGAGATCTTTCACTTAAGAACTAGTTGCTGGGGGGAAAATAACTGGTTATTGGGCTTAGAAACAATTTTAGTCCAAAAGCATTTATTAAGTGCAGATTGTTTGCTAGGCTGTGAGCTAAGTGCTAGAGATAACAGCAAGAAAAACCCCCAACTCTCCCCCTCCCCCAAGTCTCTGTTCTCGAGGGGCGCCCAGTCTAATGGGTATAGATAACATGCCAACAGCTGTGTACAGACAAGATGAGCACAGAGTACATTGGAGACAGTCACTAAAAGGAAGGCACTGGTATCGATCGAGATCAGTAAAAGCATTTTGTAGATGTTCGCATTTGAGTTGAGATTTGAAGGAAACTGGGGGGTCCAGGAGGCTGAGATGAGGGAGGAGAGAGAGAGAATTCCAGGTAATCACAATTCCAGGGACAGTCAGTGAAAATACTTGGGCTAGGGAGATTAAGTTGTCCCGTGTAAGGAACAGCAAAGAGGCCAGTTTTACTTGGACAGAAGGCTATGGTGATTTAGGGTTGGCTTTCTGAAAGCAAAACTAAATGAGCCCTCAAAGTCCTTTTAAATTATGTATTTGTATGATTGAAGTAAAGAATAGTTTAAAGAGTAGGCAGCTAAATGATATACAGTGGTTTAAAGTTGTTTCTGCTTCCTCTCAAATTTATTTCTATATTCTGTAAAATCTTAATTTTACCTTATTCCTTTACTGCTTTGAAGTAATGGTAAATTATCTGGGGTTTCAAGACCACTGATTTAATAGATCTGCCAGTTTAAGTAAAAACAAATATCTATGTGGTTGGGATATCAGTCACTTTCATGAAGTCTTTCTAGGGTAAAGGCTTGCAATTTTTAATCTGATCCTTTTAAATTTGAAGCACATTGAGATCTGTAGTTCTGACTGAGCCCAAGTTCTGTGGCATTTCATTGTTGGCTTGTGAGGGTTAACACATTGTGGGTTGTGTTCCTTGTGATCTAATATTGGCTGCCATTCTCAAAATTTCCACTTAATTTCTGAAAACAGTTTTGAAGTGTGCTATAAGGCACCAGAACCCTTGTGAAATAAATTTGAAAACCGTATGTGTATGATGAGGACTCTGGAATTGGATTCAGTTTTTAGAGATTGGGCATTGTTTATGCAGCTTTCTACACATCATCAAATCTACTAGTTAGGGATGATTGCTGTTATTCCTTTGTTCTCAAGGAAGACCTATGACATCAGGAGGGTGAGCTCTTCATCTGCAAGTGAATTGGATTTAAGTGAGGCAGAGCTGTACAAAGTTATCAGCCTCACTCTCTCCTCCAGAGTCATTAGAATCAATTGGCAAGATGAAAATGAAAGGAAATTGGGTAAAGGAAGTGAAAGAAAGGAAAGCAAAATTGAGGACAATAGATTTTTCCCTCATCATTATTCTTGAGATTAAAGTTGGAAATGATAATCCAGCAGTGGAGTAGAATCCTGTATGATCATATCAGTTATTTGGTTATTTTAGTCTGACAAAGCTAACTAAAGTTATTAGCTTTAGTAGGATTGTATAGCAAGCAATGAATGTAGTATTAAAATACATTTCTAAGGGGTTATAACTGTGACTTCAGGATTGTATCTTTTAAAAGGAGGCACATTTGGGAGTTGTTTTTCTGCTGTTATATTTTGATTTATTGCAAGATGGATGGATGGATAGATAGATGATAGATGGATGGTGAGAGGGATAGATAGATGATAGATGGATGGTTAGATAGAGGGATAGATGGATGAATAGATGGATAGATAGATAGATGTCATTCCATTATCCCTCTTAAAGTCATTTGTCCTTGGTAAGAAGGCACTGATCTGATCCCTTATAAATTCATTTTACAGGGAAGGGAAGCATACTATATAAAGGAAATAATTAAAACAAAAACAATTTATAATGTTATGATCCTTTAAGAGATTTACAAATTGCTTTCCTCATAGCAACCTTTTGAGATAGTAGCATACTCTGCTATGGGAATCTGGTGCTACTTTGCTGTGTTATGTATGGAAATTACTTTCTCTATCTCTCTTTGTCAGTTTCCTTATTTATAAAATGAAAGAGTTGGACTCCTTCAAGGAGTTCTTAACCTGGAGTTCATGAATTTTTAAAAAAATATTTTGGTAACTGTATTTACATATATATTTGGTTTCCTCTGTATTTTTGTTGTTGTTGTTCAGTCATGTCCAATTCTTTGTGGACCCATTTTGGGTTTTCTTGGCAAAAATGCTGGTGTGGGTTGCCATTTCCTTCTCCAGCTTATGTTACGTTTGAGGAAGCTGAGGCTAGTATGTGTGTGAAGTCTGATTTGAACTCAGGAATATAAGTCTTCGTGACTCCAGACTTGGCACTCGCTATCTGCTCTGCCATCTAGCTGCTCCTGTTCTTTGTATATCATCCACATTTAAACACATCATTCTGAGGATTTCCTAGGCTTCACCAGACTGCAACAGAGATCCATTATGCAAACAAGGTTAACCCCGAGATTAGATGATCTCTATGCTCCCTTCCCCCATTAAAGTCCTGCTTCTAAGCTTTAGTGATAGAAACATCTTAGTGAAGGACCCACTCATCCAACAATTCTTAAGTTTTTTAGATTATTAAAAAGTAAAAATGAGGTATGGGGAAGATTGTGATGAGTGATTAGTGGGGATCCTGACAGGGCAAGGATACATTTGAAGGCAGCATCTGTTGAGCAAGGGGAAAGGAAATGGAGATGCCTAGTGGCAGTGGATATAAGGAAGAAGTGTTATAGCTACCCATAATCTTTCAATTTGAGAAACATAATTAAGGTGAATATTCATAAATTGGGAACTGCTTTTATAGGATTTTCTTTATTTTCTCACTGTTCACTTCCTTCTGTTGGAATACCTAGGGTCCTAGATAAAATATGGTTGTGAGCAACTCAATAACTTATGTTTATTCGAAATGTTTTCAATGTTTCTAGTCAATTACTATAAAATAATTCCACATTATTGATACTGTTACTGTTATCAGCCTGCTGGGTTGTTAGAATAGATCCTGTTACTTTGAATTGACTTAATTTTCCCCCTAGTATTTAATTAATCAAGGACCAATCCCTGCCTTGACTTTAGTTTATGGTATTTTCCTAGCAATTATGTTTTTAATTTATGCATAATATTAAGATATTATTATTATTGATATAAGGGAGTAGTACCACTATTTGCTGCCTATTTTCTTCTGACTGCTTTTACTTTTACTTCACCTGTTGCCTTTTTTTGCTCAGTCATTGATTCCAATAGCCTTAGAACACATAAAATCAATAATAATCAATCTCTTGTCAAGGTGACAGCCCTCTTCAAGACAAGATTAGGTCTAAGATGGTCTCTGCCCACAAAAGTAGGTACTGTTGTACACTGATTCTTTTTATTCCTTTTAAAAATTTTAATTCCTATTTTTATTCTATTGAATCTGAATCTGCTTTTTACAAAACTGATAGCTTGAATTTTTCTCCAAATCATTATTGCATTCAACTTTTCCTGAAAGGAAATTTCCAGAATAGTTTCTAAAGTATTAAGAAAAAACTTAAATTGTCGAAAGTTGCCTGTGGAGGCTTTCAGACTTAAAGAATTTGAACTAAAAGTGAGACTTTTTTTTTTTAGACTAAAGAATTAATAGATATACTGTTTCTAAGGTGAGAAGACAACTATGTCCCAGATTCCTTTCCCTCTAGTTAATGTAACTATTCAAGAATTGCAATTAAGTCTTTTGTTAATGTTCTGGTTTAGTATGAAACTCTTTAAGCAAAACTGAATGTTGGGCCTGTGTCAGATTTGGTTCTGTGTCAAACATGTCAGCAGCCTCAGTAGACCAGGCCTGATAAGCCACTTGTGGGCTTTCTTTCTGCGTTAGGAACATAATGTAGCAAGAATCTAATAGCATTCCAGAGGAGATGATGCTAGAGCAGGCTTCCTTTATTCCTTCATTTTTATTAAGCACTCTTCTAAACTACAAAGGCAGCATTTATATGACAACTAGGGTATATTTTAAGGTAGAACAGAACACTGACTGCTTTTCATGCTGGCGAGTCCTAACTTTACTAATTCTGGCTACCTGTAAGGAATGTGTGCACACTGGATTTTAGAACAGGAAAAATACAACTTCCACCTCCCTTTGAGCAGAGTTCATTTAGGGATACTAGTGTTTTTGTATGGTTAGTTGTCATTTTTCTACTGCATACTTCTGATTCTTAGACCAATTCTTATATGATATATTATGAACATTTCTCCCACATGTTCATAAAAGTCATGCTTTTTGTGATGCTGAAAAAAATCTGCCTGGTATTATTGCATATTTAGGAATACTGTGTATGACGGCAATATTATAAAACTTTATTCTCAAAATGGAGCATGTTTCACGATTATATCCCAAAGTACCAAGGAAATAGAGAAATGTTATGCACGTGGATCATGGTGAAAACAAGTTAAGTAAAATTGTTTTTTTTTTTCCTATCACTTAACAAGAAGGGGACCAAGATAAGAATTCTTACTCTTGTATTAAGGACCTTAGGAGTCCACTAAGAGTCTACAAACTTTCTGTTTTCTGAAGACATCCTTTAGACAGTGACGGTGAGCTATTATTACAGTCCCATGAAGTAAAGCACTACAGATACTATTTTACAGATGAGAAGAACTGAGGCTTAGATTGTGATTTGTTCATGTTCACAATTAGCAGAAGTTAGAGGTCTTAAATACAAGTCCAAGACCACTGTGCTGTATGGGGAATGTCACTTACTAGATATGAAACGACAAGAAAAGTGGTCAAGTAGAGAATTTACAATTTTCTTTAGTTTAGTGGCATGATTAACAGTTACTGTGGATTGGAAAATAATTCTAGAACTGGGGGGAACTTCATAGATCATTTTATCTAAGGCCTTTATTTTATAGTCAAAGGATCTAAGATGTTAGATGACTTGCCTAAGGTAACACAAATAGTTACTGGCAAATATTCCTCAAATCTATGTCCATCTGACTTGTGTTCCTTCTTTCACATCACATTTCTCTTAGAACTTCAGTTTCTTCATAAAATGAAGTCATCTGTTTATGCATCTTGCTATGAGGATCAGATGAGATAATGTTTATGAAAGCATTTTGTAAAGTGTGAAACATATAATTGTAAAGTGATATTATTAATTATTCTCTTTAGTAAAGAGAATAGTTATATATTTCCTTGACCAATATGAATATAGTAGAAAAAATGCATGTAGTCCAACCCTTACTTTAGATGGGAAAACTGAAGCCAGTTGTAGGGAAGTGACTTGCCTCAGGGTCACAAAGCTAGCTGAGTGACAGAGGTAGGACTCAGATTTCTCTCTTTTGCAAAGGTCCTGATGCCTCAAACATGTCCAGAGTTGTACTCTGTTACTTGGATTGTATGGAATTAACACTTGCAGTTATATGCACAAAATACTGTACTATGTTTTGAGGAAAAAAAACCCCAACATTTGAGAACCCCGAGTTCTAGTTTCCACTAAATGATGAATTCTCATTTTGATATTGTAAGTGATATAACTCTCAAATTTCTGTTTTGCTTATTTAAATAAGTTTTATTAAAATAATGCTTTTCCTTCCGCTAATTTTGTTTTTATTTTAATAGCATTTTGAATTATCCTGCTAACTAAACAAAGATTTTGTTCGTTTGAAAGTGTATATTCACTGTAGTAAATTTAGTCAAACATTTATTAAATGTCTACAAGGCATTTTGCTAATTCTGAGGATAATAAAGTGTTTGCCCCCCATGGAACTTACATTCTATTGTAATCTTGTATTTTTTTTTTGGTATACTTTCAATTCTTTTATTACTTATATTTGTAGATTAATTTAGAAAAACATTTTTTCTCCTAATTGGAGTGATTCTTAATTCCTTTATCTCCTGTTATCAATAGTTATTCAAACTGCAAAAACGTTAACTTAGTTTGATATGCTTTAATACAGGATCCACAATTTTATACACATGGGTGTCCTCTCACCTAATGTAGATTACAACCTATCAATGGGAGAGGAAGTGTAGTATAATTAGAAAGAGCACTGGATTTGGAGCCAGAGAATTTAATTTCAAACATGAGCTATTTGTGCCATTGGATAGGTCACTTAACTTCTTGGGTCTAAGGTCCTTGCCAGACTCAAATCTACAATCTTTAAAGGATTGTTTTGTGAGGTTTTATGATCAAAAACATTACTTGACCAACTCTAGTAATGATCACCTCCAAATTTAGGCTGGTTGGAAAATAGGCATAGTCTGTCACTGTGATTAAAAGCCTTTTCAGCTTAGTAGAAAGTGCTGGAGTGTTTTGCTGGCATAACTTTTGAGAAATTAGCCCTGTGTCAAAAGACAGCATTGAAGTAGGACTTTAATGGAAACATTAATGTAATAATTTAGTGGCAGAATCAAAATTGTAGAGTGATAGGAAGCATTTTTGCTTTACTTCCCCAGATACCTTCTTCAGAGTAACCTAAAAAATACCTCAGACTTGAGTTTGAACAGGAAAACTAAGTAAAAGTCACATTGAGTCATTTTTCCATTCCAGGGTAGCTTGGGAAGGTTGAGAGGTCTTCAGACACTGGGGCAAGGGCTGGCCAGGAGGGTTCAGAGAAAGTGGAGGCATTCTAGCAACCAGCTATGGGAAGTGAGCTAAGCTGGAGCACCAGGGCAGGAAGTACATGAATAGAAAGAGAAACTAGGCCATTCTTGAATTAGCACTGGGAGCAAGAATGAGTTCCATCTGATAGTTCTGTCACCCATTATCCACTTCCTGGTTAGAGTCCCAGGGCAGAAAGAAATGATTGTGAGCTACCAGGCTTTAACTAAGTACTGAGCACAGAACAAATTCCAGAAACTTAACAGCGTGGCTCTGAGCCCTGGAGCAGAAGAGCAGCTCACTTCTAACCTTTAACCCAGCACATTTTAACCCAGTAATTCCACTACTATGGAATAACCAGGGAGGAGCCCAACACCAGATTCAGTTGCTCTAAACCTGCAGAACCTCCCTGTAGGTAACAGTGACTTTAGTCTAGCAGCACACATAAGCCAACAGATCTAAATATGGATCAGGAACTTGCAGAGCTCAGAACAGCAGAAGGACAGAAGCTCAGGCGAGGCATTCCCCCCTTCCCCAGAAGTATACAGAGCACAACACTGACACTAAGTCAAGAAATAGATTGGAAGAATGTGGGGGAAAAGAGAACCTGATCATAAAGAGGTTATTTGGTTACAGGGAAGCTCAAGACTCAAATACAGAAGAAGAAGACTTGAAAACATCTGCAAACAAAGTCTCAAAGTGTTGATTGAACACAAGCTGAGGAGGAATATCTGGAAGAGTTTTTAAAAGGCATTAAAGAAAGAGCTAAAGAAGATTTTAAAAGACAAATAAGAACAATGGAAGAAATATGAAAAGATTTAACATTTTGGTAAAAGAAGTATAAAACCTTACTGAAGAAGATAATTCCTTGAAATTTAGAATTGATCAAATGAAAGCTTAATTACTCCACAAAATATCAAGAAATAATAAAAATAAAGTCAAAAGATTGAAAAAATAAAAGAAATTATGAGCTATCTCAGGAAAAACAATGGATTTGAAAATAGGTCTAATAGAGATAATTTAAGAATCATTGGTCTTTCTGAAGGCCACGAACCAAAAAAACCCCAACACCTAGACATCATTCATTTCAAGGAATTATAAAGTAAAACTGCCCAGATCATCTCAGAACAAGAAGACAGGGTAGAATCTACTGGTTACCCCCTGAAAGAAAGCTCCTGAATGGAAACTCTAAGGAATATTACAGCCAAAATCTAAAGCTCCCAGGTCAAGGAAAACATACTGAAAGTAGCCAGAAAAAAAAAAAGAATTCAAGTACAGTAGGGTCATACAAGTTTTAGTACCTACCATCCTAGAAAGGAGGCCTTGGAATATGATATCCTGGAAAGTAAAGGATCTAGAATTACAGCCAAGAGTAACCTACCCAGCAAAACTGAGTGCAGTCCTACAGGGGGAAATGAATCTTAAATGAGATAGAAGACTTTCAGATATTTTTGATGAAAAGACCAGAGCTAAATTAAAAAATCTGATATTCAAATTGAGTTCTCAAGAGAATTATAAAAAGATAAACACCAGTGAGACATCATGAGGGACTAATCAGGGTTAAACTCTCTACCTTTTTATATGGGGAAAATGATACATATTGCCTCTTAGGCCTTTATCATCACCAAGGAGAGGGAATCTAATTGGACAGAGGGCCTGGGCTTGCTTCTGTTATGTTTGGATGATCTTGAAAGAAAAATGGTAGGATGGGGAAGGGGTATGTTAATAGAGAAAGGAAAAAATGGCAAAAATTATCTCACATAAATGGGCACCCAAAGAACAGTTTATACAGTGGAAGAGGCAATGGATTGTATGTGGGGAAGGGCAGAACTAGCAACACAGTCATGTGAACTGACTTCAGGAGGGAAGACTAAATACACACACCCACAGTTTGATAAAAGAATAGGGAAAGTGGCCAAGAGATAGGAGTAGGGGAGAAAATTGAGAAGAAGGGCTTATTAAGGGAGATAATATTAAGAAGTAAAACAGATTTTTAAAGAGAAGACAGGGGAAAAAGAGAAAGAGAAGTTAAAACCAATAAGATGGAAGGAAATACACAATTAGCAAGAATAACAATGAATATTAATGGGTTAAACTAACCTGTTAAGAGGATAGCAGAATGGGTTAGAAGCCAGAATTCAGTAATATGTTATTTATAAGAAACACACTTGAAATACATATATGTAGAGTTAAAAAATGGACAAAAACAAAGTCTGCTATGCTTTAGCTGAAGTGAAAAATAATGCAAGTGTGGCAATTATGATTTCAGACAAATAACAGCAAAAATAGACCTAATTAAAAGAGATAAACATGGAAACTACGTTTTGTTAAAAGATATTATCGACGATTAATATATATTGAACATATATGTACCATACATCATAGCATCTAAAAGTTACAGGAGTTAATACAGTAGAAATATAATAGTTTGAATCCTCAATTTATTCCCCCTAGATCTAGATAAATAAGCAAGAAAGAAGTTAAGGAGATAAATAGAATTTTAGGAAAAGTTAGATATGATAGTCAGCTGTAGAATATTGAATAGGAATAGAAAGGAATACATCTTTTTTTGGCTGTGCATAGCACTTTTATAAAAATTAATCAAGTATTGGGGTTATAAAAACTTGACCAACAAATGCAGAAAAGAAAAATATTAAATTTGTTTTTTGTTTTTACTGTAATGCAGTAAAAATGATTTGAATAAAGGACCTTTAAAATATCAATTTAACAATTAATTGGAAACTAACTTAATTCTAAAGATTGGGTGGATGAAAGAACAAATCATAGAAATAATCAATTTTATTAAAGATATGACAAAAATAACACAACATAACAAAATTTGTGGGATGCATCCAAAGCAGTACTTAGGGAGAATTTATGCCCTTAAATGCTTTCATCAGTAAAAGACAGAAAGAAGGGGCAGCTAGATGGCACAGCAAATAGAGCTCTGGCCTGAAATCAGGAAGACCCGAGTTCAAATGTGACCTCAGAAACTTGACACACTTATTATCTGTGTGACCCTGGGCAAGTCACTTAACCCCAATTGCTTTGCCTTCTCTCCTCCAAAAAAGAAAAGAAACGGCAAGACAGAACAGATAGAAAATTTGGCATGGAACTAGAAAAATGAGGAAACCAACATATTAACACCCCTCCCCCCAATTAAATGCCAAAATAGGAATCCTGAAAATCTAAGGGATTTAACAAAACAAAACCAAAAAAAAATTTCTTCCATTAATAAAACTAGGAGCTGATTATTTTTATAAAACTAATAAAATATGTAAGCCATTGGCTAATTTGATTAAAAAAATCAGTATCAAAAATGAGAAGGGTAAATTTACAACCAATGAAGAAAAGATGAGATCAATTTTAGGAACTATTTTACCCAATTACATGTTGTAATGCCATGCATAAGCAGCTTTCCAGAAGAATGCTACTGTGAACAGCTTTTAAGGTTCTGATTACACAGTATATTGAACACTCTGTTTATTCCATAGCAAATCAAAGCAAAACATTCTCAGAAAATCAAGGTACAGTATTCAGAATATTACAACTTAATCCCAGAAAATCACAATATAGTGTTCACAGCAGCTTATCATTAAAATGGCCACATAGTTTTCACCAAAGCGGTCACAGCATTTAGAACAAAGAACAAAAGAACAGTCATCTGGTATCCCTAAGGAGGTTTGACTCCTTACTCAGTCTTGCAGTTGTCTCAGAATACAACAGTCAGTCTTCTACACATGGGGCAACTAGGTCAACTTAATCAGTCATTTATCTAGCAGTCAGTTACTAAATATCTTCAATCACTAAATGCAACCATTAGAAAATACATAAACCCTTCACCAGTTAACTCAGTCATTTATTCAGATTCACAGTTACTAAGTATCATTAATCACAGTATAATCATTAGAAAATACACAAACTCTCCATCCCTAGTTATCTAGTAAACTTTAATTTCATCACAGCATTCAGTATCCAAGGAGAGGCCTTTTCTTCATCTTGACTCGGGATGGTCTCTCAGATTCCCTGAATCCCCTTTTATGGTCTCAGCTCCTACCTAAATCCAGCAAACAGTCGCCTGAATTCAGAGGCAGACAGCTCCCAGGTCCTATTCCAATTCTCCGGGCAGTTCCTGCTCCGCACTGAAGTTCATAGGGTCCAGTACATCTCAAAACCTTCACAGCTTCTTTTCCCTGGAATTCAAGGATCAGCCAAGCCACAAACAAACAAAATCTTAGCATCCCGGCCGTGCTTCTTCAGTCCTCCGGAAGTTAGGCTGATCCTAGGAACCAGAAGAAATCTTAGCCTTCCAGGTGGCAGCAGCAACAATTGCCTTCCAGGTGGCAGCAGTTTTTAGTACTTTCTAAACACCCATTTCTTTTTTTTTTCTCTTTTGGTCTTTAAACTTTTATTTTTTCAATTAATATTCATTTATTTTTTTTTCTTCCTTTCACCTCCTTCTATCCTAATGGTGGGGGGGGGGGATAGAGCGGGGGAACCCAATACTCTTGTTACAAATATGCATAGTCAAGCAAAATAAATTCCCACATTGGCCATGGCCAAAAATATGTCTTATTTGCATTTTGAGTTCCTCTTCTCTATTAGGAGGTGGGTAATATGCTTCATTTGCAGTCCTCTGTAATTGTGATTGGTCATGTCCCCATTGATTAAATTGTTCGTCTTTATAGTATTGTTGTTATTGAATAAATCGTTTTCCTGGTTCTGCTCATTTCACTCTGAATTAGTTCAAACCTTCTAGCTTTCAGAGGAATCATCACTTTTGTTATTTCTCTAGGAATTTTCTTTTGGGGATCTTTTTGAAGAGGTGATCAGTGAATTCTTTCAAGTTCTGTTTTGCCCTCTGATTCTAAAACATCAGGGCAATTTTCTTTGAGGATTTCTTGAAGGATGCTTTTCAAGTTCTTTTTCTGGTCATGGGTTTCAGGTAGACCAGTAATTTTCATATTGTGTCTCCTGGATCTATTTTCCAGGTCAGTGGTTTTTTCAAGGAGATATTTCACATTGCTTTCTATTTTTTCATTTCTTTGTAACTGTTTAATAGTGTCTTGGTTTCTCATAGTCATTGGCTTCTACTTGCTCCACTCTAATTCTGAAGGAATTATTCTCTTCAGAATGCTTTTGAGATTCTTT
>CM053596.1:101112095-101127281 GCA_028646575.1 Pseudocheirus occidentalis
TAGGATCTACAAATACTTTCACCCTGTACAATAGTCTGATTGTATAGAAGGATTGTCACCAGTGCAGTGAGCAGTGGGAAAAAAAGAAAGAAAACCAAACATGAAAAAGAACGATAGCATGTATTGCTTTGGTCTCCATTTAAACTCTGGTCTTTCTAGATCTTTCTCTGAATGTAGGTATCTCCTTCCAACTTGAGACTTGTAGAGTTGTCTTATAGCTGTGTGTTGCTGAGAAGAGTCTAGTTTATCAAGGTTGGTCATCACACATACGAAGTGTCTGTGATTGTGTACAAATTTTTCCTTGGTTCTGCTCTTTTCACTCAGCATCAATTTGTATAAGCCTCTCCAGGTAATTGTGAAGTCCATCTCCTTCCTATTGTTTATAGCACAATAGTATTCCATTACATTCATATACTACAACTTGTTCAGCCATTCCCCAATTGATGGGCATCCCCTTGATTTCCAGTTTTTTGCCACCACAAAGAGAGCTGCAATAAATATTTTTGTAGATATGGGTCCTTTTCCCACTTCTATGATCTCTTTGGGATACAGCCCCAAAAGTGGTATTACTGGGTCAAAGGGTATACAATTATTCATATTGCATAGTTATTTTTCATTTTTTTGCATCCATATAGTGGTTATAAATGAAAACTATTCAGTTTATACACCTGATTGATAAGTGAGGATATGAATTCTCTCCTATCTGTAATTCCTTTTTCATAGGTAATAGAGGGTAATACTTGTTTAAAGCACCAGCATTGATTTCTTATTCTGGTGCTTTAATATGATCACTATAATTAGCATATGGTATGCATTTCATAATTTACAGGAAATATGGTCATATGGTCATCTGTGCACTAGGTTTTCTTTCTTCTGTATGACGGTTTTTTTCCCTTCTTTTAGGGCTAGAGATTGGACTCTTTGGAAAACATTTCATAGCTTTTCCAACTAATGCTTTTCTTCTGTTCTTCATGCTTTGGTTTCCAAGCAACCTGGCCTCCCATAGTACCTTGCTGACGTCTTTCTAGCCCCCCTTCCTTCCCACCTGCTTACTTTAGCACTTTTCCTTTACTGCGTCTGCTTTGGGTTATAGATATAAAAATATAACTTGTTTTTGAAATCCTCCAATCTTATCAATAAGTATTGGGAAAATAAGTGAAAAGAGAAGTCGCTTATAGAAGTTTCTTCGTTTTTAGAAACTGTAAATGTCGCCATGAAAAGCTATATATATTTGTTTTGTTGTCCATACAATTATTTTAGCTTAATGGCCAGAATTTTCTTAATTTAGACAGGTGTCCTAAAGGTAAGCTTTTGGGGTACTTAAAAGTTGGAGTGTAAGGAGAAATGGTCTCTAATTTCGTCTGTCACAGTATCTTACTAATTGCTTTCATTGCCTCCAATTCTCTCCTTTCCAGTCTATCCGTAACACAACGACCAAACTAATCTTTCTAAAGCACAGATCTAACTGTGGCACTCCCCCATGCCAAAAGTTCTAGTGACTTCCTTTTACTTCTAGGATAAAATACAAATTCTTCTTTTTGACATTTAAAGCCCTTCACAATATGACTACAGCCTGTGCTTCTAGACTTTTGCATTAGTCACCTTCACACACTTCTAGCCAAACTAGCCTTTGTGCTGTTTTTTCCACACACACCCATACATACCTTTTCCCACCTCTCTGCTGTTGCAAAGACCTGTCCCCATGCCTAGAATGTACTCCCTTTCTTCTGCCCTTTATAATCCATGGCTTCTTGTGAATTTCTTCTCAAGTGTGACCGTCTGCTCAAGTCCTTAACTTATATAATGCTTCTTCCCCCCCCTCCCCCATTGCCTTGTATTTTCTTTAACAGCGTGTAAGCTCTACTGTTTTAGATTGTCTTTGTATACACTGACAAATAGTAGTCACTTAATAAATGCTTGTTACTTGATTGGATTGTGTATTGATTGGACTAGATGGCTATTGAGGTCCCTTCCAATTTTCTTGTGATTGTGGGATTGAAAACTGTACATGATTCATACACTAGTTTTTATAAATTCTTGGTTTTCCATTTAAACATTCCATCATTGAAGTGTTTTGGTTGCTGGGAAGTAGGGAGGTATTGAGTGAGAATTTAAGTCAGATATTGTATGTACAACTTAGGGGGAGATACTTGCTTTTTTAAGGTATTTCTTGAACCTTTATTTGTCACAGGATAGTAGATTTAGAACTATAAGAGATTTTAGAAATCAAATGTAATCAGTCCTCTAATTTTACAGATAAGGAAACTGAGACCTAGAGAATTGAAGTGAGTTTTCCATTACAGTATGTCTGAGAGTAGGGATTTAAATAACACACCCTGAGACCACAAATCTAGCATTCTTTTCCATACCATAGACTGCCTCCATTACTGTGCCAAGGACACGTAGATCACTCTTTTGTACAGAGGCTGCCATTTGACACTATGTGTGTACTTTATATGTGTGTAAGTATACACATGTATATATGTATGTGTACTCCAAATACATATCTGAGTATGTACATAGACTGGAAAAGGCTTTGGCAGCAGGAAAAATATTATAGGTGTTAATAATTGACATTTTTATATAGTATTTTATTTTCCCAGTTACATATAAGGACAATTTTTAAACATTCATTTAAAAATTTTTTATGAGTTCCAAATATTCTCCCTCCATCGCCACTTCCCTAAGATGGTAAGCTCTTTAATATAGATTATTTATGTGCAATCATGTAAAACATTTCCAGACTGGTTATGTTGTGAAAGAAGAAACAGAACCAAAGGAAAAAAAACCGTGGAAAAAATTTTTTAAAGTGAAAAATAGTATGCCTCGATCAACATTAAGGACTCCATCAGTTCCTTCTCTGAATGTGGATAGCATTCTTCATCATGAGTCCTTTGGAATTGTCTTGGATCTTTGTATTGCTGAGAATCACTAAATCATTCATAGTTGATCATCATATGATATTTTTGTTACTGTGTACAAAGTTCTGATTCTACTCACTTCACTTTGTATCAGTTCGTGTAAGTCTTTCCAGGTTTTTCTAAAATCTGCCTGCTTGTCATTTCTAATAGCACAATAATATTCTGTTAATATACCATAACTTAACAATAATGCATATTTACAGCATAAGATCATAAAATCTGAGGGGTATGAATAATGCACTTGATCATAGGATTAAGTGTTTTAAAGTTTACAAAATGCTTTCTTCTACAGTCTTGTGAAATAGTGCAAACGTTGTTGCACTAACTGAGGTTACATAAGGTTATTGTTAGAGCCTAATCTTGTCCTTTCTGCCTTCACAACAGCTTTTCTTCATATTTCCTTTCTCTCCTTCCCACGGCTCTCACCCTGAGCCAGACCCTCTTCTCCTCACTGGACTAGTGCAGTAACTTTCTGGTTGATTTCCCAGTCTTAAGTCTCTCCCAACTCTATTCCATCCTTTACCCCGCTGCCAAAATAATTTTTCTACATCACAGATTTGACTGTTCCTCCAACCTCCCTCCCTCTACTCAACTCCAGTATCTCCCGATTACTTCCAGGATCAATTATAAACTTCTAGCATTTAAATCTCCCTCCTACCTTTCCAGTCTTCTGACAATACCGCCCAATGCTTGTGTGCCCCCATGCATTGTAGGCTACAGCAGCTTGCTTACTTGCTATTCCTGGCACATGACACTCCGCCTTCTGTCTCTGTGCCTTTGCCCTGGCATATTCCATGCCTGGAATACTTTTTCTCCTCATTTTCACTTCTTAGTTTTGATGGCTGTCTTCTAGACTTAGCTAGAGTCCCACCTACTGCATGAGGAAGCTGTAGTGCCTTCCCCTCTTTTTTTATATCTTGTACATGTCTAATTATTTGTTGTCTTCTTGAGGGGAGGGACTGGTTTTTTGTATTTCTTTGTATCTCTTGTGTTTAGCGCAGGGCCTGCTAATAGTAAGCACTTAATAAATGTTTATTGACTCGCCTGAATTTAACTTTTTGAGTTTTAAAAATACTGCCTTTAGTGGATTTATATAAATATGTTGTAGAAATACAGCATCATTCTTACCCAACATTTTTCTCCTTGTCTCCCCCTTCCCTGAATGGTTTTCAGGAAAATATAAATAGATAACTAGCAGCACTGAGTATTTGTTAGGTGCCTGCAAACTACTGTAATCTGTTTGATTTTGACCTTTGGGGCTGTTTGCCAAAGCATTTGCTATTAAAGCTGAAGTATTTTGCAGTGCTTGCAGTATCTAGAAATGATATTTTCTAAATTTGAAATATATTTAATATAGGAAAGGAATAGAGTCAGGAACAGTAACATTATGCCATATATATATGTATACACACATACATGCACACAACTGTGTATATATGCACATTCATAAGGAGGCAAAGGATCCTGGGGTGGTTTGCCCTTTCCTTTTCCAGTTTATTTTAGAGATGAGGAAACTGAGGCAAACAAGGTTCAGTGACTTGCCCAGAGTCACCCAGCTATTAAGTGTTGGAGGTCAGATTTGAACTCAAGGCCTCCTGACTTGTAGGCCCTGGCATTCCATCCTCACACCTAACTGCTGGTAGAGAGGTATATGCATATACATATGTATAATGGATAACTGGGGCAGGAGAGTGAACTTGTGGTAAAAAGTCTAGACTTTTTATTTCCTCAACTGGAAACTAGCTTTCCTCTCCTTCCAAATTCACTGTCTGTATATTTACACATGGAAGCAACTTTATTACTCTGATTTCCACTTTGCCTTTAGTTTTCTCTCTTTTTCTAGTCATTGACCTTGTTATCTTGTTTACCATGAGTGGCAACTTGGTATTAATGTTTAGAAGAGCATTGTACTTGGAGGCTGGCAGATGTGGGTTGGGACCATCTTTGTCACCCAGGAGCTAGATAATTATAAGCAAGTTACTTAAATCTCTGTGTCTCATTTTCTTCCCTAATCATTAAAACAGTGCTGATAATAGGCATCTCCGAATTATGAGACCCAGGTAAGATAATGGATGGAAGGTGCTCTTCACATGATGACATTGAAAGGTTGAACTGAATTTTGGTAACTTTGGTCATTTTTGTTAACCTTTGAAAAATGTAATGAACTGAAGCATCAGCAATACTTGACTAATGATAGAAAAAAGTACTGGTGTAACATAGGATAAAGAGTGATTGGTTTGGATTCAGAGAACCTGACTTTGAATATTGGCTTTGACTTGTGGCCACGTTACCTTGTGTCATTCACTTCACTTCTCTAGCATTCACTTTTCTCCCCTCTACAGGAGGGAGTAAGATCTGCTAAAATCTTTTCTGGCCCTAAAGCAACCATCCTTGGATCCTAATTATATGTGCTGAATGGAACCATTGTGAATGAGCTTAGTTTTTTAAAAAAATTTCCTTGATTAGTGTTTGCATATTAATTTTCTCCCCAAAACCTTGAATGAATAAAAAACATTTTATTATATAACAGTGTGCAAAGCACCATGCTTAAGTGCTGAGGATACATGAGGAAATCATATCCATTTCTGATGTTGAACTTTCTGGCTTGTTTGGTTGATCAGATGTGTCATTAGGCTTTCTTCTCTTTAAAGAAAAAAAACTTTACCTTTTGGACTGGAAGTAACCTGTTTGTGAAAGTGGAAAAGATCCTCCCAGCTGTGGGTCAGCATACAATTCCCTGTTGCTGTTAGCTGTTAGAGGCAACTAGGTGGTATAATGGATAGAACACTGGACCTGGAGTCAGGAAGGCCTAAGTTCAGATCCAACCCCAGACACGTAGTGGTGCAACCCTGGGCAAGTTCCTTAACTTCTGTTTGCTTTAGTTTCCTGAACTGTAAAATGGAGATGGTAATAGCACCTGCTTCTCAGGATTGTTGTGAGGATCAAATGAGATAATAAAGTGAAGAACTGAGCACCATGCCTGGCACATAGCAGGCTCCGTATCAATGCTAGCTGTTATTATAGTGGCAGCTTTATTTGGGGAAAATTGTACGTTCTGCAGGAGATGTTGTAAATTGGATAGGAATTGTCTACATCTCAATCGAACGGGAGCTCCTTGAGGGTAAGGACTGTTTACAATTTTCACTTTGTATTTCCAGCAATTTAGCACCAAGTAGGCACTTAATAAATGCTTAAACTTATGGAAGTGAATTAGGCCAGGGTCATTAAAATAATGGATATAGGTAAACATTTTGTTTCTGGTGACTAAGGTAACTACATAGTTATTATGTTCAGTTAGAGTCCTTTTCCTATGTATCAATGCCAATTCAGTCAAGTCAGCTAACATTTATTAAGTGCTTACTGTGTGTCAAGTGCTGCTAAGTACTGGGGATACAAAGAAAGATATAGATAAAGCAGTCCCCATTCTTCAGGAGCTCAGAGTCTGTGAAGGAGATAACATGCAAACAACTGCATACAAACAAAACAAGACCTACAGGATAATTTGGTAAGAATCTCAGAGAGAAGGCCCTGAGATTAAAGAAGACCAGGAAAGGCTTCTTGCAGAAGGTGGAACTCGAGCTGAGACTTGAAGGAAGACACTACTTAGCCAATCAGTCAGTATGAAGTGTTTACTTTGTGCCTGGCAAACTTGATGTAGGCAGGGGAAACATTGACATCTAAGGGTGAGAGGAAAGGATTGGGAAAGTGCTCCTGCAGAAGGGGCCATCTGAGTTAGACCTGAAAGGGATTCTAAGAAGTTGAGAGAAATGGAGAATCATGCAGGCATCGCACACAGCTGATGCAAAGGTACCATGATGGTTGATCGGAGCTTAAGGTGTGAGGACAGCAGTTAGGAGAGTATGACAGAGTGGAATGTGTGTAGGGGGAATAATAAGAAGATTAGAAAGAGAGATAGGAAGAGACAAGGTTGTAAAGAACGGTAAGTAATAAGCAGAGGAGTTTCTAGTTTATTTCAGAAGTAACAGGGAGTCACTGGAATTTATTAGTTGGGAGGATAAGGAGTTCTATAGTTATACGTGTTTTATAAAAAGTACTTTGGCAGCTGTGTGTAGAGTGGATGAGAGTGGGAAAAAACATGAGGCAAGGAGATAGTGATTACAAGGGTGAGAGGAAATGAGGGAATGAAGTGGGGCAGTGTGAATGAAAAGAAGAGTTCGTTTCAGAGATAGAAATGGCAAAATTTGGCAACTGTCAACTCCCAATATGTGGATTGGGTGAGAATGAGAAGTTGAGTAAGACACCAAGTCTTACTGGGTGACTGACAAGATTGTGGTGCCTCAACAGAAGCAGAGATATTTGGAAGCTTCAGGGAAAGGTAAAAAGGGAAGGTGAGCAAAGGGAAGGTGAGCTTAAGGGAAAGGAAAGTTATCAACATGAATCCATTAAGTTCTTACTACTTGCTAAACACTGGAGATACAAAGAAAGGTAAAAAGACAGTCCTTGCTCTCAAGGAGCTTACATTCTAACTGGGGAGACAATTGGGAGACAATTGATAAGCTAAACATAATTTACAAGATACAAGATAATGACTTTTTTTATATGTTGGGTTTGAGAAACCTATGGTCTATCCACTTTGAAATATCTGCTAGGCAGCTGATGATATGGGACTGGAGTTTAGGAGAGGGATTAGGGCTGAATATTATATTTCTAAGAATCCTCTCCATAGAGATGATAACTGGAGCTTGAGATAAAATCTCTTAAGTGAAAAAATGAGAGCCCAGTGAGGAAGTTAGCCTAGGACAGAACCTTGGAGGTATACCCATGGTTAATGGGTGTGACTGTGCCAGTGAAGGAGGCAGGAGGAGCCATCAGACATTGAGCAGAACTCAGAACATCACCTCGAAAACACAAAGATTAACCAAGGTAAGGAGCTTACATTCTAGGAGGACCACATGTCTATAAGTAGATACTTAAAGTAGATACAAGGTACCAGTAAGAAAACCTCTTGGTCCCTTTTCCACAGATTCCCATAGATTTTCAAAATGACAAAAAGAAATGTTTGTCAGAGACAGAAAAATTATAGTTTAGGTTGAAGCAGCTTTGTGTCCACCACAATCTAAGCACTTATTACAAACCTGTTGTGCCTGAGGCACCTTGCTATGTTGGGGGGGGGGGGGTACAAAGACAAAAAAAAAATCCAGTGTAATAAAACAGTAATAGACTCAAAAATGACCGTATGGATAGGTGTTATGTTGGGGCTTCCCAGTTTGATAGATTTCAAACTGTATGCTCTATTTTACATGTTTTGAATTTTAATTACTTTCAAAAATTGTGTTATAATTTGTTGATGTTCGTTGTCCTATTGTATTCTGTCTTGGCCACAAGTAAAGCCACATTGGCAATCTTAGTTGGAACTTAAAAGACATAGGAGAATCTACAGGAGAATCTCTCCTTTGTCTCCATCCCCAATGTTTTGATCTAAGGAAATTTAAATGATCTGTTTATTAATAGATATATTGAATCAAATAGCTGCTAGGTGGTGTCCTGGATAGAGTCTTAGAATCAGAAAGACTTATCTTCACGAGTTCAAATCCAGCCTCAAACACTTACTAACTGTGGGTCGATGAGCAAGTCACTTAAATCCTTTAAAGTTCCTCATCTGTAAAATGTGCTGGAGAAGAAAATGGCAAAGAGCTCCAGTATCTTTGCCAAGAAAATCCCGTCGGGTCATGAAGAATCAGACGTGACTGGAAAACAACTGAGCAGTATCGAACCAGATCACCTTCTTTTGGAGTGTTTCCATGGCTCACTCAAGCCACTTTGTAGTTGTGTCGTGTGGCCTCATCCTTGTTTAGTTCAGAAAGCAGTGACAGGGTTATTGCTGTTTAATCTGAAATTTTTGAAGATGTAAATAATTGGAAAGAGCTGTGAAGACAGAGCTTTAAATTGGCACCTGCCCAGACCAGTGTCAGCTTTACTTCCAAAGTTCATTTCGCTCTTTAACTGCTTGTGTTAAAGAGCCCTTGCTCATGTTTTTCTTAGACTTTGCACACCAAACAAAATCCTAATTTAAGTAACAAATGTCTCAAATGTTATATAGATTTGCCAGTGACTTTTCAACCCAGAGTAGTAAAAGTAAAGGCTTAGGTCCTACTTACTCTTCTTTCTTAAATTTGTGGCTTTCCTCCCTTTTAGATGATCAAAAAGAGGTCTAAGAACCTGTCCATTTAATGTGACTTTAGTTATGAAAGAGATTACATTTTCAGGCATCTTTAGTTGCTGGTTATCAGAATGTATGAAATAAGTTATTTCTTACTTATTTGGATTTTGATATGCTGTTAACCTTGTTGTGTTGTTAGAAACAGATTTTAGATATACCATTGTGTATATTGGCTAATAAAATGGTTATGCCAGCATATGCTTCACAAATATGGCTACATGAATGGAAAATTATCACTTAACATAAAAACAATATTATAAAACTAAAGATGAAAAAAGCCCCCATGTGGTATCTGTAATTTGTGATAATTTGAATAAAATCATAGTACTTTATTTCAAAATGAACATTCAGGAGTCTATTTTTTAAATCCTTTTAGAATTAACTGGACCTAAAACAGAGCTTAATTTGTGTGACTTCTGTACTGAATTTCAGAATATTGTACTTTTAATCCACAAATGATTGTTTAGATCCAGGAATACATATGGTATGTATGTATGTATGTATGTGGAGTGTGTGTGTGTATGTAATGTCTTATGTAGAACATGGGGAAAAAGAAACAATCACAATAGTTTTTAAAAACTGTAAGAAAAATGTGCAGTTCTAGACATCAGTTCCACCAATTGATATATACATATATATATATATATACACATATATAGCATGCTTCTCTTAAAACAACAGTCTTATTATCACAAATGGAGAAAATAGGAAATGGGTAACTGGTCTACTTGGGTTATATAATAGATATGATTCCTACCCCAAACCCCTTTCTTTAATTTTGGTTTAGCATTTGATATTTAAAACTTTTGTCTGATGTTAAGGTTTATTTCAAGTGATTAGTTTGGTGATAACGGTTTTTTCCTTTCCTTTCTAATGGAATTGCTCATTCTACTTCTTATTTTTACATTTAGTTTCAGATGGACCACCAATCACGAACCTTAATAAATGGGCATGAATATGCCCATTTGTAAGCAAAGTTAAAAGGCTACATTAAATCAATAGATCCAAGTTAGATATTGATGTTGTGTGGCCTATTTATTTAGGATATTCTGACAAGCATTGTTTATGATACCCAAAGAAGGCGGAAGGAAAGTTTTATTGGCATGTGGCAAATACAGAATAAGCCCAAGTGCTGGAATTTATTGAAAATACCTGCCCTCTGTGAGGTTTAACTGTGGTCATTAATGGTGAATCCAACAGCTTTGCTGGGTAACATGATCCTGTCCTGGCATTTGGAGCCTAATCTTTATTAGCCTGCTTTGAAGGATTCTGCCTGTTTGTTCAGTGACATTAACATTCAAAAACATATCAACTAGGGGCGGCTAGGTGGCGCAGTGAATAGAGCACCGGCCCTGGAGTCAGGAGTACCTGAGTTCAAATCCGGCCTCAGAACACTTAACACAAAAAACTAGCCATGTGACCTTGGGCAAGTCACTTAACCCCAACTGCCCTCCAAAAAGCAAAAAAAAAAACAAAAAAAAAAACAAAAAAAACATATCAACTGTGATTGTGTCCTCATCTAAAATTTCTTCAAGTGCATCAACCATTTTATGGCCACTTTTCTGGTTTGAATTTGCTAAAAAGTGTGGTAAGAGAAGGGAACCAGCTGTGCCTCACTTTGGAAACAGAAGTTTAAACAATAGAGATGAGTTGTTTCCTGATTTTAAGTTATTTCTAATTAAAGAATCTATTTGTAGGTGAACAAGTAGATGCATTGTACTTTAGTGTAGGTCGTATCACACTTAAACTTTTTCTTAAGGTGGAACTTATTTACATTTTTTCCAGTTTATATTTCCTTATAATTTAAGCCTTTTTTTCTGTGCTCATATGTTTTCTAATGCTCTTCCTACCTTGAATTCCTGCTGTTTGCCCAGCATTTTCTGTAGTGTGCATTCATTTCTCAGATTTACTTGATGAATATCCTCATTGTTGTAAAACCAGTCCTGAATAAACAGAGGTTCTTATGTATGGTACTTTTGACCTTTACAGATTTCAGAGTTGGAACGGCATCCAGATAGATATATAGATAAAGCATTTGTTAAAAATGCTTACCATGTGGCAAGCACTGTGCTAAGTGCTGAAGATACAAATACAGTTGAACAGGGCAACCCGTAGCCCTCAAATAGTTTATATTCTTTTTTTAAAGTTATTTTATTTTCAATTCTGAATTCTTTTCCTCCTACTTCCCTCTTTCCCCATCAAGAAAGAAAGATAAAACAGAATCTGTTTCAACTATGTATAGTCAAGTGAAACAAATTCTTACATTAGCTGTTCCTCTACACCCCCACCCCTACCCCAACCTGAACTCCAGCTTGCCTGGCCTCAGTGACTCACTCGGCACTCTGAATCCATTACCTCTCCATCTGGAGATGAGTATATGTGTTATATCAGTCTTCTGGAATTGTGACTGATAATTGTAGTGATCATATTTCCTAGTATCAACCTTTTTTATAATATTGTTTGTAACGTTTGTTATATTGTTGTTGGTGTGTAAATTGTTCTCCTGGTTCTGCTTATTTCACTTTACATTATTTGACATGTCTTCCCAGTCTTCTCCAAAACCATTCCCTTCATCATGTCTTGCAATACAGAAATATTCCATCACATTCATACACCGTAACTTGTTCAGCTATACCCTAGAGGATAGGCACCCCCTCAGTTTTCTAAATCTTTGCCTTTTCTAAATCCTAGCAACAAAAAGAGTTCCTTAAAAATTTTTTTTGTACATATGAATCCTTTTCTTTTTCCTTTGAAATATAAATCTAGTGGTAGCATGACTGATATAGTTTAATAGATTTTTGGGCATAGTTCTAAATTGCTTTTCAGAATGACTGGACCAATTCACATAGCTCCACTAGTAGAGCACTAATACATCTGTTTTCCCGCTAGTTATTTTCCTTTTTTGTCACCTTTATTCATCTGGTAGGTGGGTGTGAAGTGGTACCTCAGTTGTTTTTAAGTTTACATTTTAAAAATTATTATTGATTTAGAGCATTTTTATGTGGTTGCTGATAGCTTAGATTTGTTCCTCTGAAAAATACTTATTCATATCTTTTGACTATTTAATTGGGAAATTGCTCTTTTTCTAGTAAATTTTACTCCATTTCCTGCATGTCTTAGAAATGAGACCTTTATCAGAGAAAGTTGGTGAAAAGATTTTTTTCCCCTCCTTTTCTTTCTAATTTTAGCTTCATTGTTTTTATTTGTGGAAAGCCTTTTTAATTTTAAGTGATTAAATCATCCATTTTACTTCCTGTTAACTTTTCTGCCTTTTGTTTGGTTATAAACTCTTCCTTTATCTGTAGTTCTGACAGATAAATTATGATGTTATGTTTTAGGTCTAAATTATGTACCCATTTGGAGCTTGTCTTGCTGCAGTAGTGAGTTATTGGTCTTTATACCTAATATCAACCAGACCACTTTCCGTTTTTCTGGACACTTAAGTTTTTGTCTTGGTAGTTGGAATCTTTAGGTTTATCAAGTTCTAGACTATTATACTCATTTCTGTATATTATGTACCTATTTCATTAATTAACCTCTTTATTTCTTACCAGTACCAAATTGTTTTGATTCTGGCATTGTAGTATAGTTTGAGGTCTGGTTAGAATGTAGACAGTTTCTACCTTGTTAATCTTATGATTGCTTGCTTGTGTTTATTTTTTATACTTCTCTTGACTACTCTGTATTTTGAATTTTCTACTCAGTTCTGGCATTTTGGGGAAAGACCTCTATTTTAGTTTAAGGTTCATTCCTTCCCTTTATAGCATTATACTCAGTTTTGCTGGGTAAGTTATTCTTTGTTGTAAGCCTAGATTTTTCCTTTTGGAATTTCATATTCTATTTTCTTTGCTGCTTTATGGTTGTGGCTGCTAAATCTTAGGTGATCTTGGCTCCTTACACTATTTTTATTTGACCTAGGAGTTCTGGATGTAAAATGTCTCAGAGTTTTTTCTTTCTTCTTTCTTTTCTTTTAAGGTGATCAGCAGATTTTTTTTTAAAACAAAACTATGGACGTTTTCTTTTATGATTTCTTGAAATGTGATATCTAGGTTCATAGCTGGTCTGATAGACTGTACAATTTTGAGGGGACTGTCTGGTCTGAGCTTTTTCTGTCCATTTGTGTCTTCCTGCCTTCACAGCTCAGGCTTGGATGTATTCGGTGTCCTCCAAGGATTGTGATCTGGGTGAAGCCTGCTCGTTACCCTCCTGGTCCTCCAGAACAGTTGTTCTGCATGTTCCTGACTCAGGTTTGAGTCTACAGTGTCTTGTGTCTGGTTGAGAGTTTCAGAAGACTACTGATAAACTCAACCACTGTTAGTCCACTGGGAGGCTTTATAGGTTTAGAGTAATTCACCTTTAGGCTCTCCTTTGGTCTTGGACTCCTGCCCTGCTTATTCTACTGTAGGCTTCAACCTCTGGATACCTGGCTGTGGTCTTGGGGTCAGAGCCATACAGCTGCTATTTCCTTCCGAACTTGTTTCTTGCTAAGTACACAGTACTCAGTACACCAAGACACACTCCTGCTCATCTCCAACAGTCCCTAGGTGCAGATTCCCTGTCATCCCCAGTCTGACCCACTCTGGATAGTGGCCCAGAGCTTCTAGATAGCACCCATTCCTGCACCTTCTTGAATTTAGGGATCTCTCAGGATCTCTTCCTGCCCCCACATTTCCTACCTTGCTGCCCAGTATTAACTCTTTTAGTCTCTGGACACTGGAATATTCTGTTAGCAGCTGTGCATGGCCAGACCCTCATACCCCTTGTATACAGACCTGTCTATCTGTGTTCGTAAGCCAGCCAGCATATCACTGTGATTTTTACTTGGGTTTCCTAATCACAATTTGGTCTGGTGTGTTCTCTAGATCTTTACCAGAGGTGGAGTAGGCACATGCTGAGGCTATGGCTTTTCCCCATAAAGCTGGGAGATCCGGTGGAGTAGCAGTGGTCAGAGAGTAGGGAGGGCCATGGTGAGAAGACTTCATGCAAATGAGGAACAAAGAGACCCAGGGATGAAGTCTTACATTTCTAGTGGGTCAGAGAGTAGAACCATGGTTGAGGATAGTTTACCCTGTAGAAGCATGAAATCCACCCTTCTTTATGGAAATTAGAGCTGAAGATTCCTTAAGCTACTCCAATTAGGCAGTTTTAGGACTTGGTAAACATTTGAATCCAATCAGCCCCAGGCCCCTATAAATGTGATATATCACACGGGGAAAAATGTATCATTATTGTAGTCTTAGACACCCTTTACCTTAAGACAGAACCCAGTGTTAAATAGTCATAATCTACAAACACTTATATAAAAAGTCTAAGGAATTTTCTGATATACCTGAAAAAGATACATAAAGAGGAGTCCTTGATCCAGAAACAGTCCATTGAACACAGAATGCTTTTTAATACAACTTACCAGGATTTTTAGTGTACTGGACCCTACACATAAAAAACACAACTCCTTTTTTTTTTGCTTTTTGGAGGGTAGTTGGGGTTAAGTGACTTGCCCAAGGTCACACGGCTAGTGTGTGTGTGTGTGTGTGTGTGTGTGTGTGTGTGTGAAGTGTCTGAGGCCGGATTTGAACTCAGGTACTCCTGACTCCAGGGCCAGTGCTCTATTCACTGTGCCACCCAGCCGTCCCAAACCCACAACTCTTTATCCTTGTGATTTCTTTTCTACCTTAGCCAGTCATTCTGCATGAACAAATGTGTACAGCAATTATCAATAAACAGAAAACTACTCTCTTCTTGGTAGAGAAATTTTCTGTTTGTTAGATGACAAAATTTACCTTTAGCCTCTTTAAATATATCTTTTGTGCTTCTGAAAACTTGCCAATTTAATTTTTTCTTAATTTGGTATTATTTTAGCCTGAAATAGACTGAGTTCACAACTGTTGTCATAAAACTAATATAAACCCCTCTCACCAGCTTACTCTAATTTAGAATTTTGTATTGGCAGAAATGTTTACTTAAAGCAAAGTTTACCATGAGGTTTAGAATTTGGAATACCACTACTTGAGATCCAGTGGAGTGGATCTGTTACACTGGGTCAGCTTCAGGCTTCCTTGGGCAGTTTTGAATTTTTTTTTTTTT
>CM053596.1:101127781-101156249 GCA_028646575.1 Pseudocheirus occidentalis
TCATTTCTCTCCCCAATTTTTCCTTCACTTCTCTTATTTGGTTTTCAAAGTCCTTTTAAAGCTGATCTATGGCTTGTAGGCAATCTTCATGTTTCTTAGAAGCTTTTGGTGTGGGAGTTCTGACTGTGTTGTCCTCCTCTTGTTCCATGCTTTGATCCTTTTTGTCCCCAAAAAAGGATTCTAGAGTTCGGTTGCTGTTCTTGCTTTGCTTCCTTTTCCTGCTCATGTTACCCCTAAATTATTTGTGTTTTTAGCTCTGTGGAACTCTGCTTCCAGAGGGGAGAGCTCTGTCTCAAACTGATGGGGTTTTCACAGCTGCCAGAGCTATTAAGAGACTGCTGCATCCCCCACCAGCTTTGGCTCATTGAAAACGCAGCCCAGGACCACCACCAAAGACCATGATCCAGATCTAGGCTGCTCAGTGCAAGAGCACTTGGCTTTTTAACAATTGCTTGGCCCGCCTGCAGTCAGCCTGCCTGCAGTCTGCCTGCCTGCAGTCTGCCTGCTGGGAGCTCCAAAGCAACTGGTTGGAGACAGCTGCTGCTTGCAGCCACTTCTACCACTTCTGCTGCTTTCTTGCCCTGGGGGCAGTTTGGCTGGACTTATTTTCTCCCCCAGATTTAGCTGAATTCCACTGACATTTCACTTAGTCCTTATTTCTTTTGGCTTGATAAATCTGGAAACTACCACAGCTGCCGCTGATCCACTTTCCTGAAGATACCAGCTGCAACTCCTCCTGACCGCCCTGGGGCGAGGCCGCGGTTTCAGGCTGGGCTGGTTTTGGCTCTCAGCCTGCTGTGATGAGCCCCACCTGCTGAGCTGCCTTCAGCGAGAGATGTGTTTTCTGTATTTTTGTGAGTTTTTGGAGCCCTAAAATTTGTTTAGAGTCATATTTTATGGGTATTTGAGGTTGCTATGTGGGAGCTGTGAAACCTTGCTGCTTCAACTCTGCCATCTTGGCTCCTAAAATATTTTCCATAACATCATTATTATGTAATTTTTTTCAGAGTCCCTATCTAAGGAATTCACAAATTCATTAAAAAAATTCTTTTCTTTTTCAATTTGCAAAAATCTTATCCCCCTTCTCCCAAATTCCCCTCAATTTGAGAACTAAAGAAAAACATAACCTGTAACAAACATGTATAGCCAATAAAATTACATTTCTACCTTAGCCATGTCCAAAAATATTAACTTCATTCTGCAGTCTGAGTCCTTTTACCTCTCCATCTTGAGGTGGGTCACATAATTCATCATTAGTCCTCTGTGATGTCAATTTGGTCATTTCACTGATAGGAGTTCCTAATTCTTTCAGAGTTTTTTTTTTTTTTTACCATGACCATGTTGCTAATATTGTATAAATTGTTCTCTAGGTTCCGTTCCCTCTACCATACATCAGTTTGTGCAAGTCTTTCCAGAAACCATGCCCTTTGTCACTTCTTACAGTGCAGTAGTATTCATCACATTTACATGTGATCAATTGTTCAGCCATTCACCAATTTATGAGCACCACCTCAAATTCCTATTCCTCGCCACCCCAGAAAAAGCTATCAACATTTTTGTATATCATTAAAGTTTGTTTGGTTTAGGAATAGTTCCTCCTTTAATCCACCTTCCCTTTTATTACTTTTTCCCTTCCCCTTGTAATTTCCCTGTTAAGTAAAATGTATTCTTATACCCAACCGTGAGGGTATATATGTATTCTTCCTTCCTTTAACCAGTTCAGATGAGAGTCAGGTTAAAGTATCAGCTATTCATCTACCCCATCTTTTTGTTTATAGATTTTTTTACTTGCATACTGTTTGTGTGACAGTTTTCCCTAGTCTTCCTTTCCTTTCACTTCCAATGTATTCTTGTTTTCCTCTCTTTTTATTCTTAATATCATTATGACATAATAGAACCATTTCTAGGCCTTGTCTAATTGAAGTCCTTCTATGAACCCTGATGATAGATTTCAGAGGGCATACATGGATCATTTCCCTATATTTTATATTTTTTGAATCCCTTATCTCTGTTCATTCAGGTTTACCTTTTTATGTTTTTCTTCACTCCTCTGTTTGAACTTTAGAGTTTCTCTTTCTTTTCATCAGGAAAAGTGGGAAGTTCTCTATTTCAGTAAATGTCCATTTTTCTCTTTTATAGTCAGCTTTCCTGGTTAAATTATTCTTAGCTGTAAGCTCATATCCTTTGCTTTCTACAATATTTTATTTCAAGTTTTCTGTTATTTTATAGTAGTTGTTGCTGAATTGTGTATGATCCTGACTGACACTTTGGTACTTGAATTCTTTCTTTCTGGCTACTTGTAGTATATTTCACCTGGAGAACTCTGGATTGTCTTTATGATCTTGGAAGTATTTTGGGGTTTCTTTCAAGAGGTGACTGATAGATTTTTCTTGTTGTTTCCATGTTACCCTCTGTTCTTATGGGATCTGACAGTTTTCTTTTACGATTTCTTGAAATTAGATGTCTAGACTTTTTATTCCAATGTTCGAGTAGCCCAGTGATTCTTAAATTTTTTCTTTTGATCTGTTTTCTAGGTCAATTTGTTTTTGCTATGAGATATTATGTATTTTCTTTTTTCCCCATTTAAAAAATTGTTTTAATGCTTTCTGTTGTCTCATGGAGTCACTGGCTTGCTTATGTGTGGTCCATTTGAATTTTCTGGGAGTTTGTTGCTTGGATCAGATTTTATACCTATTGTGCCAACTTGTTAATTCCCTTTCCAATTCTTTCTTCCATAACTCTCATTTCTTTTCTCATTTTTTCCTCAAGCACTCACATTCCATTTACAAAAACATTTTTTAACTCTTTGTTTTTAACTCTTGCTTCATAGTTTTCAAGAATTCTAGTTGAGTCTGGATCCAATTGTTTTTTTCTCTGAGTCTTTGTAAGGATCATATACAATGTAAGATATTTAAGTTTATGTCTTTTTTTGTCTTACACATCTGTGCCACCATAATTCTCTCTTTTTTTTAGGGGGGTGATCAATGGCTTAATATATAATATATACTATGCAATAATAATATGTATTATTATCACATGAAGGACTAGTCTTGCATCTTTAGAACTTAGTGTATTGCCTTGCACACGGTCGAAGTTCAATAAATGTTTGTTGTTGAAATGGACAAGTTAGTGAGGTTTAGGGATTTTCTTTTCCAAATGGCATCTTTATGGTTTCATAAGTTAGATGGTCTCATATGTCTGTTTTGTAGAAGAGTGGTGGGGAAAAAGAAAAGTATAGAAAAAAATCTCATTGCCTTCTAGTTCAGCCAACTCAAGGCAAATTATGCCATGTGTTCCATCCTGTGGCTCAGACTGACTTTCCTCAATGGAATGCATGTTTTCCAGCTACCATCCTTTCATGATCTTCCCACATCAGCTGGCAGAAAGCATTTGGTTCTGAAAAACACCCACAAATTGATGGGTATCCAGTTGGTTCTGCAGCTTTCTATAGTGTAGGGAAATATCAGTGTTTCAACACTAGTATGACATGGCTTTGTAAAGCAAATTTAAGCTTTATGATAAATATTTGTAATTTATGACCGGGTTCTACAAAAGTGCATAAGAATAGGTAATTTTCTCTTGCAAGGTTTTTCCCAGTACCTGGCCCATAGGAGGTATTCAATAATACTTGTTAACTGATTCACTTTGTTCTCTATATCAAATCATTGATCTAGAGAATGTTAAAATTTCCACTAAAGTAAATATACAATCATGTTTAGAAGTATCTTAAAAGTTATCTGGTCCAAAACCCTGACCAAATAAATGAATGAAAGAGGATTAGGTAATGTGCTAGGGATAGAAGTAGAAAAATGAGACCATCTCTGCTCTTAAGGAGCTCATATTCTAATTGGGACAAGCAATATACGTAGGAGTGTTCAGCTGTGGAACTGATGGAAAGTCTCAGGGATTCTTATGGTGTAGAACTAATGGCAGTCTTTCAGGGATCCAGAGGGCATTGTATCAGTGTAGATTTTTAAGGCCTAAAGCTGGAATACTATCTAGAATAGCCATAATAAGTGATCATCTTCATTCCATTTATGATCATCTTTGCTCCAGTTAAAAAAAAATTAAGCTGAAATCAGCTTCCTTGTAATTCCTTCCCTTTTATCCCAGTTTCATGTGTAAGCAAAGGACAGCAAGTTTAATTCCCTTCCATGAGACAGTCCTTTATACCTTTGAAGACAGTTATCAAATTTCTGTTTCTAGATCCTCCTCCCTTAAATAATCTGTATTTCTTTATCCACTCCTTCCTCCCCCTCCCAGCCCCTTTAGATTTCTCTTCAAGCATCAACTGTCAGTCTTTGTATTGCATGGTTTAAGACTTCTCAGTATCATAATCTACACTGGATATGTTAAGGTTTGTAAAGGTGCCCTCTAAAGTGTTGAACTCAAATTGGATATAGTACTCAAAAACTATAAAATAATGTTCTCTAGCCGTCTTGTATTATTTTATCTGGTTTTTCTAAGTCAGATATAGAACTTTATGCTGACCCATACCAAATTATATTTTATTAGCTTTGACCCACTGTTCTGTACTGTCAGAAGAGTTTTAGAATTCCTGTTATCCAGTGTATTGGCTGTCTGTGACTTTTCTGTCAGCTGCCCATTGGAGAAGCATGACATCTCTGCCTTCATCCATGCCATTGAGAAGAAAATATCGGATGGAAAAATGCTAAGGAACAGATATCTCCCTCCTGTGTTGACCTCTGGTCATTGAACAACACTACTGACGTAGTCATTCAGCTAGTTCCATACCCATCTAACTGTATTATTGGCTGTCATTAACTCGCTTCTCTTCAGCTTATTCACAAGGATGCCTGGGAGATTTTGGTAAGGGCTCTATTATTATAGTAACTGACAAAAAAGAAATTAGATTAGTCTGGCATTCCTTCTTGTAATTAAAAAAAAATTTCCATTAATATTTTTTTTCTCCTTCCCACTTCACCTCACATTGAAAAAACAAAACAAAATCCTTACAGCAAATTTCATTTATATATGTATATGTGTTTGTGTGTGTGTGGATTCAGTCAAGACAGATTCCCACACTGACCATTTCTAAAAATTTGTCTCATTTTGTATCTTGAATCCATTGCTTCTCTCTTAAGAGATAGGTAACATATTTCATCATCAGTCCATTGAAATCATGGTTGGTCACTATATTGATTGGAGTTCTTAAATCTTTCAAGGTTTTCAAAGCCTTTGCAGTTTTGTTGTTAATGTAAGCTGTTCTTCTAGTTCTGTTCACTTCATTATTTCTCATGGCATAATAATGTTATGTTGCCTTCATAGATCATAATTTGTACAGACCTTCCCTAATTAATGGGTACGCCTTTTTCCAGGTCATTGGAGAAGGGAAGGGAGGAAAGGGAATAAGCATTTATTGCACACCTCCTATGTGACAGACACTGAAAAAAGCACTTTACAGATATTACCTCATTTGATCCTCACAGCAACCCTGTGAGGCAGGTGCTTTTATTTCCATCATTTTGCATTTGGGAAACCAAGGCACACAGAAGTTAAGTGACTTGCCCAGCATCTCACAGGTAGTAACTGTCTGAGGTAATATTTGGACTCCCATATTCTTGACTTCAGGCCCAGTGTTCTAGCCACTGCACACCCTAGTGCCATCTTGTTTTGTTTTGTGGCAATTGGGGGTAAAGTGACTTGCCTAGGGTCATACTGCTGGTAAATGTCTAGGGCCAGATTTGAACTCAGGCTCTCCTTTCTCCAGGACCAGTTCTGTGTTTCCATTATACCACGTGGGTGCCCCCCTCCTAGTGCTTTTTTAACCATAACCAAAAAGCAGCTCCAAATGTTTTTGTACATACACATGGGTCTGTTTTTGCTTCCTTTGACCTTTTTTGGAGTATAAGCTTCCTTGTATCATTGGCTGAATTTTTTTGAATAATATCTAATTGCTTTCTAGAATAGCTGGTCCAATTCACAGCTCTATTAACCCCTCCAAAATTTATTTTCCTTTTTTCTCTTCTTTACCAATCTTATAGGTGTGAGACAGAGCCTCAGAGAAACTTTAATTTTCATGTCTTTAGTTATTCATAATTTGGGGCATTTTTTCACATGACCATTGATAGCTTGGGTTTCTTCCTTTGGAAACTACTCATTCATATCTGTTGAGATTTTATGAAATGAGGATGACCTTTATCATAATCCCTCAGAATCTGGTAGTAGAATCCCACTTGTCCTGGGACAGGGACAACATGATGTCCCCATTGTGATAACATCACAATGCATCCAAGGGCAGGTTTCATCCCAAGGAATCACTGAAGGTAAATAATAATTGCTACTTTTTAATTGTGAATTTTATAGTATCAGAATTTTAAGAAATGGCAGAAGACCTATTGATTTTTAGATTTTTTTTTCCTTTGAGACCAACTTGCTAGGTTTCTGTTTCCTGTCCTTACTTAAAAACAATAAATTCACTTATCTTACGGTGGTTTTTTTTGGGGGGGGGGAACAACTTAGCAACTATATGTATTTTATGTATTATAAACTTATTTCAAAATTCATATAATTTGCTAAATACTTTTTTAAAATCAAAATTTTAGGTTTTTTTAATCAGCAAAAATTAACCTGCCTTCCCCCTCAATCGAGAGTGAAAGAAAAATAACACCCCTGTTACATATATCTATAGTTAAGCAAAATAAATTTCTGCATTGACCAAGTCTCGTGTGTGTGTGTGTGTGTGTGTGTGTGTGTGTGTGTGTATCTATGTTTCTGTCTGATTTTGTATTCCAAATCTTTCACTTCTCTCTCTGGAACTGGGTAGTATGCCTCATCATTAGTCCTCTGGAGGTTCTTCATACTGTTAAGAGTTCCTAATTCTTTCAAAACTGTTGGTTTTAACCATATTTTTGTCATTATATAAATTGTTCTGCTTCTGCTTGCTTCACTCTGCTTCAGTTTATTTGTGTTCCCAAGTTTCTCTGAGACTTTCATTATTTCTTATAGTACAGTAATATTTCAACACATTTATATATGGATATGTATATAAGTATGTAATTTGTTCAACCACTCCCCAATATGTGAACATCCCCATAGATTTCCTATTCTTTGCAACCTCAACAAGAGCTTTGCAAATTTTTGTATATCCTTAGACTTTGTTTTACTGGGGATTAGTCTCCCCTTTACTGTACTGTCTCTCAAATTTTCCCTTCTTTCTGTTCTGTTTACCTGTTGAGTAAAATGTATTTCTATACCTAAATCTGTGTGGGGGGTGGGGGGTGGGGGGGTTTGGGGGTGAATGAATCCTTTCTTTCTTTGACTTATTCAGATGATGAGAGAGATGTTTAAGCATCAGCTTCTCTTCCTGTCTCTTCTCCTTATATAAACTTCTATTTGTACCCTGATTATGTGACATAATCTTCCGTAAGCCTGTTTTCCCTATCTCCTGAATCTATTCCTCATCCCCTCCCTTTCTATTCTTCAAGATCATCAAGACATAACCAAACCACTCCCAGGCCTTCTGCCTAATTAGATGTCCTCTATGGCCCTAGTGATGATAGGGTTCAGTGAGGCCCTGTGTGTCATCTCCCCGTATTAGAATGTATGCAGTTTGTCCTTGCTTAGGCCCTTACAATAGTTCATTCTTGTTTACCATTTTATGTTTTTCTTAACTCCTGTGTTTGAACTTCAGAGTTTTTACACAGCTTTGGTTTTTTCATCAGGAATGTTTCAAAGTCCTTATTTCATTAAATGTGCAATACTTTCATTCCCCACCCCTACTTGATTTATATTCAGTCTGTTAGATAAGTTATTATTGATTGTAAGCCTTTATGTTTTGCCTTCTGGAGTATCGTATCTAAGTTCTCCTTTTTAGTGGTGACTAATAAATCATATGTGATCCTGACTGTGGCTCCTTGTTACTTAAATTTTGTGTGTGTGTGTGTGTGTATGATTGCATTCTTATTTTTTCCCTTTAATTTTGTAAGCTCTGGACTTTTCTGGATTCTTAAGGAGTTAAAAAATTTATTAGCCTTTTTTTCAGTAGATGAGTAGTGTATTCTTTCTTTTTCCACCTTGCCCAGTGGTTATAAGAGATCTTGAGAGCTTTCTTTTATAAGTTGTTGAGATATGTCTAGGCTCTTTTTTTGGGCATGACTTTCAGGTAGTTCAATTCTTGTTTTGTCAGTTGCTTTCTATAATTTGTCATAATGGTTATTCCTTATAAGAATTGCAACTGAATGTTTCTAAGGGATACCCTACTTTCCACATAAACTTGGCAGAGAGTGGGAATTGAGTAAGAATCTAGACACTAACTGCTTTGAAGCAGACATCATGGGGATGGCAGAGATCTGGATAGGGTACTTGGAGAGGTGGAGGGAGTATTCAGGTTGTAGTTTCTTTCCTATATTCTATAGGCAGGGAAAGAATCCAGAAAGTCTGTCTCTTTCTGGACTCATCTGGCAGTGGGGAGGTAGAGGTAGTGGGGTGGGGGATGGGGTTAGAAACTATCCATATATTTCCTGATCAGAAGTGCTGGTATCCAAGTGAAGCCTTGGTCAAAGTTTCTGTTTCTGTGAGTTAGTAGGTTATGGTCCAGGAAGACCAGCCTCTTGTTCATCTGGATTTCAGCAATCACTTCAGGTTCCTAATGTTAAGGTAGGGTGAGATACAGTTGAATTTTATTCCCAGGTTTTTCCTTGCCCCAACCCCTCCGTCCTCTACCCCCTTCCCCCATACTCATAGCACACTAGTTTTCCATCACAGTCATATGCTACACGTTGTTCAGCCATTCCCCAGTTGATGAGCATCCCTTTAATTTCCAGTATATGCTACCACAAAAAGAACTGCTATAAAATATTTTATACAGCTCCTTTTCCCTTTTCTTTGATCTCTTTAGGTACAGATGTAGTAGTAGTATTACTGGGTCAAAGGATATGCACAGTTTTATAGCCCTTTGGACATCATTTCAAATTGTCTCCAGAATAGTTGGACTGATTCACAGCTCTGACAACAGTTTATTAGTGTCCTTATTTTCCCACATTCCTTCTATCCAGCAGTTATCATTTCTGATAGGTGTAAAGTGGTGCCTTAGGGTTGTTTAAATTTGAATGTCTCATCAGTAGTGGTTTAGAACACTTTTTAATCTGATTATAGATAGCTTTGATTTCTTCTGAAAACTATCTATCCGTATCCCTTGACCATTTATCAATTGGAGAATGGTTTCTTATTTTTAAATTTTTGACCCAGTTTGCTACATATTTGAGAAATGAGGCCTTTATTAGAGAAACTAGGCAGAAATTTTTTTAATATTAGTTCATTGTCTGTGATACCTTTTAGCAAAATGTAGTTTCCCTGATTATTTTTTTAAATTCAATCCATTTTTGCTTTTGTTTTGTCTGAGATCATCGTTGGCTACACTTGCCTTAGTCCAATTATTCTTAAAATTTTCATCCCAATCTGTTTTTCAGGTCATTTGTTTTGGCTATTTGACATTTTCTTTCTTTTTAAATAGTCTTTTGCCCTTTTTTAATATTTCTTTTTGTCTTAGAGAATCAAGAACTTCTTGATTCAAATTTTCAGTGAGCTGGCTGATTAAACCAGGTTTTATACCTCTTGTGACAGGCTGTTATTTCCTTTCCAGTTCTTTCTTCCATAGCTCTCATTTCTTTTCCAATTTTGAATTCTACAGCATCTATATCATTTATTAAAAACTTTTAAGAAACCTCTTTTTAAAACTCTTACTTCATCTTTTTCATGAATTCTAGTTAAATTAGTGTTCAAGTTGTGTTTTCTTTGAGGCTTTGCTTGTAGATGTTTTGTCTTCTAGTTTTGTGTCTTATGTGTCCCGTTTACCACAATAGCTGTCTGTAGTGGGATCCTTTTGTTTGTCATTCTTTTATCCTACTTCCTGACTGAAGACTTGCTGTTAGAGCTAGCTCCTTTGCACTTTTGGAGGGAATGTCTGAATTTGCCCTTCTACTGCTTTCTTGGCACATTGAGTGCTGTGTTGTTCTAGGATCCCATTGGATTTTGGTTCTGCAGACTTTCAGTATTTTCAAAGTGGTTTGATCCAGGGCAAAGTCTGATCATTGCGACCCTCATCTGAGCTCTGCAAGTTCCTGAGCTGCATTTGTGTCTAAGTAATAATAAACTGCTGCTGGATTCAGACCCTGTCAGCTAAGGCAGATGGAAAAATCTGCTGGTTCAGAGGGACAGAATTGGAGGCTTCCCTTTAATCTGGGATTCCTGCCCTCTGTATTTCTCTGTGTGCTTCAGGTTGAGTTAGAAGCTGGAACTGAGATCCTCACTCTGCTCCTGGAGTCAGAGCCACACAGCTGTTGCTTGCTTCTGAACATGCTCCTTGCTTGATATACAGGATAGAACTTGAGTCATCTTCTCATATTGTACTGCCAGCTCGGATTCCTTCCTCTCTTGATCTCTGACCTGAGAGTGAGTGACAGAACTGTCATGTGTGCCCCTATTTCAGCCCCCTACAAAGGTTTGGCCTTATTTGTGTTGAATCTAGGGTCTCCTCTTGTCTCAGTGCAGTTTCTCCCTCCTACTGGACTCCATCCCACTGACCCTTCCAGGGCCAGCCTTCTGACCATATCCCATTACTACTCTGTGTCTACAGACCTCTTTGACTGTCTCCCAATGTTGACCTGGGCTGGAAAAATGACTCACTCTGACATTTTGTTGGATTTCTGCATCAGGATTCAATCTGGTGTGTTTTCTAGATCTATTTGGAGCAGTAGAGGGTAGGGGAGTGGGAGCTCACTGTATTTCTTTATGCTAACTACACTATCTTGGCTCTGCCACTAAATAAACTACTTTTAATAATACTTTATAGTAATTTTTTTCCTATGTGTATGTGTTTTTTTAAAAGGTTGCTATAAAGATTATAGATAAGACCCAGCTGGATGAAGAAAACCTCAAGAAGATTTTCCGAGAAGTTCAGATTATGAAGATGCTCTGTCATCCACATATCATCAGGCTATACCAGGTACAAAAATCATGTTGTTTTTCCTCAGGGCTCCGAGAAGAGCCACCTAGTTGTACTATTGCCACCTTTGAAGAAAAAAAGGTGGTGGCGGGAGAAATGACAAATAGCTGAGGGTTGTTGTGAGGATCAAATGAGACATTCGTTGTAAAATACTTAACAAAGTGTTACTATATAAATGCTGGCTATGATTATTCTTATTGTAGAACATTTGCTTCTTCTTCTTGTTCAGCTGTTTTTCAGTTACATCTGACCTTCTGTGACCCAGTTTGGGGTTTTCTATGCAAAGATACTGGAATAGTTTGCCATTTCCTTTTCCAGGCATTTGCTTCTACTGAGCCTTAAAAATCCGAGTTTGGCCCTAGACAGAATTTTAAAGTAGGCATCATCCATCTTGGACACTCAGTGTAGGTACAGAACAACCCTCTTAACTCTGCCCTCCACCCCTCAGTAACATGCTTTCCTTGGTCCTCAGCCTATCTGGTCCTTTCCTAACCTTTTGCTAAATGGTTAAACTTGTATTTCATTCTGAATTTGATTTTTCCCTCACAGCAAGAATTTTACAGCTCAGAATTTGATGAAAACTTAGACATCTTATTTTGGCCAAATAATGCCTTGAGATTCTGTGAAAAGTCAGAGGTCTTGGGAATTCATCATTATGTGTTTGGTATTGTTATGGTTTATTGCTTAGCTCCCTGTGTACCTAACCCAGTGTTCCTCTAGTTCAACTGGACTTGAGCAGGAATCTAATAATACTTAGACATTCAGTATTTGCAAGAAACTTTTCTGTCTCCCTCCTACCTCTACTAAAATCCTCAACTCCAAAGTTCAAGACCTCCACCAGCCTTGTTCTCTCTTGTAGCAGGGGTTACTGGCATATGCCATATAGACCATATCATTGCTAACTCAAAGTAAGGAAGCTTTTATTTATATCAGGACAAAAGCTTAATTTATTCAATTTTCATTTTTTCTTTTTGTTCTCACTTCCACCCTGTGAGACCAAGATTGTTCATTAAAATTAAGCAGTCATTGACTACTTTTCAATTCTATTTATCTTTACATTTGTGTCAATATAGTGTATATTTTATCCTGTCTACATTATTCTGCATTATTTCTCATATGTTATCCTAGAGACCTAATGCTTTTGTTTTTAATACATTTTATTATCGTTTGTTTTTTTATATCACCAGAATTTCTTCCAGTTTTGTTCCCTCTACTCCACTCCAGTTAGCCATCCCATATAACAAATACTATTTTTTTTAAGAGAAAACAAAAAAGAAGGGAAGAAGAGACTAAAAAAAAAAATAGCAAACCCAACCAGTACAATGAAAGGGTCTGAAAATATGTCTAGTATATGATGATTGTGGACCTTCCACTTCTGCAAAAAAGATTTTTAGTTTTTTCTGAGGCTGGATCTTCCTATCAGATCTAGACTTGAAAAAACCATTCATGGGCCTTTTCCCACTGAATGGCATGGAATCTTTGACCTGTTTTGTTTCTGACCTAGTTCTGACCTAGGCTGGTTTACCAATCCTTGGCTAGGTTGGTGACACTTTCTTCCTAGAAGCTTACCATATTACCAACAGTGTGGACACTCAATCAGTTTTATCTCTACTAAAATCCTCAACTCAGAAGTTCAAGACATCTACCAGTCTTCTTCTCTCTAGTAGCAGAGATTACTGGCATGTGCTATCACTCTTTTTTTTTTTAAATAAATAAATTTATTTATTTTCTTGTTTACATCATTCATTTCCATGAGATTCTGAGTTACAAATTTTCTCCCCATCTTTCCCCTACCTAACACCTCAAAACAGCCATCCCGCTGTATAACCCCTCCCCCAACCTGCTCTCTCCTATCTCCTCCCCCATCGCCCCTCTGACTTTCCGGTAGAGCAGGATGGGTCTCCCTACCACAGTACCTGTATATCTTAATTCCCATTTGGATGTAAATAATAATAATAATAATAATGATGATGACGATGATGATGATGATGATGATGATGATAAATGTACATATGTATTTTTAACATTTGATTATAGAACTTTAAATTCTAGATTCTTTCCCTTCCTCCCTCCTTATCCACCCCCACTGGAAGGACAAGCAATTAAATATAGGCTGTACATGTGTAGTTACGCAAAACATCTCCACAGTGGGCTATTGCTCTTAATATATGGACATTATAGTAACTTGATTTGCTTTATATAGTTACTTTATTTACATAATTCTAAATTGCTTGCTGAAATAGTTCCATTGACTCACAGCTCTACCAGAAATGTACTAGTGTGCCTCCAGGATTGATCATTTATATCTTTTGTCACCTTTGCCTATTTGTTAGGTGTAAGGTAGAACCTTACAAAACAATAATAGTAATTATGATAACAACAATATCTAATGTTTACATAACACTTCCTTTGTGCCAGGCACTGTGACAACCAATTTACAAATATTATTTCATTTGATTCTCATGGCAACCCTGGGAGACTGGAGCTCTTGTCTTCTCCCCCCCACACCCCCCATTTTATGCTTGAGGAAACTAGAAGTTGAGTCACACAACTGTAAGTAGCTGAGACTGTGTTTGAATTCAGAGCTTCCTGATTTCAGGTACAGTACTGTATCTGCATTATTAATTATTTGGAGCAGTTTTTCCAAATGGTTATTAATAGTTTACCATTTTGAGAACTATTATATCCTTTGACCACTTCTCTGTTGTAGAATGGCTTTTGGTCATTCTCTCTCTCTCTTTCTCTCTCTCTCTCTCTCTCTCTCTCTCTCTCTCTCTCTCTCTCTCTCTCACACACACACACACACACACACACACACACACACACACACACCTTTGTAGATCTTGAATACCTTGGATCATCTGAGAAATTTAATAAAAAAGATGTTTTCCCCCTTTTTGATCACTTCTCTTATCCTGGATACATTCAAATTTTGTTTGCAAAATCTTTTCATAATCAGTTATTATTTTATTTTTTTGTAATCAACTCTTTCCTTTTATTACTCATACTCATGTCTATGAAATTGTGAAGAAAATCTTGTCAAATGGGTTGTAGCAGTTTATATAATAAACCATGCATTATGAAAAAGTTAGATCCCTGATCTAATGATAGAGATGATTCAGCACTAGGAAAACAATCAGTATAATTAATAGTATTAAGAACAAACATCCAAGACCACATGATTATTTTAGTATGTGCAGAAAAAAGCCTTTTACAAAATACAGTTCTGCTTTGTGCCAAAAACCCTACAAAATATATACTTAGTGAGATTAAAAAAAAACATTAAAAATATCCAAAACCAAAAGCAAGCATCATATTTCAATGGGGATAAATTAGAATTTTCCCCAATAAATAAGGAAGTGAAGCAGGCATATTGAAGGAAATAAATTGCTTTAATTAGAAATTAATTAGTTTAGAAAAGAACCAGATCATATGCTTGTATTGGAGGTGGGGTTTTGCATACCCTTGCAATATTTTATTTCACTTAATATCCATAAATGTGTTACTTGTGTTTTTGATTGTCTCTCAGTGTGGAAACTACCTCTACTAAAATAAATTATCACCTTATCTGTAACCTACTGTTGTACAGAGAGGTTAAGTGACTTTTCCATGGCCAGAAATAGTATGTGACAGAAATAGGACTACGTAGTAGCTATATTTTTTTTAAACATTCTTTTCTTCTAAAATTTTAATTCCCAAATTCTTTCCTTCCTTCCCACCCCTACTCCACTCATCAAGAAGGCAAAGCAACATCACATCAGTTATACATGTGAAATTATGTAAAACATATTTCCATATTAGCCATATTCCCCCCAAAAGTAAGAAAAATAAAGAAAGTGAGAACATTACCCTTCAGTCTGCATCCAGAGTTCATCAGTTCTCTCTCTGCAGGTAGATGGCATTTTTATCATAGGTCCTTTGGAATTGTCTTAGATCTTTTTATTGTTCAGAGTGGCTAAGCCTTTCACAGTTGATCATCATTACAACATTGATGTTACTGTGCACAGTGATCTACTGGTTCTACTGGCTTCACTTTGAATCAGTCCATATAGATCTTGCCATGTTTTTCTGAAACTACCCCCCTTGTCATTTCCCACAGCACAGTAGTGCTCCATCACAAATGTGTGCCACAACTTGTTCAGACATTCCCCAGTTGATGAGCAGCATCTCTTTGATTTCTAATTTTTTGCCATCATAAAAAGAGTTGCTATAAATATTTTTGTACATCTAGTTCCTTTTCCCTTTTCCTTGACGTCTTTGGGATACAGACCTACTAGTAATATTACTGGTTCGAAGGATGTGCACAGTTTTATAGTTCTGTGGGTCTTTGTTCTAGGAGGTATATTCTCAACCAAATGAGGAATAAAAGCAATTAAGAAATATAAAGTGTATAACATTGATCACATGAAAGTGAATAGCTTTTACGAAAACATAATTGATACATCTATGTAAGAAGTGAAGTGATCAAATGAGAAAAAAATCTTTGCATCAAAATTCTCAGATAAGGGTTGAGTATTCAAAATATATAGACAACAAACAGAAATATACATTTATAGTTTTATATATGCACACAGCCATGTGTATTTGTGCAAAATAGTTTTTTCACAAAATTGAGGCACCTAAGATAAGCAAAGTGATCAAATAAGGAAAAAACTGCATAAAATTTTCCAGATAAATGCTAAGTATCCAAGAAAAATAGAACAGATATATGCATTTATATGTATGTTTCTGTATGTATGGATATATATGTAATACACATATGACTGGGGGTCTTAGTTGATGTTTAATATTAAAATCTTATATTTATTTTTAAAACGCACATGTATAAATATAAAAATACACACGTGTATGTATACATACAAACACATGCATACACATACATATGTGTGAATGTGTGTGTAAATCTTTCTTATTCCCTAGTAGAAAAATGGTCAGGAAATATGAACAAATAATTCTGAAATGATTGACAGTCTATAAATGAAAGGATACTTCATGTCATTAATAAGAAGAGAAATGCAAAGAAAAGCAACCTCATACCCAGCAAATTGACAAAGATGACAAAAGATAGGAATGGCCAGTGTTTGAGGTATTGCAGACAAATAGTACATTTTTGTGTATCTGTGGATCAATGTTACCATTTGGACAGTAATTTAGAATTATGGAAATAAAGTGACCAAATTGCCCATACCTCTTGATCTAGAGCAGTGGCCCTCAACCTGTGGGTTGCAACGCCTTTGGGGGTCGAACAGGCCTTTCACAGGGGTCTCCTAAGATCATCAGAAAATACGTATTTTGGAACCGAGACACCACTCCTCTATCCTTCTCTTGGCAGGTCTGCCCACATGCAGATACAGCCACATACAAGTATTAAAGGGTCAAGGCATTAGGAAGGTTGAGAACCACTGATCTAGAGATTATAGTAGTAGGCCTGTACCCTGAGTAAGTCATTAATAAGAAGAAAGTTCCTATACACCAAAATATTTATGGCAGCATTTTTTTGTGGTAGCAAAGAAATGAATGGATATAAAGTAGATGCCTGTCAGTTGAAGAATGTCCAAACAAATGGTGGCCCATGAATGTAACAGAGTCTTACTGTTCTTTAAAAACTAAGAACCATGATGAATACAGAGAAGCATGGTAAAATTTACATGCTCTGATACAGAATGTAGTATCAAGGAAATAACACGTGCAGTTACAACATTGTAAATGGAAAGAACAACCACAGAACACCCAGAAGTTAATGCTGCAAAATTACAGAGAACAAGTATGGGCCCAGAGAAGAGAAATGAGAAGACAGCTTCTCTCTCCCCCACCCATCCCCCATTGCAGAGAAGTAGGACATTCACAGTTCAGACTCTTTTAATGTATTAATTGAGTTTGGGAATTTGTTTTTGTCCTCTTTTATTTTCTTTAAAATATATTATTTGTTATATGGCATGACTTGCTGCAGTAGAATAGAAAGCAAAACAGGGAGAAATTTTGGTGATAGAAAAAACCAAGTTATCAATTAAAAAATAGAAAAGCATATCATATACCTTTCATAGCTTAGGGTAGGAGATGTGATTCTGTGGTTTTCTTAATTCCTCATATTTTTCCTTTCTTACAGTGTCATAATGTTTCATTCTATTCATATTCATATACTATTCATATTTTTTATTTAGCCATTTCCTAATTGAAGGGTACTCTCCTACTCTTGTTATTTCACACCCCTCACCTCTTATTTTATTTTATTTTTTGCAGTAGGGAGAATTTCATAGTGATTTGCGAAGAATACATGTTAGTTGCTCCCTGCCTCTTAAGCTGGGCTGTTCATGATCAGTTCAGTTAGTCATTTTTCAGTTGTCTGACTCTCTGTGACCCCAAATGGGGTTTTCTTGGCAAAGATACTGGAGTACTTTGCCATGGTTTTCTTCAGTTCATTTTACAGATGAGGAAATTAAGAGTTAAATGACTTGTCCAGGTTCACTGGGAGGGCTTCTCAAACAGTTAGAGCCTTTTGGAACCTCTCAAACTAACCTGCATAGCAGTAATGTTATTATTTCCCATATTATGAGATGTTTTCCTGGAATCCCTTTACCTTGTCTTCTGGATCATACTGTAGGTAGCAGAGCCAAAGTAAAATGCTGTCTTATCATTCCAAATCTTTCCACTATAATATATTGCCTCTTCTGGGTTCAAATCCTAGCTTTTTTATTTACTAGACATGCCATCTTAGGAAATTCCTTAACCTCTCTAAAATTCATTTTCCTCATTTTTAAAATATAAAGATTATGCTCAATAACCACTGAGGTTTCTTCCAGCTCTTCAATTCTATGATTCTGTTTTATTGTCTTAATGACAAGCCGCATCATCAGCTTTGCTTCTCTAGGTCTTTGTTTTAATCCTTATTTTAACCATGGTGTTCTGGATACAGTACCACCCCAACTCAATTTAGTAATGCTAATGACTGGAATTTCAGATCAGGTATAAGTGAAAGACAAAATGTGATCACTGGCTTACAGAAGCAGTTTTGAAAATTCTGACTTTGCATTATAGAGGCACACACATACACACATGTATATATACACATATGTGCACATGTACATATACACACATACATATACATACACACATATATATGTTCTGGCTGAATAAGGAGCTTTTTGTTTTTGTTTAGTTTTTCGGTTGTGTCTGACTCTGTGACCCCATTTGGGGTTTTCTTGGCAAAGACACTGGAGTGGTTTGACATTTCCTTCTCCAGCTCATTTTATAGGTGAGGAAACTGAGACAAACAGGGTGAAGTGACTTGTCCAGGGTCAAGTAGGTAGTAAGTGTCTGAAATAGAATTTGAATTTAGGAAGATGAATTTTCCTGACTCCAGGGCCAGCACTCTGTCTGCTCTACCACCTAGGTGCCCTGTGGGAATAGGGAGCAGCTCTACTTAAAGGCCTGTATGCCAGAACAGCTCTTTCCTAGTAATGAAGGATAGGACCCCCCCCCCTTCCCTGCACCCCCACTCTCATTTAGTTAAAATGAGTAGTCTTGTCATTATTATCCTGTAATGCTTGCTTGTTACTGGTCCAGGCATGTGGATGACTGAAGGAAATGTTTAAGACTTAAGCAAATTCAGGGCACAGTGCTCAAACTTTAAAGAAAGGCCATGTTTTAATAGTATGTGTTGTTAAAACTTCAATATAGAAGACTTCTTATGAGGATTAGTCTCTACAAAGGGAAATGGATTATGTTTGCAGGAATTAACCTGTTGAAATTGGTCAGGTTAAATTATGCTTGTCTCCACCCATGCCTTGCCCTAGAAGTAAATCCCTCTTTGAGTTTTTGCTCATCTGGTGCCTTCTAAAGAATTTTTTCTAAACTTCAGAAGATCCAGTTTGTCTCTTGTCTATAGACCATAGATTGAATTTACCTTAAAACAACAACTACTACTTTTTTGTACTTAGTATAGCCTCTTTTGATCTTTCTCAAGAAATTGATTTAAGGGGCAGCTAGTACAGTGAATAGAGCACAGGCCCTGGAATCAGGAAGACCTGAGTTCAAATATGACTTCAGACACTTAATACACCCTGTGTGACCTTGGGCAAGTCACTTAACTCCAGTTGTCCTGCCTTCCCCTTTTCCCCCTCCAAAAATAAAAATTGATTTAAATAGGTCAACCTTATGTCTGAATTGTAAGAACTTTCCATCTTCCCCACAATTTTAACAGCATATTAAATTTTTAGACATTTAGCCATATTCCCAGCTCTCACATGTAATATTAGTAATATTTTCACACCCCTCTTTACCTCTTTTGGGGGGAGGGGGAGCTTTCATTTTATCTCCTCTGGAAGCTTCCATTGTATTGGTGAGTTCCCCAGCATTCAAAGAAAAGTGGAACCACCATGGCCACCATCACAAAGGACCTCATAATTAAAGTACTCCAACTTGTACCTGAAAAAGGATCTACTCTCCAGTGTACCTGAGAAGTGGTCTCACAACTTTTATGTGGAGACTTTGTCTAGCTTTAATTGTTAGGAAGTTTTTCATTACATCAGGCCTAAACCTGCCCTTTTAAACTTCTAATTCTTGCTCCTTCTTTTGGGACCAAGCATAACACGTCTAGTACTTTTTTCACATAATAATCCTTCAAATAGTTGAAGACCTATTATTATGTCCCTCCTAAGATTTCTTCTCAGCATTCCCATTTCTTAGTGACATGAAGAACCAGAGACATTTCACTATGCTGGTTATCATTCTTTGGGACACTCTTCCAGCTGTCTAGATCTTTCTTAAAATGTGACACCCAGAATTGAATTTAGTGCTTCCATGTGTGATCTGACCATGGCATGGTATAGATACATCAGGACTGTTTGCCTGATTATGGTTGGACACTGTCTCTCTGAAGGAGGCTTATAATCTTGGCTGCTCGATCCCCCTGTTGGTTTGTATACTAGGCCTCAATTCTTGGCATTTAAGAAGAGCAGTGTGACAAGATAGATCGCTGAGGGAAAGACATTTCAAAAACAGAAACCACATCCAAATATATATATATCGGACTTATGTAAAGGCTGATTTTTTTAACTTGTGCTGGGAGGTAAATTAATAGTTGGAAGTAAATGGTCATTTCCACTTAGAGAGAGGCACAAAATTATAGCTCTTGGGTTTTTTTTAAGTGTTTTTTTTTCCTCTTCCTTTCAGTATTTCTGAGATTTGAATGATTGATGTTGGATAGGAACTTTCAGCTTTGCTTCTTGGCAGTTTCTGTGTTTCTCAGTTCCTTGGAGTTTGTGAAGAAATAAAGACATTGGTGGGAACAAGGGTGAGGGAGACTTCTCTCTCAATTAGTAAGTTTTCTACACTTAAGAACTTTGAGGAATGAAGCTCTACTCCCTACTCCCTCCCCCAGCTTCTTACCACCATTTATATCTTTGGAAAAAAAGACAAGTGTTTCAGATTTCTTGCAAGTAACAATGGATGTCAGCCTTTCCTGTGGTTAAAGATGAATCGTGGGCGGCTAGGTGGCGCAGTGAATAGAGCACCGGCCCTGAAGTCAGGAGTACCTGAGTTCAAATCCGGCCTCAGACACTTAACACAAAAAACTAGCCGTGTGACCTTGGGCAAGTCACTTAACCCCAACTGCCCTCCAAAAAGCAAAAAAAACAAAACAAACAAACAAAAAAAAAGATGAATCATTAATTTGCCTTCCTGTCATGTATGTCATTGTCATTTTCACTTTTGCACCTAGGTTATGGAAACAGAGCGGATGATTTATTTGGTGACAGAATATGCTAGTGGAGGAGAAATATTTGGTAAGTACTTTGATTACATTCTTTGATCAAAAATTGTATTGAGTAAACTTGATACTCCCACCTTTGTCCCTTTAATGCAGATGTCACTTGACACTGGTCCCTTCGGTGTTGTCAGATTCTGTAGAGTCAGGTATTTTTGATTTATCCTGAAAAATCACTTTGTCAGCCTCCCAATATCTCCCTGAGAATGGAGTTTAGGTCTTTCAGTCAGTTTTTGGCAGTCTGGGTTAAAGACATCCAAAACCAAACACACATTCCAACAGGCTGCTGAGAGCACTTCCTACTGACGTGTGCACTTGTGCATGTGAGTGCATGCTCAAATGGGGGTGGAGGAGAGAGGGATGAGGAGATGGAGAAGAGGCCAAGGGAGAGAATATATGAATGAGAATGAGAGACTGGAAGCAGTCAATCTCAGAAACATTTAGCTATGTTATATTTAAACAGAAAGCCATATTCTGTACCATGTGTTCACAGTTTTCCTTGACTCTTGCTAATTTTCAAGATTTTTTTTCCCCTTAGCAACTGTTTTCCTTCCTCACAATGAGGCTTTCCCCAGTTATTTCAGTGACACTGTCACAAAGGGATGTTGTGCACTACTAGCTCAGAAATAAACAGGAGACTGTGATCGAGGAAAGTCTCATTTTTTTGAGGAGAAAGCTGTGACTAAACAAATATTTTTAACACCAGTAATAAGGAATAAAGGTGAAACAAGCAAAACTAGATTGTTATATCTTTTCTTTTTAGTGCATTCTTGGAAAAATTCTTCTTTGGTGTGTTAGATTTAAAAAAATTGTATTTTAGAGAGTTTTTGTTTTTGTTTGAATATATTTCTGTTAGTTTGTAGATCTAGGTAGCTTACCAGTTAAAACTATTTTAAGTGGTATGAATTTGAAAGAGGGATTTTCTTATTGGTAGCTGATTGTTTGTGGCTACAGGGACTATTAATTGTTTGCATTTCTCCCTAAGTTCTTATGGAGGAAGCTTTTACGTCTGAACTTCTTCATCATTTCCTTCTAGAGAAGGTAGCATCTTTTTGGCCTTATTTTAACTATCTTGTTATACTACCCTCTGCTATAATATCAAAATGAGAAAAGAAAGAGTTTAATACTTCAACACATAGCCAGATAGGAACAGTGGCCATACCTGTTTGCTTTTCTAACTTTTGTGGTGGCTAGGAAAGGCCTTTTTTTTTTTTTTTTTTTAAATATCTTATCCTTGTGCTTAGACTTTGGATTAATGCTGCCTGAATCCATTATCTCATTGTCAGGAGATGGATGGCATGTTTCATCATCAGTTCTCTGAAATTGTGATGGGTCATTTTGTTGCTTGGAGTTCTTAAATCTTTCAGAATTGTTTGTCTTTACATTGCTTTTGTTATCTTAGAAATTGTTCTGGTTTTGTTCACTTCACTATTATTTTATACACATCTTCCTTTTCCCATATCTTTCATTATTTCCTATGGTACAGTAGTTTCCAACTTTTGTCTCCATGAAAGAACTGCTATAAATGTTTTTTGTATATGTAAATGTTCTTTACTTTTTTCTTAGATCTCTTTGGGGTATAGGGCTAATAGTGATATTGCTGTGTCAAAGGGTGTTCACAGTTTAGTAACTTTTTGGACAAAGTTTCAAGTTACTTTCTAGAATGGTTAGACCTATTCTCACTTCCAATGAAAGTCCATTAATGTTCCTGTCTTCCTATAGCCCCTCAAGCATTTGTACTTTTTCTTTTTTGTCAACTTTGCTAATCTGATAGCTTCGAGGGGGAACCTCATTTGCATTAATTTCCATTTCTCTAATTAGGGATTTGGAACATTTTTTCATTTCTGTTGATAGTTTGAATTTCTTGCTTAGTAAATCAATTGTTTTTATCTTTGACCATTTATTAGTTTGGGAATGTCAGTCAGAGCCTTTATTACCATTTCCAAAATAAAGCAAAATACATTTTAACAGTTCTTTAATAAAGGATGAACTTTATATGTTTATTAGATTTATGTAGCACCTTTGTTCTGTAGATTGGATTAAAGAAGAAGTTTTCATCTATTATGAAATTCTTACTGCTAGTTAAACACTGATTGCTAGTGTGGAATTAGTTTGATTCATCATTTGTGTGATTCATCATTTGTTTATCAATTATACATTATTTGATATCTTTTATTTTGAGAGCTGACTAGAAGCACTTAATAGTAATCTATATAAATATTTTCAAATCTTCAGTCGTTGCTTCAGTAGTATAAAAGCCAAGGTTAGCATTCTATTAGGAGAGTGTCATTCATAAGACTTTCATTTATTCTGCTCTAGTCCACCTCTGTTGCTCAATCATGGCATGGTTCTTGTTGTGCCAACATGGAGCAATCTCTGGTAGATCCTACCAGGCAGGAGTGTCTTTGAATGTGGGCCCTGTGATGGATGAAATTCCTGTCTTTACTACAAATAGAAAAGTGAGGACAATATCTGCTCTTAAGGAGCTCACATTCTAAGTAGGGGAGAAGACACATAGAGTAGGGTTAACTTCTAAGGTAGACATGACAGGCAGGGGGTAGGACCCAGCAGATAAAACATTGCAGGACTGAGGGCAAGGCACCTTGGTGAACAGTGGCAGCAAACATGGTCACAGAACATTGCCTGTTGCGAGCAGAGGGAGTGACCCCAGTGGTTGGGGGGAAGAGGGGCTCTGGATTTCATCTGATGGAAGTGATGATGAAGGGAGTTGGCATGTGATAGACATGTGATAAGCACATGATAGAACTGAGATCACTTCAGACTGGACAAGGGAAGTCCTTGGACATCAGTCACCGAGTTGCCTAAAGGTTGGCTAATTTTTTGACCATAGCAACATTCAGGGACATCTTACTAAAGATTAAATGGGTTGTGATATGCATAATTGTAAGGGAAGAGGACATAGCCAAGCCAAATTACAAATCCTTGAAAGTACTGAAGAAGTACTTATTTTACACATTCTATAAGTCTTTTGTATAGTAGATTCTATTCAGGAATAAAATAAAAATATACAGTCCTTTCCCACAGTTGAGGAAATTTCCTTTACTAATTCAGTTCTGCCCTAAATATGTTTTGTAATTTATATAGAAAGTTTCCTAGGACTGGTCCAGCTATTCTGAAAAGCAGTGTGGAATTATACGCAAAGGGCTATAAAACTGTACATACCTTTTGATACAGTAATACCGCTGCTATATCCCAAAGAGATCAGTGAAAAAGGTAAAGGGCCCAAATGTACAAAATTATGTATAGTAGCTCTTTTTGTGCTGACCAAGATTTGGAAATTGAAGGGATGTCCAACAGTTGGGGAATGACTGAACAAGTTGTGATACATGATTGTGGTTGAATACTTTTATGCTGTAAGAAATGATGAGGGAGATGGTTTCCAAAAAAACTGAGAAGACTCACATGAACTGATGCATTGTGAAGTGAGCAGAACCAGAACATTGTACACAGTAATAGCAACATTATATGATGATCAACTGTGTATGACTTAGCTGCTCTAATCAATACAATGATCTACTGCTTTTTTTATTCTTTTTTAAACAACATGGCTAATGTGGATGCGTATAATAGCTACCATATTACTTGCCTTCTCAATAAATAGAAGAAGGGCTAGAAGGAAGGAGAGAATTTGGAACTGAAAATTTAAAAAATAGAATATTTTAAAAAATAGATGAAAAAGGTTTCCTCTGGCATTGAAAAGTTCAAGGGTTCAGAGTTACCCAGCCAGAGGCAGGACTCCTTATTATGAGGCAACTCTCTATCCACTAAAACACATTGCCTCTTACTGTCTAAATTAGGAGGTTGGCATCTCATATGCATGCCAACAGAAAGCAACTTATCCAGAAATTAAGGATAATGTAACACAGCTGAATCTATGTACAGAAGGATTCCAGTGAAGAACAGTGATCAGATTCAGGGGGTAATTATGCATTCTTATTTATGTTTTGCGATCACAAGACTTGAAAAAAGAAGAGGTTTGGAGAATGATACATACAAAGTTATATAAGAATGGAAAAGAACAAGTTGTATGTGAGGTACAGAGAAATTAGAAGCATAAAATGCCTCTTATGACTGCTATTTTTCTGGACCATATTTGTGATTTCATCAGAGCAGGGAGCTTCTCATTAACAAGCTCTTTTTACCATTTCTGATCTTTGCTTATTTTGGAAAATACTGGTCCCATCCCCCTCAGCTTTTATCCTGTACTTACAAAGTTGATTTCTTTTTAGTCCAAATGTAGAATTTTTACATTTCTCATCATTAAATTTCATCTTATTAGGTTCTTCTCATCATTTTGGCTTGTCAGAGATCTTTTTGTGACTGAATTTTTTCTTCTGTGTTAGTTATTCCTTCAAGTTTTGTCATCTACAAATTTGACAAAGCATGCCATTTATTCCTTTTTCTAGATCATTGTTTAAAAAAACCCAAACAAACCCAAAAACACAACACTGGGCTGAAGACAGATATGGGAGTCATCCTATTGAAGACAGAATAGAAATAACTGATACTTTTATAGCACTTGAATATTTGCAGTGTGCATTCTCATGTGAACCTCAAACAACCCTGTGAAATACTTAAAAGAATTTGTGTTATCTCCAGTTTATGGATCTCATTCCAAATTGACATTTACATCAACACCTGATTTACTGCTTTTACTGCTTTTTGGGTCCAGTTGCTCAACTATTTCTAAATATACTTAACTGCCTGTTATCTGGCCTGTGTCTTTTCATCTTTTCCATAGAGACTGTGAAAGATTGTCAGATATGTTGCTGAAAGCTAAGTAGATTATATAGGAGGCAGTGTTATTAATACAATGGGAAAAACACTGAATTTGGAGCCAGAGGATATGGGTTTGAATCCTGCTCTGCCATTTGCTACATGTGTCACCACAATTAAAGCACCTAACCTCTCTGAGCCTATTTTCCACTGTAAAATGATGGAGGTTGGAGTAGAGGATAAACTCAAAGGCCCTTTTGGGCTCTGTTCTGTCATTCTTTGATGACCCCATTCCCCCAGGTTGCTAGCCTACATGCCCTGGGCAAACATTTTTGTTAGCTTGGCTTGAGCTGTTCATGGTGAAGTCAGAAAGCTTTTATTGATCACTGCATCCCTTTCTGAGGGCTGGAATTTGCTGAGGGAAAAAAAAGTCAAACTCTCTCGGCTATCAATTGTACTCTACCTCTTACTGTAAACCAGGGCATTTACCCTTCCCCAGCCCTGTAGCACCTCCTCCATCTCCATGGTCTTTCATTGCCAGTAGATCAGCATTTTCCAGTTCTTTCATAACCCCAGTATATAGTTGATCTTGGCCTAATTAGTTGAATTTATTGAGCACAACTCAGTCCAACCATCTTGTCACTTATCTTGGGTTTCTTATTACCTACAACCATTTAAAAAAATTCTTGTGTTGTCCAAAGATCATTTCCCTTGCCAGGAAATACAAAGGGTAGTAAGAAGTAATTAATTCAGACCTTCCTTTTCTCCTCCATTCCCTGGATAACTATTATTTCCTGTACTTTGAACCTTGGTCCTGTCTCTTTTGATCCACTTGTTCTTATCACTTTAGCTTATAAAATTTTTTGATTGTCCTTAGCATTCATTTCCAGTCTCAGTTTGTTTGCTGGCTTTAGCGTTTCTGATATAATTTGTATTTTAGTTTCTCTTTCATAACATGTTCCTAAATACATTTTTGCCTTGGAAAGAAACCTATTTGTCTCAGTAATCGTTTTGCATAAATCATTTTGTATAAAAACATGTTAAAAGTAATGCACGCAAAACATTTTTTCTGTTGAAAAATTTAGTTCATTGGGATAATTTATTACCAGCATGTTTTATATTATCAAAAGCTAACTATGGAAATATGGGCATATTAAAGCATAAATGAAAATGAGAAACTGATTAATTCATTTCCAACTCGGGTAATAACGTTCAACTTCCATAGGTGATTTCAGAAGCCCTAGTATTTTATCAAAAGAATATTTCCTGAGTAGCAGGCAAGCAGGAATATTGTCTAAAGTTTTAAAAATTCTTATGAAGGGATTTAGTGTCTAAGTATTTGTGTTTTTAACCATTTGTATTGTTAGCATTTTCAGATGTATTTTCTTCTGATGCCATGAGCATTGTGCTTTTGGTATAGCTAAGGACCAAGATTCCATTTCAGATGTACTATATGTCTGTGCCACTCAAGCTACTCAAATGTTGATCGAAGATGGTTTCTCTAGCTTTTCTCTAAGGGTTTATTTATAGAACTGAAGACCCTTAATTAACATTCAGTGCCACTAGAACAGTTTTTCATCATTCACATAAAACCTGTTGTGAAGACCTATTAGAGTTCTGCTTTCTTTCCGCTTTTCAAACTCTCCTGTTTTTTGTTCTTTTAAAAAAATATTTGTTAATTCATTTGTTCAGTGCTTAAAAATCACTTTTTGAACTTCTCTTTATCAGTTTATTATTTTATCTGGACAATCCATACATCTCTTCCTAAGAAAAACAGGGCTTCCAGGTTATCATCACTTCTCTGCTAGAATTTCCGTTCTCAGAAGTATCTATTCATCCTGTCAGCTCCAGTTGGATTTAAAACTGAAAGTGCCACATAACAGGGTTAATACTGCTATTATATTAAGGGAGCAAACTTCCTCTCAGTGGTAGCGAGTGAAGGGCGTGTGGCTCTGGCTTGTCATCATGGCAACTGAGACCGAGGCTGGGGAACCCGGGAAGGGGAAGCCCTTTAAGCTTCTAGGTATTTTAGATGTCCAAAATGTACCCTGTGCACGAGACTCTGCCCTCTATGGCTCATTAGGATCTGTTGTAGCTGGCTTTGGACATTTTTTGTTTACTAGTAAACTTAGAAGATCTTGTGACATTGCAGTAGCAGTGTTTATTTTGGGAACTTTAGGATGCTGGTTTCCTTGTAGATATAATTATGCAAAGCAGAGAATCCAGCAAAGAATTGTCCAAGAAGGAATAAAAAACAAGATTTTTGTTTGAAAACACCCACCTTGATCCTGAAAGAAAACAAATCAGCACCAAAAGCAGCAGCTCTTAATCTATGCCAGAAGGCTAAGGTTCAACTAATGCCTTCTTTGAAATCATGGATTATGAACAAAGTTGATCAGCTGTAGAAACGTTCAATAGAGACACTTGAAAAAAATGGAGATTTTATTTTAAAAATATCTGAAGTGTATAAAAGTGGTTAACATTTCATTGTCTATCACTGTGAATGTCAAACTTTTCTGATAGTGCAACTCAATCTAGAATTGTGACAGTGAATAAATTAAAAAATAAGAAAAAAAGAGAGCAAACGTACTTTCCAAAGCAGACATACTCACCAAAGAAATATTGATGATTAGCATTTTTTTTTGTGGGTATTAAAGATTCCCAGCAGTTTTTTTCTCTTGATTTTCTTTGGTTAATTCAGTTTCTCTACCCAAAGAACCAAAATTGGTTCCAGAAAAAGAAAACTATAATCCTAATGTCCTAGTCAGAAATACTTGGTGTGAAAATGATGTATATGAGGATTATTTGCACAATTTATATTTCCTTGTGTTTTATCAGACTTTGGCAGGTTGAATGTGTTTACTATATTTAAGGTAACTTAAATTTATTTTTGTGGCCTTTTTTTTTTTTAAATTTTAATTTATTTTCTTGGTTACATCATTCATTTCCATAAGGTTTTGAGTTACAAATTTTTTCCCCTTTTTGTCCCTACCCCCCAGCCC
>CM053596.1:101156749-101178192 GCA_028646575.1 Pseudocheirus occidentalis
TGTAGTGGTGGTTCCCCACCGGATGCCCCAGGGCCTGAGCTAGGTTTCTGCCGGGGGTCTCAGACTGCTGCGAAGAGCCTCGCCTGCTGCGCTGCCTGTAGCAACAGATGTGCTTTCAGTCTTGTGGAGAGTTTTGGAGCTTGAAAATCTGTTTAGCGTCCCATTTTATGAGGTTTTTAGCGTGTTTGTGTGGGAGTTGTGGTGCTTTGCTGCTTCTAACTGCCATCTTGGCTCCGCCCCCCCAAAGTAATGTTTCTTAAGTAAAGATCTGACCACTCAACTCCCCTAGTTATGAGGCAGCTAGATGGGGCAGTGAATCGAGGGCTGGCTTCTGGAGTCACGATGACCTGAATTCAAAATCTAGCTTCAGACATTTACTAATTGTGTGATTCTGGGCAAGTCATTTAACTCTACCTTAGTTTCCTCAACTGTAAAATGGAGATAATGTCAGATTCAAATGAAATAATATTTAAAAAGTGCTTAGCGCAATGTCTGGCACAGGTTAGGTGCTTAATAAATGCTTGATTCCTTAATCAACTCCAGTGGCTTCCTCTTACCTCTAAGACAAAATATAAAATTCTCTTTTTTTGTTGGTCTTTTTGGAGGTGGGGAAGGCAGGGCAATTAGGGTTAAGTGACTTGTCCAAGGTCACACAGCTAGTATGTGTGTCAAGTGTCTGAGACTGGATTTGAACTCAAGTCTTCCTGATTCCGGGGCCGATGCTCTACTCACTGCACCTTCTAGCTGCCCCTAAAATTCTGTCTTGAAGTCCTTCACAGTGAGATCCCAGCCTGTCTTTCTAACCTCATTGTACAGTGCTCCTCCTTCTACACTCTGTGTTCCAGACAAACTGTTCTTCTCTTTGTTGCTCACCAGTTAGATTTCAGCTCCCTACTCCATGCCTTTGCACTGTCTGTCCTGAATGCCTAGACTGCCCTCCTTCCTTGCCCTTGCCTCTGCATATCCCTCTCTTCCTTTAAGATGCAACTGAAGCACCATCTTCTGTGTGAAATCTGTGATGATTCCCCCAACTGCTAGTGTCTGCCTTTCCAAACTATCTTGCTTTCAACTACTTTTATATAGTTGTATTTATTAACTTTTTTGGGGGGAGTGGTGGAGGGGGGAAAGGCAAAGCAGTTAGGGTTAAGTGACTTGCCCAACATCACATAGCTATGTGTGTCAAGTGTCCAAGGCCAGATTTGAACTCAGGTCCTCCTGATTCGAGGGCCAGTGCTCTATTCACATAGCCACCTAGCTGCCCGATGTATTTATTAATTTTATATTTAAGCTGTGTTTATATGTACTTGTCACTTCTAGTAGAATGTGAATTTATTGCAAATAGGGGTGGTTTCAATCTTTGCAATTATAACCCCAGGTCCTAGCACAGTAGCTAGCATGTAATAGGGGCTTAATAAATGCTTGTTCCTGGGTTGGCTAGGTGGCACAGTGAATAGACCACTGGCCTTGGAATCAGGAGGACCTGAGTTCAAATCTGTCTCAGACATTTAACACTTGCCAGCAGTGTGACCTTGGGCAAGTCACTTAATCACAATTGCCCTGCCTTCCCCCCTCCAAAAAAGCCAAAAAAAAAAATGCTTGTTACTTTATTGATAAGTAAATGCAAAGTATATATAAAGTAATTTTGGGGTGAGGAGAATTGGGTGAGTGCTAATTAGAATTTATTAAACTTCATTTAAAAAGAGTAAAATCTGACAGATTTTAACATGACCCAGGGGTATATGGTATTTCTTTCTGGAGAATTTTATTGTCTTTTAGGAGCAGATCTGACACTACTTTATTTTGATAAATTTTTAGGGTTTTTTTTTTTTCAACAAATTATTTAACAAATACATAGTAGAATGTGAAAAAGAGGACTGTCCACAAGACTGAAGGTTTCTATTATGTATAGCTTGCTTTTCTTTTTAAGTATATAAGATCAGCTTGGAGCTTTTGGAGTTCTCCTTTGGCCCTGTACTTTAGATGGCTACATAGATGAAGGAACTGAAACCACCTATTTGAATGAATGAAGTAAAGCATTTCTTTTGATCGAATCACTGAAATTTCATCTCTGTCCCATGTTAATTCTTGAAGCAGTCAGTATTGTGCAAATTTAGTATGCTACTGAAAGGTATCAGCAGTAACCTTACATTTCATTTTTGAGTCAGTTTACCATCTTGAAACAAAGGCTGATAAAAGTTTTTAAATGACCACATCATTTGTGATTGTATTGTCTACAGTTCACAGAACCATGAATATTCGGGTTTTTTGTTGTAAGTGGAGTATTGTAGTAGTGTAAACTCTTTTAGTTCACGGTACAGATTTTTGACCAGTTTCATAAAAGTGAACTTAAGTACCTTTTCCAGATAATAAGTTTAGTCCATGGTAAATGAGAACTACTGCTGTTTAGTATTGCCTTTAGTAAACTAGTAGCTTAGTTTAAGATTCTATCTCCTCATGCAACTGGCAAAATCATTATTTCTCCATAAAAACTTTCCATTTGGGTTTTGTTTTCGTCCTCTTTTCTTACTTTGTTTATCCTGTTATCTATATTGAGGGTATAAAATGAAAGTTAATACATTCATTTCCCAGAGCATTTCTTTCCTAGTCATTGTGGATAATTTAGTTAAATTACAACAATTAGTGTTTGAGTCCCTCTGGTATGTACCTGTTGGGGAGGTATGCTGTCTCATTCATTTGTGGTACCCCCTTTCAATTGCACAGGCCACGCAGATGTTTTCTGGGGCCAAAACTGGGTTGGTGTCTGATGTAAGGAGAGAGCAGCAGGAGCTCAGGAGGCAGGACCAAGAAACCAAACATTTGGAAGGTAAAAACTTGGAGACCAGTAGGCTAATCCAAGCTCATGGAGCTTCTTAGTCATCCTTTGGTCTGTTAACTGATGTAGGATTTAAGCTCTAGCTTTTATTACATTATTTGAACCATTCATTGGGTCCAAGTGATTCTTTTCCTTCTTTTCCATGATATAATTTCCTAGTTCTGTAGCTGACAAAGATCTATAGCTTGGGTGGTAGTCTGTGGTCCAAGTATAAAGTTATTCCCTCTCTAGCTTCAGGGCCCTGAGCTTTTACTTTTCCCTTTTAAAATTAGGACATTTTTCCTCTCTTCACAATTCTTCAGGAAATTTTGATTTTGATACTTGTTTAGATTGAAAAGGAAAAAAAAATCCCTGAAATTGTCCTTTGCATCTTTTTTAGCTGAATTCCAAAATGCTGAAACCATTTTTCGAGATAAGTCTGGACGCAAGAGGGACCTGAAGCTGGAACGATTAGAGCAACGGCGAAAAGAAGAGGAGGAGTCAGAGAAAAATGAGCAGTATGCTCAGTGGGGAAAAGGGTAAGAGAGACACTGAAAGTATTTAAGCTTTGGGTTACGCTATAGAGATTAGATAGAGCCAGTTTTACTGTTCTCCTGACAGGTGGGTTATTAGCAGCTACATCTCCTATCTTCAAGTATGTTGGGAACAAGGCAGCATTTTGAATTTCATTGGTTGTTAGAAGACATGCTCCAAGTAGAGTAGGGTCTTTCCATGCTCATTTAGGATCAGGAATGGCAGACAGTCTAAGAAAGATTCTTGCTTTTCTTTATTCAGCCTTGCCCAGAGTCGGCAGCAGCAACAGAACATGGAGGACGCAATAAAGGAGATGCAGAAGCCACTGGCCCGCTACATCAATGATGAAGATCTGGATCAGATGCTCAGAGAGCAGGAGAGAGAGGGTGACCCCATGGCTAACTTCATTAAGAAGAAAAAGGCCAAGGAGAACAAAGACAAGAAAGGTGAGGCTTCCTAAGGCATGGAGGGGAGAGAACAGATTATGTGATGAGAATCATTTCAGAGTAGTGGGAGCCAAGACTGTCAGTGGTATGTCCTCATTTTTAAAGGTCAGCTATAAACCTAACTATTCACTGGTTACTGGTGATGGTTTTGCATACATAGTGGTGACATGACTTAAAGTTATCTCCTTTGATATGTTTGGTCTCTAGCCCAGGACATCTCATCATATGGATTCCATTAGACACAGATTGCTGCACAGAAATGTTTTCTTTATAGGACAGGCTGCATGGTATCGTGAAAGGGGCCCTGGGATTTTGGAGTCAGACCTGAGTTTGAATTCTAGCCCTAGAATTCAGTAGCCATGTAACCCTGGGCATGTCCTTGCTGAGCTTCAGTATTATGAAACTTGCCCTACCTACCTATCTCACAGAGCTGAGGAAAATGACTTTTTTTTGCTTTGGAGGCGGGAAGGCAGGGCAATTGGGGTTTAGTGACTTGCCCAGGGTTTCATGGCTAGCAAGTGTTAAGTGTCTGAGGCCAGATTTGAGCTCAGGTCCTTCTGACTCCAGGGTCAGTGCTCTATTCACTGCATCACCTAGCCACCCTAGAAGATGATTTGTTAAACCTTAAAAGTATTTTATAAAAGAGATATTGTTTTTCTTCACTATTGGTAACAGCTCTGGGGGTTGGAATGAAATTGTGACTAATCCTCCCTTGTTTTTTCTTTAGAAAAGCCTCGTTACAATGGCCCTGCACCTCCTCTCAACAGATTCAACATCTGGCCTGGGTATCGCTGGGATGGTGTGGACAGGTAAACCTGTGTGTTGATTATTCAACGTCCACTAGGTTGTCTGTTTTTTCCTGCTACTCAGTTCAAGTTGACCTTAGCTTAATTGGCTTTATCTTTTTTCAAGAGACTCTATAGCAGAGTGGATAGAGTTAGCCTTGAAGCCTAAAAAAAACTTGGGTTAGATACATACTAGCTATGTGACCCTGAGCAAGTCACTTAAATGAACCTTTCAGGGCTTTAGGCAACTCTCGAGACTGTAAGTTGCAGAGAAGATGCCACCCTGCATTGGTAGAGGAAGTTTCCTCATCTGGAAATTTTCTACCTAGGTGAAATCACAGGTCCTGTCCTAGTTTGTCATCTTTTAATACACCCTGTCTCTTACTCTGTTCCAGCTACACATTTGTATCCCAAGTGCTTAGCACAGTTCTTTTTTTTTTTTTCACATTAAACATTAGTCAAGTTGTAAAGAGGGATTATAACCAATGGAGTGAACAATGAGAAAGAAGAAATAAAACAAAATAAAAAAGAGAGAGAGCAAGTGGTTTGCTTCAGTCTATATTTAGACTCTATAGTTCTTTCTCTGGATGTGGACATCTCTTTGCAGAGTCTTTTGGAGTTGTCTTATAACCTAGCATTGCTGAGAGGAGCCCAGTCTATCAAAGTTAGTCATCACACATACGATGTGTCTGTAATTTTGTACAAAGCTCTTCTGGTTCTGCTCTCCTCACTCAGCCTCAGTTTATATAAGAAAAAAATTATAATAATATAATATATTATATAGACTATAATATGTTATATTATCATATTAATAACATAATAACCAGGTTATTATGAAGTCCGTCTGCTTATTTCTTATAGAACAATAGTATTCCATTACATTAATTCATATGAATCATGTATTTTTAAAAATATGTACTTATGGTGTTGCATGTGTCTGTACTGTATTTTCCCTTTAAATTATATATAACTTGTTTAGCCATCCCTCAGTTGATGAGCATCCCCTTGATTTCCAAATCTTTGCAATTAGCATATAGTCCTTAAAAAAATCTGTCTCTTTCTCTATCCCTCCTCCTTCCTCCCTTGCTTTCTCCCTTGCTTCCTCCCTTCCAACAATACCTGCTTTCTACCTCCAGCTTTCAAAATTATCATCCCCTACTCTTGGAATACATCCTTTTTTCTTCTTCTAAACACTCTTGTTTTGTGGTGAAACATGAAGAGAACTACAAATTTCCTGCTTTCTGTATCTGATCATTATCTATAATGCTTTCTGGACACTTTTCCTGCCACTAACCAAACATTTGGGAAGAGCCTCTTTTTTAGTCATGGCTGCCTTGGTCTTTGTAGTGAATGACATTTTGCTTAACCACCAGTTTAAAGGTTAAGCAGTGACTTTGCTACAGGTGTGAGAGGAGTAATTTTAGAGCACAAAACATACAGAGACAGACAAATGACAGATATACAGCACAGTCTCAGGTTTTGTTCTCCCCCTTCCTTTAGTTAGCATTAGCTCTTCCTGCTCCTAGGACAATGACAGGTACTTCTCTTTGATCCACTAAGGAAGAAAGACCCTTTCTGGGTGATTCAATGGGCATATTCCTTGAGTTGTTTTGGCCCCCTTACAACCTGAACTAGTTGTTCTTTCCCCTTAACTTTCAAGCTCAGAAATCTCCCTGAATTAGCTCTCTGTTAGTGGCCAGCTTATCTTAACTTTCCTAGTAGATTCTTTTCTTCCTGGTTCTCACTTGTTCCTAGATCTCTCATATTTACTTTACTTTGGTTATTCATGCTGCTTCTAATCTATCATTTATTCTGTTTCCTGTCAATTTCAGACCCATCACAACTAGACTTTACAAAGGCCCTTTGTTATCATAGGTTATACATGTGACATAGGAAAAGAGGGTACGCTGAATATACTGATGATTGGAATGGAGAAATGGAGTCATTACAAGCTCACCCATATATAGGTTTCTTTTATCAGCTTTACTTCATTTTACTCATTTCAACTTTTTCTACATCACATGTCTTTATAGGTTTCTGTACAGCAATTTAATCTTTTTTTTTTTTTAAAATACATGCTTATGGTGTTGCATGTGTCTGTACTGTATTTTCCCTTTAAATTATAAAGTCTTTTAAGGGGTCAGGATCTATCTTTTCCTTTCTGTGGGTTTCTCCCTAGAATGACCTGTTCAGGTTCCTGCACCTAATATATACTGTTAATTACTGTGGTATCTCTTCTACTTTCAGGTCCAATGGCTTTGAGGAGAAGCGTTTTGCCCGACTTGCCGGCAAGAAAGCTGTTGATGAACTTGCCTATAAATGGAGCGTTGAGGATATGTAGCTCTTGTAACTAAATAATGGCTGTAGGTTCTTATGGTGGGCAAAGGACAGATAAGACAGCCAGGCAGGGCCCGGGCTAACAGTTTATACTGACCAGCCATTCATGGTTGTCACCAGTGACCCTGGGAGGGAGCTTAGTCTTTTGATATCTGGTTGGGGAGGGCACCATGACCCAGGGAAATGTCCGTATTCCTCAACCATTCACACAACTGCTTCTGCTGTCTTTTAAGTGACACATGCACCACTGAGAGTCATACAAGTGCCCCAGAGTTCATTCTGGATTGTTTTTTTTTTCTAACAAATATACATCTATTTTTGTAACCATTTTCTTTCTGTGTTCTATTTTCTTAAGGATTCTAAAACAATTGGTTCTCCCTTCTAGTGGGCCGTGTGTTTGTGTTTCACGTATCTAGAAAATAGGTGGCAGGGGCTTTCTCAGGGTTAAGTGAGGGTTAGAAGTGGATCAAGAAGCAGAAGTCAGCTTGGATGGTTTTGGCGCACTGCTCACTTTTCATACTCCTGAAGAATGACCGTCTGGCCATTGCTCAGCGATTTGAATCAGTTCCTGCGTTTGTGAGAAAAAGGGACTCTTATTCTTCACTTGAAACATGTTAGATGGAATCATTGCCAAACTAGGGCTCATCCTCCCCATCCTCATCTTAACTCTGGCCAAGAATTGTCAAAGAGAAGCCTAGGCTCAGAGCTCGTAGGTAAGAGGCAGGGGAGAATGGTTGATTCTTGCTTGGAAAACATTTGGGAAAAGGGTCTGAATTATTCAGAGCATAATGTTTCTCAAACCTTAGAATTTCTTTCTCTAGGGTGTTTATGAAAATACACAGAAAACACTTTTGAGAAATGTTTGGTCATTTTGTAAGCTGTTCTGTGTGCCAGTCTCTTTTCTTGAGTAGCAGTTGGCAGTAGGTCTAGTCACTGCCATATTCCCCCCTTTCCTCATAGCTCGGTTTTGTTTGATCAGGAATCTCTGGTTTTAGATTTACTTTTTTCTTCAGGACCTTCCACCATTTACCTTGCCAGGAAATACTTAATGACTGCTTCACTGGCATATGTCAAAATATACCACTAATTGGCATGAAAAGGGGAGATATCATTTGTTTTTGCAGGGACTGGCCTGGAGGGGAAACAGATACACTGCTCTGTTACTGTTGATTTATGTGCTTAGTCCATATTATTTTAAATTTATGAGCTTTTCTATTTCTCTGCCCATAAGTGTTTAGGGACACCACAGACTTAGGGGAATGATACTTCTAGGTTTGACCTGCTAATAACAGGCTGTGTGATTTTATTACTTGGAACTGGAATGCACTGTTATTTTACCTTATAGTACTTGGGGAGGCATGATCTGAGGTCTTTCTAAATGGTAGGAATGAATATTGTCCAGCGATGTTCTTCTCCTTCCTCTACCCCCAATTTAAATAGTTTGTGTTAGATACTCATAACATTATGTAATGACCTAGACTTTGGTGGTAGGACCCCTGAGACAACTTAGATCCAAGGAGGGATGAAGAACGTTCCATTCTTGTGTTGTAAAAGATCTTTGTGGGAAGAACAGATCGTTTTATCAGTCAGATCAAGAGTCATGGTAGCTACAGAAACCTTTTCTATTAAAGGAAAAAATTTTAATCAGTTTTAGAACCTCTTTCCCTATTCTGTCTCAGTAACTCTTTGATAAAATTACCTAACACCAATTAAACAGTAGGAAGGAACATGGTCTGGACAGAATGTAATTGGTGACTTATTGTGTCCTTGGTCAATGCCACTCCAGATAATGCCACTCTGGTTCTGGGTTTATTCCTTTTTCCCAGAAGAAGGTTGTATTCAAAGCTCTCAGGTGGTGAAAATCCTTATTTTCTGAGTATAAAACTGGCAGAAGACCGCCTCTTGAGCCATAGATAGTTTGCTTATCTGAGTTGAGTTGTGGTCTCTGTGTTTGTTGTTTCTGTGTCCTGGTTTTGCATCAGATGAGTGTGTGGTGGACAGCTGGGCAACTGAAGTGGCCTGCAAGAATAGTCCAAAAAACCATAAGTCTGGGTTTGGGAGTTGACCCACGTCTATCCTGGGAATACTGGCTCTCTCTATGACATACCAACCCCTTCAGTGTATATAAAGTTGACTTGTTAAGCCCTTGCTTTTTACCTGTATGCATCCCTGTACACAGTGGAGAAGTTATGGTTTCCCTCGATCCTGATGCTGCTGCTTTTGGATTTGAATAACTTCACCTTCTTGGCAATTGTAGGCGTGAAAGTGCTTTTGGTGGTGGTTTGGTTTTCAAATGGCAGCTAGGAATCCAAGTTATTGGGAAGAGAAAAAAGAAGATATTCAGCTGGAGTAGTTGGAGTGGGAGAAGGTGAAATCTTACTTCTCCAGCAGCCAGCAAGGACCATCACCTACTCAGAGGTTGTGAGAAATTATTCTACTGCAAGGGAAGGAGAACAGTGGTGAAAATATGCTATCTAGACCCTTTTCCCACTTTTGCTATCTCCCCATCATCAGTAGGGCCTATCATCTGGGATTTTTTTTCCCTCCAGCAGAAAAGAAAAAATTAAGTGTAGAAAGGCTAAGTAATGTTACCAAGATAATGTAGCAAATCAAGGGTAGAGATTAGTCTCCTGTATCCTAGACCAAGTATCAGAGTGTGAACTGAGGAAGGAATCCAAGGGGTCAGTCCTTTCTCTCTTGCCTGCCTACTTACAACAGGCTTAAGGTAGGTCCTATCATGGACATCTCCATGGTGGATCTGAGGTTGGGCTCCCCAGTTTTGGAAGAATTGCTTGTTGGTGGTAACATCTTGAAACTTTGCTTCAGGAACTCTGAATATGCTGGTGGGCTGCTTGCTTGTGGCTACTTTTATTGTTTTGAAAGGTGGTGGGAAAGAGACCTAGAAAGAGCAGAGGGGCAGAAAAGGTAGCACTTGAGTTATAGGAAATCAGTGTCAGGATTCCCAGAAATTAGTGGGTTGAGGTAAACTTGGGCAATAGATTTTTGTACTCCACTGGTGTTATAAGATCCTGTGCTGGTGGCCACTTTGCATAGGGTGTAACCTGATTACCTTGGTCACTGTGGAGTCATCAAACTTGGCATTGCTGTTTCTGACCATATTGGTAAGCTCGTCCTGCAGGCGCACAAGTTTTGGTTGCTGATAGTTGCTTGGATCCCAGCCATCGTAGGCTTCCTTATGTACAGTACGAAAGTCTCTGTTATGCATGGAGAAAAATGCAAATACAGATAGAATGAGCAGTACCTGGGAACCATCCCAGGTGTAGCAAATCTGAGGCCTTGTCATTTCCTTTGTCTATAATTTCTGAGTGTTTGCCTAGGCTTTTATAGTCCTCATAAGATATTTCAGGTTTGTTTTTCTTTTACCATATTTGCTCATCATAAATTCAGCAAAGAAGGGGCAATGCTAAGGAAGGGGGGTTGAGGGGAGGATCCCTAGAAACCCCAGCTAGGCAACTAGGAGTCCCTTACTATGGCTCCAAAAAGGTAACCTGAGGAAATAGTTGAACATGGTGATGGGAATGGCAGATTTTTCTTCCCATCAGGTATGAAGAGTCATTTCAGGGTGGAGACTGTTTTTTACCTATATACTTGAAGTGTTGTAATCCCTGGGTACTCTGGGAGGAACTGACTTGGGGTCCAAATGGGCTTCTGATTTTTCATCCATGGGTAAGAAGCACATGGAGAACTATCCTGAGCTCCAGTGTGGGAATCAGTTGCCAAGGGGAGTAAAGGTGGGGCAAAATTTGGGGCAAGAATGATATATCCTCCTAGATATCAGAAACTGGGAAGAGGCAGGGCAGTTTTTTGATTGTTGTTTGAGGAAGGCCAACCGTTTCCTGCCTTTTGGCACAAGTTTTTGAAATGATTTCTTTCATGTAAGTATTGGAGTTTTGCCCTTAATTTGAAGAGCATCTAGAATGTTTCTTTTAACATGTTTGAGGTGAGAGGCCTCAAAAAAAAGTGAAATTATAAAGGAACTCAAGATGCTAAAAAGGCCATTAACCCACTCTGCCCTTGCCTCCCTATTTTTGAGGCTAATGAATATTTCTTTTGGCTAACTTCACTGTGAAGGGCAGTGCTCTTTCTTTTCCCAATCCTAAAGCTACCCTTGTGTTCACAGGTTACTACTTGAGATGCAGTAGTACCTTATGAAGTAGGCAGGGCAGTTTGAATGTGGATAAGACCATAGGTCAGAGTTTAGAAGTTGCTCTGGTACCTAGTTAGACAGCCTGTATAACTCAGGTATTCCAGTGGTGCGACTTTCCTTCTTTGAATTCGAACTGGAAAAGCTTGCTGTCCAGAGGGTGGGGGAGAGAAGAATACTTGGTTGGTGGTAAGCATGGTGTGGTTACCTGATGGCAAAAAGAACAAGTACAGAGGGGCCTTGTGAGGGATGGTATCACACAATAGTGTAGTGCCAACTCAGCATTCACAGAGCCTGTGGCAGCTATGAATATGCAGTGTAATTCTGAATTGTAAAATATAACAGATTGTCCACATGGAAGACAGAACCAAAACATTTAAACACCAGAAAGTTGAATCCCAGCACCAGAAAGCCAGATCTATCATAGCAACAAAGAAATCTATACACAATAACAACACCACCATCACCAAGCCTTCCCCCTGCCAGGACCTTCCCACACACCAACACTTACAACTAGCTGCCTGCTTCCTCTCCCTCAGCTCTAACTACTCTGACTCATTTCCTGTTCCACCTGTTTAGCAAATTCCTCCTATCACAGATTCCATGTGATTACATTTAGCCTATTAAGGGGTAGGCAAGATCTTCAAATTTCCATTACCATTACAGATAGCCTGGAAAGACAGGCCCTTCTGGGGCCTTTCTTTCCTTATCCCCATACCTCAGGTCCCTTGTGTGTAATGGGTATATAAGTCTAGGCAGGCTAATACTGCCTCCTACTCATGTCTTCAGTCCATTCCAGTAGGCATTAATTAAACAGAGCGTTGTACTAGGTGCTGGGGAAGCAAAGACAAGAAGAAAAATAATCACTGCTCCTAAGGAACTCTTTCTCAAATCAAAACTGAAGAGTCCTAGTTTAGAATTTGAAGTCTTCTGTTCCTTGGTGCTCTTCTGAGTTTTCAGAGTGGTTGGCACCTAAGTGATAACCATATAACGTGGGAAAGAAAACAGTATGAGGCTGTTTGGTTGTAACTGAGGGCCTCTCAGGGTTACCTAACTGACTTTGGTTAATGTTCTTTCTCTAGTTGTTAGGACCCATATTTTTATTTTTGCTGGGGAGTAAGTATGTTGCTGTGGGCTATTTAGGAACTGAGGGATCAGGCCCTGCTTGGTAAAGGGAGTTGTTTGTCCTTTATTATCCTAACTCTCATTTCCTCTTGGGATAGTCTCACCTGGTTGGATAGGTCTTTTCATGTGGCTGGTCCCAGGCATAATTTTCCAGGGCTTGAAATTGTCTTGGTGGTTTGTGTTGATGTGGTTATAATACTCAGACTCAAATTGCTGGCCAAAGCAGAAGCCTGAGGAGGAAGGGGTCAGAGACTCAGCCCAAGGAAGGATTGTAGGTGATGCTGAGTATCTTCTGGTGAGATCTCTGAGGGTGAGGCCACCTTCTGCAAAATAAACTCTTGCTGTCTGTGGAGTAACCCAGTCTGAGGAGCATGATGAAGGCCTCAATTTTTCCCCTTCCCCAGTTATTTTTTCCTTAGGTTTAAAAAAAAGTCCTATTGATACCCTTTTTTTTTTTTTTTTTACATCACAATAATTTCTGGATACATCTCCCTTAACTCCTCCCTTGAAGCAAAAACAGTTAAGCAAAACCAACTGACACAGTGACCACTTCTGAAAGTGTAGGTAGCATTCCGCACCTCCCTGGTTAGTATGACAACAGTGGAATAAGGGAAGTCAGTGGGGATAGTTCCTGGAGTGATGAAGGATTCCCCCACAGCTGAAGTGAAGGTAGGAGCACAGAATTAGTTGATTGTGTTTGTCCTACCGCTGCCAGGTTCAGGTGTTGTTCTCTTTGTTCTGATCTTACCAGGATAAGGGGGGGGACCATAGCTTCCTCTTAAGTTATGTTTGGACCTGAGTCTTTGAAGTGGGGTACAGAAGCAGAAAAAGGTACTTTCCCACCTTTCTGAAAGAGAATATCTAGGGTAGGGGTTTCCTAGCCCACCCAAAAGATGCCAGGCCATCATTTATAACCTTAGTTATGGGGCATTGAAGCTCTTTTAGACTGAATCAAGCTACCTGTAGCCCACCCCAAATCCTCAGGGAATCTGGTGCTTCCTCGCATTTAAGGGACTGGGGGAGGCAAGAGTTCTCTATCAGCTAGAAGCTCAAGCAGTTTCTTGTGTCAGAAGAGCAGTGCTGATTGGGGGAATGGCTTACTTTGAGAGTAGCCTACAAGAAGTGCCTCATTTTGAGACAGGCAGGACTGTAGCACGAGGGGACTCCATCTCAGTTCTGGCAGAAGTTAAGTAGTCCTTGGGTTTCCAGTAGGGGCAGAGGAAGATAGCAATGACTGGGAGTACCAAGGTATGAAGTGTATGTGTATGTGATACTATGGAACTTTTCAGACCAAGCAATCCTATAATGGGGGTTGAGAATCCCACCACTGTTTTAGAATTTGGCAACCTTGGCTGCCAAGGGAGCTAAGTTTTTTGATAAGTTAGATGTTGGCACTTGTGGATGTAAGGTATGTTGTATTGTTAGACAAGCTGTCCACATCCTTCGAAGAGAGAGAAGGGGTTTTAATTAGACAATTTACTAGGACTGACCTGTGTAGGTTAAGACATGCCTACTTAATCCTCTCCTTAGATAATAATACCTAGGATCATATATGTAGAGCAAGGAGAGATCTTAGAAATCTTCTAGTCCTGTTCTTAATACCCCCCCCCCATTTTTATGAAGAAACTAATACCCTTGTCCTCTGAATTGAAATCCATTGCTTTTCCTACTGTACCACTTCTTTCAGGCCCATTTGTAACCTGTCCTGTAGCACTTGGGTATTACTAGAATCTCAGAGTTGGGTGTAGAGATCATGTAGTTTAACCTGTGTCTGGACAGTAGTTACTTCTGTAAGAACCCAGCATTCTGTAGACCTGTCTGTCTTAAAGTAGAACAGCATCTTAACTCCACAGACAAGTTAATTTTACCTCCAGGATGAATGAGGCAGAGGAAGATGAAAAGAATAAGTATGTGGGGCAAGGGCAAGAGTAAACTGAAGAACTTAGGGTGGGAAGAGTGGGTCGGGGCACTCACCTACAGTCACAGAGCCCAAGAGGCAGTTGAAAGAGGGTCAGTCTGGCTGGCTACCTCCTGAGGTTATGTGGCCAAGGCCTTTCCTGTCTAGCTTTGTTTCTTTACTCTGGAGCAGGCACTTGTACACTAGGACTGAGGTTTGGTGTGTTAGGGTTGCCATGGTCCTCCACATTTGAATGTGAAAGCTATCCTATGAACCAAAGGGTGGCATGACAGCTGTAGTTTTAATAAGAGGAGGGAATTTCTTCATTTTCTTAAATTCCTGGTATTGATAAAGTGACATTGCTGGCTAGCCCTTGTTCTGGCCATAAGATTTAGAATTGAAAGGAAGCTCAGAGATCTTGTACAACCCCTTCATTTTGTAAATGAAGAAACAGGCCAAGAGAGGGGAAGTGATTTGTTCAAAGTCACACAGTCGCAGAGCTGGGTTTAAAACTAGATCTTCTGACCTTAAAGACAATGTTCTTTTTATTATATTGTCTATCTATAGGACCTGAGGCTCCTCAGGTGGAGGGGGAGGGAGGAATAGAATAGTAACTGCTGGACAGACATTGACATCACAGATTTTTGTTCTTCCTTTTCTTATAGAATCTTAGTTTTAGATAGAACCTTAGAAGTATTTAGTACAAACCTCTGTATTCAGATGAGGAAAATGAAACTTAAACGTTAAGACTTGCTCAGGGTCACATAGTCAAATAGCGGCAGGCCCCAAATCTAATTCCTAGGCCAGTGCTTCCCCTTTAATGTATGTTGATTGTATCCTGATGCTGTTTCATAGTGTGGTAGAAAGAACACTGGCCTTAGAGTCAGAACATCTGGGTTTCATTTACCCAGGCAAGGGCTGGGGGTCACCTTGGCAGTGAAAGGGACTGCAGGGGTAGTTGGAAATGGAAGGTTTCCTCTAGAGGAATACCCTAAATGACTTGGGAAGCAGGCAGAAAGCTTTCTATCCCACTCTTAGTGCTTAGGAGCCGTGTGCCTGGGCAAGTGGCAGTATCATCTGTTAGCTCATCCATACAATGAGCATGATGGTCCCTAAATTGCTTGCCTCACAGAATGGCTGTAAGGCAACCCCCACGTAGGGGGTGCATTTGTTCATGTCCCATATGTATCTTTTGGGCCAGAGCAGATCTCTGGTCTCTCAAATCTCTTACTCCCTTGCTGTATTCCTTCCTTCAAGGTTGGAAGTGGGTTGTAGACAACAGTGAAAGTACCATGAATAACGTAATTCTATCCTTCACCTGAGGGGAATGGGATAGGAGAGGAAATCTGTTCCAGTGCTTTCTGATGCTTCTCCTCCATGCCTGGGACTCGACTCCCCTAGACAGCAGAGACACTGCTCCCCTTGAGGCCTGAAATCTTTGGCTAGAGGGCTCTGCTTTCCATTTCTGGGTAAGGTACAGCAGTCAGCCAGCAGAGGCCACTCTGACATCAGTCATTTCTGGTGAGGGACTGAGGGATGGTGAAGGAAATAGTTTAGGCTTTCTTTTGTGCTCAGATCGCGGCTGATGGACCAGTGCAGAGAGAGCAAAGAAAACTGGGTGTGACAAAGAGGGTCTACTCCCAAGGGTGGCTGGGTCATTTTTTCTGCTTATCTTTGCCCCTAGTACCAAATCTTGTTTGCTCAGGCCTTGTGTACTTTCTCTGTCCCCCATATGAGAGAAGATTGTGTCCACTCTCCACTCTCTGCTCTCTGTCCTTCCATTTTATTCCACTACTACCTAAGTAAGCACATTGCCCAAGACTGCGGGGCTCATTTCCTCTATAACCTCTTTGGCTTTCCTCACAGGTAGCTGACTAAAAGGATAGGCAGATAAGAGCAGGGCTGCTTTCCCATGCTGCCTTGAAGTTCCCAGCCCCTGCTTCCCAGAGACCTCAAGTGGTCAAATGGTTTGGGGCACCATCTAGGACTCATTTTGGCCAGGGAATTTCTTGGTAATGAGCAATGCGACACTTAATGAAAAAGTGCCACTAGGTAGATATCCTGGAGACCTCATTGGAATGATGACAAAGTGGACCCTGAGGAAGGGTCTGGCAATCCATGAATGGATTGTTGGAGAAGGGGGGTGTTATAAACAGCTAGAGGAAATAGTATCCTAAGGGACCTGGTAATAATAACTGACATTGATATAATGCCTTATTGTTTATAGATGTTCTCCACCTGTGAGGCAGGAAGGATTTTACAGAGAGATACATAGGATCCATAGCTGAAAAGGGGATCATTTTACAGATGAGGAAACTGAGGCCTATAAAGGTTAAGTAACTTGTCAAGGGTTGTATAGTTGAGTAGTAGAATCAGTAATTGATCCTAAATCTTCTCTGTCCCTCAAAGTAGCTCCCAAAGCAGCCAAGCTTGCCAGATTCCAAAAGAGTGTGTGGTGGGTTTCCCAAACCCCATTATAGGATTGTTTGGTATTGAAAAGTTCCATAGCATCACATACACATAAACCTACTCCTGCACCCCCATGCAACTTCATACTTTGGTCCTGTTAGTCATTCCTATCTTCCTTTGCTCTGGAAACACAAGGACTACTGTAATTTCCACCAGAATTGAGGTGGGGTCCCCTCATGCTATACTCAAAATGAGGCACTGCTTGTAAGCTACTTTCAAGTAAGCCATTCCCCCAATCAGCACTGTTCTTTTGACACAAGAAACTGCCTGAGCTTCTAGCCAATAGAGACTACTTGGCTCCCCCAGTCCCTTAAATACAAGGAAGTACCTCATTCCCTGAGGAGTTGGTTGGAAGAGCAGAAGGACTTATCAATTTCTGATCATCTCCACATTCCCTAACTGTCAGTGTGTGCCTCCCACCCTAGGTCTATCCTGGTGACCTTTCCAAGTTGAGGACTGAAATGGTGAGGATGGCAGATGATGGTTCTGAGGAAAAGAGAAAAAATACTCAGAAACTGAAAAGGTTCCTAATGTAGAATCCTGCCTGGGCTTTCTTGATGTCACCACTGTTTATGGATGAGTAACCTTTTTACTTTGTGGCATGGGGAAGGCTGTGGGCTATAGGCATTGCTGGCTTTGGGGAAGACCTATAAGACTGGAAGTTGTCCCTTTCCTGAGCTATGGAGAACTCTGTAGCAGTTGACAGGTCTTTTCATCCAACTCCCTTCTTTCTCCTTGAATCTCAGCCTGATGGGTAGTTGGTGATGTTGCCATCTCCCACTCTTTGATTTCTGTATTCAAGGATAAGGGAAGACAGGATAGGCAGATCATGCTGATAGAGACCTAGCCCTAAGCATAGAGTGCTATCCTGGGTAACTGAGGGATTCACCTTGATGACATCATTTTCAATAAATTGGATAGGCAAGGGAGGGGGGGTTGGGGAAATGGAAGCATTGATTCCTAAATGTTGGAAGACAACTCAGAGATCATCAACTTCAATGTCTGCTTGAAGCACAAATACCTACTAGACCATCCCAAGAAGTTGTGAGCAGGAACTGAATTTTTAGATAATGAGTTGGGAGGTGGATGTCAATCAGCCAATAAACATTTATTAAACACTATGCATCAGACAAGTGTTAAGTGCTGGGGACACAATGGCAAAAACAGAGACTTTGGATTCAAGGACCTTACCTCGTAAAGGAGGCAACATGCAAATAATTGTACACAAGATATATTCAGTGTAATTGCAAGATAATTTCAGAGAAACAGCCCTAACAGTGGGTTTGGTTGAGGAACAGAGCTTGGAAAGGCCTCCTGCAGAGGGTAAGATTTGAACTGAATGTTGAAGGAAGCCAAGAGTTGGAGGTAAGGACGAAGAATTCCCTAGGCATGGGAAGCAGCCAGTGAAAAGGCAGGGAGATGGGAGATGAAGTGTTATGCAGAACAACAAATAGACCTGGGTTGCCAAGTGGTAGACTCTGGAGGGGACTAAAATATAAGACAGAAAGGTAGCAAGGGGTTAGGTTGTGAGAGTCTTTAAGTGCTAAATAGCTTTTGCATTAGATCCTAGATGTAATAACCAGTAGAGTTTGTTGAATGGGGTGGGGGAAGGGGATGCCATGAGTGACATGGTTGTACTTTTGCCTTAGGAAAATCACTTTCATAGCTGAGTGGAAGGAAGATAGATAGATTGGAGTAGAGAATGACTTGAAGTGGGGGATGAAGGGCATAGTTACAAGATTATTAAAGCCTGTACCAGATTAGTGATTGTGGAGTGATGGGGATGAATACAAGGGCTGTTGTGAAGGTAGAAATGGCAACACTTGGCAGTGGATTGGATATGTGGGCTGAATGTGAGTGAGGAGTCAAAGATGATGCCAAATTGGCAAACCTGGGCTAGTGGGAGGATGGTGGTGGTCTGGATAGCAGTAGAAAGGTTGGCAAGAGGTTGATACTTGGCAAGAAAGATGATGAGTTCTGTTTTTGACATATTAGAGTTTGAGATGTTTACAAGACATTTACTTTGAGCAAGACTAAAGGTCAAGAAAGTAAAGCTGGATACGTAGATGCAGCAGTCATTGGCATAGTGTTAATAACTGAAGCCATGCGGAACTGATGACTAGTTCATTAGGAGAAGGGGAGAGGGCCCAAGACAGTCCTAGGGGACATCTTTGGTTAGTGGGCATGTGTTGAAGATCCAACAAAGGAGACTGAGAAAGAGTGATCAGATGGGTAGGAGGAAAACCAGGGGAGATCAGACAGTGTCATAAAAAATTAGAAAGCAAAAGGGTGCTCAACAGAGTCAAAGGCTGCAGAGAGGTCAGGAAGGATCAGGATAGGGAAAAGGCTGTTGGATTTGGTAATTTAGAGGTCTTTGGCAACTTTGGACAGCAGTTTCAGTTGAATGATGAGATTAGAAGCCAGATTGGAAAGGGTTTGGACTTGAGTGAGAGGAGTTGGAGGTGCCTGATAGTAGCTGAGAAGGGAAAGAGGGTGACAGTCAGCTAGGAGAATCAGATCAAATAAAGGTTTTCTAAGGATGGGGGTGGGGGTGGGGAACAGGGATGTGTTTATAGGCGGTAGGAAAGGAGCCAGTACATAGGAAGTGATCAAAGATTAGAAAAAGGCAGTGGGTATGAAAGAAGGATCAGTCTGCTGGAAAAGACAGGAGAAGATGGGATCAAGGGTGTATGTTGAAGGATTTGCCTTGACAAGGAGAAGGGCCACATCTTCATGTAACATGGGTGAAGGAGAATAAATCGGATAAAGATGTCTGAGTGACATGAGATGCAGAGGGGGAGAACAGGGAGCTCTTGGCAAAAGACCTGAAAGTGAATCATGAAGTAAGTTCTCCAACTGAGAGGGTGCGGATAGAGGGTGCTGTGAAGAGGCTTGAGGAGTGATAAAAAGGTTTTGAAGTGAGTTGGATAGCAAATTGATTAGGGAGGCATAAAAGGGTTGCCTTGTTACAGTGAGGACCCATTTAAGATCATTTAACAAATTTATAATGGACAGAGGCAGCACAGTTTTGTGATTTTCTCCAGGTGTTTGGCCCCATGTGAATAGGACCAAAGGAGGTGGATGGTGAGAGTAAACCAAGACTAAGGTTTAGCAGTATGGTCTAAGGGAGTTTAAGGGAGCAAGAGATAGAGTGGAGAGCAAAGTGCAGAACTGAATCGCTTCAACAGGTTGAGATATGTGGGAGAGGATAGTATAACCTGTATGGTTTGTTGGCCTGTGAAGTAACAGAGATGGAGGGATTGAAGGGCATGTTGAGGGCAAAGAACAGAATCAGGGATAATAAAGCATAGGGGAAAATGGAGTGGAAAAAAAATTAGGATCAGATAAAGGGATTTCAGAATTTGTCCTTAGAAATAGAACATTTTGGGTGATGGCAAGATTAGGAATTATCACAATTTCCTTGTGTAGTTGAGATGGCATAGAGGAGCATCATCTGGTCATGGGAACTGATTAGAAGGAGGAACTGGTAAGTTAAGGTATTTGAGGGATCATCAGTTGGTATGTGGAAGTTTCCTAGTTCAAGCTGGATGCTGAATTTGGGGAGGAAGGAAGGAGAATTTCCTAGGGGTTAATAGATAATGGCCACTGGGATGTGGACTGAGTGATCAATTTGAATAGTGTAGACTCCAAAGAGGATAGGTTGCCTGACTGACTGTGGTAGAGAAGGATTCTGGGAATGGCAGTGGGGAACAGGGAGCATTCAGACTCCTTCACTGTAACAAGTGAGTCGGGAGATACGGTTGAAAGTGCACTTCACTGGAGACAGCGGATGAGGACAGTGTCATTTGGAGGAGGCCGGGTCTCCAGGAGTGCCAGAAGATGGAAGGCCTGAAGAAAAAGAACTAAGATCTCCTTAGAGGTTTGCAGGGGCTTTACATGTGTCATCCCATTTGATCTTCTAACCGCACTGAAGCCGACATTATTATCCTCAGCTTGTAGATGAGGAAACAGGCTAAGAAGTCAAGCGCCCTGCCCAGGGCTGCATGGTAAGGGAGATGAGATTTGGGCTAGGGATTCTGACTCTAATTTTGCTTCTCTAGCTGCTGAACCCTCTAGCTGCCAAGAAAAGGTTTATTGTACGAACAAATTTATTAATGATGAAGAAAGCCTTTTAGAGAGCATAGGGAAAGGGCAATTGGATCTGGAATGGGACATTCTGAGGGTGGGGTAGGGTTGAGAGGGAAGTGGGAATAAGGAGCAGACGGCTGGGAATGAATCTGTGTGTCAGCAGAGTGTTTTTGTTGAGTCATTTCATTCATGTCCAACTCTTCGTGACCTCATTTCGGGTTTTCTTGGCAAAAGTACTGGACTGGTTTGCCGTTTCTTCTCCAGTTCATTTTACAGATGAGGACCTGAGACAAAACAGGATTAAGTGACTTGCTCAGGGTTGCACAGATAGTAAGTATCTGAGGCTAAATTTGAACTCGGGCCCTTCTGACTTCAAGGCCAGTGTTTTATCCACTGCACCACTGTATTAGCAGCTAAGGGTTGAGAATCACTAAAATGGGGAGGTAGAAGGAGGTGGAAGTATGCTAATAAATTGGGACTAAGTCTAGACATAATATACCCATTTTAAAGCTGTCTGTGAGATGCATCCCCATTAGTGCCAATAATACCCCTGCTAAGTTGTTGGCCAGAATTAGCCCTACTACTTACCCATATATTTCCATTGTTTATGTGTCTGTGTTGGGTTAAGTATCTGGGTGAGGGGAAGGATGGGACTTGCACCTGATCCTTCCATGGGGGTAGATATATGTGAGATGGGCTAGGATGGAGCATTGCTGAGCAAAAAGAGAACCAAAGCACAAATAGAGTCATTTGTTTTTAGGAGATATATATATATGTGTGTGTG
>CM053596.1:101178292-101269349 GCA_028646575.1 Pseudocheirus occidentalis
TCAAGCTAACTAGTAAATGTTAGAGTGAGGTTGGGGTTGTGGGTTCATCCTTTGTCTTCCTAACACCATCCTTCCCACTGCCTCATGTTGCCAGAGGCAATTCCCTCTCTACCTAATTCGTAGGAGCTGGAGGTGGTTGCTCCTGGCATTTCATCCTCCTAATACAGCTGGCAGGAGGCCAGGACAGGCTAGATCCATGACTGCCAACCACCTTCCCACCCTCCTTCCTCCAGCTGCCAAATGTGACTTTGATTAGCCTGCAGAGGGGGAAGAAAGCAGGAAAATAGAATATTAAAATCTTAATTCAATTTAAAACACTGTCATTCACAGGCATGCCAAACAGTGAGATGACTAATTATTATGCAAATGAGGCAGATAGAAAAGTGATTAATAATTGCACAAATTAAAAATTATTGTAAACATCCTGTGACGAGCGATAAGTCCGATGGAGAGGCACAGGCGGCAGGCCGGGGAGGCCGGAGCAGAGCTGGCTCTTGCATCCTTATTTCCTCATTAGGGGGATTTAATTAGTGACTGATGAGCAAGGGCTCTGCTGCTGAGATGGAGGAGTAAGTGTCCAGGGGTGGCGCTCTCTGTTTGGATCCTTGATTGTTCTCCTTTTCCCTTCCTCCCCATTTTAGGGCCAGAGTCTGACTGTGTCAGCTGGGTTTAGGGCTACAATGAGTCTTCGAATTATTTCCCTGCCCTCCCCACCAGCTCCACTGTCTCTACTGTCTCCTTTATTGCCGCGTCTGTGCCAGAGGATTGGACAGTGTTAGGCAGTGGGGATGGGTGATTGTAGACACCAAGCCAGGAACAAGCACAGTGACCAGGGTGAAGAAAAGCTGAATGATAGAGCATCTGGGGAGCAGGGGACTATTATGGAACCACCCCAGTACTCAGCACTGTCCTCCTAATCAAAGGCATTTCTTGATGTCCTACCCTGTGCCAAGCCTAGGAAAAGAGAAGCACTCTAAGTCACAGGTTTTGCCCCTCTATGACCTTTCCCCCTCTTTGGGGAAGAAAAAGGACATATAGAAAGGTAAAGGGAATTATATCTATGCCCCATCTGACAAAAAATAGGTCTTGAATTTTGGGTCACTTCCATCCATTAGGCAGAGGCCATGTGACAAAAGCTGAAGATCAACCCTAACAGATGAGATTCTGGTGTTTGGCATAAACATTTGAGGCCAGAAGAGTTGCTCTTCACATCTATCCTGTCATTGACTCCACTCTACATGCTCTTGTAGCTATGGGTCAGCATCAGCCATTGAAATGAGTGTCATATAGGCCAACTGATGAGCCAGGCACAGTAAGGAAGAGTAGTCAGAGGGCAAGAAAAGGGGTTGCTGCCAGCAACCTAGCTGGGGTGGAAAAGTGGTTGCAGCCTGTGAGGAGGCTTTGTGAAATGAAAGGAAGACAAGATATCATTGTGGAAAGAGGCTGTTTCTGGTCCTGTAGCCATTTCTGCAATGAAGCTTCCCCTCTGCTGGAACAGCCTCTTGAGTCTGTTGATAAGTGAACAGAGGTTTGAGGAGTGGCTGAATGGAGCAGTCAACACTGGGGAAAAGGGACCAGGGGAGGAATGAGAATCTAAATCCAGATTGCCAGTGATGCCCTTTAAGGAGGAGCCAGCCAAGTTGTCCTAAAGCACAACTTCCCATAACTAGTTATATGTTCACCCTCCTGGAGACTGAGTAAAACAACATTAGCTAATGTTGCTTCTGGTGGTAGTAGCTAGTAGAGAAATGCTGAACAGCTTGAGCTATGTCTGGGATCTATAGGCTTTGGAACATGCCTATAGACTGGCTGTCTAAATTGGGGAGTCACAATATTTTGTTTTTATTATCTTTGATTCTGTGGTAATGGGAAAGACTGCAAATAGTTAAACAGGTTTGTCCAGCCAACTCCATTTTGCTATGCTCATGTGATTAGGATCCTTTGAAATACAGCCCTGACCAGAGAAGAGTGGAGTTTTCCCAGAGGGCCAGAGCTCAAGCCAAGAGTTTAATTAGACATATCCATCCCCTTAGACTAAGGAGTTGAGTCACTGTGACTCACAGTTGGGTGCAGAGTCTGGAGGAGAGAGGTAGCAGCTCTCTGAGAATCACAAAGAGCTTGGCATTTTCCTTGAGAACCCTTTGGTGTCAGGTAGAATGCACTGCTGCCAAGTGCCTAGTTCTTACTGTTGAGGAGGATCAGGTTAGTGTCCAACAGCACCCACTAATGGGTTAAAAATATGACTTAATAAGAGAGAATTAATAACGTGAGGCATCTATTTTAGATGCTAAATGGAGGGTCCAAACAGCAAATGCCACAGAGACTGGGAGGCTGTAAGAGTAGATATTGAGTGCTAGGCTGGTCCAGGAAGGCCTCTCTGACAAGGGTGGGGACTTGATATGGAAAAGACTGTCATAGGAATTTAGAGATAGAAAGCATCTTAGAAGTCATTGAGTCCTAAAGTCTCATTTAACAAATAAGGAAATAGGCTCAGAGATAAGTGACTTTCCCAAATTCACACTGGAAAAAAAAAAGAGTCTTCATTCCAGACAGGGCTAACGTCTTAAGCTAAGACCTAGAGGGGTCCTCATCCTCTTCCTTGTTCATTCTGGGTTTTCTGGGGGATTCTCAACTCTTAGACTGCTTCATTTCCACTGGTTTTTTCTTTACCCTGTTATACCTTGGTGGTCCAGCACCAGTTGGTCCGATGCCCAATTAAACATCACTACAGTTGTGAGATGATTCTAGTGGAGGTACTAGTTAATGCTAGCTACATATAGGAATAGCACAGGTGGTTCAAGCTATCAACTTTTAAATATATTTAACCAATGTTGGAAATCCCCGACAACCCCATTTCCATGGCTATTGTAGCCAAGTTGGATTTTTAAACAGTAACGAATAGCCTCACCTAGACAGTTCTTACCTCCAGTCTCTGTTAGATCTTTGATCCCCCTTCCAGGTGCAAGTTGAGCTACCAATTAAAAAAAACTCTGCTTCTGGTCCCAGCATAAGGATTATTTTTTTTTTTCTCATCTGGCCTCTAACCCCTAGGAATCATAAACTGTAGAGCTAGGTCATCTAGTCCTACCTACATTGTTTTACAGATGCCCAAAGAGGGGGTGTACTCTCTTCACTACACAAAAGGAAATCTCACTTTCTACTGTAAGCGTTTCCCAACCCTTCCTTCTTAATTCTAGAGCCACCTCTTTCATAGATACCCTAATTATCCCGTATGTAGCTTATCTGTACATAGTCGTTTTGCTTATTGTCTCCCCTGTAGATTGTGAACTCCTTGAGGGCAGGGATTGTCTTTGGGCTCTTTCTGGGTCTCTAATATTTGGCACATTGCCTTGCAAATAGTAGGTGCTTAATAAATGTTCTTTGAATGACATGTGACCTGTAACATAAAGACTGGGTAGCTTGTTAGTAACATCCATAGCCAACTCTGAAATACCCACCTCATTTCACCAAAGGAAATTGGAGTTCCACTTTTATGAGGTTAAGCCATGGCTGAGTAATCACCCCCTCACTCTCCTAGCTTCAAGAAATATTTTAAGTTTGGAATTATCCCTCTCTAATTACATATCAGACCTTAGAAGTCTAGCGCTTTGATTCTTTTTAGGATCCAGGATAAAAGCCACTTTCTCTACTTGCACATGGGTGGAGGAAGAAGTTTCACCCCAGACCAGGAGGATAAGAGTTACCTTACTCTTTCTCTGTTTAACTTCCCCCTGCCACCATAGCCGTTTACACAAAAGACAATCACAGATAGTGGGCGAACTATATTTGTCAAAGCGAGCAAGACAGTAATTGGAGAAGCCATGCAAGATTAGTTTAGGGGATAGAATATACCAAAATTAGGAGACTCTGAAACCTAGGAATGAGACAAAAATCTCAGCTGCAGAAAAAAAAATGTCACCTAATGAGTCCACTATTAGAAGTTTTGGGGGACACAAGTATGGGGAATCAAGGGATATGTTGGGGTCCTAATTTTCCTCACAAGCCCATGACTCTAGAGACTCCCATTTAAAAGGTAAAAGTCTGTATTTTGTATCTTCTACTCCTTTCTTAGCTTCCCTTCCCTTTTCACCTCTGCTTTTCTTCCAAAAGTCTCAGTCAATCAGGAGTTACATCTCCCTATATACAGTCATAAGGTTGTCTTTTAGGGGACTGACAACCTTGTCTGGGGGATAAAGCTTTAGCTAAATTGGGGGAATGAGGGGAACAGATTCTGTGCCCAGTCCAGCTGCACTTCTTCCCTGCCTCCACCTCACTCCTGTTTAGTCAATCATGGCAGAAAACTGCTTTTAAGTTCTAGATTTATTCTATATACCAGATTCACATAGCCGTTTCCTGACCCAATTTGAAGGTGCAGGCCTTGGTTCTAGGTTCAGACCTATCCACAAGACTCACTTAAAAATTTTAACCTGGTCCTAGAGCCTGAACTTCACTCCAGATCAAGAACTCCTCCATTTCAGAAGTGCCTCCCCACCCGGCAGTGGGCACCAGCACTATAGAGACTGTTCTCTCCACACCACCCAGAGTTAGCTGCCCATCTGCTCCTCTCCCACTGGCTGCCTTCCCTGGCACAGGGCTCTGCTCGCATCTTACTCGATGTTCACAAGGTGACTTTGAGCAATGCAAACTCAGCTGGTGTGGTGGGACCAGAGCCTGAGGTGGTGGGGGGAGGGGAGGCGATAACTGGGATGATTCCCCTTCCTCTGACCAGGCCCCTTTGCCCATCTGCTGCTTCAGTCTTCAGGGAAGGAGGAGAAGTGAGGGGAGGGACAAAGAAGAGGAGGACAGAAGACTGGAAGAGTGGAGAATAAAATCCATGCAAAGAAGATATAGGAGAACCCATAAGTATCCCTCCTACTCCCTCAAGAAAAGGCATGGGAGCGTTTTCCTCTTTGGGAGGGAAACAATCTCTAAGCAATGAAATTCTCTCTATATACTGCATACTCCTTTCCCACCCCCCTCCCATTTCAACTATCTATTCCTTTTCTCCTGTTCTGACTTGGAATAAGAAGGCTTAGATTTGAATCCCAGCTCTGTAACTTAGAAGCTGTGTGACTATGGACAAATCACTTGAGCTCTCTGTCTTTCAGCTTCCTCACCTGTAAAATCTAATAATGCTGGTAAATCAGCCTCATAGAAATGTTGTAGAGAGTGCTTTGCTAACTTTAAAGCACTATGTAAATGGAAAACACTATTATTGTCAATAAAAATAAGCCCTTTCTAGGGTCGCTGCTTTGACCAGGGGAAAGTGAAAATTAGGGTAGGGGAAGGAGGTGCATTAGGAGGGGTGTTGACTAGTTGAATTAAGGAGCAGGGAATTGGAGTGAGGTGCTGTTTGAGTCTAGAAACCATACACATTATAGATGGGTGAAGTGAACAAGCTCACCTATCGTCCCTCCATTAGGGACCTTTTAACATGCCTTTCCCCTCTCCTTTCCCCCAAATCCTTCTTTTGTGACAAACATAAACAACAATGGTGCCCTGTAATACTCTGGAGTGAGGCCTGGACCAGATTACAATGTAGTTTCTATTCATTTTTAATGTGTTGATGTATTAGTTTAAAAAAATGTGTGTATGGTTTTCCAAGTCACTGAGATCCACAAAGATCCTTATGTACAGTTTATTAATCTCGTTTCTTTTTGAGCTTGACACCACTGGTCCACAGCTCCTTAGGGAAAAAGGTGCATCTTCTTATTCCCTTTCCAGGGCCAAACTCGGTTATTATAATTATACAGTATTTAATTTGGTTTTAAAATTGCTTTATCCATTGGCATTGCTGTGGTTGCTGTGTATGTTGTTTTCCTGGTTCTGCTTGTTCGGTCCTGTTTTAGTTCATATAACTCTTCCCATGTTTCTCTGAGTAATTGTTTCTTACAGTACAATTGCATTTCATTCTTTTCATGTTTCATGATTTGTTGAGCCAGTATTGGCCAGTACTATGGGCATCTATCATGCATCTAGTTCTTTGCTATTTTAGAGATTCTGCTATGACAATTTTGGCATATATAAACATATATGTGTGTATACATGTATATGTACAAGTAGATGGGACCTTTTTTGTCTTTGATCTTCTTGAGGTATATGCCCAACAATGGGATCTCTGGGTCAAAGAATATATACATCTTAGTACCTTTAAACATAATAGCATTTAAATAGTACTTTAAGATTTGCAAAGCACTTTACATATATTATAATCCTTACAACAGCCCTGGGAAGTAGATGTTATTATCTTTATTTTACTGATGAGAGACTACAGCCAGTGTCTGAGGCAGAAAGAGAATTTAGGTCTCCATGGGCTGACACTATCCATTATATTACCCAGGTGCTGTGCATGTGCTCTCTCTCTGTCTCACTGTCTCTGTCTCTCTTTCTGTCTCTCCCTCTCTGAAATTCCAAATTCTTCCACCACCCTGCATTGAGTTTGTATCTCCACTGCCTAGTGCATTTTCATATAGTAAATGCTTAATAAATTCTTATTGGATTGGATACTGTGTGAAAAATTTAACTTGCACAAGCACTTAGGCTCTGTGGTTCCACAGATTCTCCATTTTCTATCCAGGAACTTGGATGGAACCTTCTTCTTGACCAAGGTCCTCAAAGGACTGAGGATCTCATTTCTAGGGAGAACTTTGAGATGACCTTCAGACTCTACAGTGATTGCCTTTCTGCTCCAAATAAGCAAGTGCTGTCCAAGCTCAGAGGCCTTCTAGAAGAGGAGGGAAAGAGGTCCAAAGAACACCTTTGCAGAATATCTCCAGAATATCAAGAAAGTGATGCACTTCAGTTCCCATCCTTTGTACTCGCTGTTCCCTATGCTTGGAGAGAGCTCTTCCTTTTCAACTTCTTGTATTAGATAGAATCTTTGACTTCCTTCAAGATTCAGCTCAAATTCCGTGTTCTGCACGAAGCCTCTCCTGGTTCCCTACAGATGCTAGTGCCTTCCCCTCTAAGCTTCCTTTCCATCTGCTCTGTATATATCTTATATACACATATTTATGTACATGTTGCCTCTCTTGTTAGAAGGTAAGCTCCTTGAGGTCAAGAGCTATGTTTGCTTTTTCTTTGGATCCCCAGTGCTTAGCACATAATAAAGCAATTCATAAATGATTGTTGACTGAAAAACACCAAATAAAGGAACTAGAAAAGAAAAAAAGTAGAAAAAATGATCTGAAAAGGCAGCAGGTTGGAGAGTGGAGGAATGTGGTGCAGAAGAGAGCAAGAAGAAGGACCACTAAACGCTTGACATTAAGCAAGTCTTATGGGGTGAACTGGTCTGTGAAGACCAGTCCTTGAGGAATGCATGGACACATCCCTTACCTGCTTCTGGACTAGCAATTCAGGGGTTTGTACTATGATGCCAAAGAGCTCTCTAACTGGTCACTGAGCTAGAAGTGAGTGGGTGAATAAAAGCTATATTGAGTATCAGATTAGGTAAAGTCAACTGCCCTGTTGTGCCCATCTGTGAACACATATCCTATTGAGGATGCAGACTCCTTCTATGGTACTGGCTGACTCATCTTGCTGCTTAGGTGGTCTCCTGGTGATTGATGAGCTGCCTGATGCAGTCAACCTTCCCTGCTGTTAGCCACACCTGAGAGGACACCTTGGGAGATGTGGGACCATAGGCCTCTGGAGATCAGCTTGCCAGAACATGTGCTTGTGGCTTGTGGCCAAGGCAGAGAATTTGCTCCCCCTCTCCCTGCATAGCTCAGAGCTGACCTCCTACTTCTAAGCAGGAAGGAAGAGAAAAGAGAAGGGGGCAGGTTGTTTCTTTTAGACACCCATTCATTTTTGGCTCAGCAACCAGGTAGAAAGGTCTTTGTCATCACATGGGGCCATCCCCTGAATTATCATGGCTGGGGGCATGCCAGGACTCTCTGAATGTGCTTCAAAAGCTTGTCCCCATTTCTTGGAGATAGGAGTCTCTTCTGAAAGAGGAGGGAGCTGGATCATCTAAAAAGGGAGCAGAAGAAGGAATAATAATGTGAATCTATAGGCAGTCTAATGTGAGAGATCATTCAGTGGATCAGAGAAAAGGGAGGTGAGTAGTAGTGGTTGGTGGCTTGCTGTTAGGGAGTACTGATAGCAGTAATAGAAGTATCTTGGGGTATGTATTCAATTCTTCCCAAGACTATTGCTCCCCTTGGTAAGGACACAAATGATAGGGTCTTGAGGAATTCAAAAAGCTTGGCAGAGTAATATGAAGTCTTGGCAAGAAGTGAAGACCTGAGGGATACAGAGAGTAGTTTAAAAAACAAAACAAAACAAAACAAAACAAAAGCATCTGTCAGTAGAAGGCAAAGGCTTTAAAGGAGAAAGAAAAGGCAGCTTTGGAAAGTAAAGAGCTGGTTAAGGATATGGTATCTGAGGCAGCAAGGTGGTATGGTGGATAGAGCGCTGGTCCTGGGATCAGGAGGACCTGAGTTCAAATCTGGTCTCAGACACTAGTTGGGTGACCCTGGGCAAGTTGCTTAACCCTAATTGCCTCAAAAAAAAAATATGGTGTCTGATTTCAATCCACTCCTTTGCAGAGGTGAGGAGCTCCACAGCTGTGGAACATTGTATATGTTACCCAAATTTTTTTGATATATTGATCAGGTTTGCTGATTTTTTTTCCTTTTCTTCCTTATATTCTTTTCCTTTTCTTTAAAACTATTCTTTGTTAAATGAACTTGTTTTCTGGGAGGGGGGAGGTAAAGAAAGGAGGAACATAGGGCAACTTAAAATGTAGATAATATAAAAACAAAAGATTTCAATAAAATTTTATTAAAAAAAAAAGATGGCACCTGAGAATGAGACTTGAATTTCTGGTTCATTACATCCAATACAGGAATGGTGAACTCCTGCCCAGGGGTGGAGTACATCTGACAAGGGCTGGTGTGAATGTTCTTGCCTTGAGTTTTGCAAATCTAATCAAAAGGACTTCAAACTAAAAAAGGAAAGGGGCCGATGAAAATTGTTTACTTATATCCCCTAAGGTAGATACCATAAAGCATAGCTGCAGTGTAACTAGAACAGAAGTAAAGATACCCAGAGGTTCACAGGAGATAAAAATCTAAGAAAGGTGTCTACATTAAAACCCGTGCCTCCGGTCCCTTTAGAGAGTTTTGCCGAGTTACGGTAGCAAGTAAGGGATACTAATCCAACGAGGCAGATTGGATCTCATATCATCATTTAGACTCATATGTTTCATATGAGACTTATGACTGAAGTATGCCTAAGGAACAGAGGGGTGGAGAGCAGAATAGCCCTGTATATTTTAAAAAGTAGGGGCAACTATGTGTCAAATCAAGTTAAAATCCTGCCTCAGATACTTATTGTCTGTGTGACTCTAGGTAAGTTGCTTAACCTCACACAGCCTCAGTTTCTTTCCAGTCATCTGTTAAATGGGAATAATAATAGCACCCCCCTCCTAGAGTTATTGTGAGGATAAAATGAAATTGTATTTGGAAATACTAGTTATTATTAAGGATATCCCTGTGGGGAAAGCCAGATATCAAAGGAAGAAACGTGGGTGAAATTCAACAGAGGCAGAAACTGAAGCAATATTGTCATAGAAATATGCTACAGAAAACCTGGACAGAAAGAGAATATTTGGGAAAGAGATCACAGGCCTGCAATGGAGGCAGAATATAATAGTGATATGGTACCTTAGTGACCAGAGCTTCTGCTTGGAGCACTTTTTGCCTGGAGCAGAAAAGCCAAAAGTTTCTTGACTTGCCTTAATGATAATTTCATCCTTTTGAAGATGAGGAACCAGTGAGGCAAGTGGCTGTTTTGAATATGATTCTCAGTTTTCCTGCAAGGAAGATTGTGTTTCTGGGGTGGAAGTGACGGGACTTCGAGAAGATGTAACCACTCCTTAAGATTTGGGATAGAAGAAGAGGAACCTGGGCATCATCTCATGTATAATTCAGATTGATGGAAAGCAGGTATTTAAGGGTTCAGAGCATAGATAGGAATATTGCTATGGACCCAAATTCCATAATGGAAGTCAGCCCAGGAGGGATTGGATGTACTTGAACATAAAAGTCTGAAGACAAAAAGAAACATCTCCCAGGAGGAAAAAAAGGAGTTTCCTAAAAAGATTCATGTGGAAGCAGGAGGAGCTAGTTGACCAATTGTCAAGTTGGAGGTAAGAGCTGGTATTTGAGGATGATTACAAAAGTCTGACAGTATCCTGCAAGGATGGTGTCAGAAGCACTAATTCTCAGATCCCTTCTGTTGCATTTCTTTCGTCTTCTTAGTTCATGGCCTTCTCTGTGGGGTCTGTCTTGAACCTCTGACCTTTCTTTGATGTCACAGTAATAGAAGGCTACCTTGACAAGAACTCATGTGCTCTCCAGAGAAGCCTCTTTGAAATATCTCTGTAACAAGTGCTCTGGGGTCTAGGGAAGGCTCTGGGAGGCGGGAAGTAAGGTAGGATGGGGGAAGGGGATGGCACATAATGTCTTCATTCAGTGCTGTCCTTGATTGGATCAGGTAGCAAGTGATTATCCCTAAGCTGTCCTCCAAAGATCTCTGAGCTTTTTAGCTGCTCTGCTGGGAAAGGGAAGGATAAAGATGGAGGAAGCGAGGGGAAAAGAAAAAGGGAAAGAGACAGAGACAGAGAGACTTCAAATTCTTATGGCATTTTAAGGTGGTAACTTTGGCGGGATTAAAAATCAATCGAGCTGACAGGTTGCAATTGGGAGATGCATATGCCAGTCCCGCTTAATTGTGGAATAATTAAGAATATGTCAAGATTACAATTACTAATAATATTTGCTCTCAACCCAGACTTTGTGCCTCCCTCCCTTTCTGCACCCTTTTCTGAAAGAAACCTCTCTGTCTCCTCCTGGCCATCCACTGAGTGTTGGAAGCTAATGAATTTTTTGCAAATGCAGAGTGAGTGTTCGGCTGGGAAATATCCACAGGGCAGCTGGATGACTCTTGGTTGTGGTTTCTTTTCTTTTACAAGATATTTAATATTTATGGCCCCTTATCCTTGTGAAGAATTAGGAGGGGGTTGGATGAGAAGGAAAAAAAAAAGCAGCAGCCTGGGGATGGAGGGACAGGGAAGAAGGGGGGGAATAGGGATGGGAATGTTTATGAAGCTTCCTTTCTCTCTTTTTCTTTTCAATTACAAAGATACCTAAGCTAATTAAGTGCTAATAACCTTGTTAATTTAAAATGCCTCCTGTCTCTTCTGGGCATCCCAAGGAAGAATTAAACCAAAAGGAGTAATAATACTATCTGACATTTTTCGTAGCACTTTGTAGTTTACACATCACTTTAAACTAGGTACCCTATTTGATCCTTACAACAGACTTGTAAGGTAGACAGAACAGTTATTATGACTCTGCTCTGTACAGATGAGGAAACTGAGGCTCAGAGTGGAAATGACTTGCCCAGGCTAGTAAGTAGAAGAGACAAGATTCAAACCAAAATCTCCTAATCACAAATACAATGTTAATCAGGCAATAAACACTTATGAGGCACCTACTATGTAAGCATTGGGGATGCAAAAAGAGTCAAAACATAATTCTTGCCCTCCAAGAGCTTACAATCTAGTTATACACACACACGTATATATGTATATATATATATGTATATGTACATACGCATCTCTACATATGCATTTATATACACATATTAAGCTGTATATGAAAGAAGTAGGAAATAATTAACAAAGGGAAGATCCTAGAATTAAGAAAGATTAGGGATAAAAGGTGAGATTTTAAGGGCCTTGAAGGGGCCAGGGAAGCTAGGAGACAGAGATGAAGAGGGGGAACATTCCAGGTATGAGAGACAAGCCAGTGAAAATGCCTGGAGCTGAGACACGCAGTATCTTATTTAAGGAACAGCAAGGGGGCCAGTGTTGCTGGATCAAAGAATATGTGGTGGGTTGTAAGATGTAAAAAGCCTGGAAAGGTATATATGTACAATCTTTTTTTCTTCTTTTTTTTGGGGGAAGGCAAAGGCTGGGCAATTGGGGTTAATGACTTGTACAAAGTCACATGACTAGTTAAGTGTCTGAGGCTGAATTTGAACTCAGGTCCTCCTGACTCCAGGGCTGGTGCTCTATTCACTGTGCCACCTAACTGCCCCAGAAAGGTATATATGTGTGGAATGGGGGAGTGGGTCATGAAGGGCTTTGTACAGCAAACATGGAGGCCATAGGGAATTACAAATTGGGGGGAGGGGAGGGCAGAGACATGGTCAGATCTGTATTTATTTCCTGTTTATATTGTGGATAGAAGTGGACCCAGTCAGAATAGTTGCATGATTTTCTCCACCTTCATTCAGTACCACATCTGTAGGTGTAAAAACGATGGATGATGAGAGTTATCCAAGGCTGAGACTTGGTACAGTATAATAACTGATATGATCAGAAGGCCAGAGACTCAAGAGAAGAAGACGATGTCAAAGTTGCACTGGTTCAAGAGGTCAGGATGGAGAAAAGGAGAAAGAGTAGCTTGTACAGGGAAGATGACCCAAGAGAGAACTGGAGGGTCTAGGGTTTGGAGGTTTAAATATGGTTGTAGAGTAGAATTTGTTAAGGTAAGGCAGAGGTAGAGGTGGAAAACCAATGTACTATGGTCAGATAAAGGGCTTTTAGGGCAGGTAAGTGGCTCAGTGGGTGGAGCACCAGGCCTGGAGTCAGGAAAACTCATCTTTGTGAGTTCAAATCTAGTCTCTACTAGCTGTGTGACTCTGGGCAAGTCACTTAACCCTGTTTGCCTTAGTTTCCTCATCTGTAAAATGATCTGGAGAAGGAAATGACAAACCACTTCAGTATCTTGCCAAGAAAATCCCAAATGGGGTCACAAAGAGTTGGACATGATTGAAAAATGACTGAACAATGAATGACAAAAGGCTTTCAAGATTTGTGGAGTTCATTTGGAAAACATGAGTAGATGGCAAGATGAAGGGTATGTTCATTGTGAGTTATGGCTGAGATAGGATTCAGGTCAAGGAAAGTTAGTAAATTGAGGAACTAAGTGGTTAGGGTGTTGAGGGAGAGTTAATATGTATGTTGAAGTCCTCTAGTATGAGGGCAGGGCTTGTGAAGGAGAGAAAAATTGTGAGCTTAGGTATGGGACTCATTGAGAAAGAGAGTGTAATGACCTGGCGCTCTGTAGACAACAGGTACTAGGATTTAGATTGGGTGATAGATATGAATAACATGGATTGTAAAAGAAGAGAAGATACTGACTGCTGGAGGTAAGGAGGAAGAATCTAGAAATCTCAATGGGGAGCAAGGAGTATTCCAACTCCCCTGCCTCTACCAATGACCTAAGGGAAATGAATGAAGTGCAGTCAGTATTGGAAAGGGTGTCCAGGGAGGTTGTGTCATCTGGGAAGGAGTCAAGTTTCTTTCTTTTTTCTTCTTCAAATTTGTTATTTGTTTAATCTATTCTATTTGCTTTCATTTTTTGGGTGAGTTCATCCTATTTTCATTCACAGTTATGATTACTAACTGTGTACCATCATATTTTCTTCTGTTTATCCTTCTCTTTCTCTTTTTATTTTCTTTAAAAATTTTAAATTCCAAATATTCTCTCCCTCCCTCTCAATGCTCCCCCACCTATTGTGAAGGCAGACAAAATGATATCAATTATACATGTGGAAACCATGCAAAATATATTTCCTTATTATCGATGTCACAAAAAAATAAAGCAAGAAAATTACTTCAATTTGTATTCAGAATTTATCCATTCTCTCTATGGAAGTGGATAGTATTTTTTTTCATCATGAATCCTTTGGAACTGTCTTAGATCATTGCATTGATGAGAGTAGCCAAGTCTTTCATAGTTGATTATCATTACAGTGTCACTGTTACTGGGTACAATGATCTTCTGGTTCTTTTCACTTCACTTTGCATCAGTTCATATAGTTCTTGATATTTTTTTTCTGAAACCATCCCCTTATCATTTCTTATTGCACAATAGTACTTCATGAAAACCATATGCCACAACTTATTCAGTCATTCCCTAATTGATGAATTTCCCCTTAATTTTCAGTTCTTTGCCTCCCCCAAAAGAGCTGCTATAAATATTTTTGTTTATATATAGGTTCTTTTTCTTCTTCTTTGATCTCTTTGGCATACAGGCCTAGTAGTAGTGAATTCTATAGACCTTTGGGCCTTGTTGCAAATTGTTCTTCCCATGGGTTGGACCAGTTTACGTGCCATTAAAAGTTTACTAGTGGACCAAGTTTTTCTCATCCCCTCTAGCATTTGTCGTTTCTGTTAGTGTGAGGTGGTACCTCAGAGTTCTTTTAATGTGCATTTCTCTAGTCAGTATTGATTTAGAACATTTTTTTCATGTGTCTACAGATAGCTTTGATTTCTTCTTCTTAAAACTGCCTGTTCACATCCTTTAACTATTTATCAATTAGGAAATGGCTCTTATTTTTAAGATTTTGTCTCAATTCCCTATATATTTGAGAAATGAGACCTTTATCAGGAAATTTACTGTGAAATATTTTTATTACTTCATTATCTGTGGTACCTTTTAGCAAAATGTAGTTTTCCTCTTTATCTCTTTTAATTAGGTCTATTTTTGCTTTTGCTTTTTCTGAGATCATGATTGATATCCCTGCCTTTTAAAAAAAAATTCCAGCTGAAGTATAATAGATCCTGCTCCAGCCTTTTATTTTAACTCTGTGTCTTTCTATTTCAAATGTGTCTCTTATAAACAACACATCTTGGATTCCGGTTTCTAATCTATTCTATTTGCTTTCATTTTTTGGGTGAGTTCATCCTATTTTCATTCACAGTTATGATTACTAACTGTGTACCATCATATTTTCTTCTGTTTATCCTTCTCTTTCTCTTTTTATCCTGTCCCTCCTGAAAGATATATTTTACTTCTGACCACTGCCTTCCTTAATCCACCCTCCTGTATCATCCCTCCCCCCATATCTCTTATCCCCTTGCCCTCCTATATCCCTATTTGGGTAAGGTGGATTTCTATACCCAATTTAGCATGCATGTATATTCTTTCTTCTTTGAACTTATTCTAATGAGGATAAGGTCTAAGTACTGCCTGCCTCCCCTCTCCCAATTTTTCCTTCCACTGTAAAAACTCTTCTTTGTGTGATTCTTTTATTTGAGAAAAAATTCCCCATTCTACCTCTTCCTTTTCTCTTCTCCCAGTGCATCCCTCTTTCCTCACCCCTTCATTTTTTTTTCAGATCATCACAACATAATTGACTCACACTCATATCCTCTGTCAATAGAGACTCCTTCTAATTGCCCTAACAATGTTAAAGTCCTTAGGAGTTACATGTATAGAAATGTAAATAGTTTAACTTTATTGAGTCCCTTATGATTACTCTTTCATTGCCATTTTTTCCCCCTGAAGGATTATACTCAATTTTTCTGGGTAGGTTATTTTTGGTTATAATTCCTTTAACATAGAATCTGTTAAATCTTGTGTGGTTCCAACTATGGTTCCATGCTGTTTGAATTGTTTCTTTCTGGATGCTTGCAATATTTTCTTCTTGACTTGGGAGCTTGAAATTTGGTTATAATTTTCTTGGGAGTTTTCATTTTGGGATCGCTTTTAGGAAGTAATTGGTAGATTCTTTCAATTTCTATTTTATCCTCTGGATCTAAGACATTATGGAAGTTTTCCTTTGTAATTTCTTGATATATGATGTCTAGGCTTTTTCTTTGATCATGGCTTTCAGGTAGTCCAATACTTTTTATTATCTACTCTCAATTTATTTTCCAAATCAGTTGTTTTATTCATTGAAGTATTTCACATTTTCTTCTATTTTTTTATTCTTTTGATTTTGTTCCATTATTTCTTGACATCCCATGGAGTCATTAACTTCTGCTTGCTCAATTGTAATTTTTAAGGAATTATTTTCTTTAGTGAACTCTTTTTTCCTTACCTCTTTTTCCACTTGGCCAATTTTACTTTTTAAGAATTTTTTTTCAGTGAATTTTTGTGTCTCTTTTACCATTTGGCCAGTTCTGTTTTTAAAGTGTTATTTTATTTCTTTACTACTTTTTTGTGCCTCTTTATCAAATTGTTAATTCTTTGTTCATAATTTTCTTGAATTACTCTTATTTCTTTTCCCAATTTTTTCTCTACCACGCTTATCTTTCTTTAATGCTCACATGAATTATTGGTCTTGGGTTCAATTAGCATTTTTCTTTGAGGCTTTTTTTTGGGTAGCAGTTTTCACATTGCTGTCTTCTTCTGAGTTTATGTCTTGGTCTTCCCTGACACCATAGTAGCTTTTATTGATGAAGTTTAAAAAAATTGTTTGCTCATTTCTCCATACTATTTCTTGATTTCGAACTTTATCTTAAAGTTGGGCTCTGCTCACATTGGGGTGAGGAGGCACTGTCCTAAATGTCAGGCTTTTTCATGCTACTGTTTTCCAAGCTACTTTTGGAGGTCTTTAAGTTTTTGGTGCTTCCTAGGTGTTGTCATCTGAGGAGAGATGTAGTCACTGCTCTCCTGGTCTTTGTTCTTTATCCTGAAAGGGTACTCACTGCTCCTCTATAGCCTCAAGTGCTAACACACTCCTCTGGGCCTTGGAACTGTGACCAAGGCCCTTACTCCCATGTGACCAACCAGAGATGCTCCTCTCTACATTGGAATAGTAACCCAGAACTGCTTATGGGTGATAGAGTTGCCAATCAGGGCAAGTTACACCCCGTGGCAGCAAAGAGTCGCCTGTAATCTTTATGTCAAGTTGTCTGATCCCCCTACTGTTGTCTCTGGGCTGAGAGCTCTCAGAGCTGCTGTCCCTGCTGTCACAGCCACCTCCAAGGCTCACAGCTGCTGGTAGTGCTGCATTCTAGGCTGGTTCTCACTGCAGCATCACAGACCTCACATATTTTAGGCTGGAAAAATGTTTTACTCTGACCTTTTGTTGGCTCTGCAGTTCCAAAATTTGATTTTGAAGAGTTATTTTAAAGTTGTTTGGAAGGGAATATTGGTAGAGTTCAGCTGGGTTACTGTGTATACTCTGCCATCTTGGCTCAGCCCCCTCCTGCTTTCAGTAATAGCTAGTAGATAGAAGGAATGGGAGAAGAAAAGATTTAGGACAGAAGGAATTTTGTTGCCTATTGAACAGATATTCCAGAGGGCACAATAGAAGGTGTGGATGGACTTTGATTGGAACTTTGGGGTGGGAAAATTGAAGGGAATGGAAATAAGAAATTAGGCAGTAGGGAAGTGGGGTTTTGATCATGACCTATAGAGGTTCAGAATCACTGGGAGGTGTAGGGTATGACATTCATCATTGAGTGGAATGTGCCAGGCAGAGGGCAAGTGTAATATGAGATAGAATACATGTAGGCAGGTAACCACGTGGGAGGTTCTACTTCACTTCTCTTTCCTCTGAAGACCAGAGATTATATAGGAGATCATACAGATAGAGGCTGAACCTGCACAGTCAGAGATGGAAGTTCTGCTTCCCTCCAACTTTCTTCCTTCAAGGGCACCTGCAGGGATGCACAGGGATGTATCAGGAGATGGAAGTTGGGGTTATGGTCAGAGGGAGATCTGATTTCTCCTTTCTCCTGAGGCTTGCAGGGGAAAATTGAGATGGGGCAAAATCATCTAGCCTCTTGCTGCCTTCCCTCGGGGAATACCTGCAACAGAGGAGAAAGGTCTCACTCCTCTTCTCACTGGTGTATTTCCCCCAGTATAACAAAGCTAAATAACAGGGAAGGAGGCATGGCCAGACAACAGCAAAAGATCTGGGGATTTTAGAGGCCTACAAGATCAATGTGAGCCAACAGTGTAGTGTGACTATAAGAAAAGGCCACTCTAGCAAATGTAATGCTCCCATGAATTTGTGATCTCATATGTGTAGGTGTTGCTTTCATTCCTGCAGTTCCAAACCCACTAGGCCTTCCTAACCTGTTTGATTCTTGCCCACATTCTCTCATACTCTCTGGAGAGGATCTTATCCAATGGGCTGGAGGCCTTCTAAGTCTTTTTTCATTACTTGGACACAGGTGCTGCACATCTAGCATCCCTCTCTCCCACTACTTCTGTAAATGACCCATCTCCTTTTTCTATCCTATATATCCTCAATAATATTACTTGCACCACTTTCTCCCTGCATTGTTCATCACTGGAAATATGCTGCAGACAATCTGTGCCTATCATTCAGCTAGCTCTCCATTGACCTTTGGCTCACCTACACATTTAATTCCCTGGATATTATTGTTTACCAACACTTACAACCAAACACAATCACTGGAAAGAATTTGTCTTTAAAAAAAGAGTGGCTTGGCATAGTTAAAAATATTAAACAGTTTCTCAAAATTAATCCATCCTTCTCTTTTTTCTATCCTATTTAATTCTGGACCTAACTTACTTTCCATCTGCAATCCTTGCATTATCTCAGCCTTCCAACAGTGTGACAAAGTCTGGATAGGTAACATTTTTCATCCACTTACTTTTTGCCTGTCTAAGTAATAGAATCATATAGATTTAGAGGTGGAGAGGACTTTAGAGACCTTTGAGTCCAACTCAAAACTCATTTTGCAAATGAGAAAACTGAAGCTGTAATTGCTTAGGGTCACACAGAGAGTGTTTACATCTGCATTTAAATTCCTGATTCTAATACCAACACTGTCTCCACTATATCGCTAGCTACCTAATTACACTTAGATTATATCATGCTTATCTTTTTGGGAATAATCCTAGATCTAATTAAGGAGTTCCCATAAAGTTCCAGGGCTTGATGGACTCAGTGTAATATTCACAAATGGGAACATTCAAAGGATGTCACCATATATAAGAATACCTCTTCCTTTTGGATCTTGGGGAAGATGTTCTCCATTGCATTGTCAAACACCTCTGGTGAGCAAATGTCTGTTTTTGGTGTCATGGAAAAATGGAAAGAGTGCTGGATGTGGAGTCAGAAGACCTAGGATTGAATGTGGACCTGATGATGGCCACCTTTGTGGGCTTGGGCAAGAAGTCACTTCTTCACCCTTATGAGATTCAGATTCCTCATCTCAGAATGAGGTGATTGGATTAGATGGCCTCAAAGTTACCTTCCCAGCTCTAAACCAAAGATCTGTGTTTCACTTGAATAATTATATCATTGAACCCAGTTATCTCACACTGATCAGGGAATCATGTATCATATGAACATGTGCAGAGGAGCTTCCATTAAGCCAGTGTTTTGCTTTACTCTGAAAAATCTTTTTTTGTCATCCACACAGTGGGATATTGAATATTTGATGCACTTCTTAGTCAGTTGTCTAACTGGGAAGGTCTGGACCTTGTCCTGCCTGAAATATCCTACCACCTGAGGGCAAACTGAGCTGAGGGACAGTCTTTGAAGATAAATTGTGGGCAGGGGACTGTTTTAGACACTTTTCTTCCTTCTCTTCCCTCTCTAACTCCCCCTATCATACTGTAGGCTCTTGAGTACCTAGACACGTTGTAAGTGGCCCATGAAAGGTAACTGCTATCTGTGATGAGAAAAGTGGTTTGCTGGGCCAGGAATAGGCCAAAGTAGAACCTGTCTCCCCACATGTAGGCCTGAGTTCAGTCAACCAACTATGACTACCCCTTGGTCAAGGAACCCTGCAAAATAGAAGAGTCCAGCCCTCTCTGTCACTGATAGCCTTAGTGGGCACCCTCTATCTACCTTTCTTCTTCTTTTATTTAGCCTTTTAATATTTTTTACAATTACATGTAAAATAATTAAGATTTTAAAAAAATTTTAAGTTCTAAATTCTCTCTCTACACTCCTTGAGAAAGTAATTTGATATAGATTATATGTGTGCAGTCATGAAAAAACATATTTCCATTAATAGTTGTATTGTGAAAGAAAACAGACAAAAAACCAAAAACAAACCAAAATCCAAGAAAAATAAAGTAAAGAAAAATTATTCTTTGATCTGCATTCAGACACCATCAATTCTTTCTCTGGAGGTGGATAGCATTTTTCACTGTTAAGTCCTTTGTAATTGCATTAAATCATTTTATTGCTGAGAGCTGTTAAATCATTCACAGCTTATCATTGTACAGTGTTGCTGTTACTGTGTGCACTGTTCTCCTAGTTCTGTTCACTTTGTTTTGAATCAGTTCATGTAAGTCTTTCCAGGTTTTTCTGAAAGTATTCTGTTCATCATTACTTATATCACAGTAATATTCTATGACAATCATATACCACAACTTGTGGTTTAGCTACTTTTCAATTGATGGACATCCTGTTCTCAGTTTTCAATTCTTTACTGCCACAAAAGGAACTGCTATAAATATATTTGCACACTAAGGTCCTTTTCCTTAAAAAAAATCTTTTTGGGATACAGACCTAATAATGTTATTACTGGGTCAAAGGGTATGCACAGATTTATAGCTTTTGGGATATAGTTCTAAATAGTTCTCCAGAGTGGTTATATTGGTTCACAACTCCATCAACATTAGTGTCCCAATTTTTCCACACTCCTTCTAACATTTGTAATTTTCCTTCTCTCTAATAATAGCCAATCTGATAGGTGTCAGGTGGTACTTCAGAATTGTTTTAATTTTTATTTCTCTAATCAGTAGTTATGTAAAGCATTGTTCATATGATTGTAGATACTTTTGATATCTTCTTCTTCTTTTGATTTCTTTCTTCTAGGTGGTGCAGTGAATAGAGCACCAGCCCTGGAGTCAGGAGGACCTGAGTTCAAATCTGGCCTCAGACACTTAACACCTTGGGCAAGTGTGTGACCTTAGGCAAGTCACTTAACCCCAATTGCCCTGCCTTCCCCTATCCAAAAAGCAAAACAAACAAAAATCTGTCTGTTCATATCCTTTGACCATTTATCAATTGGGGAATGAAAGATATTTTTATAAATTGGACTCACTTATCTATATATTTGTGAAATGAAACCTTTATCAGAGAAACTTGCTCTCATTTTTTTTTATTTCTGCCTTTCCTTTTAATCTTGGCTGCATTGATTTTGTTTGTGCAAAACCATTTTAATTTAATGTAATGAAAATTATCCATTTTATATCTTATAATGCTCTCTATATCTTGTTTGGTCCTAAATTCTTCCCTTCTCCATAGATCTGACAGGTAAACTATTCCATGCTCCCCAAATTTGCTTATGATATCACCCTTTAGATTTAAATAATTTGATCTTATCTTGGTATACAGTGTGAAATGTTGCACTTAGTTTCTGCCAGACTGTTTTCTGGTTTTCCCAGCAGTTAAGAAAAAATAATAGCAAATTCTTGTCCCTAAAACTTGGATCTTTGTGTTAATCGAACACTAGATTACTGTGGTTATTTTCTACTGTGTGTACTAATCTATTCCACTGATCCCCCACTTTATTTCTTATCCAGTACCAGATTGTTTTGACAATTGCCACTTTGTGATCTGGTATGGTTAGGTCAACCTTCCTTCACATTTTTTTTTATTGATTCCCTTGATATTATTGACCTTTCATTCTTTCAGGTGAATTTTGTTATCATTTTTTCTAGCTCTATAAAATAATTTTTTGGTAGTTTGATTGGTATGGTACTAGTAAGTATGTTAATTTAGATAGAATTGTCATTTTTTTATTATTGGATTGGCCTACTCATGAACAATTAATATTTTCCCAATTGCTTATATCTGACTTAATTTGTGTGAAAAGTATTTTGTAATTCTGTTCATATAGTTCCTGATTTCATCTTGGCATGTAGACTCTCAAGTATTTATGTTGTCTATAGTTATTTTAAATGGAATTTCTATTATTATATCTTTTTGCTGGACTTAGTTGGTAATATATAGAAATGCTGTTGATTTCTTTTATAACCTGCAACTTTGCTAAAGTTGTTAATTATTTCAACTCATTTTTTAGTTTGTTCTTTAGAATTCTCCAAGCATAGCATCATATCATCTACAAAGACAGAGTTTTTTTCTTCATTGCCAATTCTAATTCATGCAATTTCTTTTTCTTCTCATTGCTATAGCTAGCATTTCTAATACAATATTGAATAATAGTGGTGATAATGGGCTTCCTTGCTTCACTCCTGATCTTATTGGGAAGAATTCTAGCTTATCTCAATTACAGATAATGTTTGCTAATGGTTTTAGATAGTATTTATTATTTTAAGGAAAGCTTCATTTATTCCTGTGTTTTCTAATGATTTTAATAGAACGAGCATTATATTTTGTCAAAAGCCTTTTCTGCATCTATTGAGACACTCATATGATTTCTGTTGGTTTTGTTATTGAAATGGTTAATTATGATAATAGTTTTCCTGATATTGAACAAGTCCTGCATTCCTGGCATATATCTCACTTGGTAATAGTATATGATCTTTGTGATATATTACTATAATTATCTTGCTACTATTTTATTTCAACTTTTTAAATCAATATTCATTAGGGAAATTGGTCTGTAATTTTCTCTCTCAGTTTTTTTGCTCTTCCTGGTTTCAGTGTCATTACCATTTTTGTGTTATAAAAGGAACTTGGTAGGTCTCCTTCTTTGCCTATTTTTCCAAATAGTTTATATAGTATTGGAATTAATTGTTCTTTAAATGTTTGGTAGAATTCACCTGTAAGTCTATCTGGTCCTGGTGATTTTTTTCTTAGGAGCTCATTAATGGCTTGCTCAATTTCTTTTTTCTAAGATGGGGCTATTTAAGTATTCTACTTCCTCTTCTGTTAATCTGGACAATTTATATTTTTGCAAATATCCATCCATTTCACTTGGATTGTTGAACTTATTGACATATAATTAGGCAAACTAGCTCCTAATAACTATTTTAATTTCCTCTTCCTTGGTGGTGAATTCATCTTTTTCATTAAAAAAAATTAATTAGTTAATTTTTAGTTTTCAGTATTCACTTTTATAAGATTTTGAATTCTAAATTTTTCTCCTCTCCCTCCTCTCCCCCACTCCCAAGTTGGCAACCTGATATAGTCTATACATGTACAATCATATTAAACATATTTCCACATTAGTCATGTTGTGAAAGAAAAATCAGAACAACACCCTTTTCATTTTTGATACTGATAATTTGGTTTTCTTCTTTTTTAAATTAACCAATGGTTTATTTTATTGTGGGCTTTTTTAAAACCAGCTTCTAGTTTTATTTATTAGTTCAATCATTTTCTTGCTTTCACTTTTATTAATCTCTCCCTAGAGTTTCAGGATTTCCAATTTGGTATTTAATTGAGAATTTAAAATTTGTTCTTTTTCTAGTTTTTTTAAAAGTGTATGCCCAATTCGTTGATCTGCTCTTTCTCTATTTTATTGATGAAAGTGTTTAGAGATATACATTTCCTCTAAGTACTTCTTTGGCTGCATCCCATAAATTTTGTTATGTTGTCTCATGTTGTCATTCTCTTTCTTTAATGAAACTATTGATTGTTTCTATGATTTATTCTTTGTTCATTTTTTAGGATTAGTTTACTTAGTTTCCAAATAATTTTTTATCTGTGTTTCCATGGTCCTTTATTGGATGGCATTATGATCTGAAAAGGATGCATTTAATATTTTCCCTTTCTGCATTTGGTTGTGAGCTTTCTATGCCCTAATATGTCGTCAGTGTTTGTGTAGGTGCCATGTGCCACTGAGAAAAATGTTATATTCCTTTCTATTCCTATACAATTTTCTCCAGAGGTCTAGCATATTTAGCTTTTCTAAAATTTTATTTTCCTTAACTTATTTTTGCTTAAATTTACCTAATTCAGAAGGCCGAACATCTAGATGCCCTACCAGTATAATTTTGCTCATCTATTTCCTCCTATAACTCATTTCACTTTTCTTTTAAGAATCTGGATGCTTTGTCATTTGGTGCATCTATATTTAGTATTGTCTATGGTACCTTTCAGCAAACTGTTGTTTTCCTGCTTACCTCTTTTAATTTGATCTATTTTTGCTTTTGCTTTGTCTGAGATCATGATTATTGCCTTTACTTTAAAAAAAATTTTGTTGGAAGCATAATAGATTCTGCTTCAGCCCCTTACCTTTACTCTTTGTGTGTCTCTCTGCTTCGAGTGTGTTTCATGTAAACAATATATTGTAGGATCCTTGTTTTCAATTCACTCCCATTTTATGGGTGAGTTCATCCCATTCACATTCAGTTATGATTACTAATTATGTATTTCCCTCCAGCCTACTTTCCCCCCATATTTATGTTTCTCTCTCCTTTCCTCCTGTCCCTCCTCAGAAATGTTTTGCTTCTGATCACCACTTCTCCCAATCCACTCTCCCTCCTATTGACCACTTCCTCACTCCCTCACCCCCAGCCTTATCCCTCTCCCCTTTTACTTTTCTGTAGGGTAAGGTAGATTTCCATGCCTGAGTGTGTATGTTATTCCTTCTGATGAACAGTTCAAGCATTGCCTACCACCTTACATCTTTCTCTCCACTGCAAAAGCTCTTTTGTGCCTCTTTTGTCTGAGATAATTTACCCCATTCTTCTTATCCCTTTCCCCTTCTCCCAGTGCATCCCTCTTTCTCAGTCCTTCATTTTATTTGATTTTTTTGTATATCATCCCTTTATAGTCAAATCACAGCAATGCTCTTTGTTTATGTACACTCTTTCTAGATGCTCTAATAATGATAAAGTTCTCAGGAGTTACAAGTAATATCTTCCCATGTAGGAATGCAAATAGTTTATCCCAATTGAATTCCTTATGATTCTCTTTCCTGTTTACCTTTCTATGCTTCTCTTGAGCCTTGTATCTGAAAGTAAAAATTTCTATTCCATTCTAGTTTTTTCATCAGGAATGCTTAAAAGTCCTCTATTTCACTAAACATCCATTTTTTCCCCCCTAATGGATTATACTCAGGTATATATCAGGTAGATGATTTTTGGTTGTAATCCTAGACACTTTGCCATGTGGAATATCATATTCCAAGCCCTCTGATTCTTTAATGTAGGTACTGCTAAATCTTGTTATTTTGACTCTGGTTCCATGATATTTGAATTGTTTCTGACTGCTTGCCATATTTTCTCTTTGACCTGGAAACTCGGGAATGTGGCTCTATTATTCCTGGGAATTTTCATTTGGGGATCTCTTTCAGAAAGTGATTGGTGTGTGTGGCCCAGAACTTAACAAAGGAGAAGAAGAGACAAACTTCCAAGGTATTATTATTATTATTATTATTATTATTTTTTAGCAGGGGCATGCAACCTAACAGAGGGTTCTTATTGACTTGCCTCCATTTTGTGACAAAAGACTCAGAGCAAGGGATGGTCACACATTTTTATTCCTTGGTGTGTCTTCCTTCTGATTAGCCTAACCAGCGGAACATTGGGCCCTCCCTTGGTAATCCTGACTGGTGGATATTTTAATGGGAGGTGGGCCAAGAGTTTATAGCTCCTCTCCCATTACTTCCTGGGAGGGGAAGGCCCACTCCTCAGGTGGGTAGAAGATCCCCACAGCTTTACTACACCTAGGGAAAATAGCTTTTGAATGTGTCTGACATGACTTTCTCTGGCACTTAAGAAATGAAATGTTAGCAGGGTTATGAAACCTAGCTTCCTCTAGCAATCTTGGTTAGAAAAATATAAGAAAATAAGAAAAATGTAAGATATCTCAATCAGGTTTCATCGGTTTAGTTTCCCCTACTATAGTCACCCCAAATTTTGAATAGCAAGGATAAAAGGCTTGTTCCCATTGGTTTTTGTTTATAGGATAAACAAAAGTAAGAGTCCTTACTCAAATGTCTTGGGGACTGGGAGTAGATTACATTCCTCAGCTAGAATGTATTAATTAATTAATTAATTAATGTATTGGAGAAGCATTGTCCTCAGTGCTTTGGGTTTTCCAGCCTGGGGCAAAGATAGCTTCAGCTCTGCTCCCAGGATATTTTTATAGAAATCAAGCATTTGGTGGAGTTGGTTTCCTTGTGAATCCAGAGGCAATAAAGAGTCTCATTTTGTGGGACACTCAGTCCATCTGCTTTTGAAGTGCTTATGGTCAGCATTACCTAAAAAAATCATCATGGAAATAATTGCAATGTATCTACCACCATCTGTGGTAGAAGATAAACAAGTTAAAGAGATCCTACAAAATACTTTAAAACCAACATATCCTTTGATATTCAGTATTTCAGTGCCAAAATAGACATAAGGGAAAAACATACAAAAAGTATTTTGAAAAATATGCTTCAAATTTAAGAAAGCAGGCAGACCAAAGTATTAGAGACCACTCATACCTATAAACTATAAGCATTTTCTTTTCTTAAAAATTAAATTTTAGTTTTCATTATCAAGCATTTTTTCTTCATCCTTCTTTCCCCACTGAAAAGAGGAAAAAGCCCACAAAACTCTCATTTGTTACATACATTATTATTATATACATTACATACATTATTGTTCAGTCTCTTTTCAGTCATGTCCAACTTTTCCTGTCTCCATTTGGGGTTTTGTTGGCAAAGATATGGAGTGGGTTGCTATTTCCTTCTTTAACTCATTTTATAGGTGAGGAAATTAAAGAAAACAGGGATAAGTCACTTACCCAGGATCCCACAGCTAGTAAGTATCTGAGGCCAGATTTGAACTCAGGAAGAGGAGTCTTCCTGACTCCAGTCCTGGCACTCTATTCACTGCATTACCATGCTGCTGCCCACAAATATAGTTAAGAAAAATAAATTTCCTTACTGGTCATGTTCATAACTGCATGTTTAGCCCATCTTCAAGAAAAGAACCAGAAAGAGAACATAGTGAGCACCCAAACAATATTGCAAAGAATGAAATTGACTGTATAAGCAGGTAGAAGATTGGTTGCTGATTTGGGAGTTCCATTGATATCAGTCATCTTTGGGCAGTCAAACTAGTTGGAGCAAGGATCAAATTAAATATTAAGTTAGAAAGAAGGATGATGAGAAGACACCATATAGTTGCAGCAATTGTACTCTGATTTGTTTAAATCAGCTATTTATCTGCTCAGATGCAGAGAGCTGGCCTCAGTGGTTTCTCAAGGTTCCTTCCAGCTGGGGGACTCTGATTTCTCCCAAGACTGCTTCTTTGTACAGTCAGGCCAGCTAGTGGCTATGACGCCAGGGCCTGGTTCCAGGGAGGGTCTGCCATCTCTGAAAATGTGCCTGGGAACTCTTGACGAGGAGCTTTCTGCTTCTCCTTTCATGCATTTTGGAACCATTAAACTGAGTGCTAGGAAGGGGCAGTTGAGACACAGGGCTAGAAGTACCTCCTCCCCCCCATTTGGCTTTCTATAAGTGGTCTTTCTCCTGGTTTCCTCCAGAGGTTGGTTTGGAGACTGAGGAACAGAATTGCCTCTTCCACAAGCATGCAATTCAAATAGCTGAGCAGCAGAAATGCTCACCAAGCCCAGAAATCTTAGTTGCTAGGGACTTTGGTTCTGGGATGTTGGGGAGGGCTGTTTGGAGGTACTAAAAAGAGCCTGGATAGCTCATCTTCTTCACTGAGGCCAACCATCGCACCCAAGAACTTTCCAATGGAAAGTTACTGAAACAAATGACTTGGCTTTGATGTAGAAATCAGTGATATTGCCCTATAGAGGGATCTGAAGGACAGTGGGGTATAGCAGTGATGGGGAAATAAGATGATCTTAGAACACTCTGAGTCTAAAATTTTGGAGATGGATCCATCTTTGTGTCATTTTCTCCTGCCTATACAGACTTTTTTTTATCACAAGTGGCATTTTTGGCTATCTAGGAAATAACCCCCTCCACCTTCCCTGCCCCTAAACAAACAACTCCCCATTATGTGTGCAGAATCTGATCCTTTTCTTCCAGCATCTCAGGGACAGAGCTATTGGCCCCTGAGTCAATGCTCAGTCTCCCTTCTCTTGTTTTCTTTCCTCTATTTCATTTAAAAAAAAAAAGACAAACAACCAAGGATCACTCTCACTTAATGAAACTGTTAGATGTTAATTAATTATGCAGCAGGCTCATTTGCATGCATGGTCTGTGGTTTCCATTCTGTAGTTCATCATTCTTCTGCAGGGCTCTTCATCTGCCTGAGGCATAATGGAAACTTGATCAATCAATCAATCAATCAGTCAGGCTTTTCTTAAGTACTATACCTACTATCTGCCAGGAACTGGGCTAGGCCTTGGAGATATAAATAGAAGGAGAGATTGCATTGGCCCACAAGGTACTTACATTCTATTTAGTTATTTTTCAGTTGTGTGACCCCTTTTGGAGTTTTCTTGGCAAAGATATGAGAGCGGTTTGCCATTTCCTTCTCCAGCTCATTTTATGGATGAGGAAAATGAGACAAACAAGGTTAAATGACTTGCTCAGGGTCACACAGCTAGCGGAACTCTGGAAGATGTTTATGACTCCAGGCCTGGCACTCTATCCACTGGTGTCACTTGTTGCTCCTTTACATTCTCCTGGATAGCCACAAAGACCCAGCCTTCTGTATCTTGATCTGGACCCCTATTCTCTCACATCTGGGAAGGGGCAATAGGCAATGTGGGAAAGGGAGACAGAGACAGTACCTAAAGACTAACTTATGGATTCTCTGTGTGTGTGTGTGTGTGTGTGTGTGTCCATTATTTGTCCATTGTGATGAACTTTTGGGTTAACCTTGTGGGAAGGCTTGTTCCTTTCTCTGCCAACTTACTAGCTGTGTGACCTTGGACATGTCTCTTAAACTCCCTGGGCCTTGGTTACCTCATCTATAAAAAGGAAGTAATGGTAACATTCACTGCTTATCTAAAAGATTCTCAAATATTATGTGATTTGGAATGAGGAGCATGAAGCAAGGAATATGAAGGGTGGAGAGAATACAATGAATGGAGTCAGTAAAATTGGCTTGAAGCATGACATGAAGCTTGGAGGGGCTAGTGAGAAAAGGAAAGGGAAGGGAAAAAGAGAGGGGCATTTTGGATAGTTTTACATTTTGTCTAGGTGGTCTGTCTTTGTATTAAGTGTCTTTGTGCTCTCTCTCAGCACCAACAGCCCTATGTGGGGAGGAAAGATTCTCAAGTACCTAAAGTTGGGGTTTAGTATTGGTTTGCTGCACCCCAGGGATAACTCTGTCCCCAGACCCCCCATGTGCTCTCCTCCTCCATTCTGTTATTCCCTCCTTTTTCAACCCCTTTCAGATGTCAAGTGCATTCTTATAGGACTGTAGCACCTGGGTTACCTTCTATCTGCCCTCCCCACCCCATCTCTGCCATGGCAACCCAGAAAAGCAATCCCCATGTACAAAGTTTTCTGTGGTTCTGCATCCACTTAAAGGGCATCCAGGTGGCACAGTGGATAAAAGGCTGGGCCTGGGGTCAGGAAGTTGTTGTTTAGTCATTTCAGTCACCTCCAAACTCTCCATGGTCCCATTTGGAGTTTTCTTGGCAGAGATGCTGGAGTAGTTTGCCCTTTCCTCCTCCATATTATTTTATAGATGAAGAAACCGAGGCAAACAGGGTTAAGTGACTTGCCCAGGGTCATACAGCTGCCAAGTGTCTGAGGCCAGATTTGAACTCAGGAAGACCTGAGTTCTCCAGTCAGGAAAATACAAAAGGGGCCTTGAAGAGTCAAACATGACTAGACTGAAAACAACTAAACAACAATAATACATCCACTTAAAACCACAGCTCATGAGCCCCAACCAATGCATTTATTTTTAACTAGTGAGGCAGAAAATAAAATTAGTTTTAAGAAAAAACTTCAAAATCAAATAATAATCAGAAAAGTAGCAATAGGATATTTTTCTGCTCCCCAACCACTAGGGGACATGCTATATTCCAAACTCTCACAAAAATGCAGAAGATTCAAAAAACCTCATAGGAACTAATTACCAAATTCAAAACCAACAACAACACATATAAAGCACTCTGTTCCCCCACCCCCACCCCAAACTCCCCACAGGTGGGCATTGTATCTTTGCCCTTTCCTACCTCTTGGTCTCTTTCTGTCTCTGTCTCTCCCTCTCCTTTTCCCTCTCCCTCTCCCTCTCTCCCTCTCTCTCTCCCTCTCCCTCTCCCTCTTTCTCTCCATCTCTGTTTCTATCTTTTTTTTTTGTCTCTCTGTCTCTGTCTCTCCCCATCCCCTGCACTATTGCTGCCCTTGGGAAGTCCTTCCCTGAGAAGTGAGCTCTGTCATCTTACTTTAAGTTTAGAGCTCAGAGACTAAATTTCAGTTCATTTAATGAGAAAGCCAGTCCTTCATCCAACCAGTGATCAGACTAGGACCCCCTCCCCCTTCTCTGTCACCCCCCTCTAGCTACTTTTTCTCCATAAGGAGAAAGGTTTGTCAGCTCTGAGTCTTAGTTGTGTCTGGCTTTTGTCTCTGTAAGGAGAGGGAAATCTGTCAGCTCCTAGAGTCTTAGTCTACTAGAACTAAGCTTCTTTTTTTTTTTTTGAACAAAGAATAATCAGCCAGTTTATTGTAGCCTGTAGGCATTCAGTCTGTCTTTGAACTTACTTCTTCCTGCTAGTAGGACCCTGATATATCATTGTCCCAAGCTTCTATTGGACCCAGGGCTAAAAAAAAAATCCTCTTTAACTCCATCAGTCCCTGATTGCCTCTCCTGAATTTTTGATTGGACCAGATTATAGGGTGATGAGTTTTTCCCTCATAACTGTGGAGACCTAGACAAGAGCCATATTCAAACTGTATTCTGATGTTTCTCAGTAGCAACTCTAGGGGTACCAGGAGCTGTGAAAGAGTCCCCTAAACTTGTCTTGAGTTGCCATATTTTCAAGAAACACTGGACCCAGAGGCTGCAGGAAGCCTTGAACGTGTCAAGGACAAAGCCCTCCCTGAGCTAACATAATTGTTATTTGCACCCCAAACTGGACTCCCTGTATGTCCTTGGGAGTCAAGATAGGTGCCAGTCTTCACCAGACTGAGAGATTGTTTGTGCAGCTGAGACCCTTAGCTTCATGGTCTAGCAGTTCCCAAGGGAAAAGAATGCTGCTTTTGCCATCTTACTTATTTACAATTTCTCCTCCTCTCTGTGAGGGAATTAGTCTTTTCCCTGTCCCTACTGCTCTTTCCCTCCTCCCACATCACTCCCATTTAGGAGGAGATTGCTGTTCCTCCTCCTCCCTTTGTTGCAATTTCATAAATATGCAAGCTTCTGTTAGGATTGTGAGCTCCTTGCACCTGGAGTTCCACGTGCATGTTCATTTCTGTTGTGATATATCCAGTTGCAATACATGCCTCGTGGACTTTTGATATTTTTTTGGTTAACAGAGTCAAGACACATCTTTGAGCACTGTCCTTAAAACCGAACCCAGTCTCTAAGCCTAGAGCTTGGAGTGTTAGCCTGTGGGTTCCATCAGAAAGCCTAGTTCTTGTTGTACAATGAAAACTCTTCACGAATGAAGTCATTCCAGGCATTAAGTCATTAAGTGGGAATGGGGATGATGTTTCAAAAGTGTAAGTGAGAGAGAAAGGGGAGATGGGATTGACTTAGGAGAGTTCCTCATCAATCTGATGAACTTCTAGGGTAGTGACCCTTGTCTGGTACTTCTTTTAGAGTGTGACATGCCCACTGACACCTTCTTAAGATAATAACTGATAGCTTCTCATTAGGTTTCATTGACTGGGGCTGCCCCTAAGATAGTTTGGCTGGTAGGGTTCTTGGGAGTATGGATTCTTGTTGAAGGGGGCCACTCCTCTTTGCTTGCCTATAAAAGAGAACTGACACATGTCTTTGATCTCTTATTTTGGTCTTTTTTCCTGTTTAAAGATGAACTGGAATACAGAAAGGAGGAAAGGAGGGAGGGAGGAGAGAGGAGGGAAAGAGAGAGACAGAAAGAGAGAGAGGGAGGAGGGAGGAAGAGAGGGGGGCAGGGGGAAAACATACATTTGAAATCCCTACCCCACTCCCAGACCATTCAAAGAACCATTTATGTTGACCATTTGCTTTCTGTTCCTTTTTCTTAGCACATTTGTGCCCACAGCACACATGAGAGTGGTCTTTGCAGCTGGGTCAGTGTAATGTTAATGGGATTTAAGATCTTCCCCTGACCGTTAATAGACTTCACATGGAGCCCATTAAGGGAAGCTTGCTTAGGAGAGGCTTGCTTGTAGGAAGGCTTGTTTGTAGGAAGGCTTTCACACCTTTTGTTAATTTCTAACTGGGCTCTGAGTCAGGAAAGTTGTGATGCCCTCTGGCTCTAGAAAGGGTATATATACATATATATATATATATAAAAACCCAGATGTTGGGGCTTCTCTCTCTGGTGACTATGTATGTATTGTCTTGGTCAGACAGTTGGATCTGTCTGTTGGTCTGTGCTAATTTCTCAGACAGTTAGAAGCACTGTCTGTTGGTATTTATTTCTCTGCTTGTATTTTCTTTGTATTTTCTCTGAAGTTCAGGGTGCTGACTCCACCCCCCCCCCAACTAATGAATGTAATTTTGAAAATGATTCTTGACCCCTTGACTCCTAGTAAAGCAGATCTAAGAACCTGTGTTAGCAGTCATCCTGGGTATACCAATATAGTTGCCGCTACAGTCGGTAGAGAAGCAGTAGCACATGGTTGAGGCAGACATGCTTGCAGATATGTGCTTGCCACCGTGACTCAAGAGGGGACTTTGTGGATAGTGTTCTTGAATCTCTCAACCTGGGGACTCTTGATTTCCCAAGCAGCATGATTTCATAATCTTTCTAGTTAGAGAAGGAAAATTTCTTTGGCAGAGCCAAACTTGAGGATTTCCTCAAGAGTAAATTCAAGTTTAAACCTTAGGGACCTGGTTCTCTGGAGAGAGAAGGGGAATGCATGGGTAGTAGACCTCTTGGAGAGAGAAAAGGATTACTTAGATTGGTCCCTGAAGCTAAAGAAGCAGCAGCAAAGGGACTAAAGACATAGCACAGAAGACCAAGAGATCAGGGCCTTGTCAACCCCTGCCATTGCTGTGAGTTATTTAGACAACATGTTTCTAATGAGAAAGGGTTACCAATCCAACAGCCTCAAAATGTTTTTGCCTTCTGGGTGAGGTCCAAATCCCAGAGTGAGACTATGAGTTTGGTAGGGCCTGGGTAGTACCCCAGATAAGCAATGGATTTCATCAGAATGTTAGCACACTGTTCTACTGTCAATACCAAGCTCATTTTCCTTTGAATGGGAGCCCTTGGCATTTTTTGAATTGCTTTATGGGTTATCTGTATCCGTAAATGGGTTCCTATGAGTCCTTTGAACTTCTTGCATTTTTTCTGGTATGAAACAAAGTGGACCTTTGTTACCTTGTGTGCTTACATGGGAGCTTGGGAATGATTTACTCACATTTGTGGGAATCTAGATATGAGGTATACCCAAATTATATTTGGGGATTTCCCAGATTAAAGTCTGGATGGGAAAATATGGGCCCAAGAAACATGGCCTTTTTTGGATCAGCCCCTAGGATCCATTGTATGAATCCAGAGCTTGGATGAGGGGTGTGGATAACAAAGGATTTTCTGGTGATCAGTGAAATCTTATCTCGCATGATGCTGTCTGCCATACCTGTAAATAAGGCTGAATCTTTGTGGCACTGTTCATGCCTAGCAGTTTGGGCTTAACGGACTTGTTTCCTCGTCTGTAAAAATAAGAGGATTGGGCCAGACAATCTCTAATGTCCTTTCAGGTTCTAATAGTTTTAAGTATGAAGCCTAGGGAAGATGGACTGAGGAATTCCTTCCTGGGGTCAAGAGTGATGAGGATGGCAGATATATAGATTGGAATTATAAAGAAATAGACTAATGTGTTATTTTGTTAAGCTAGTTTTAAAATCTCCTTTAGGTAAGACAAGCTTTCTTGTAATCTGCCTATCTGTCTGTGTACTGGAGATTTGCTCTCTGTATTTTTGTCTTCCAGATGACTGACTGAGCTTGCATTGTGCGTAGTTGTCATTGGGAAAGACTGTTAGCTGAGAGAAGCAAAAAGGGAAAAGTATGGTCGCAACTAGTGGAAACTGCCCTCCCTTGGGTCATGGCATTGTTACGTTGACAGAGACTGAATGCTCAGGAAGCTTCCTCCTTGGGGGTGTCCTGGTACTATCTCTTCTAATCTTCTTCTGTCTACTGCCTTGGGCAGAGGTCTTGGAGTACAAAAGGAAGAATAAACAAATGAAAAAAACATTCATTAAATGTTTGCTATGTAGGGTGGATACAAATAAAAGAGAGGCTATCTCTGCCCTCAAGAAGCTTGTGTTTTAAGAGGGGGGAGACAACACCAATAAGAGAGTGGTGGCCGCTGAAGGATAAAATCACAGGGATAGTGATTAGAATGAGAGGGGAAATGATTGTTAACTCAACCTTTCCAGAAGCAGTGGTAATCTTTTTTAAAACTTTATTATTAATTTTTTACATTCTTAAAAATTATTTTTTTTGAGTTCCAAATTTTTACCCTCCTTTCATTTCTTCCATTGAGAAGGCAAGTAGTATGATATCAGTTGTCCATGTGAAATTAGAAGCAATGGCAATCTTGCTTTGAATACTGCTCCCACAGCAGGAAGTAGGTTGGGGGTATACCTGAGGAGCCATAATACCCCAGGGCAAAGTGACAGGAAGAACGTGGTTGGGGATATGGACAAGAGTCATGCAGGAGGGAGAGACACACATAGGCTGCAGCCTGTGCTGTTGGAGGCAGTAATTAGCATTTATGTAATGGGTACATTATCTCATTTTTTCCCCCCTCACAATAACCCTGGGAGGTAAATACTATTATTATTTCTATTTTACAGAGGAGAAAACCAAGACAGGCAGAGGTTAAATGACTCTCCCAGGCTTGCACAGCTAGAGTCTAAAGTAGTATTTGAATTCAGGTATTCTTGAGTCCAAGTCCCGTGCTCTAATCTACGATGCCATTTAGCTGCCTAGGCCATAGCAGTATCAGTGAGATTACAGAGCCATTTGGGTATTTTCGTGTTTGAAAGTGGGTTAAAAAGCCTTCCTCATTGCACTTCCTTGCATACTGTACCAGAGACAGTTGCTTACTCTCTCTATCCCAAGTTCTGTCTGTGCTTCTAGTAATACATCAACCAACGTGCATACATTTGGCACCTATTACATGCCAGGCACTAGGCTAAGTACCAGGGATACAGAAAGAAAGCAGAAATAGTCCCTATCTTCCAGGAACTCTTAGTCTGATGGGAGAGACCATGTACAAGCAAGATACCCACTCAATATATACAGAGTACGTGGAAAGTAACTGTCTCCCACATCCTTCCCTGGACCTATCGCTGTGCCCCAGCAGACCCCAGAACTTTTACCTGCTGTTCCTTCCTCCCCCCATCTCTTTTGTGAATTTTCCTTGTCCTCTGCCCTTTCAGGTAGATAAAAAGAATAAAGGTAGAGCTGAGTGCTCACATTGGTTCTTGACACTCTTGGGATTAAAATCAGGGGCCCCCTAATCTATCAGAGTGTTTTGAGGAGAGATGGAGGGTAGACTGGCCAAGAAGCCTGGCAATTGGACCTTTAGGGACACAAGATGAGATGGCTTGTCTCCCTCCATCACCTCTTTATCCTAATTTTCTGAAGTTGTAGTACTGCCTCATGGTAGATGGGTATGGGGAGTGCCAGTGGAGCAGGCATATCTGCTGTCACCCCATATACCACACTCTTCTAGCCTTAGCCTCAAAATACTAGGAGGCTGAAAGAAGAAGAGTAGGCAGACATCCAGGGCAAAGCCAGAGACTTGAGGGCATCATGTTACCTTAAGGCCCCGTCGGTCTTTAAGGGTACCCTGAGCACCCACATCTAGCGCTCCTTTGCTGGTCTGAAGGCTGGTTGTACTTAGTGGACTTAGAGAAGTAGGGAGGGAGAAGGAGAATTCTCTGCATCAGGTGTCCTTGAGTCACACAAGCATGTATCAGAACAGGGGTGGGGGTCAGGAGGGAGGGAGGGAGGGAGCTTGGAGGATGTACCAATCAAGGACCAGAGGGGATTGCCTTATCTCTAATCCTTAGACAACAAGGTCTCAGTTCCCAGCTGCCTCAGGGGCTCTGCTCTTATCTGTAGGTAACAGAGTTGGCACTGGCTTGGCCTCTGGCTGGCTATAGTCAATGGGATTGAGAGTACAGATGTCCCTTCCTTTGGCAGGACTCAGGAGACCAGAGTGATCTCTAGAAGGTCAACCCAAATGAGAGCAGGAAATAAAGTCCAGACTGCAAGAAAAAGTAGCAGCCACAGTCTGTAGCACAGTCTGGTTTCTAGAACTAAGCTCTCCTCAAATTTCCAGGGCTCAGCCTCATTGTCATTGCAAGGGCAAAGGGATCTAGAAATTGGTGTCTTCCCCATCCTGAGCTCCATAGACAGGTCCCTGTTCCTTCAAAGTCTCAAGGCCTTGACCTCTCACCCTCTAATTGTCAGTCCTCTCACATCCAAATCTTAGGACTCAGGCTCCCTTGTGGCATCTCTCACCTTGCCAGGGTTTGGCATCTCTCTTAAATCAAATTCTAGTGACTCTTCTGTCCTCTCCTTATCTCTCCCCCCACCCCACCCCATAATGTATGGTCTCTAGGACCTTTGCTTCTTATCCACTCTCTTCCCCTCCCCCCCCCCCCAAGTTGTCCCAGGGACTCTGCTGTCTCTAAAGTCTCCAGGACCTCAGCTTCAAACTATCCCAAACTCAGAGTCCCAACTCTTTCCCATTCTGAAATCATGCCATGTTCCTCTGCTACAGTCCCTAGCCATCTCTTCCGAGACGGCTCTCTCTCCTTTTTGACACCTGGGCTGCCACTTGGCCCTCCCTTAGGGAGGGATCAGAAGGCAGCCAAGTTCTTCAGCAGAGGGGGATGGGGAAAGTTGGACTGATTGCTGCTAATTAATGTCACTGAAGCTTGGCCAAGCTGGAGAGGCAGATAAAGGGAGGCACAGGGGAGGGAGGGGTTTGGTTCTGTCCCTTTTGCAGGTGCCATGGGGCCACAGATTCTCTAGGGAAAGCTCCTGGGATGAGTTCTCCCCACCCCGAATTGTGTTAGCCATTGGCCCGGTTCATCCAGCTTCAATCACCCCTGGACACCTATAGGAGTGGGTCAGAGCCCTGGATGCAGGATGAGCACAAGCAGCTGCCCATGGGACTGCTATGAATCAAGCTAATTTATGTTTGAGTCGGAGCTTTTCCTCTTATCTCTAACAGGGACACAGGGCTAGGGATTAACTCTGGCTCCAGGGAGAGCCTTTAGTTTTGGCCCTCAGCCACATTCCACAGAGCAACCTCTCTCCCCATGCTTTGCTCTGCCCCTAAATCCCTCCTAGCCAATGGACAGGGAGTATGGTACCACTGACCAACCATGAAGGATATTGGAATCATTTCCTCCTTTATTAATGCCTCTGGAAAATGGGAGCATTTTGTTGTGCCTTAGGAGATTTAGGATCACAAGGTCTAGACTTCAAGTCATTAGTCCAGAGTGACTTAATAGACCCAGATAGCTAATATCAGGTAGAGATCAGAGTTATTCTCTCTCTGTCTCTGTCTCTGTCTCTCCCCTTCTCTTCTTTTCTCCAGACACATGTGCATGTGCACACACACCCACACCCACACCCACACCCACACCCACAAAATAAAACCACATCAGGGGAATACAAAAAATAGGAATGCAATTGCTGTTGATTATATAGGATTATATACTATGTTGATTATATACTATTGGTTGTAATTTGATTTGGCAACTACTGACAGGCCGAATAGACCCTATACTAAGCACTAGAGGAGGAGGGAGGACAGGAGGCTGGGCTATGTAGTAGAAAGAGCATTGGATTGAGTCAGGAGAATTGGGTTTGAATCTCCCCTCTGTGACTTGGTCTTGTGATCTTGGACAAGTTACTTTACTTTGGTGGACCTCGTTTATCCTTCTTGTAAAAAGAAGGGGTTGGAGTAAAGGATCTTCAAGTTTCCTTCTATTTCTAAATCCTTTGATCTTCCAGAATGAGTGCCTATTGTTTCTAGATTTCTGGGTAAGTTCTGGTGACACTGACTGTGTAGGGAGTAGCCTGGGGAAAGGGGAATAATCAGGCACTGTGTGAATGGTTGGTGGGTTTAGGAAGCAGGCCTTCCCAGCTCCAGGGCTGGGGGAGCCATAGGGGCTTTATCTTGCCATTAATGGCTTTCTAAATTGGTGGCAGTGGAGCAAAAAACCCAATTTGAGCCAGGAGCATGCATGATTACTATTGTAATAACCTCAGCTAATAAGAATATGATGTGGGGTTAGGTTGGGAGAGAAAACACATTTCTCATTAGCTTTTGGATTAATTACTCTCCATGCTTTCTTAGTTAGGAGGAGGAGGGGAAGGATGAGTTACCGCCCCCTTTCAGAGCTAGAAGTGGCCTCACCTTAATTTGGGAAGGGTGTTGGTGCATATTTTCTGAGTGAGATTCTTTCCTTTTTACAGAAAAATAACCCAGAGTTATCATAAACCTTAGATACTTTGTTCAGGAAGCATGTGTCCAGCTCATAATCAGTAAATACAGTTCAGGGGAGGTTTCAAAGGCATTGAATGTGTAATGACTCCTTCTGGGACAATGCTGGAGGCCTGGCAGAGAGGAGAAGATTATAAGATTTTGAACTTTCAGAGGGGTTCCAGACCTGGGAGGAAGGCAAGAAAGCTGGAGCTGGGTAAAGGTAATAGTGTACCTGTAGCTATAGGGGAGGAGCAACCATGAGAATCATGAGGCAAGGAGGGAGCAACAAATAATTTGACCATAGTAGATGTAACATGATGTTAATTATAGGGAGAGCAATGATTTGGGTTTAGCTACATGAATGTAGGACACAGGTTACTGGCCCTATCCTTCAGTGCTTTTCCCCCCCAAGGCTTGCTAAATGAAGCTCTAGGAAAATATGCATGGCTCTAGTGCAAGCTGCAGAGACATGATGAAAGTTGTAAGGAATTTAATCATGCTGATTCATTCAGCAGGACTTGCTCCCAAACTGCAGAGGTGGAAGCAAAATAGCTCAAAAGACAGATTTAGCTAGAGGAACTCTCACTGTGCTGGCTGGATGAAGTTGTGGGTCTGACTAACAAAAAGAGCTAAAAATAGTTCTGAGGCTATGGGCTAGACTCTGAAAAGAGCAATCACACCTTTGTTTAGAAAAAGACCGCATAACCATTGTAGTTCAGTGTAGAACCTGCAGATGCCAGCAGTATCTTAATAGAAAACCAGCAGGTATTAGTAAAGACCTTGAGTAGATGTCAGTACAGGGTAGAAGGTAGCCCACCAGAAACTGAGAGAGTGACAGCACTTCTGCGAGGAAGCAGTGAGTGGCAACTTTGTAGGCAAAGAGATAATCTGTCTGAGATATAACCCTATTCATATTCCTTTTTCTACAGCATGAGAATCTGTGTCAGAGCACCCCTGTGTACATAGAGGAGCACCCTTGTTATTGACCTTGCTATTCTGTGTAATTAAACATCTTTGCTTTGAGTTAGTGTCCTCCGGGTTAGTCTGGTAAAAGAAGAAAGTTGGATAGGACCTTATGAACTATGATTTTTGAAAAGACGCAGGCTCAAGCAAACTTTGAACCTAGATGTAGCTTTCAAGGGCCCACATTGAGCTACCAAATCCAAGTTACAAAATATGACTTGTAAATGTACTTAAGCTGCCTCAAGAACCACCATATGAAGTATAAGGATATGGAATTATCAGAGTTAAAAGCCACAGAGCTTGTGGGACAGAGTATTTTGAGTAGATGAATAGGCAGAATTCAGTACAGCAGAACTCAATACTGGGGAAATGGAAATCATTCTTATAAGAAGAAATAGAATGTTGGAGATATTCTTCAAGAGTTTGACTGAAGGGCAGCTTAAGTGGTACAGTGGATAGAGCGCTGGCTCTGGAGTTGAGGACCCAGATTTAAATCTCGCCTCAGACACTTAGACACTTACTAGTTGTGTGACCCTAGGCAAGTCACTTAACCCTGATTGCCTTGCTAAAAAAAGAGTTTGATTGATAGTCTTGGCTTGACTAAAGGTTAACAGGGAAATCATGGGCATATTTTAGCCTGATGGGTATCGTTTTAATAGGCTGAGTCATTTTCTTTGTAATAGGCAAGCCATCTTCTTTAGAGTTTCTGCTTTTGTGAAGATTCAGTTTCAAAGTAGAAAAGCAATTACTAGATGTCTGTTGTGTGCAGAGAGCACTGTGCTAGGAAATATTTTATTTTATTTTATTTTTTAGCAAAACCACAGTCCCAATCTCCATGAAGTTTACAATCTAGTAGGAGGATATGATACATATTTAAGCACCAGAGGGAGCTCTTGAGTGAGCTCAAGCTCTGGTACCATTCTTATGTTGCTATGGTAGCATTGCTATGGCAACCCACGCTTATACAATAAGGAGGCCAAACTAATAGTGGTGTCTTCAACCTGCCCCTCTTCCTTACTCACTCTCCCCACTCCCCACCTCCCCTTCCTACCAAAAAGCTAGGTTTTGATGCACATGTAAGAAATCTGACAGTCAGATTCTCTCAGATTAAAAATTTCTGTTCTCTTTCAGCTTGCAGACTTTCTGAGCTCATTTCTCTAGGGCAGAGTTCTTAACTTACAATCTATGCACTTAAAAATATTTTGATACTCTATTTCAATAATTGATTTCCTTTGTAATCTTATGAATTATATTTTATGCATTTAAAAACATTATTCTAAAAAGGAGTTTATAGGCTTCATCAGACTGCCAAAGTGATCCATAACATTTTTTTTAAAAAAGGTTAAGGTCTTCTGCTTTGCGAGTATCTTTATATTGGTATTATATAGAATAACCTTAGAATTCTCTCTACCTGTGTGACTTTATGTCTAGTTCCACCCCCAGCTTAGCTTTGATGTACAAAAATTATTTCTCTGAAAGGAGAAACTTGTCTCTTTCTTTAGCTCACTCTTCAGTAAACATAGCAAGCAATCTGGGTTTTGTTGGCCAACAACAAAAGTAAACAAAAAGAAAAGAACAAAGTTTCCAAACTCTGGTTGCTATTCAGATAATTTAGAAGGGACAATGAGAGCAAGAAGTGAAAGGAACTGATGCACCAAATCAGCTTCTCCATCAGTCAGTCAACAAACATTTATTAAATGCCTACTATATGGCAGGCACTGTGCTAAGTACTGGGGATACAAAGAAAGGCAAAAGACAGTCCCTGCCCTCCAGGGGCTCACAATCTAATGCGGGAGACAACAAGCAAACAAATCTGTACAGACAACTTGCTTCCAGGCCCTCTTGCCAATCCATCCTCTACATGACTGCCCAAATAATCTTCCTAAGGCATGGGTCTGAACATGTTAGTCCCCAGATCAAAAACCTAATTGACTGCCCATTGCCCATAAGATAAAATAGAATGTCCTGGCATTTATAGCTATTTATCATCTTGCTCTCACCTACATTTGTAGTATTATTTTGTGCCACTTTCCTTCACAAACTCTACATTTCAGCCAAAATGTATTACTAGCTATTCCCCAAACTCAATATGGCAGCTAGGTGGCACAATGGATAGGTGAGTGGGCTCAGAATCTGGAAGACAGCTTCTTGAGTTCAAATGTAGCTTCATATAGTTGGTAGCTGTGTGATCTTGGGCAAGTCATTTAACCCAGTTTCCTGATCTTTACAATGAGCTGGAGAAGGAAATGGCAACTCACTCCAGTATCCTTGCTGAGAAAACCCTCAAATGGGATCATGAAGAGTTAGGTACAATGGAAATGACTGAACAACAAAACAGTACTCCAACTCTTATCTCCATGCATTCCCACAGTCCAGTTCTCATGATTAAAAAACAACCCCTCCTCATTTCTGTTCTCAAAATCTTGTCTTAAGTTTTGACTCAGCTTCCATCTCCTTCATGAAGCCTTCCCTGATTGATTCCTCCAGTTATGATTGAGTTATGACCTAGAATCCTTTTTACTGTACTTCTTTATATCCACACCCTTCTCCCCCTATAGAATATGAGCTTTTTGAGGAGAGGAACTATTTTGTTTAGATTTTTGTAACCCCAGCATCTACCTAGGACTTACGTTATAGGTTGGTTAGTAGTGTTGAATTAAATTGAGATAAACATTTATCATAATAAATTGATCAATGACAGTGTTTCCATTCAAAGGTCTATCCAGCAACCAAGCCCCAAATGAGAAGGTTGACTTCTTTCTTACCTGAGCATAGTACTCAACTGACCAGTTCCATTTGGGCAACACAACTTCTTCCTTCCTTCCTTCCTTCCTTCCTTCCTTCCTTCCTTCCTTCCTTCCTTTGCCTCACTTCTTACCTAGCCTTAATCATTGAATAGGCTAGTCAAACTGAGACCTGGGAAAGACCCTAGCTTCAAAGGGTCAAGGTCTCCTGCATTTGGGGCCATCTCTAACCATCCTGATCCATATTTCACCACTGGACCCAGATGGCTCTTGAGGAGAAAGTGAGGCTGGTGACTTTGAATAGCCCTGCCTCACTTAAATCCATTTCACTTGCAAGTCATGACTCTGATGTCCTGGTCCTCTTAGAGACTAAGGACAAACAAGGACAACCACCTGAGCACTCTGGAGGAAACTCTAGGGTAGCATGGAAATTTTTGGGACCTGTGGCTCTAATTTGTTTCAATGAGTTGGGGAAAAGGAGGCTGCTTTAGACCCCTTCCCCCAACTCTTTCCCTCATCTGATGGGTCTATGGGAGCTAGGGCTGAGCTTTGTCTCCAGTCCTTTGTGTGATAATTAGCACATTGGCAAGCTCCTTGTGCCACCTCCAACAGTCCAAATGCCATAGTAATTCTCTGCTCCTCTTGCTCCCTTTTGACATTTCCACAGCCATTGTTTGACGGCTAATTGCCTGACAGATCACACTGCTCAAAGCCCAGGCTGCTCCCAACCCCCACCTGTGTCCACTATTCCTTGGGGCGGCTCAGAGATATTCTCCCACTGTTCACAGTGGTTCAGTGCCCACGGGCAGGCCCAGAAATAAAACCCAGGCCACAGGTGCCAGGCAGCTCTTTGTTAGAACACCATAGGATAGCCACTTCAATGTGCGTGCATGTGTATGTGGGTGTGTGTGCATGTGTGTGCATAAAACACATAACTAATTTGTGTGTATGTGAGCATGTGATTGTGGCTGATGTCTAGGCCCACCTTCCTGACCTCTTAGATACTCCAGACTACTGAGGGTGGAGCCGTCCTTGGATTGCTTGGAGTTCCTCAGAGGGTAGCACAGAAGTGAAGTTTTGTCCAAAGGCTGAAATTTTTTTTTCTCTAGAGAGAAAAGGGAAAGGCCAAATTGGAATCACAGCCCAAGCCCAGCTGGGATGTCCGGGAGTGCCAGGGGTTCAGGTCACTTCGGTGTAGTCTTCCCCTTACCCTGGGGAGATAAAGGGAAAAAGAAAAAAAAAAAGACCGATCCTCCCCTGGGCCTCCGGGAAAAGCCCTCCTGGATGTCTCTTCCCCAGGCGAGCTGTATCCCAGCTGTGGCTGCTGTGCCTCCGTCCATCCTGCCGGTTCCTTCTCCGGCTTTCCTACCACCCTTTCTCCCCCTCCCCCCAAGGGAGAAATCTCTCCAGAAATCCATGTAAAAATAGATGTATTTCTAGATAAGCAGCGAGCCTGAAAAACGGCTGAGCCGGAGACTGCGCCGCTGACAGAAGATCTATGTACCAAATTCCTCTTCAAAATCTATTTCTCCGGAGATTTATTCTTCCAGGGCTCTGCCGAGGTGGGGGGTTGGGGAGAGAGAAGGAAGGGAGAAGCGGAGAGGCGGGGAAGGACAGAACTACCCCATGCGTGCTCTGCCAGCTGCTGCCCGGGGCGGTGCCCTGGAGGGCGGCCAGCTGCGGCTCCTCCTTGCAGCCCCACCCCCACCCCCACCCCATCCTCTCCATCCTCATCGTCCCCGGAGTGACTGTTTCCCGAGTGAGCCTTGGTCAAATTAGACAGACAACGAGCAATCTGAAGGCGGTCACTGCCTGCAGGGAGAGCCAGAGGAGGAAAAGTCAGCGCGGAGTGCCAGTGGGATTTGAATGGCAAAAAGGTCATTCGCATGCATTAGCCCAGCCCCTACGGCACGCCGAAGCAGAGAGGAAGCCGGCGTGATGCGCTGTGACACCCGTCCCAGCCGGCTCAGAGAATAAGTGATGGCTATATTTGTGTTTCCATCTAAATGCATGGATCAAAGCAGACACTTTAATCTATTCAACAACAACCCGAGGATTAAAAAGTTGCAGGCAAATCACATTCTTAAATTGGTAATATATTTTTGCTCGTCAGTTGACAAATCATTTGAGAGAGTGACTCCCGGCCAGGATGGGGGCCCAGGGTCTTCCCCAGAGCTGACACTGCCTTCTAACTTCCTAGTGGGCCCTTGCCCACCTTGGCCTGGTGGGAATTTTGTCTATTGTCCCAGTTCCTGAGTTCTGTTCCAGGGCCTAAGACTCCGTGCCAGCCAAATAAGAGAGTAGCCAGGGAACATTGAAGGCTTGAGATCATAGGATTATAGGATTTAAAGCTAGAGAACACTTTAGCTGACCCTATCTAGTGCAGCTCTCTTATTTTATAGATGAGGAAACTGAGGCCCAGAGGGGGATGATTAAAGGAATAAAGCATAGGAAAGTGGCACCTGGAGAGAAGAAGCAGAACCTTTTAGGTTTGGAAGATCTGGAATCAAATCCTGACAACTACATTTTATCTGTGTGACCTTGGGCAGGTCATTTTCCCTATCTTGGTCTCAACTTTCTTATCTGGAAAATGACTAAGGTCCTTTTCAACTCTAGCTCCTATAAGCCTTAGTCCCTGTGAATTGCTGCAGCCAATTTTCTAAGCTTCTCTGAATTTAGCTAGGCTGGTCCTTGAAGGGCAGACACACAGTTCATTGCCAGGCCACTATTCAAAGTCTGTCCAGCTTGGCAGGACATCCCAGAGCTTACTTTCCATTGGCATACTCTTTCAGAACCCGGAATCACCTCCATGCATGCCAAGATGAAGCATCAGGCAATGGACTTTAGGTTTGGGCACACACATTTAATTTAATAAATGCTTTTGTGCAAATGTGCTAGCTCTAGCTTTTGTTCAATGTCACAGATGACAGGCCTGATGAGACCACTTAAACTGTTCTGTCCCATTCGAAGAGATAATAGTTACTTGCTTGCTAAATTTGAAACCTTCCTTGAATTTGAGGCCCAGCCCAAATGGTCTGGCTGGCTATCCTCTGATTGGATCTGGGATGATAAGGTACTATTATTGATATTAATATTTTTGATTAACCATAGAAACAAAGCGGGACAAAGCCTTCAAATTGGTAATATGAAGCACTACATAGGCCCTAACCCCTTTCTACCTGACTCTGGAAAGCATATGGCTCTGGTGCAGTGCTGGACCTAGAATCAGGAAGGCTCATCTTCTTGGAATCAAATCTGGCCTCAGACACTTACTGGCTATGTGACCCTGGGCAAGTCACTTAGCCCTGTTTGCCTCAGTTTCCTCATCTGCAAAATGAGCTGGCAAAGAAAATGGCAAACCCTCCTGTATCTTCACCAAGAAAATGCCAAATGGGGTCATGAAGAGTTGGACATGATAGAAAAGGACTGAACAGCATCTGTTTCATCCCTATGCACTTCAGCCTTGCCGGTCCTACTTGTCTTCTCTCCTAAGCCATCTTTGCTCTCATATCTACTGACCTCTGTAGATCATTCTACCCCCTCCTCTAGAAAAGCCTACTTACCTGTCTCCTGGTCATTGTCTCTATTCTGTCCTCTGCTTTCACACTTGTGGACTTCACTATATGTGTTGGGGTTTCCTTGGGCACCCTGCTTGTTCTTTTATTTATTTCCAAACTCCCATGACCTTCATGCTGTTTTAACCACCTACAGGGATGGTCATACCTTAGGCCTTATCATTGCTTATGACTACTAACTCCAAGATCTTGAATGTTGAAATTTAGCTTTTTTTCATCATTATTACCTGTGCTTCCATGACTCCCTCTATCTCACTCAGCCTAAGGCTATTCTAGTGTTTCCATATAACTGCTAGTCTCCATCTGTTCTCCCAATCTAGGCAGTAGGATACCATAAGAGGGAAGAAACTGGAGGAGGCAGGGACTTGAGTTCAAATGTGACCTCTGCTTAATAGTTGCATGACTATATATGCAAGTCACAACTTATCTGAGCTCCAATTGCTTTTTCTTTAAAACAGGGATCATCCAGGCATTTTAAGGACCAGATCACATAAGGTATGTAAGGTGCTTTGCAAACCTTCAAGTGCTATATAGATGCCAGCCATGATTGCTAATCATCTCTCAGATTCTGGCTTCACTTTTCTCTCCTTTCTTCAACACTGAAGTTGACTAGCCTGACTAAACACCGTTCTTCACCCTTGAATGCTTTGTTCCCTTGTTCTTTTTCTATTTGTGACCTGCTAACCCTCAACAGTTGGGTGGCACAGTGCATAGAGCACCAGCCCTGGGGTCAGGAAGACTCATCTTCCTGAGTGCAAATCTAGCTTCAGACATTTACTAGCTGTGTAACCTTGGGCCAGTCACTTTACCCTTTTTGCCTCAGCTTCCTCATCTGTAAAATGAACCGGAGAAGGAAATGGTCAACTGCTCTAGTATTTTTGCTAAGAAAACCCAAAATGGAGTCATGAAGAGTTAGACATGACTGAACAACAGCAAACTTTCAACTCTGAGCTATTCCAAGTAGTGCAGTGGAAACAATGCTGGTTTTGGTTATCAAGGTCCTGGAAACTAAGACCAGAAATGTTAAATGTTTTTGCTCAAGTTGTGCAGACGGTAAGGAGCACAGCAGAAATTTGAGCTTGGCTACTCGACTCCAAATTCCAAATCCTTTCCACTATATCACACTGCTGCTCCATTCTGCATCTATCTTCCTCCTGGAAGGTCTGCTTTCCCAACAAGTCTCTTTCTCTTTTCTCTCTTTAAAACTTATCTCCTTTGGTGAGCTCTTCACCTTCCATGACTTCAATTATCTTTATGTAGATGATTCATGAACTCATATATCTAGGGCAAATCTCTCTTTGGAGCTCCGGTTAGACATTGTTAACTGCTTGCTGGATATCTCTACTTCCTTTTGGCACCTAAAACTCCATGTATCCAAAATGGAATTAGTTATCTTTCCCCCAAAGCCACTCCTCATCCAAACTTTCCTATTGCTATTGAGGTTACCACCATTCTTCCAGGCACCCAGGTTTATACCATTGGAGCCATTATAGAATATTGCCTTTCCCCATTTCCAATATCTTATCAGTTGCAAGTCTTTTCCATTCTCCCTCCACAACCTTTCTCATATCCATTCCATTCTCTTCACTCACACAGCCACCACCCAATATTACCTCTTTCCATAACTAATCCAATCGGTTTCCCTGCTTCCTAATTGGTTTCTTTGCTTCTAGTCTAATTTCTCTGCAATGCTTTTCTCTACATGGCTGCCAGAATAATCTGTCTGAGGCACAGGTCTGATCATTTTATTTTCTTACTCAGAAGCCATCAGTTGTTTCCCATTGGTCAGAAATTGAAGATGCTAAGTGTTCAAGACACTGCATCCTGGGTAATTGCCAGTTGTCCTGACTTTTGTCCTGTCACTGGACTTTGATAATTCTGGAAGAGAGAGTGAGGTTGATGACGCTGTGCAACTTTGCCTTAAATCTAATTCATGCACAAGTCAAGACATCACCATGTGATGTCACTGGTCTTCTTTGAAGACGAAGGAGGAAGACCAACAAAAATAGGCTCCAGAAAGTCATCTTCATTGAAGACTACCATCATTTTTAGAGATATAATAGGAAACTGAGGCCCAGGGAGGTAAAGTCAATCAATAAGCATTTATTAACTGCCCACCATGTGCCAGACACTGTGCCAAGCATTGGGAATACAAAAAGATATAAAAGGAAGTTCCTGCCTTCAAGGAGCTTACAGTTGAATGGGGGAGACAGCATGCAAGTAAGTATAAACAAAGCAAGTTATATACAGGAGAAGTAGGAAATAATTAATAGAAGGAAGGCACTGGAATTAAGAGGAACTGGGAGAAGGCTTCCTGTAGAAGATGGTGTTTTAGCTGGGATATAAAAGAAGCCAGGGAGGTCAGTAGCTGGGGCAATAGAGAGAAAGAGTTCCAGACATGTCAGACAAGCAGAAAAGCTGAGAGATGGAGGGTCGAGTATCCCTGGACTGGAGTAAGGTATAATAAGGCTGGAAAAGCAGGAAGGCTTTGAATGCCAAACAAACAAGGGACTTCCTCGAGGTCACACAGCTAAAACATGGTAGGAGTCAGACTAGAAATCAGGTTTCCCAGTTTCTGATCCAGTACTCTTCCTGCCATACAATTTCTCTGCCACAGTATCTGTCAGGACAGAGAAAGGAGGGAAAGACGGGACCAATCTCATGTCCTTGTCCCAAGATCAGGGCCTTCTTACAGTGGGCGCTCTCCTTTCCTGTTCTACCTTCAGAGCCAGCTGGAGACTGTTACAGAAGGCGCTGACTTTAACTTCTCAGAATGTTCATTTGTTCAAAGCGAGCAATTACTAATTAATTGGCGAGGGTCTGGAGTTCCCATCCCAGAACTGAGGCATGGCAGATCTGGCCATGTGTGTCTGAATGCGGATAGGGGGTTGTGGTGATGGGGGCTGGCACTTTCCGATTGTACCATCTGGCTGTTGGAAAATAATGAGCAGGTGTCCAGTTTGGGGAACAGGTAATTGCTGACGGACAGAGCTATATATTTCTGCATATGTTCCTGGAGCCAATCTGAGTCCCAGAGTAGCAGGGGGAGGGAGTGGGATTTGTTACAGTCAAATGATAATGAGAAAACTCTCTAGGGTAAACCTACTTTACTTTTAATCCTTCCATTTGCACAGTACTTTATACCTTTCAAAAGAGCTTTCATATCTAGACCTTGTTGGCCCCTTTGGGAGGTAGGTAAGTTTTATTAGACCCATTTTACAGATGGAGAAACAAAGTAACAGTAAGTTTAAATGGTTTGCCTAAGATCAGTGGTAGAGGCAAAATAAAAAGTCAACCCTCAGGAGTTCCATATCAATCCTCTTCCTGTGATACTCCAACTCTTCTGCCATTTATTAGGGTCATTAGTTCTTTGACTGTACCAACCCAGTGCTAGTACAGAGAATGATGGGGATCAGAATATAGCTCAATTGAGAATGAAGTTTTACTAGGAAAGGGGCAACCTGTCTTTCAGAGAGACCTAGGAGTAGCCTCTCCTAAAGAACTGGGAGGGGAGGGTTGAGGGGTGCCATTTTGACAGTATTTTTTTTCATTGGCTAGACAAGTGTCACTGGTTGCCAGTTAGATAGAATACTGGGCCTGGAGTCAGGAAGACCTGAGTTCACATCTGACCCCAGACACTTACTAGCTGTGAAACCCTAGGCAAATCACTTAACCCTCCCTCAGTTTCCTCATCTGTCCAATGAGGTGGAGATTGCCAAACCACTTTAGTATCTTTTCTAAGAAAACCCAAAATGGAGTTGGTTGTTGTCCTTTTTTCTTGAAGAGGACCAAAATGATATCAGTATGTTGGAGTCAAGTTATGGTGTGTCCTACTATGGCTAATGAGACCAATACAAGCTGAGGATGCTCTACCATAGGCTGGGCACAAATAGTCCATGTGAACATTTGGGATGGATTCTCCAAATTTGCACATCTCATATTTCTTTTTGAGCTACTTCAATTCTGCTTTGCTCATAGAGCACAGCATCTTCTTTGATGTGGGTGCCCAAATGGAGTCAGGAAGAGTAAGAAAAGACTGAACAACAATAACACAAAGCAATTTGCAGCAGGAACTTGGAAGGGTGGAGTTGGAGGAGGCATTAGACACTGCACAATGCAGGCCAAAAGAGGACTAAGAAATGCCACCATGCTCATCTTCAAATTGCCATGGGAAGGAAGAGTACCCTTCCCAGGAAGTGTCCCCCCTCGCTCATTTCTTTTTTCTTTTTTTTTCCGTTTGGAGGGGGGAAGACAGGGCAATTGGGGTTAAGTGACTTGCCAAAGGTCACACAGCTAGTAAGTGTTAACTGTCTGAATCTGGATTTGAACTCAGGTCCTTCTAATTCTAGGTATTCACTGTGCCACCTAGCCACCCCGCCTCCCTCATTTCTATACCTTGGTACAAAGCTCTGATGAATCCTGTCCTAGTTACACTCTGGCCTGTGTATTTGTGTGCAATGAATTGGTCTTCAGGGTGATATATGTATGTGTCTTCATCCATGGGCAAATGCATGTTCAAGTGTACCTCCACATATCATAATCATCACCATCGTCAGTGTGAAGAGGCATGGCTCCCGTGGAGGCAATTATACAAGCCTTGTCTCTGCCCTATGGGAGTTTAAAGTCTAAGATAAATGGATGGGATGAATGTATGCAGAGCACATAAACAACTGAATAATAAACTTTCAGCAAATGTATTAGTAGATAGAGAAGGCTAATAGCTGACATTTATATAGTTCTTTTTACGGTTTGCAGGTCCTTTACATACATCGTTGCACCCAAACCTTGCAAAAAATCCAAACCAAACCAAACCTTGTGAAGCAGGTACCGCTGACACTAGTGTCTCCCACAATCTACTTTTTTTTGTCTATACATGTAAGTTCATTAGTCTAGGGAGTTCCCAGCAAGAAATTCTTTTACCATCATAGACAAGCACCTGACTACAGCACTGAGGAGGCGAATGACTTGTCCAGTATCCTACAGCTAGCTTGTTTCAGCGGTGGATCTTAAAGCCAGACTCTGAAGTATCTATACCGCTCAATGGACAGATCATCAGATCTGGAGTCAGGAAGACCTAGCTTCAGATCAAGCCTCAGATACTTATTAGCTCTGTGGCCTTAAAGTCAGTCACTTAAACCTCTGCCTATCTGTTTTCTTATCTGTAATATGGGAATAATAATAGCACCTACCTCCTAGAGTTGTTGTGAGGACAAAATGAGATAATTTGTGAAGACCCTTGTAAACCTTAAGGCAATATATAAATGCTGGCTATTATTATTTTTATGATCTAAGGATGGCTCTCTGGCCTCTGTACCACAATGCCTCTACATTACTTCCATGGAAGAAGAGATGGAGGTTCAGGGTGGTTGTGACTTACCCATAATCACACAGCTAATGAGAGTCAGGAGTAGATTTCTAGCCCGACTCTTTCCTTGTTACAGGACCAATAATCACTCCACGATTCCACATCACCTGTAAGACTTCCAGGCTATACAAGTCAGGAATAGATGGATTTGTAGGACAATGAAGGACAGTCACTACCATTTTGTGCTTATAAACCATTGCCCCTGCCAAATCTTCGGATTTTTCCATTTGAGTGTTTCTTACCGGATCTCTGTGTGGTGGTGATAGTGATTGTAAGTGGGGTCTGTGTAAATGAGGGAATTTGGATGTGGGCAAGTATAGGTCTGTGTGTGAATGCAGATTTGTGTGAGGGTGTGAGGATTGGTTTTGTGAATGTAATATAGGTGTGTATTATGAGTATGGGTCTCTGTGTAGGTTTGTGTTTAACTGGGTGAGTACATGTGTATAATTTCTCTTTGTGGATATGTGTGTGTGTGTCTGTAGGGAGATGTTTGGGGGGGTAGTGGAGGTTTCCTCTGTCTGAGGCTATAGTAGGTTGGCCCTTGTCCCACTGGCACCCCCCAGCTTAGCAGCAGCCCTGGGTCCCCTGTGGATGTGCCCAGCTGGTCCTTAGAGAAAGCTCAACACCTCCAAACCAGCTGTCTTGTTGGCTTTTGTCTCTCTCACTCACTCTGTGGGCCTCCTGATGCCTCTAGTTGCCATGGAAACCAAACTAGGTCTGATTCTTTCTGCCACCTCAGGTCCCTGAGCTGGGACCATTCTGGGTCAAAGCCACCAGGGTGAAGACTGAGTTGGGGGCTATAGAGAGAGGCAACTCGAGGACCCTTAGAGACCATACCCTGGGAATGCAAACAGTCTTCATTCAACTCCTCCCTGAGGCCCCTTTGTCTCTTTTCCAAATAAGATAACAGAGGATCTCTCCAAACAAAGCCACTGGGGTCAATGCTGGCCTTGAGTCAGCACTATGGCTCTATTCTTAAAAGTGCCTGAGCTGTTGACTCAAAAAAACACTGACCCAAAGAAAATATCTAAGGCATATGCTAATTTTACATCACTTTACATACATTTGCATATCATTAATTTAATGTGTTAAATAACATTTCTTCGAGAGACAGCATGGTGTAGCGGATAGAAGGTAGAGCTTGGTGTCAGGAAGGTTCAAGTTCAAATTCTGTGTGACCCAGGGCAGGCAGGCTTGGCTCTAAGCAACTCTCAACCACTACAAGTGTCAGAACCGCTACAGTTCTGCATTGGTAAAGGGAGTTGTCTTCACGGGTAAAATCACAGGTCTGAACCAACCCCACCCACTCCCCAGTCCTTAATTCCTGAGACAATCTGGTTTACGAACTCTACAGATATTTTGTGGTGAGGATCCTAAAATCCCGCAGGAGGAAGTGACTTCAGAGGTCATTGTGTCCAGCCCCTACCTGAAACATCATTTCTCTGGCTTTTGCTTCAATACCTCTAGTGATAGAGAGCTCCTGACCTGGCCAGGCGGCTGTTTCATTGTTGGACAGCTCCTAATTGTTAGGAAGCTCTTCCTTATGTTGAAATGAAATCTGCCTTTTTGTAATTTTCTTCCATTAGTCCTAGCTTTGTCCTCTGGGGCCACATGGGATGAGTCTAATCCCTCTTCTTCATAACAGCTTTTCAAATGTCTGAAGACAGCTATCATATCTTCTCTTCTCCAGGCTAAAGTCATTTAACTATTTCTCATATGATACTGTTTTAAGTTTCCATGCTCTCCCAGCCATTTACCTCTAGATACAGCTTGTCAAGGTTCTTCTTAAAATAGGACGCCCAGAACTGAACACAATACTCTGACTCGATTTGCCTAGTTCTGAGTATAGTGTAGCCATCAGTTCCCTTGCTCTGTATATTATAGGAGCCAAGATGTCATTGGTGAGGTCACACTCTCCACCAAGGGAGAGAAGAGCCCCCCCCCTTCTCTTCTCATCTTGCCCTATTCTTGCCAGTGTCTTTTCTTTTTTTTGGAGAGGGGAAGGCAGGGCAATTGAGGTTAAATGACTTGCCCAAGATCACACGGCTAGTAAGTATTAAGTATCTGAGGCTAGATTTGGACTCAAGTCCTCCTGGCTCTGGACCAGTGCTCTATTCACAGCACCACCTAGCCGTGTCTTTCCATAACCACCCCTCACGCCCCTCCTCCCCCAACTGATACCCGAAATATGCTTCCTCTCCTATTATTTCAGAGATATCAGTGTTATACCAGATTGTCTTCCTGTTTTCTTTTGACCTTGCTATGTGACTCCTTTTGGTATTATACAATTTTATGGTATCTTTGATATAATTTCTTACCTGAATGTTTTCACTGGTAAAATACTGTTGCCTGCTTATATTCATCACCCATTGTTCCATTGCTCTTTGGGACAACCGTAATTGTGTGTGTGTATGTGTGTGTATGTGTGTGTGTGTGTGCGTGTGTGTGTGTTCCTTCTGAAATATAGGTGCATGATTTGCAGCTTCGTGGCATCATTATTAATGAAAAAGTATATATTAAGCACTTAGTGTATGCCTAGCATTGTGCTAAGCATTGGGGAGGTCAAAACAAAACAGAGACAAGTCTGACATCAAGAAACTGATATTCCCATAGGAAGAGATGATACATATCCAGGGAAGGGTACTTTGGTCTGGGAAGTCACAGGGACATGAGTAGAGCAATAAGGAAGTCACCTCACATTCTCTTTCCAGGAGGAATGTTGGTATTGATTTTATTAGGGTTCCCAGACCAAGAGGTAGAAGGGGTGGGGGGGGGAAGGGAACAGATACTACCAGAAATTCAGAAAAATCTGGGATAAAAGTATATGGTTGAGTTTTGAACTAGTTAGATATAATATGATTGTATTGTTGTCCAGTTGTTTTTCAGTCGTGTTTGATTCTTCATGACCCCATTTGGGGTTTTCTTGGAAAGATACTGAAGTGGTTTGCCATTTCCCTTTCCAACTCATTTTATAGATAAGGAAACTGAGGTAGACAGGATTAAGTGACTTGCTCAGGGTCACACATCTAGTAAGTGTCTAAGGTCAGATTTGAACTCAGGAAGGTGATTCTTTTTGACTTCAGACCCAGCACTTTTATGAACTGCATCACTTAGCTGCCCTAAGACCTCACTACTCCATGACATAGTTCTATATGCTATATTAAAATAGTCTAAGATCACATTAATTGCCATAATTGCTGATGTCTCAAATTGACCTTAAACTCTCAAATTTTCCCCAGATAAGCTCTGCCATAGCCAGGTTTCCCCCAAGCCATATTTGTGCAGTTGGGCTACATGAATACATACATGTTGGACTTTACATATATCTCTACTGAATTTTATCTTTAGGGAGTATGTGGTACAGGTTAGAGAGCCAGCTTTAGAGTCAGGAAGACTTGGGTTCAAATCCTTCCTCTAGCAACAGCTGACTCTGGGCAAGTTTCAATTACCCTTCTCAATCTCCTCTTTCCCTGTTCCCCCTTCCTCCCCCCCAACTCTCTCCTATCCTAAGCTGCAAAGTAGTTTCTCATCTGCATTGGTAAGATGATATCACAGGTCAGGGCAAAAAACTAAACGTTAGTTTAACCAAGAACCCTGTTTTTTTGGTTCTTATTGTCATCCAGTGTATCCCTCTTAGTCCAACATCATCTTCACATTTTGTAAACGTGTCCTCAATGTAATTCATTATCCATGTCATTTATGGAAATGCTGAATAAAACTGGGCCTAGAATAGATCTGTGTAATGCACTAATAGAAAAACTCTTCCCAAGTTAATATTGATCCATGGTACAGTCAGATGGATTTGAATCTTCTTGAGCTGCCATAGTCACAGAGTAGCTGAATTGTTAGTGACTTTGTCAAACACCTCAGTGAAATCTCCTCACACTGTGTCTACCTTGTTCCTCTAATCCACTAGTAATTCTATAAAAAAAGGAAATCAGGTTAGGTCGGCATGACTTGTTCTAAGTGAACCCGTAGTGGTTCCTAGTGATCACCGCTACCTTTTTGGAAGGCTCACAGATTGTTCATTTAATAATCCATCCCAGAATTTTAACTCAAATTTAGGTTAGCCTCATTATTCCATAGTTTACAGAATATGCCTCCTCCTTTAAAAAAATGGGTATTTCATTTTCCTATTCCTAATCTTCTTCTGTTCTTCACGGTTCTTATTGGTTTTATAATGATGAATCAGTCAGGATGTATTAAGAGCCTATCACGTGCCAGACGCTGTGCTAAGCATGGAAATACAAAGAATGGAAAGAGATATGTTTTATCTCAGAGTTTCTGCTAACAGGAAAGCATGTACAAAATGTCACATTAAGTTATGAAGATATCGAAGTTTCTGAATTTGCTGTGTGACAGGCCTTCTCCTTTTCTGGTCATATAAATCCTTAATGAAAACTTTTATACTGTCTCTTACATGAAATGATCGAATTCAGGCTTAATTTAAAAAAAAAGCTTTACTAAATATGAAACATGGGAGGCATCTGTAGCATCCTGGAAAGCCAATTTGCCAAGGAGTCAATAATTGTGGTCAATCGCCTAGGTGGTGCCATAGTGCATAAAGTGCTGAACCTGGAGTCAGGAAGACCTGAGTTCAAATCCAGCCTCAGATACTTACTAGCTGTGTGATCTTGGGAAAATCATTCCACCTGGATTTGCCTTAGTTTCTTCATCTATAAATTGGGGATGATAACAGCACCTACCTTTCAGAGATGTTTTGAGGAAAAAAAGAAGTAATATTTGTGAAGTGCGTTGTAAACCTTAAGACACTAGACAAATGCTTAATATTGTTATTAATTATTATCATTCCTTTAATGAATACAACATGGATTTGAAGTCCTTCGCCATTCTGGTTGCCCTTCTTTGGACACTCTGTCCAGAGTATTTAGCTTTCATTCATTTATTCAACAAACATTTTTTTATTAAGTACCAACCTTGCACAAACCATTGAAATAGGTGGTGGGGTATGTACAAAAATTTAGATGACACAATTCCTGTCCTCATGAAGCTTAAAATCTAATGGTAGATGATATATTAATACTGATAACTGTAATCTGCCTACTATGTGCAAGACACTCTCCTAGGTGTTAGGGATAAAAGGCATGAGAACAACAGAATAGTCCCTCATCCTCAAGTTGCTTACAGAAGTGCAAGTAAGTAAGAACGAAAATAATCAGAGCTTTATAGAATTACAAATAAAGTGTTAGTGTAGGTTTAAGGGGGAAGCTCTTTACACACAAGAAAACTTTAATGCCTCCCTATTGCCTCCTTAGCCTGGCATTCAGGGCCCTCTAAGATCTGGTCCTGACCTATTTTACCAACCTTCTCTCCCACTTCATGCCTATTGTACTCTATAAACCAACCATGCAGCAACATTTCCTCTTAAGATCTCAAACATATTCTGTACTTTGCTACCTCCAAGCTTTTGTTCATGTTTCCTTTCCTGGGCTGTCCTCCCAACCATCTTCACCTGTCCAAATCCTAGCTAGCACTCAATATTGAGAACAGAAGACATTTCCTCCAGGAACTCTTCCCAGGTTTTTCCAATCTAGAGGTGGACAATAGGACCACAGATTTAGAATTAAATTATATTTATTTAAATTCTTTAGTTCAAAGATCATTTAATATGACCTATAGGCCATATTCCATTGCTCAAGGCCATATAAGATTGCTACTTTTAAGGGAGAATAGCTATTTTCAGTAACATTCTTAGAATGTAACTTTTAAAAATGAGGCCATATTATATTCCACATATACATACTGTGTGATAAATGATGAGATTTAGCATCAGTCTTATGTATGCTAGTTTATGTATTTTTATTATTTGTTTTAGGTATATAAGTCAATACAATATGGTTGAAAAACAAAATAATTATTGATGTTTTCTGCTAGGCTTTTGTTCTAATCCATATATGTGGTCTGGAAATGAGGGTGTGAAGGGCTCCTAGAGTCTTTTCCTATTGGCATTTAAGTACAGTGGGCGTATCAGATAAGAGAATTGTCCTCTTGAATGGCAAGGGGAGCCTGGAGCTGAAGGTGAGATGAGGTTTGGGTGAGAAAGGAGCTCAGCAAGGGCAGGGTAGGCTTGTCAAAGGGAGGTAGCAGTTAAAGTGTAGAGGCTTATGTAGGGTCTACCAATAGGAGCTCTGTGCTTTGGGAAGGGAAGGAGGAGTGTGAGAATTCTAGTTGTGAGAGAGAATTCAGTACACAGGTACAGACTTTTGGGGTTGAGTTGGCTGAAGAAATCCTTTAGGCTAGATTTTGAAAAGCTGAATGTGCTCCAAGCTGAGAGATTTCTTACTTTTTCCCAGGCTTACATGATCTCCCCAAAGTCCTGTGATTAAACCCCTCTTAAGGAATTCATAGCTTTAAAGCACCATTTCTGGGACTCATAGAGTATGGGGGCTTGCTTTCCCCTGTCCAGTACCAGTCATTGTGGTTTGTGGACCATAAGAAGTAGAAGAGTTGGGAAGATTGATTGCCTCTGGTGAAAGGTAACTCCCTTTTTTCACATTAATTGACTTATTAAGTCCCCTACCTCAACCACCTGGGGATGATTTTACTTATGGCTCACAAGTCGAGTTTCTTTCAAAAGGGAATGGGCTGGTAAAGAGGGTGTTTAATATACAATATGAATCATCTATGGGACAAATATGGCACAGAAAGAAATGCTAAACATAGAAGAATTATAGTTTACATTAACATAATTTATAGGATTCAGCAACTTAACTCATAACTACACATGCATTTGACTGGGAGGTTTAATATTTAAGCCTCATTAGAACATAAGGCTCTTTTGCAATGCTGATTATTAGGTCTTTTATATTTCACCTTGGCACTACACTGTCTAAATTCTCTGCTAGTGTAATGACCAGACTTGAGTCAGTGCTCTTCTCATTGGTAGTTAACCTCTCAAATACACAACCTTTCCATATCCTAAGCCAGGACATTGTAGCTGCTACACTAGACGGCCTCCTAGGACATTTGGACCCTTTGGAACTCACAAGGTCGATGTCCTACCTGGATAAGTCCTTCATGGGATACTCATTCACCAAAGATTAGGAGAAGAAGCAGAAGTGACCATGTTTTCATGACTGAATAGCAGCTAGGTGAGAGAACTGGTCAGTTGTATCTTGCCCTCCCAACTTTCAGCAAACTGGTGGGTTCTTGGTTCATCTGGGTCAGCAGCCAAGTTGGGGGCTCTTTATTACTTCCCATTAGACATACGTGTCTAAAAGGTAAGATTCCAAAGCTCCTACATTGTTAACTAGAAACAGGCAGAGAATGTCTGCTCATGCTCTGAACAACCTACCAGGAAGAGTAAAGGGGAGCATCCTCCATACTCCATGCCTGTGTGGACAACTCATCCTTTCTCTAAATGTTGTTTGTGTACTTGTCTCCTCTCTCTTTGAAAGGTCAGCTCCTGGAAGACAATCTTCAAACATTGAATAAGTGATTATCTTGTGCCCAGATGTAGACTTTCACAGAAAGAACACTGGACTTGGGGTTAAAAGGCACTCTGACACTTCATAGCTATGTGACCATGGACAAACTGTTTTACCTCTCTGACTCAGTTTTTGCATCTGTAAAATGTGTATAATAAAACCTTTACTCCTTCGCTTACACACTTTTGTGAAGAAATAATTTGTAAGCTGGATAAATGGGGGATATTAATTAGGAACAGTGTGGTGTAGTGGGTAGAGAGAAGCCTGGCTTTGGAGTAAGGGAAACCTGGCTTCAAGCGCCTCTTCTGACATAAACTGGCCGTGTTGCCATGAGCATGGTCACTTAGTGACAGCGCCTTAGGCAATGCTGTAAGTTAGAGAGGCTTGCTATGGATCTCCAGGGGTTCTAGGGGGGTTCTGTGTTCTTCCATGAAGCTTTTGATGACCCTTTCTGGATAACTTTCCTTTACAATGCTCTTTTAAAAAAAAGAATCTCCCATGTGGTCCTTAGAGTATGCAGCCACTATTGTTAGTTAATGTTGTGTGTGGTAGCATAGTGTAGTGGCCAGAATCAGGACTAGGAGACCTGGGCTGGAAATCTGGTTCTCAGACACTGAGGAGGTGTAATGGGCAGATTACATAACCTCTTTGTCTCAGTTTTCTCATCTGAGAAAACTGTGAAAAACTGAGAAAACTGTGTGGCTACACACACAAAATACATATCACATAGACATGCATGTGTATATATGACCTATTTTAGTTTCCTCATCTGTAATGTATATGTGTGCGGGTGCGTGCACGTGGGCACGCGCGCGCGCGCACACACACACACACACACACACACACATACATCTCTGCATCTCTTTCTCCTTGTTTATATTCTCTGCCTAACTAAAACGCCTCCAGGTCAGATATATCCTGACCCTGGTTATAGCTTCTGCAGTGCTGAGCACAATACCTGTGGTAGGGACTCTTTATCTGTGTCTAGAGGGGAGAGATAATCTGGTATAGAGGGAATCCAGAACATGCAGCGAGGACTCCCGGCCATGCTGCTGCTAATCAGCTGTTGGCCCGTCACTTCAGGTTCTGGGCCTCAGTTTCCCCTTCTTTAAAGAAGGGAGTTGGATTATCTGGCTTTTTAAAGTCACTTGATTTCTCTGTGTTCCTAGGATCGGGGCTTCAGGTCACTGGGGCTGGTAGGGATCTCCAAGGGGATGAGCCTGGCTGGAGAGAAGATTGAGCCTGCCCTTCTTTAGTCAGGGCTAAGCCTCTTTAACCCCCTTTGGGTATGAACCAGCCCTTCCCTCCTGACCTTGTTTCTTGTTGGCTCAGCTCAGCCCTGCTAACAAGCTGAGCAAGCCGTGAAGCTGCTGCCTCTTCTCTGACGTGCTGACTCAGCTCTGTGGCTCCCACTTTACTTGAAAACGCCAAGTTAATTGCTCTCTCGCTCCAGGCTGGATCAGCGTGTGGCTTGGGGGCATGGCTTCCCCTCCTCCTTCCCTGGAGTTTGGGGAGGAGAACAGGCCAGCCTCCCCTTGTCCTCAGTCTGGCCCCCTCCTCCTTGCAGCTTGTTGGTAGGGGAGTGTTTGGAAAGGAGGGAAGGAGAGAGAATGAGACCATAACTGTTTATCAGGGAGAAACAGAGCCTAGGAAGAGAGAAAAACTCTGCCATTGTAAGACACCGGTGTTTAATCTGTCCCAGAACTGCTCTTCTTAAATGCTGATGGCTGTGTCCAGGGAGTGGCTGGGTTGAGGGGATGCTACCAAGCAGGACCATCCTACCTCTGAGACCTCAGGGTTGTGGGAAGGCATGTGAGGGACTCTGTCGCTGAGGAGGGAGGGAAAAGGACTTCAGTGTGGGTCTACCTCAGAAGGGTGTGTGTGTGTGTGTGTGTGTGTGTGTGTGTGTGTGTGTGTGTGTGTGTGTGTTTGTGTGTGGTTTGGGGACAAGCTGAGAATCTCAGGGAGGAAATGGAGACCTAGGAAGCATCCCTGGAATAAGGGGAGGTGGGATTGGGGGGGGAAAGGAGTGGAATATTGTAAGGGGTAGCTTAGTGTAGGGGAGTCAGGAGGTCTGGGTTCAAGTCCCAGCTTTGGCATTTCTCTGAGCCGTAGTCTCCTTATCTAGGAATAAAAGGTAATTGGACAAGATAACTTAGTGTTCTCTTACTAGAGGTATATAGCTTTAGAGTTGGAAAGGATTTTAGATGTCATTTAGTCCAATTTCCTTATTTTACAAAGGGGGAAACTGAGTCTCGGAGAGGTAAAGTGACTTGCTAGTAAGTGACACAGCTAGGAAGTAGAATAGTTGGGATTCAAATCCAGTTCTGCCTACTCCAATTTTTTTTTTTTTGGCTTTTTAGAGGGGGGAGGCTGGGCAATTGGTTTTTTCTTTTTTGCCTTTTGGAAGGCAATTGTGGTTAAGTGACTTGCCCAGGGTCACCTGGCTAGTAAGTGTTAAGTGTCTGAAGCCGGATTTGAGCTCAGGTCCTCCTGACTCCAGGGCCGGTGCTACAAATCTTGTACACTTTTCAGCATGTCATTACCTCCAAAGGCCCTTTTCTGTCCTCATTATTTATATGACTGTGGCAAATGAAGGAACTTTGAGGACGTTCGGAGGGTCCAAGGAAGGTCCTTTGAGCCCTCCACCTTGATCCCCTCTTCACAAGGACTTCCTTTTTGGGTTCTGAGGACTTCTGGCCCTGAACTGACCCAGGTTAGCTGACTCATGGGAGCTTATGGGGCTGAGAGAAGGGTAAAGGACAGATCCAGGACCCCCATTGTTTTGCCCCTGGGAGGTCTTGAAAGATAGAAATTGAAATTACTTCAGAAAGAAAAACTAGGAAAAAAGAGAAGGGAGCTCAGATATATTTGCTCTTTGTTCTCATAAAGGGAAGGGAATATGTATTTATATAGTGCCTTCTATGTGCTTAAGCACTTTAAAAAATAAATTATTATTTCTTTTGATCTTCACAGCAGCCCTGTGAGATAGGTGCTATTATTATTACGCCCATTTTACAGTTGAGAAGACTGAGGCAGAGGTTAAGTGACTTGCCCAGGGTCACACAGCTAGTGTCTGAGGTAAGATTTAAATTGAGGACTTCCTGACTACATGCCGGAGCTCTCTCCACTGGCTGGCTCAGGTGATGCCTAGAGATCCATTAGCCTAACAGCTACATAATCCAAGAGGAAATAATCATCCTTTGGGTATGCTTACTAGTGACAGCTAGAGTTTATATAGTACTTTAAGGTTTGCAACACGTTTAACAAATATCTCCTTTTATCCTCACAACATCCCTGAGGGGTGGATGCTATCATTAACCCCATTTTACAGATGAGGAGACTGAGATGAACAGTGACTTACCTAGGGTCACACGGCTGGCAAGTGTCTGAGGCTGGTTTTGAACTCAGGTCCTTCTGACTTCCAGGTCATTGTTCTATCCACTGAGCCACCCAGCTACCTTGGGAACTCCTGAGGTTCCCTCCAGTTTTGAGATTCTTTAATACTGTAAGGAAATGGTAAGAGAATGCCTACACGTTTTCACAACTAACAAAAGTAATTTCTATTAAACCCGCTCCATGGTTTATAAAGCACTTTTCTTACAATAATCCTTTGAAATAGGCAGTGAGGTGGCACAGTGAATAGAGCTTTGGACTTGGAGTCGGGAGGACCCCGAGTTCAGATTCAGTCTCAGATACTTACTAGCTGTGTGACCCTGAGCAAGTTGCTTAACTTCTCTCAGCCTCGGTTTTGTCATCTATAGAGTGGGGATAATAATAGTTCCTATCTCCTAGGGTTATTCTGAGTATAACACCAGGTGATATTTGTAAAGCGAAGACTCAGGAGACTTAGAAATGGCAAGGACATGTGTGACTGAGCTCATGGACAGTCTTCTCAGAATTCATAATTGACCTTTTGGGTAAATTGCCTTTGGCACATATTCAAAACCCTTAATTGTCTAAGATTCAGGGACATACCTGTGATGAGCAGATTCTCAGAGTTATCCCAAGACTGATATGCATTCATATCAGTGACCTCTGGAGGTGGTTTTTCCCTTGGGGTAGAGACCTTGCTTACCTCAAGTACAAATTATCATACTGAGAATGGTCTCAGAAGAACCTACTGTTACCTTGCTGAGGATTGCAGAGGGGAGCTGGTGAGGTTGGGGGATGGGGAAGGGAAACTGAATTTGTAAAAGGCAAAAATAAATAATCCCTGTTGAACTTATAGCAGGATACAAGTGGTATACTTCAAAGCTCTTAATGGGCATGGAAGAAGGATTGCAATAAATTATACTAAATATAAATATTTCTTCTGCTTAGGAAAGTAAGCTCTCAAAATAAAGGTTGTACTTTCAATTCCAGTGTAGGAAAAAAAACCAAGAAATGCAGGGGCTTGGTTCATTACCTAGGCTCATTTTTAACAGACAGAAACTAGTCAATCAGTCAGTTAATAAAAATTTATTAAGTGTCTACCATGAGCTAGGCTCTGTGCTAAGTTCTGGGGATAGAAAGCAAGGCAAAAGAGAATCCCTCCTCTCAAGGAGCTCATAATCTAAAGATTATCTATATCCGTAAGTATAGCTTGAATTGTGAAGTAGGCTTATAACACCTTGAAATGTGGGGTGACTCATAGCAGTCATATTATCCAAGAAAAAGGCTACTCAGAACAGGTATGGTCTGAAAACTTGTAGGCTATCTGGTGAGTTTGATTTTATTTCTTGGAAAAATTATAAAATATATTAAAAGGGAGAGTTTGTGACCATTTGGAAAGGGAAGGAGTAATCCCTAAGAAGTAGTAGGGACTACTACTTCAGAACAATTCATGCACTGTATAAGTTTCTTTCTTTCCTTCCTTCCTTCCTTCCTTCCTTCCTTCCTTCCTTCCTTCCTTCCTTCCTTCCTTCCTTCCTTCCTTCCTTTCTTTCTTCCTTCCTTCCTTCCTTCCTTCCTTCCTTTCTTCCTTCCTTTCTTCCTTCTTTCCTCTCTCCCTCCCTCCCTCTGCTCTTCTTTCTTTTTTTCTTTCTCTCTTCCTTCTTCCTTCCTTCTCCCACTCTTCTTTAACATGGTTATTTGCCTGATGTATCAGGGAGATACATTCATATCAGTGATCTTTGGAGGTAGATATAGTTTACCTATATTACAGTCAATCAATAAACATTTATTTAGCACCTATTAAGTGCCGGGCACTGTGCTAAGTGCTAGGGATAGAAAGAAAAGTAGAAGATAATCTCTGTCTTTGAGGAACTCACAGCCTAATGAGGGAGACAACATGCAAACAACTGTGTATGGATAACCTATAAATAGATAGATAGATAGATAGATAGATAGATAGCATAAATTAGAAATAATCAGCAGAGGTCAGGTCCTAGCATTAAGGGGGATAGGGAAAGTTGTCCTGTAGTTTTTTAGTTGGGACTTAAACCAGGGCAGCCAGGACATAGAGATGAGAGGGAGCATTCCAGGCATGGCACATAGACAAAGAAAATGCCTGGACTCTGGAGATGGAATATTCTGTTCAAACATCAGCAAGGAGGTCAGTGTCACAGATGATATGGGGGTTAGTAAGGTACAAGGAGCCTGGACAGGTAGGGTAAGAGCCAGGCTATGAAGGACTCTCAACACTGAACAAAAGATTTTGTATTTCATCCTAGAGGTGACAGAGAGTCACTAGAATTGAGTAGAGAGGGGTGACATAGTTAGATCTGTGCTTTAGGAAGATCACATTGATAGCTGAGTGGGGATGAATTACATTTATGAGAGACTTGTGATAGGGAGAAGAATCAACAGACTGTTGAACTAGTGCAGAGCATTTGATAAAGTTTCTCATACGCACCTTCTGGGCATAATATGGGTTAGATGACACAGTAGTAGATTTAAAGGGACTTCTGATGGGTTGAATGACTGGAGCTAGAGTGGCCATTAATGGGCCAATGTCAACCTGGAGGGAGATCTTAAAGGAAATTCTCTAGGGATCTATTCTTTATCCTCTTCTCTTAATTTTGAGGCTAATCAGTACAAGTCAGATTTATCCTTCCAAGCTTGATGATTCCTTAAATACTTGAAGGAAGCTACCAGTATTTCTTGGAATATTCTCTAGGATAAACACTTCCATTTCCTTCAACCAATTTTCATAGATTCAAGACCTTTCATTGTTTTGGCTGTCTTTCTCTGGACATTTTTTGGCTTATGAAGCTTCTAAAGGCATGTCTCTCAGAACTGAACATGATGTTCTTGATGTGATAGGACGAAGGCAGAGTCCAAAGGGACTCTCACCTCCTTATTTCTGGAAGCTATGACTTTCTTAGGGCAGGTAGGTGGTGAAGTAGATAAAGTTCTAGGTCTAGAGTCAGGAAAACTCATCTTCTTGAGTTCAAATTCAGCCTCAGACACTAGCTGTTTGATCTTGGGCAAGTCACTTAACTTGATTTGTCTCAATTTCCATATCTGTAAAATGAGCCAGAGAAGGAAAAGGCAAACCACTCCAGTGTCTTTGCCAAGAAAACCCTGAATGCGGTCAGGAAAAGTTGGACATGACTGAAAATGACTGAACAATAATATCTTGACTTTCTTAGGACAGGTCAATATCCTATTAGCTCTGTGGCTAACTCTTCACTCTGTTGACTCATATTGAGTTTGCAGTCCACTCTTTCCCCAAAAGATCGAGTAAGGATGGGGAAGGGAGGGAAAGGGCAGGAATGCAAGCTCGAGAGAAGACAGAAGAGCAATAACAACATAGCTCATATTTCTTCAGCATGTAACAGCTTCATTAGGTAGATAGCGCAAAGATTATGGTCTCTGTTTTACAGATGGGAAAACTGAAAGTCATTGGGTTAGTATAGGAAGTGGCAGACTTTAGTTTTCTGACTTCTTGTCAGGTGTTCTTCTATCAAGTCATACTGTCTCTTAACCAGGATGGATACTATCCTTCAGGTTGCTAGGTGTAAAGCCAATCACAAGCAGCTCTCCTGAGGATTGCTGCTGTGAAAAACTTTAAGGTTCTAATCACATAGTATAGTGAGCTCTCTATTTATTTAGCAATAAATTAAAGCAAAACATTCAAGAAACTAAAGCACAACATTCACAGCACTATAACTTATTACTAAGGTGGCCATATAGTCTTAAACAAAATATATCATTCAGTAAGTCACAATCTCCTTAATCAATATAAAGTATCCATCTACACTTGACATTCTAGACTTTATCCATCTAGACTTTAGATTCTAAAGTCTTCCTTCATCTTGACTTGAGGCTGGCTTCCAATCAACCTTAAGGGGTAATCATCCTTAAGCCAATCATCCTTAAGGGGTAACAGAAGGTACAAAGGCCATCCGCCCCTAGATCACAGTAAGTTACAATATCACCAGTCATCAGTGAGTACCCAAGTAAAGTCTCCTTTCATCTTAACTTGAGGCTGACTTCCAAACTCCATGGCTCTTCTTCCACACTCCCAGTACTTGCCTGGATTCATGCAACTGCTGCCTGGATTCACAGGTAGGCAACTCTTGGCTCCTGTTCCATATTGCCACTATCTGGGACTGCTCCACCCCAAACTCTTCACAGTTTCTGTTTTTAGGAAAATAAAGCTCAACAGGGCTACGACAGTGTTTACACTGATTGCTAGTGTATCATCTCAATTTACTTTCTGTCTGAGAAATCAACACAAATTAATAGACAGAATGCTTCTGTCTGACAAAATAACACCAAAAGATAGAGTGCCAACATCACAAACATTCTCTTTCTTAGCGCTGCTTAGTCCCAGCTTATGCTTGAGCTTTTATCTGCTCTGCTCCTTCCTGTTCCACCCTTCCTGTTATCCTCTTTCAGCAAGTTCCTCCCACTGTGGGCTCCATGTGATGATATTAGGCCTATTAAGGGCAGGGAAGCTGCTTTACACAATGTATACTGTTTTCAACAAAGACTTGATACAATTGAAGACAAGGCTCAAAGACGCTTGATTAGCTGAAACAAGGAGCAAAATACTACTTTGCTTGCCATTACACAAGGTGGCTGGCATTTCATCACAGACTGGGTCATTTCTGACTTGTGTCATGCCATGGCCTATTTTTGTAGTATTTTGGCAGTCTTGATCTGGGAGTCTGTAAAGTTGGACACAGTCACCAGAAGGAAGACTGGTTGTTCTGGTCAGTACCAAATTCTCCATGATTTCCTTTTTGGAGGTAGATAGAAATGACTATATTTTATTATATTTTTCATTTAAAAATTAATGTCTTTTATTTTTATATCAATTCATTCCTGAACATATCCTTCCCAACAAAGACTATAAAAGTGTAAAAAACCCCAAATCATCCAAAACAATCATCACATTGATTATGTTAACATGTTCAATATTCCACATAGTCAGTCAATGAGCGTTTATTAAGCACCTACTTTGTGCCAGGCACTGTGCTAAGTGCTAAGGATACATAGAAAGAAAAAAGACAGTCACTATCCTTAAGGTACTCACAGTCTAATGGAGAGATAACATGCAAATAACTTGTACAAAAAATATATGCAGAATAATTGGAGAGAATTAATAAAAGGAAGGTACTAGAATTTAAGGGGGAATCAGGAGAACCTTTCCACAGAACAAGGACTTAAAGGAAGTCAGGGAATTCAGGAGAAGATGAGGAGGAAGACAATCCCAGGCATGGGGGACAGCCAGTGAAAGTGCTCAGAGGAAAGAGATGGATTCTTGCATAGGTTTCCAAAGTGGGCAATACTACCCCTTGGGGGACTCTGGAACAATGGTGGTGGTGGTAATAGCCTTGGGTGCAACTAGGGGCTATGGAAGCATAAAGAAAGAAGAGAAGAGAAGAAAATTTTGAAAAACCATCCATACATGTTTCATTCGTTGTATAACAGTTAAAATCATAGTGATGACATTATTTTCCAAATAAATATAGAAAATACAAATTATAACCGATCAATGGTCAAATCCACAGATAGGTCTTAACAAGCAAGTGTCAGCAAGTGAGCATGTTATGCATTGTTTGGAAGTCCAGCATACATCAGTAGGAACATGTTTGTGTAGTGACTTGTTTATAATATGATATTATATGTTTACATGATACAATATTGTATCATCAGAATTTCAGTGTAGGAAAAACCCCACAAATTTACAATAAATTATTAAATTTAAGATGCAACATTAAAAATTATATATATATTTTGAAATGACACAAATAAAAAAAGAATTTGAGAGTTAAAGAAGGCAGATTTACATGGGGCACTGAGTAAAACTTTTTTTAAAGGGGGCAGGAAGTCAAATAAGTTTAGGAACTTCTCTTTTAGAGGAACACCAAGGTGACCAGTCTCACTGGATTGAAGAGTATTTGAATGGGAGAATACAAAGTGTAAGAAGACCAGAAAGTAAATGTATGGGTGGGGGCAGGTTATGGAGGATTTTGAATATCAGAGGATTTAAAAAATTTAATCCTGGAGGTGAAAGAGAGCCATTGGAGTTTATTGATTAGTGGAATGACTTGGTCAGACCTGTGCTTGAGAAAGATCACTTTGACAGTTGACTAGAGAATGGATTGTAGTTAGTAGAGACTTGTGGCAGGAAGACCAAGGCTATTGCAGTAGTCCAGGTGTAAAGTGATGAGAGTCTGTAGCAGGGTGATGGTAGTGTCAGAATGGAGTGTGTGTGATAGATATTACGAAAGTAGGACCCTCAAGCCTTGACAACATCTTAGATATAGGAGGCAAGAAGGATGACAAGTAGGTTTAGAGTCTTGAGTACTGGAAGAATGGTGGTATCTTCAATAATGATGAGGAAATTGGGAAGAGGGGAGGGTCTTGTGGGAAAGATAAAAAGTTTAATTTTGGACACGTTGAGTTTAAGCCATCCACTATTTAATAGTCAGTTGGAGATGCAAACCTATTGGTCAGTTGAGAGGTTATAGGGATTGTTAAGGAGGTAAGAGGACCATCACTATAGAGATGATAATTGAATATGTGGGAGCTAATGAGATCACTAATGGAATAGTATAGAAGGGGAAGAGAAAAGAACCCAGGAGAGAACCTTGGGAGCACCCACAGTTCATGGGCATGACTTGGATGAAGATCCAGCAAAGGAAACTGAGGAGTGGTCAGAGGTAGGAGGGAAATCAGTAGAACATAATACTACAAAGATCTAGAGAAGAAAATATCTAGGGTGATTGTGTCAAAGGCTGCAGAGAGGTCAAGAAGAGTGAGAACTGAGAAAAGGCCCTTAGACATGGCAATTCAGAGATCATTGTTAACTTTGGAGAGAATGGTTTCTGTTGAATGATGGGGTCAGAAGTCCAAATGCAGAGACAGAAGAAGGGAGGGAGAGGAAAGAAAGATAAGTGAGGAAATGGGGATGAAAGAGGGAACAATATGCTGGAGAAGACAGGATTGAATGGGATCATTTGTGAATGTAGATAGGTTTAATGTAGATGGTAGGGAGAAAGGTCGCTTCTTCATGGCAGACAGGAGTGAAGGGGGAGATAATGGCAGAGGACATCTAGGTGATGTGAGATGAAGAAGAGGGATCTCTCTGTAAATGGTCTCAATTTTTTCAGTAAAATATAGACCAAGTTTCTCAGCTGAGAGGGTGGGATTAGGGGAGCCTTAAAGAGGGATAAAAAGGTTTGGAAGAGTCACTGTGGTCAGTGGGATGCGTAACAGGATTGCATTAGCATTATGATGGCCCAGTTGAGGTTGTATAATATAAATATGTAGTGGACACAGAAAGATTATGTGTGTTTTCCAGCTTTGTTCAACAGCACATGTATAGGAATGATGATGGGAGTGCTCCAAGTCTGAGGTCTGGCAAGGTGAGACTGGTGATAGGATAAGGGGCAGGAGGCTCAAGAAAAGACAGTATAGAGTTTAACAGGTTCACAAAAGGGAAGGTGACTGAGGAGTCAAGGCATTGGAGGTAGTGGGGAAGATGGGGTTGTAAGGCAGAGGAAGTAATTGAATAACAGCATACTGTGATCTAGTAAGGGAATTTCAGAGTTCATGAATATGAAAGTGAGCTTGTGGGTAATGGCAAGATCAAGAGTGTGACCATTTTTTTGGATGCTAAAGCAGAATGAATGACTAGGTCATGGGACATGAGTAAATTGAGAAACTGTAAGGTGAGGATGTTTGAGGGAGTATCAATATGTATGATGAAATTCCTTAGTGTGAGGGTAGGACTTGAGAAAGACTGTGAGCTAGGCACTGAATTCATTGAGGATAGGAAAGTCTCCTGGGGTCAATAGACAACAGCTTCCAGGATTTTGATTGGGTAGTAGATATGGATTGAGTGAACCTTAAAGGAGGAAAGGTTACAAGTGATGGCAGTACCAAGAGAACCCGGCAATAGGGGGCAATGAGTATTCCAAGTTCTCTATCTTGACCAGAGAGTCAGGGGTAGGGAATAAGTGAAAGAGAATGTTTTTTTTTCCTATTTATTTCTGCTACTTGCTTATATATGGTGGATATCAGATTCATCAGAGATATTTGACACAAAGATTTTTCCTCAGGCAACCTTTCCCCTTCTTCTACTAGTCACATTATTAATTTTGTCCATGCAAAAGCTTTTCAGTTTCATGTGATCAAAATTACCTATTTTATCTTTTATAATCACTCTATCCCTTGTTTGGTTAAGGATTTACCCCCTAGCCATAGCTTTGAAGGGGATATGATTTGTTTCTCTTTTAGTTTTTTTTTAAAAAAAGATACGATCTTTAATATCCAACACACACATTCCACGACTTCCTTTAATGAAGGATTGGTGGCTGCTGGATGCATTCCCTTTCAATCTTAAAGGAACCTGCATCTGGGATCCAGGAAATCCAATGACCAGACAGTTCCTAGGGGATCCAGACACAGATTGAATGAGACTGGATGGCTGTCCTTTGTGTCCACCTTGAGTCTTGAACTAGAGGAAATAGGCAGGGAGATTTGCAGTAGGAAGTTAGACCAAAGGAAGAATTTCCCAAGGAGGAAGGTTGTGATGCATTAACTTTAGGCACATGGGTATCCCTTTTAGTTTGGGAAGTCACTCCCCTTCTCTGGACTGAATTTACCTTTCTGTAAAACGGGAGAAACTGTCTGGATAAGATGAAATTCAAGGTCTCTTCCACCTTGAGAGCTATGTTTTTTAGGGTTCTGTGAGGTCTTTTGAAAGGAAGATGATTCCCATTGATCCTGGAAGGATGAGGTAGCAGGAGGAGCCTGAATCCTCCAGCCTCCTGTATGAAAACGTCTGCTGTGCTTCTCTCCCCCCACCCCTCCCCCCAACTAGGCCAATTTGGTCCTTGTTTTCTCTGGTGTAGTCTTTCTTCTCTTTTCTGGTCTACAGCCAGCTGTTTGATGAATTATCCCTATAGATATTCCGCCTGGAAAGCAAACACATATCATATATATCTTTGACAAGTTATTATTCTTCCTTATCAGGATGCGGGTGCATCCCAGTATACCATCACTCACGCTGGGCACTGACCCACCAGGGGAGTGAGTGGACACTGTGGCTGCATGGGCTTTCTCTGTCCTTTTACACTGAAGACACTGGCAAACTGCAGCAATGAAGAGTGTATATATGTGTATTTAGGAGGAGTCGTGGGAGAGCAGTGTGTGCAGATGCGTCAGGGAATGAAGCCCCTCCTGAAGGATTACTTGCTAGCTGGGGATTGTGTCAGATTGGTTGAACACACATAGCTCTTTTCATTTCACAAAGAGCTTGGAATGAGGAGTCAAGAGACCTAGGTTCCCCCTTTGGCTATGTTGCCAACAAGACCTGTAAATCTTGGGCAGGTTGTATCCTATGTTAGTTCAGCTTCCTTCTCCATAAAATAAGAGGGTTTGGGAAGATGATTTGCTAAGGTCCCTGATAATTCTAAAATTTAGAATTCCCTGAAATTCTCTGACTTCACTGACCCAGAGAGTAGACCCACAGAAACTGACCAATGGGGAAAAGAATTTGGCTAGATTTCCTAGAGGCTTTGGTACCAGCTTCCCCCAATCCAGAACCAACTGAAATTTCATTTTTGGTGGCTAGAACTGTACCTTAGATAGGATGGTGCTCTTACATTCTCCTTAAACAGCAGACTTGGAGACAGGTGATCTGGGACTGAGCCTTGCTCTCCTCTTTTTATGGGCATGTAATGATGGTCAAGTTATGTCATGTCCAAGGATTGTATGATCTGTAAGATTCTATTAGCCCATGGCATCTTATTCCTCTTTGATCATCCAGCTCCCTGGGGTCATGGCATTGCCTTTACTTCCATGCACCTTGTGAGAGGCTGACTATTGCTGTTTTCTCCTAGATTCACTCCTTTCTTACCCAGCTCTGGACATAGGGGCAATGACTTCATCTTCTTTCTTCTTTAGCAATTGAGTCAGTGCCTTAGGAGGCTAGAAAACCTAGAAGATGGCTAGGGAGTCCCTAGAATGGGGTGGGGGAAGAAGGGAGAGTACTAGGGGCTGGAGGGCTCAGAATGTCCCACTTCTCTGCTGTCCCCTTATCTGCCAGGGCAAGGGGAAGTATCTGACTGCCCCTTATGAGGCAGTAAAGTTTGGTGATGAATGAGATGTAAGTTAATATTAGTCCTCTCAGCCTGGCCATAAGGCTCATGATTTGTCATATTTCAAATGGTGTTATCCCATTTCCCCTAGAGGCAGGCTTCATATTAACAAGCTACCTACTTAGAAATATAAATGGGGCACTCTGAATTGTTCTTGACAGCCAGAACACATTGAATGAACTCCTATCTGGTCTGGAGAAGAATAGAGTTGGGGGCAGGGGATCTCAGAGGTTCTACTGGGTCAGCACAACCTGGAGAAAGAACACATCCTTCACTTTGGGTTGGGAGAAGGAAGAGCTTGGCTAAAGTCTGGATACTAGGCTGGTGTTTGGTAAGCTCAAGGTCATTTCCTTTCTTCCAGGAAGCTCATAGAACTGTGTGAGTATGTGGGGTGACAGAAGGCACTGAAATAGGGAAGAAATCATGATCCCTAAGTGCAACCTTCACTCCCACCTCCAATGAGAAAGGGGAGGAGGATATCTAGAATAGTGAAAAGAGTACTGGGTGGGGAGTCAAGGTCAACTGGGTCAGAAATCTACAACTTCCTTTGGTTTAAATTTCCTCTTGTGAAATGAGGAGATTGAATTAAATTGTTTTGAAGGTTTCTTCGAAATTTAAAATATTTTTATTTTTGATAGTGAAAAGAATCAACAAGCAATCCCATTGCCTTTGTTCCCTTTCATTGACCGTGTGGAACTATATGCAGAGCTGTAACTAGCAGGGACAAAGGGGACTTTGTCCTAGAGTGAGGATGAACCCTTGCCCCCGCTAAGTGATCACTGTCCATTAGCCTGGTTTTGTACTTCCTTGTTAGTCTTTGATGACTTAGAAGACGACTACCTCCAGGATCCCAACTCCATGGTGCCCTTCCTAAGGGTCTGCCTCAAAGTAAGGATAGACTCTCTTTAGGGGGTAGGATGCTCTGTCTCCTGGCACAACTGTCATGGCCAACAGATTGCACCACCTCAGTCACATCCCCTGGTTCAACTGTTTTTACTTTTGATAACAATTTTCTCTGCCTACATTGTTCCAGTAGCTTAGAGCTGGGGGAGACCTTAAAGGTCATTGAACCAATGCCCTTCATTTTGCAGATGAGGAATCTGAAACTTAGAGAGGTGAATAATTTACTCCACTAGTGAGTGTCTAAGACCAGAGCTTCCTAAGTCCCTAACTGCAATGCTTTGCCTATTACCTACACTACCTTACCCCTGTGTACAGGGACATTTATGTTGCTATTGTTCACTTTAGTTAATGCATGCCAGGTTGCTGGTTTTCTTTTCTTTAGGCTGTGAGCTCTTAGAAATTTCTCTACCTCTTCTGGCCAGATTTCTTGCTGGACTCAGTATCTGACCAAGGTGAGAGTGATCTTTCTCTCTATATTGCTGTTTGATGATGAACTGAGTTGTTTAATGCAGAAAACGGCATAGAGATAATGATGACTTTACTTCTGGTCTCATTAGACAAATATTACTGGTCTCAGTTATGGAACATGGCTTGGTTCATTTTTCCAATAGGGTTGTAATGTTTACAAAGCATTTTCCTTATAACAGTTCCATGAGGTACTGAGTACAAGTATGATCATACCTATTTTTACCGATTTTACAGTATCAGGCAGGTGAGGTGAGGTTCCTAAGGTCACATTAGTGACAGAACTGAGATCTAAACCCAGATCTCTCTTGATTCCAAGTCTAGTGCTTGAGCTGAACCATGTTACTTTTTTTTTTATCAGAGCTGTAACTAATCTGGGTCCATCAGAACTTTACCTCAGAGAAGAAAATCTAACAAATTCTAATCTAACACACTTTGCTGGAAGAAGAGATATGGGTCCTGGGAAGTTATGAGGACGGTAACTAGCAACTAGTGTACTTTCTCCTCTTCTCTCTCTCTTTCTTTCTCTCTCTCTCTCTTTCTTTCTTTCTTTCTTTCTCTCTCTCTCTCTCTCTCTCTCTTTCTCTGTTTTTTGGAGGTGGGAAGGTAGGGCAATTGGGGTTGACTTGCCCAAGGTCACACAGCTAGGTTTTGTGTGTGTGTGTGTGTGTGTGTGTGAAGTGTCTGAGGCCAGATTTGAACTCAGGTCCTCTTGACTCCTGGGCCGGTGCTCTATTTACTGTGCTACCTACACACCCCTCTCTCCTTTTCTCTCTCTCTTTTTTTCCTCGTTAAATAGTTGTTTATTGGAAAAAGTGGGCTAAGTAGGGGGTATCTCAGCCTCTTCCTGGACTGTGAGGGATGGCCTGGAGTGTTAGGGCATACCCAAATGGAAGGCCTTGACTTAGTAGGCATGGTTAGAGACAAAGAGCCTCATTGGCTTTTTGGGCCTCTTTTGCCATTTGAATTAATCTGTTTTTTAAGGTTATTATTCTCTTCAGTCAGGTTGTTCACTCTTTCTTGCATCATTCTCATTTCTCTTCCCAATTTTTCCTCCACTTCTCTTATTTGGTTTTCAAAGTCCTTTTTAAGCTGATCTATGGCTTGTAGACAATCTTCATGTTTCTTGGAAGCATTTGGTGTGGGAGTTCTGACTGTGTTGTCTTCCTTCTGTTTCATGCTTTGATCCTTTTTGTCCCCAAAAAAGGATTCTAGAGTTCTGTTACTGTTGTTACTTTGCTTCTTTTTCCTACTCATGATGCCAGTAAATTATTTGTGTTTTTGGCTCTGTGGAACTCTGCTTCCAGAAGGGAAAGCTCTGTCCCAAATCGCTGGGGTTTTTACAGCTGCCAGAGCTATTAGGGAGCTGTTGCCGCCCCCACCAGCTTTGGCTCACTGAAAACACACCCTAGGACCATCACCAAAGACCATAATCTGGATCTGGGCTGCTCAATGAAAGAGCACTTGGCCTCTCAACAATCGCTTGGTCCCCTGTAGTCTGCAGGCTGGGAGCTCTGAAGCAACTGGGTGGAGGCGGCTGCTGCTTGCAGCTGCTTCTGCCACTTCTGTTGCTTCCTTGTCCTGGGGGCAGTTCAGCTGGACCACTTTTCTCCCCCAAATTTAGCTGAATTCCACTGACTTTTCACTTAGTCCTTATTACTTCTGGCTTGATAAATCTGGAAACTGCCACAGCTGCCGCCCATCCACTATCCTGAAGACTCCAGCTGTGGCTCCTCCTGACTGCCCTGGGGCCAGGCTGCAGTTTCAGGCTGGGCTGGTTTTGGCTCCCAGCGTGCTGAGATGAGCCCCACCTGCCGAGCTGCCTTCAGCAAGAGATGTGTTTTTTGTATTTTTGTGAGTTTTGGAGTCCTAAAATTTGTTTAGAGTCATATTTTGTGGGTATTTTGAGGTGGCCATGTGGGAGCTGCAAAATCTTGCTGCTTCAATGCCACCATCTTGGCTCTGCCTCCCTTCTTTTCTCTATCCAAATAGTGAAACCTTTAAGGTGCTCTGCCCTATCTCACCCACTCCTCAGGACTTCTCCCCCTTCCTTTCCAGGTGGGTCAACATCTCTTCCATCTTTCTTCCACAAGCAATGATGTTTCTTGACATCAGGGACAAGTAAAAATCCTCTGGTATCTTTCCTCTAGCTTAGGGGAGGGAAGGAGTCTTGGAGTAGAATGATGATTGAATTCCATGGTTTTTGAGACTCCTTCCAACAATGACATTCAACCACCAGAGCCGCCAGAATATCTAGATCCCTTGCCTATACAATTGACATTCGATTGCTTCTTATGTTGGTAGCCCTAGACTTCTCAAACTTTTCTGAGGATAGGAGACAGGGGTGGAAAGAAGAACTAGGTTTAAAGTATGGATAGAGAGATGCCCAGTGAAGAGCACCTCAGAAGAGATGCTTCAGAGTAGCGGCCAGAGCATTTGAGGAGATATCTACATGCTTATTGAAATCCTCAAGTATAAGGGCAAGGCCTAGTAGGGAGAGGAAGATTGTGAGCCAGGGGTTGAACTCCTCAAGAATGGAGAATCAGTGATTTTGGTGCCAGTAGATGATATCCATCAGGGACATTTATGAAGCAGCTAAGCGGAGAACACTTCATTAAGTATTGGGGGGCAAAGACTGAAGGGGAATAGTCACTGTCTTCATGGAATTTACATTCAAATAGGCAAAATATAACACATATAGGAGAGGTGGCCCCAGATAAAAATTTGAGTGTAGGAAATCACAGGACACCACAGGATCCATAGGGAAGTAGACTGGCATGGCTTTTCCAGGAGCTATAGTAGTTGGCTTTAATTATTGTTTCCGGAACAATAGCAAGAGGTAGGAGGCTGGGAGGATATGCATAGGGACAGGGTAGATGGCATGATATCTGCACTGGGGAGACCCTCGTGTCCTTGTGGATGACTGGATGGGATGTGAGCATGTATTAGGAGCATTTTCACTTACTCACTGACCAATCAGGAGAACTCAGTCTCAGGGTGGTGTCCCAAAGCTTGATTGATTGGAGAAATTAACTGACTGTGTCTCACTCCCAGATTGAAGGTCTATTATAAGATACTGAACTTTTGAATTAGCTCTCTTTCTTACTCTCATTTGCTGACTGGAAGATTGAAGAGAAGGGAAATTTAATCCATCCTAAAAGAGGTTTCTGCCTGGGGAAGGCCTTGATATGGTGAATGAATGGAATGAGAAGTCTATGTTCAATGCAATTAATACTTCTGCTTTTACTATGCATTTACTAATCTAATTAAACTGTGTTTGAAGTAGGAGCTTGAGGGAAGGTGAATAAATGAAGCAACAGTAAGGAAGGGAAAAGAAGGGCATGACCAAGTAAGTGGGAGCTAAGGTAGGGATTGATTGACATGTCCTGAATGACACATACTTTCAGATAAGCCTGGGATGTAGCAGTAGGGTAGACAGTCAGATGGTTGACAGCCCTGTGCCCCTAAGGGCCTGGCTGTTTGCAGGACCCAGACTACTGGACTTGTTTCACTTGTATTCTAGTTATTTGTATACATGTCAAATGTTCTTGGTTATGTTATTAGCCCCTTGAAGGCAGGATCTATGTTATAGGTCATCTTTGTATTCCCAGAATCCAGCAGAGTATCTTGTACATAATAAATAGACTTTTTAAAAAATTGAAATAATTTAATTCCAAGGTTGGGAGGTGCATTGGGAAGTAATTCAGTGCTCAGGATGAGTCTTTTGCTAATGAGGGGGTCTGACTCTGCTGGAGAAATCCTGGAAGCAGGGGTCTGTCTTAGGGCTTTCTGAGACTTTTCTGCATTTTCTGAGGAAATTTTTAGCCTGTTGGTGAGCTGACTGACCACTAGAGGGCAACACCAACCTACATTTCCATTCCTTCCCCTTCCACTCCCAGCTCATACCTCCTGGAGGGAGATTAGGCTGTACTGGGAAAGGGATGGGGGTGGGAGGGTGTCTAGGAAGGAAACTGGAGAACAGGGGCTAGTGCCTAAGCCCCAGAGAGAGGGATAACCAGAAGATATTCCACCCGCCAGTTTAGAAAGTCTCCCTCAGCCAGAGGTGTAAAATTTCTGGAAATTGTAAAGACTTGGGAGGAAAATATTTTAAAATAACTAAATCTGGGCAAAATTAAAACATCCAATATTTACTCGTTTTTTCAGTGCTCATTACAGATGAAAAGTTATTGTTCTTTCAGTTTGGTGTAAGCTTTTGGTATCAACCTGGAATTTACTTTGTGACCATAGACTAGTTGTTTTTTTCTTTCTAGGTCTTCAAGTCCTTATCTATCAAATGGGGAGAATAATATCTTCTCTATTTATACAGCAACTACCTGTGAGGACCAAATGAGAAAATGTATGGGAAAACACTTTGGAAAAACCCAAGATGGTGCAGCTAGGTGGCATGGTGAATAGAATGCTAGCCCTGGAGTCAGGAGGATCTAAGTTCAAATCTGACCTCAGTCACTTACTTGTTGTATGACCTTGGACAAGTCATTTGACTGCAGTTGCCTCCAAAATCCACCCCCCCCACCCCAACCAAGAAGCTCTTTAAAAACGTAGGGCATCATTAAGTGGAGTTAGAAGTTCAAGATAGTTCCATAAAGGAATGACCATTTATATAATGCCTACTATACTACAGGGCCAGGAATGGTGCTAAATGATTTCTACAAATGTCATCTCATTTTCATCCTCACAAGAACTCTGTAAGGTAGGTGCTATTATGATTCTCATCTTACAGTTGAGGAAACTGAGACAAACAGAGGTCCAGCACTTAATCCACTGTGTTACACTGTTCTTACCTGAAGAATAAGAAGAGTAAGAGAGATACATAAGAGGAAGACAAATCAAGGAATCAGAGTTGGAACAGAACTTGAGGGCTATGTAATTCTGATCTGTCTTACCCTAACTTTTATTTTAGAGATGTGGAACTGAGGCCCAAAGGGGTGAATGACTTGCCCAAGGTTATATAATAATAGTAGCAGTAGTAGAAGCAGCAACAGCAGTAGTGGTGGTAGTAGTAGTGGTGGTGATGGTAGTAGTAGCAGCAGTAGTAGTAGTAGTGGTAGTAGGATGTGATTCCAGATATGACAAGCTTTCCACTGTACCACACTATCTGCTACATTGAAAGGAGAGATGTAAGCCAACTCTTATTTCTACCAGATGCAGTCTTCTCTATTCCAATTAAAAGCTCACTTAATTCTGCCCCTCCTTGATTCTCCCACATTTTCACCTTGTTTTGGGCTTGTTCTCCTCAGGCCAGAGAGGAAAGAATTGAAGAGGGACGTCAGGGGTTGGAGAGGGATGGGGATCTTCAGTTTCATAAAATCCCTAGGTCCTTAGAAGGAAGAAAGACTGAGGGGATGGAGAGACCAGAGAGCATGAAGGCAGAGAGCCTCACGCAATGTTCAGGATGGGAGAGGTGGGGCCACAACTCCTTGTTCTTCTAATTGACAAGTTTGTTAGCTGCCTCCCTCCTTCCCAGTGCTGGGCCTTGGACTCAGATGGGCAGGGGGGAGTTCTGTATTATGTTGTATGTGGGGGCAGGGAGAGCACATGCCCACCACAGGCCAGATGTGCATCCATATTTATAATAGCAGAGAGCCTGGAAAATCAGCAGGGATGCTGGTCATGCCTGTAGTGCTTGGGTAATCTGCTCGGGCCAGGCTGATTTGCTTCTAGTCCCAGCAGCTGAGGAAGGGGGTGAGCAGAAATGGTCTAGTGTGAGGATGGGTGTAGGAAGAGTCTGCCATTCTCTGGGCACTGGTAAGGGCTAGGAGAAAGTCAGAGTGATAGAGACCAAGAGTCACTCTGTCTCTGCCTCTGTGTTGCTTTTGCTCATGAGGACTTTCTGATGTTAGGAGTGGACTATAGAGAGACACGAGGGGAGGGAGTGTTGGTAAAGGGAGCAAACAATAGCGTGTTAGCTTTAATTCTTAGGTCATAGAGGTCTCTGGACTGTGTCAGAGCAAATAGGCACTCTGTCCTAAGCACTCAAGGCTCAAGGCTTAAGTAGGAAGTGACCTCAGAAGTTACCCCAGTTCAACTTCCTCATCTTACAGATGGGGAAACTAAGGCTCAGAGGGGGTAGATGACTTGCCCAAGATCATTTTGTAGTAATTAATGGAGTAGAGATTTGATACCAAAGCCACTCCCTTTCCTTTCTGTTATACTGACTCATAAGGTATGAGTCCTGGAAAAGTTCTGGAAAGCAGGGTGAGAACATATGAGTTAATATTTGTAAAGTGCGTTGCAAACTTCAAGGTGGTATATAAATGTTAGCAATGATCAATTATCATTAATTATTATTATTCACCCTCATCAAGCCCTGTCATACATTCAGTAAGTTCTCTGTAGCTATTTTGTATTTTATTGATCTGCACATTGCCCTCCAGCGTCATTCTCTGTCAGGTGTTTTGGGATGCTCTATATCACTCCCATGATGCTCAGCATTGAGACCCCCCAATTCATTTTGTCAAACTCTAGTGCCTACACATAGGAACCCACATGCTAGCCTGGTACAATGACATCCCCTCCAGTATGATTGTGAAAAGATGCAGACAAGTTGGTGGTGCTGGGGAGCAATAGGAAGATATTTTCATTTTATTGCCAAAACCCTTACATCTGATTTAGAGTGAGGCTTAAAAGGAAGTATCTGCATCTTACCAAAAATAATGGCATAGATACCAGTACTTAGAATGGTACCTGGAGCATAGCAAACGCTTGATGAGTACCTGTTGACTGATTAAGTGACTGAAGGAGGATTGTATGATGAAAAGAGTTCCAGACTTGACTTCAGAACACCAAGCCAGGTCTATCACTTACTAGCCATGTGACCTTGGATAAATCACTTAACCATTCTGAGCCTCAATTACTCCAACCACAAAATGGAAGTCATATTTCTGTCTTGTTTGCTTCACAGGCTTGTTGTGAGGCTCAAATAACACACTCAGTATGAGAGTGTTTTGTAAACATAAAACCCTATGCATGTGTAAGGCAATATACAATTCAATAGATATTTATTATTTATTTTGTAGGGGAGAGAGGATAACTCAACCACAAATAATCCTGATGCACATTAAAATATAAGGGCAAAGGAGGGATCAAGACAAATTACATTAGGAAAATGGGGAGAAAGAAAGGTCACTTTTAGCTGGAGGGATAGGGGAAGCTTCTTGAAGGAGGTGGCATGAGAGCTGGGCCTTGAAATGAGGGAAGGATGCCAGTAGGTGGAGATGAGGAGAACATGGATTCTAGGTGGCTGCCCAGAGGTCAGAGGACTCCTGATTCAGTCCAGGAACATCCAGTAGTCCAATTTAGACACCCATAAAGAGAAAAGGTGTCTTTCCTTGGATACTAGTGTAACTGTGAAGAGAATAAATTCCTGTCCCTAGTGCTAGAAACTCAGTTGAACTAGTTGGTCAGTGCAAGACCTGGAGGTTGAGAGACTCTCCTCCTATGAAATTTCTCAACGCCATAAGTACCACGGACAGTTCCAGCCCACTTCTTTTTCCTGTTTCTCCTCCCTCTTGAACTTATGTTTTCTGTCCTCAGGATGCCTACTGTGTGTGTGTGTGTGGGCAGTTCTTTGGGGTCTCTTTTCTTTAGGAGCTTGGATACTTTCCAAGAAGGGAATTTTAGGGGGAATCCAACCCTCCCAATGTAGGAACACAGAATTATGGGAATTGACACCTTGGGTCAGACCCTGATCCAAACCAGACCCACATTTCATTGCTTGCTAGCAATGTTTCCAACAGTCCTGCTATGAGAGGCTGTGATTGTCTCCTCTGAAGGCACCTGAAAGGCTGGTTAGATCCAAGCTTTTCTCAGCAGCCACATAACCCTGTCATTTACAAACCTGTTCTAAACCTTTTTGAATCCATTTATATTACCTGCCAGTAGTGCCTTTTGGGGTAAGGAGTCCATGAGTCACTGGATGAAGTAACACCTTTTCTTTTTTTTCAAAACTTGCTTCTCTTTGGTTTTTAAGGGGACCTATTCTTTTGAACCAGTATTTGGATATTTAGAGATCCACATGGTCTATTCAGGATGTCATGGACTTTAAGCATGTCTCTCCCCTTTGCAGCCTTGGAGCTCCTGTATATGTGATGGTCATACCACAAACCCTGCCCCATCCCTTCTGTCAGTCTACTTAGCTTCCCTAGCTTTATGTATTCTGCTGGAGGCAGAACTGGAATGAGGAATTTTGCTGCCTGAAGAAAATTTGTAGCTATCATTCTTTCTTGTCTAGAACTAGAAGGGACCTTATAGGTCCACCCCCTTCACTTTGAAGATGAGGAAACTGAGACCCCTAGAGACACTTAAGATTTTGCAGATAATAAGTTGTGGATCTGGGATTCAAACCCAAGAACTATGATTCCAAATCCAGCATTCTTTCTACTGCACCATGATGAAATTCAGATGAAATTTTGGGGGTTAATGCTACCCAGCCCTCCAAATCACCCTCAGGATGTCTGGGAGCTGTACCTTTTCTGGGTACAGCATGATATAGATGAATGCATGTGCACCCTGGAGGCCAACTGGAATGCCTCTTCTCCTCTGGCAGATCAAGGTCCAGACCACCCTCCTCCCTATTCCAGAAGGGAGGTCTCTGAAGGGTTCTCTTTCAGTAGGTAATAAATTATTGGAGGAGTGTCTCTAAGAAGATGGGGAAGTACGTTGCTCCTCTGTTTGGAGCCACACTTATTCTAGAGGAGCAGTATCTTGCCAACCAACCCTGAACCCATCTGCTCCATGTCCCAGGATTGACCTAATGGGGACCCGGAGTCTCTGTCCTTTCATCTCTTCAGAGCAGAAGACTATGGAAGAGAGGAAGTTCATTGCCACAGGGAGGATGAATATTCATTCCTCCCCCCATCTTGGGGTCAAGGCTGAACTCTAATTATGTCTCAAAGAAAGTATGGTGATCAGAACTATGTAAGAAAGACCTTAAGGAAAAAGAGCATTTTCTATCTCCTTTCCTGTGCTACTACTGGGGAGACCCAACATTCTGCTGGTCTTGGCTACAACAGCACATATGGGTCAGCATCCCAATATCTTCAAGGAATGATCTATAGTGACTCTCAGTTCCCGTACATGGTATAGAACCATTCAGTTTATGCATATGGTTTGTATTTATTATCCCTAAATGTATTATCTTGCACTTGTCCCTATTAACACTTATTTGCCACTTGGAGACATACCATGGAGCAAAATAATAAATCCAGTTGCCCAAGATGTAATTCTACATAAGATGGGATTCCCATATGCCTCCAAACACACAGACTGTCTTCCCATCTCTTCAATCTGTTTAGTAAGTGCTTAATAAACGCCTTTTCATTTATTCATTGGGCTTTTTGGATCCCCTCCCCCCAACTGTAAGGAGGTAAGTGAGAAGAGAATGAGAGTTGAGAGTAGGCAGAGGAACATGGATACTCAGTCCCCCTGGGACTGTTACTTTCTTTGTTACTTTCTAAGAGGTGCACCTATGGTTCCTTGAAGATACAACAAAGAGTCTTGTTGGAGTGGGGTGGGGTGGTATTGAAGATATAATTAAGTGCATGAGTGAGGGGAAGGGAAGCCTGCCATTGAAACCTTCAGGGGGTGATGGCAGGTGGATGTGACAATAATCTAGCATTCAAGTCCCCCAACGATTTAGTATTACCCTATCTTTCTAGTCTTATATCACAATGTTTCCATCTATGTACATTATTCTTCAATCAAATTGGACTACTCACTATCTGCCAAACAGACCCATGCTTACTTCCCATCTCCCTCTCTGCCTTTTGAATTCCTCCCTATCATTTAAGGATCATCTCAAATTCTTCCTCTTTCTTCATGGACACTTTCTGACTTCCTAACAGTCGGTAATTAAACTTCTTCTGGGATCTCAAATAACATTTGTTTTGTCCCTCCCTAATCCATCTGCCACACATTCAATTTTTAGGATTGTTATTTAAATGTGTGATGGAAGACCACTAACACCTGTTGCACTGGATGGATTGCTATATTTGGAATCAGAGAATTTGGGTTCAGATTCTAATTCTTACTAGACCAGTGTGACCCTGGAAAAGCGTGGGGCAATGAACCAAATGCTAGATTTGTGATCAGATCCTAGCTCTGCCACATCCTCCTGTGTGAATTTAGATATATCTCTTCACCTCTCTGGACCTCAGTTCTTTCCTCTCTAAAATGAGGGGGCTGAATGAAATTATTTTAAAGATCCCTTTGAGCTCCAAATCTATAATTCTGTAATTACGTGTCCATCCTTGACTCATTCTGTCCCCCTCAATGCCTTACAGTTGGGGGAGGGTTGTCTAAAAAGCTGAACAAATAAATGAAAAGTAATTTATTAAGAACCTTTGTATACCTCACCTGGTCTCCCTAGAATTTACCTATTCATTCATAGATGGGTTCCAGTCTGAGGACAGTCCTCACCCAGTTGCCCAAAGTAATGAAACCATGAATCTTTCATGCACCATCCCTGGCACATTCTTTGTACACAATGGATACTCAATCCTGTTTGCTGAAGTTAAAGTCTTCAGAGCAGTTGTTCTCAAACTTTTTGGCCTCAAGATCACTTTAGACTCTTAAGAATTATTGAGACTCCTTCTTCCTCCTCCCTAAGAGCTTTTGTTTGTGTGGGCTAATATTTACCACATTAGAAATGAAAACATCTTAGTGATAGTTTTGACCTTGTGAACCTCTTCAAAGGGTCCTGGGGACAACACTTTGAGAAAAATCACCTTAAAGCATGAGGGCTGACTTATGGACAGACTCTTTGAAGGGAGGAGTCACAGGGTAGAAGGTAGCAGCTAGGTGGTACAGTGAATAGAGCACTGGACCTGGAGTCAGGAAAAACTGAGTTCAAATCTTGCTTTAGGCACTTACTAGTTGTGTCATATAACCTCTAACTGCCTCAGTTTCTTCATCTGTAAAACTGAGATAAAGCCCTGCCCCTACCTTACAGGGTTGTGAGGATTTAAAGAGACTGTACTTATAAAGCACTTTTCAAACCTTAAGATGATGTTGAAATGCTAGCTATTGTTATCACTTGTCTGGGACTTGGTGTTTGTTCACACTTAACAGCTCTACATTGTAAGGATCTCTAGATGCTGCACCCAGGCCATAGAGAGTACACTTTTGGGCCTTTTTCAAACCTGGTAGTAAATCGAGTTGTTGTAGGGCAGATTGGGACATTTGATATCATCTAGTCCACAGTTGTCCTGCTGACTGCATACACACCCCAACGTTGGTGAGTGTACCTTAACCAGAATCAAATGTAACTGGGTTGTATTTACCAAAATAAATAAAAATAAAATAAAACACACATAACATTACATTTTAAAACTATATCAATATGCAGCCTATGGAGTTTCTTATGTATGGCTTAGTGAACTCCCTTTTCTATTTGAGTTTGACACCACTGGTCTAGTCCAACCCTGTCATTTCCCAAATCAGCCAACACAGAGATTCTAGCCTCCAAGCCCAGCAAATGAGCATTTATTTGCTTTCACTTTCTAAGGTCCTACTTCTTTCATTGCTACCTACAGCCCTTCCTACCTCCTATGCTACAGAAGCATAGAATTATGTATCAGATGTGATATGAAGGGCCAGATCCACCCTGGGGGACCCCCCTCCCTTGTGCTCTTTGCCCCACCGAGGAAACCTGGGAAAATGCATCTGCATGGTATTTCCCCATACTGAGATTGACTTCTTGTTTGCAAGAATAGAGCAGATAACAATATTATAGAGGAAAGTTTTATTGAAAGGAAGAGAAAACAAAATGCTTGAATGAACAATCATTAGTCACAAAGATGTATGTAAATCCTCAAAGTCGCTTATAGTACTGGATATGAAATCTCCTTTGGCAGAGGCCCCCTCCACAAATCCTATCTTGCCTTTCCCCCTTCCTGCCTCCCCAATCCCTACCCCTTTTCCCTGCAGATCGAGGGGATGGAGTAGATTTTTTCCTCCTCTCTCACCCCCTTCTCATCAAGCCCTTTTGGCTTTCTCTTCCATTGTCAGTGTTTCATAGTTCACACAGATGCACGGTCAAAGTGAGGATTCTCTAGGGTTGTCTTGTCTTTTTGTGCCTTCATCTCCTATGCCAGCTGAGGGTGAAGCCTCCAGAGTCCTCATCATTTCCTCAGGTGCCATGGCTGCCCTCTCTTCAGAACTTTTCCTCCCTTTCCCTTGCTGTTCCTCAAGTCCATACCAATTACAAACCCTTCTCCTCCTCCCGTCCCTACCCATGCCTGGAGGTGAATGCTCTTTATTTTCTCAATCTCTCACAGAGAGAGAGAGAGAGGGAGGGAGGATAGAAAAGTATTTTTAAAAGCACTATGTGCCAAGCACTGTGCTAGGTACTGATAAAGCAAATGAAAAAACTGAGACCTTTATTCTCAAAGAGCTCACATTCTAACTGAGGGAGACAATACATTTAGGGAGTTTGGATGCAGGACAGATTGAAAGGTCCAAGGGCTGTGAGGGTGCAGGGTCTGGGCAGACAGAAATGGGACAAGAAGCCGTGTCCACCCCAAAGGCAGGGGTTGGGAGAGGTGGAAGGATTCCACAAGGTCTTACATTTGTGAGGGTCAAATGAAATGACACAAATATAGCATTTTGTAAACCTCAAAGGGCTGTACAAATGCTAGCTATCACCATTGTCGATGTTAGTTACTGTTATTATTATTATACATAGATTAATTATTGTTGCTGTTATTACTACATGTAGAATCAATGTAGAATTGATAGCACCCCCATCTAGATCAACTTCTTTAGTGTGAATCCTCCTTACAGGATTCCTTGACAAATGATTCTCCAGCTGCAGGCTGTATCCACCCCGTCTCCTCTCCAGGCAGCCCACTCCCTTGTTGGACAGCTCTGATTGTTAGTAAGTTCTTCCTTGCCTGGAGGAATGGGGTTTGAAGTCTTTGCTTAAGGTGTTTGAATTTCAATAGCATCCTTTTTGCCACTATAATGACAGGGATGGGTTAGGGGCCTGTGGATGTGGAGTAGGCGGGCTATCTCTCAAAATGTCCTTGACTGGATTTTAAAAACTGTGTTTGTCAATGAATGTCTTAAAATGTCATTGACCCATGGAGATAGAATGCACCTCCTGGTTATCTGGGGAGGAGGGTAGGATAGGAGCTGCCAGTCTCCCAGGCTGTTTATCCTGGCAGGGGGAGGGAGGGAAGAAGCAGAGAGCAACTAAGCAGAGCCTTTTAAAACGGAGATGAGCAAAATCTCAGAGAGACAAATGGAACATCTTTAGGACAGGGTCTAGAGCAGGGGTTCTTGACCCTGTTTGTGTCAAGGACCCCTTTGACAGTCTGGTGAAGTCTATGACTCCTTCTCAGAATAATGTTTTTAAATGTATAAAATAAATTAGAGGGGATCACAAAGAAAAGAAATGATGTTGAAATATAATTGTTTTTAAAATATAAAAACAAACAAGTCCACAGACTCCAGGCTAAGAACTCCTAGTCTAGAAGGTGGAAATGTCACTGGATGTTCACTAAGCTCTGAATACCTGATGACATTTCTTTTCTTATTTGTTTTGACCACCTTTGCCTTACTACATGTTGAGCAAACCAATCTCTTTGACCCTAAGGTGTTTCCACTGTTTAATCAAGGCAGGCTTGCTCCTCCTACGGCTCCAATGAATTGGAGAGAAGCTACTGGCAGTATTTGCTGGGGGATCCTGTAATGGGAGACAGAGGGGCTTCAGGGCATGACAGGTAAAGTATTGCCTCAGTTGGGGTAGGCCTGGGAGCCTAGCTAGTGAGGGCTAGTTCTGTAATGACCAGAAAGGAGGCCATTCTTTTTTTCTTTATGTTAATTAATTTTTAGTTTTAAACATTGACTTCCACATGAGTTTGAATTCCAAATTTTCTCCATGTCTCTCCCTGCCCCCTACCCCAAGATGGTGTGTATTCTGATTACCCCTTCAACCAATCTGCCCTCCCTCCTATCACCCCCTCCCTACCTCTTTTCCGACCCCTTCTCTTCTATTTTCTTGTAGGGCAAGATAGAGAGGCCATTCTTGATACATTTTCTCTGTCTTCTTCCTTATTCTTAGGACAAGCAGATTAACTTTAATTCCTTGTGTACATATATGATTCTTCTTTTTTTTTTTGATGGGGAGTGTTGGTGGCAATTGGGGTTAAGTGATTTGCCCAGGGGTCATACTGCTAGTAAGTTTCTGAGTCTGGATTTGAACCCAGGTCCTACTGCTCCCAGGTACTCTATTCACTGTGCCACCTAGATGTCCCTGTGACGATTCTTCAAGTATTTGAAGTCAGGTATCAGTTTCTTTCTGTCTTCTCTTCTCATCCATCCATCCATCCATCCATCCATCCATCCATCCATCCATCCATAACCAACATTTACTAAGTGCTTTCTATGTATCAGGCACTATGCCAGATATTGGAGATACAAAGAGAAAAAAAAGAAACAACCTGAAACAATTCCCTCCTTCAAGGAGTTGACATTATACCAGGGTGACAATGTGTATGTACACAGTTAAGTAAATGCAAAATGGGTGCAAAGTGAATACGTAGTAATTTTGAGGCAGAAGGAAGGTATTAATTACTGAGGGTATGAAGAGGGAGATCAGGAAAGGCCTTCTATAGGAGGGGACACTCCAGGTTGTTGTGTTTGTCTTTGGTTTTCGAAGAGGACCATGGCATCAGGGAAGTGAGGACATGACTTGCAATTGACTTTGATTTGAGTGAGGGAGGTCTCCAGTTGAATCTTGAAGGACCCTATTAATTCTATGAAGCAGAGGTGAGAAAGAGTACATTCCATGCTTAGGGTCTCTCTTGCAAAGGTGCAGAGGTGGGAAATGGAATGTCATGTGTTAGAAACAGCAAGTAAGCCAGTGTGGCTGGAAAAATAGAGTCTGTGAAGGGTAGTAATACACAGCAAACCTGACAAGATAGGATGGTTCTGGATTGCAAAGGACTTTCAGGGCCCAAGAGAGGAGTGTGTGTTTTATCTTCTTGACAACAGGGAACTACTGGAACTTCTTAAACATGGGAATGCAATCGTTAGACCTGTGATTTAGGAATATCAAAGACAGCTCTCTCAGGGAGGGGAGAGACTTGGGACAGAGAGATCAAATTAGAGGCTATTATAATAATTCTGGCAAGAAATTATGAGGATCTGAACTAGAGTAGCGTATGTGAGTGTAATTTGTAAATTTATTTAACTTTTTAAAATGCTTTGTACTTTTTAGACCAAAGTAAAAAGGATTTTTTGAAACTTTTAAGACACAGACAGTTTTTCATATAGCTACTTTATCCACAGAGTAGATTAGACTAGTTCTAGTGTATGTTTTCTTTATGAAAATGAACTAAAAACCACCACGAGAATGACTGGAGACTTTTGGTAGTCTGTTTCTATAGTTGTTGTTTGTCCTTTGTTTTTTTGAAAAGGACCAGTGACATCATGGGGGGATGTCTTACTTAACTGGGTTTAAGTGAGGCAGAGTTGCACAAAATCATCAGATTTACTCTCTGTTCCAGAGTCATCGAAGTCCAGTGTCAGGACAGAAGTCAAGATGACTGGTAATGGTCCAGGATCTAGTGGATGACTTTGACATCTTTGATGCCTGACCACACTCTAAGTACTGTGAAGCACCTGCTTTAGCCACTTTCATGGCCCTTGGAACAAGTTTTTCTCATCTCATTTTGCTGGGGAAAGTTTTCACATGTTTGGCTTAGACACCCCTCTAAATCACTGTGCTAAGTAGGATTTGAGGCTTGCTGGTTACCCTTAATCTGATTTAGCTTGGGTGTAGCCACTGTACATACTACAGCTTCTTGGGGACACAGGTGAGAGTTGGGTGAAAGGTAGACCCCAAAGGTGGATAAACAGCCCTGAAAAGGGTTCAGGAAGCTTCTCCACCTAAGGTGATAGTCCTCCCTGGACACTCCAATCAGGAACAAAGATTTCTATAAAATGTGAATAATATATTAAAAATGTTTTTATTCATTATAGCAAGGTTGCCATTCTACTCCCCATTCTAGTCACTCTACTTTGGATGTGGTATATAGCTTGTCATTTATCTCTCCTGAAACATGGTGCCCAGAAATCAATGCATTACTCCATGTAGACATCTTAAATTCAATATTTCCAAAACTGATGAGGGAATTATCTTTCTCCCCAATCAGTCCCCCTCCAGACTTCTCTATTACTGTCAAAGGTACTACCAAACTCACAACATCTTCAACTCATCATTCTCTCTCATCTCCCAAATCCGGTTGGTTGCAAAGGTTGAGTTTACATTTGCAACATCTCTCTTATATCATCCCTCTTTTCTCTTCTGACAATTCCATTGCCCTGGTGTAGGCCCTCATCCCCACATACCTGAACTATTGAAATAACCTGATGGCCGATGTCCTTGACTCCAGTCTTTCTCCACTCCTGTCCCTCCTACCCTTAGCTGTCAAATTGATCTTAAAGCATAGCTTTGACCACTCCATCCTCTTCCTCCTCCTTGCTCCCTGCTCCCTCCTATTTAGTAAACTCCAGTGGCTCCCTAGTACCTCCAGGATCAAATAGAAAATAGAAATAGAGGAGAAAACCCTCTGCATGGATTTTGTAGCCCTTCCTAACCTATTTTCTTCCCACCTTTTCAGTCTTTATATCTTACTCCCTGTCCACTCGTACTCTGCATGGCAGTAGTATTGACCTTGAACATGATACTGCATTTCCTGACCTCAGGTGTTTCTACTGACTGTCCCCTCATGCTTGGAACTCTCCCTCCTCATCTCCTTCTTTTGACTTCTTGCAAGTCCTGGCTAAAACCTTACCTTTTACAAGAAGCCTTTATTGATCCCTCTTAATTCCAGTGCCTTCCTCCTGTTAATTATCAACAATTTATCTTGTATATAGCTTGCTTGTACATGGTTGTTTGTTTCCATTAGACTGTGAGCTCCTTGAGGGCAGGGACTCTTTCTGACCTTTCTTTGTATCCTGAGCCCTTAACACAGTGCCTGGCACACAATAGGTACTAAATAAATGCTTGTTGATCATTACTTCCTTTGTTCTGGATACTGTGCTTCTGTTATCATAGCCTACACGCACACAAGTCTGCTGTTTCCTTCACCCTGTACTTGTACAGTTAATTTTTTGAACCCAGGTAGAGGACTTGACATTTATCTCTATTAAGTTTTGACTCATTATATTCTCGCCATTCTTCTAGTCTGTGGAGATCTCTTTGTATCCAATTCTGTCATCCAATGTATTAGCTATTCTTCCCAGCTTTGTATCATCCCAAAACTTGATAAGCATCTTATCTGTGCCTTCCTCAGCTCCAAGAATAGGAGCATCTGCCTGTAGCAGACACTGACACCCCCTTGGCCCAGTTTCCCATGAAAACTAGAGGCAGAGGATATTACATTTTTCATTAATTCTGATGCCTGGTTTCTCATTGGCCTTGGGCACATAGCCTCCCAGCACTTATTTCCATGGAAGTAGGCACAAGATGCGTGACGCCCCAGCCTGGCCTGCGTTGGTCTGAAGAATCAGAGTCTTAGACTGGAAGAGATCTTAAAGATCCTCCAATTCAATCCCTCATGTTATAGATGAGGAAACAGACCCAAAGACATGAAATGATTTCCCCAAGGCTGCAGCTCCTTAGGTGCAGAGCTAATTCTAGAGCTATTTTGGACTTTTGATTTACCAGAATAGTGAACTTATGTAACTTCTGGCAATCCAGATGACTTTCTCTCTCTCTCTCTCTCTCTCTCTCTCTCTCTCTCTCTCTCTCTCTCTCTCTCTCTC
>CM053596.1:101269449-101300981 GCA_028646575.1 Pseudocheirus occidentalis
GAGACTAATCAGGTTATGAACAGGGATATGTTTATCTCCACTGTTGGCCCTGAGTGACCAATAGGACATGGTGCATTGTGTGTGGTCATGGTCCTCCCAAAGATGGCTCACAATGTCCTGAGAGCCAGGAGGGATGGGGGGGCACAAGCTCTTGTGGTAGTGGGAGATTACAGTGCCCCTCAGTTTCCTGGCATTGATGTGATTCCCTGGGAGGAGTTCCCCAGGCTTGAGGGAAAGTAAGGCCAGCAGAAAAGGCCTGGGATGAGGAGGGAGGGGGATGGAGTTAACCCTGTTTTCCAGACTCTCTGGCTGATGATCACATCAGGGAGCTGATATTCCTGGAAGCAGCAGAGATCTTTGCAAGATGCCGATAAGCAGTTCTGAGGGAGGGCATGGGAGCGGGAGATGAAGGAGAAGGATTTCTTTTGTTTGCTGTCTTCTTTTCCCCTCTCAGCTATCTCTGGCTCAGGAGGAGGAGGAAGAGAAGGAGAAGAAAGAGTGGGCATCCAAATTCCCCTCCCCTCTCCTGGACTGATCAGCATGCAGGGGCTGTTGCTTCTAGAAAGGGTCCTTGCTGGCTTTGTACCTTCAAGGTTACTACTGACATCCCACTGCTGAAGCAAGATACTCCCACTTTTTTTGGGGGGAGATAAGGTTCTCTCTTCCTCCCTGTCACCCAACGGGTCACAGACCCTGCAGAGCTCCAACTAGGAGATATACAGCTCCCTGAGGCTACTGGAATCTGACCCTGAGACAATGCCAGATTGGGAGGGGCAGGAGATAGGACCACGTGGATGTTATATGCAATTTAACCAAACAATTTAGTGTCTACTATGTGCCTAGCACTGTGCTAGGTAATATGTTATGGAACATCAGAGTGGGAGTCAGGAACCCTGGGTTCTAGTCTCAGCCTCAAGGCCAATCACTTTATTATCTCCTGAGCTTTAACATCTTCATGGGGATGATAGGACTCTTTTATTTTGAATTGTTTTCAATTATCAAGCATTTCTTTGTTCTTCCTTCTACTTCATCCCTGCCACTGGGAAAAAAAGAAAAACAAAGCCTTTGTAATAAATATACATAGAAAAAACTTCCCCTATTGGTCATATCCAAAAGTCAGTGTCAGACAATGATACTTCTCACAGAGTGGTTGTGATGATAAAATGAGATAAGATGTGGGAAAACTTCTTTTTGACTCTATAGCGTGATATAAATATTAGTTATTATTACTATTGTTCAATTCAAATCAATACATATTTAGTAAGGCTACTTTGGGCTAGACATTAGGATTACAAAGACAGAACAAAACAGTCCCTGGCCTCAAGAGGCTTATATTCTTTTGGAGGGGACACACACGATATTTACAACATTTACACACATGAATACAAGATAATCTATGGAGGGAGAAACTATTAGAAACTAGGGACATCAGGAATGGGTGCCTGTCAGGTCAATCATGATCTGAATCTTGAGTGAGTCAATGGAATCTAAGAACCAGAGGGAAAAGGCTGGATATTTTAGACACAGAGAACATTCTGTTCAAAGATACAGAGGTGAAAAACAGAATGGCACATTTGAGGTATAGCAAGTGTGCAATTTAACTGGAATAAAGATTGTATTAAAAAAAGAATGAGATGTGAAATAAGTCAGGAAACATAGGTAGGCATTTGTTGGTAGGCAAACATCTAGGAAAGGGAGGGGCGATCACAAAAAGTCAACAGAGGTTCAAGAACAGGTCACATCCCATTAACTTAATTTCTCCTTTGGACAGTTGCTAAATGGGCAGATGAGAGGAATGCTGTTCATATAATTTAATCTAGATTTAAAGATAATATTTGCTAAAGCACTTCATGTTGTTTTGGTGGAAAAGATGGAGAGATGTGAGCCATTTGATATTATGATTAGACGAAATTGGAACAGGTAGAAGATTTTATACAAAGAGTAGTCATGGAAGTTTGATGTCTGCTGAGAAAGGAGGTCTCTAGTAGAGTGCCCTAGAGATCTGTGCTCAGCCCTGGGTTGCTTAACATCTTATTCAATAGCTTGGATAAAGAAAGGCCTGGCCAGCCCATGTCACATCTACAGATGACATGGAACTGGGAGGGCCAGCTGCCATAATGGATCAGCAGAGTTAGCATCCCAAAAGATCTCAACAGGCAAGGAATTACATTGGACTGAATTGAACAAGACAGAATTTGATAAGCATAGATATAAAATCTGAAAACTGAGTTCAAGAAATTTATATTACAAATAAAAGATGGGAGAGACAATGATTTGCTTGAAAAAGACCTGGGGGTTTTAGTGGACTGCAAGCTCAGTATGAATCAATATTGGCCTGGCAATCAAAAAAGCTAATGTGAATTTAGACTGCGTTGAGAGGCTCTAGGAACGCAAAGGCAGCAGTCATACTTTCTCTGCTGTGGAGAAGCCACACCTGGAGTATTATATTCAGTTCTGGGCATCACATTTTAGGAAGGACAAGGATAAACTAGAGAGATCCAGAGGTAGGGCAACCAGGATGGAGACACAGCCTTGAGTCTGTGCTGTTCAGCTGTAGCAAATGGAGGTTACTTGGAGAAGAAATGGCAAGAAGATTGGGAAGAAGGACATAGCTGTCTTCAAGTCCTTGAAAAGCTGTTATGTGGTGAAGGATTAAATATGTTCTGTTTGATAGTAGGCAACTAGGCATCACAATGGCTAGAGTGCAGAAGATCTGACTTTGAATTCTGCTTCAAGTACTTATCTGTGGTGTGTCCTTGGCCAAGTCTTTTACCTGCTGCCTGCCTCAGTTTCCTCATCTATAAAATGGGTACAATAATAGCGCTCAACCTCTCAGGTTTTCTGTAAAGTGAGGTAATACTTATAAAGTGTTTTGCAAACCCTAAAGTACTATATGAATGTTAGCTATCATTATTGATCCCAGAGCACAAGAACTAGGAGTAATGAGTAGAAGTTTCAAAGAGGGGGCAGCTAGGTGGTGCAGCGAATAGAGTACCAGCCCTGGAGTTACGAGGATCTGAATTCAAACCTGGACTCAGACACTTGACATGCTTAGTAGCTGTGTGACCTAGGGCAAGTCACTCAACCCCAATTTCCTTGCCTTGTCCCCTCAAAAAAAATTTCAAAGAAGCAAATTTAGGCTTGAAACAAAGGAACAAATTCCTTAAATTTTGAATTATCTTGGAAATGGATTGGGTTTCCTTTAGAGATAGTGAGTACCTCCTCCCTGGAAGTCTTCAAGGAAAGGCTAAATGATCACTTGGCAGGTATATTGTAGAGGGGCTTCTTTTCTGGGTATGGACTAGATCAAATGGCTGCTCAGCACCCTTCAATGTGATCCTATCCTAGGGAAAATAGGGGACTAATACAGGTTCTTGAATAGGGAAGAAAACTAAGGGTTCCTATCTTCACAGAACTTATAGTCTAGTTACAGGCTGTCCCCCATATGTAGCATAGGGGTATCATTGTGTGGCTTGAAGGGAGGTAAAATAGATACCACTAGGCTCTTCTCCCTCTATCCTCCTGCAAGGAAGACTTTAGTTCCTGCTGGGAGGAGAAGCATGAAGTAGGAGGACAGAGGCTGGCCCACACTGTGCCCTCCTCAGGACCTCTACTGGTCTAGAATTCTATCTATCTGCTCCCTTAACTATTATTTGTCTAGAGGTTATGTTTTTAGGTTTAAGCTAACTTCTTATTACTGTCTCATTAATCAGGGAAACAGGACCACAAATTTCATATCCAAGTCTTGACTCCCTTCCTACTAAATTCCAGTTGCATAATGAATACACATAGCATTTAGCAAAGAAACCCATTCATCCAATTCAATAGCAAAAGAGAAATCAGAGACAGTATACGCAGGAGACTATACAGACAATACAGAATGAAGGAGCTGTTCCACTGGGAGTGAGGAGGAAGAGAGAGAGAGAAAGAGAGAGAGAGAGAGAGAGAGAGAGAGAGAGAGAGAGAGAGAGAGAGAGAGAGAGAGAGAGAGAAAGAAAGAAAGAGAGAATCCTAGTCTTACCCTGAAGTTCTTTGAAGGCTCTACTGTAGCAATTCAGGGACAGAGAAGTAGTGGAGTGTGCCATCCCCTCTTACAATGGCTTTTTCCTTGAGTCTTTCCCTTTAGCAACCTGAAAGGGGGTTGGCATCTTCCATCTTCTTTCTTGAAGCTGGAAGTCAGTCTCAAGAGCCCAAAGAGATGCAAAAGAATGGAAGAGTTCTCCTCTCTCTTGTTCTCACTCATTCTTCCCTGCCCCTCATGCAAGTGTGGGGTATTGATCTCCACCAATAATTAAGGAAGCAGATAGATATAATTGGAGAGAGAAGAGAGTCCTATACCAATAGGCTTTGGGACTGATGTTATACCAGAAAAACACACAGAAAATAACTAAAAAAATAAAGTATATGATCAGTGAGGTACAATGCACCATGGTACAGTGCAAAGGCATGCTATATTTAGATTTGATTTGAATTCAAATTCAAATCACAACACTGCCACTGTGTGACCTTGTGCAAATCACCAGGCCTCTCTGAGACTTTCCTCATCTGTCAAATGATAGGAGGTTAGATGGTGTAATCTTCTGACTCTGACCCTATTAGCCCACATATTAAATGGGATGTAGTCAAAGACCACAATGTATGGTACAGGCAACGTGTAACTATATATGGACCTAGGAAGGTAAAGAGGATTTGAATAGAAAGATAGGAGTGGAAAGAATGTGCTTGGTTAGGGGAAGAGCATAAAAGAGTATACAAGTTCAGAGGGTGAAGGAGCATAATGTATGGAAAATAGTCCAGGTCTGGATAAAATTGTGATGCTCACAAAATTTGTTCTGGGGATTTTGAGCTTCCTGGTTCTGTTTCTTCTCCTCCCCTCAATGGTGCTCCTTTTCTTTCCTCCTCAGATTCTGATTGCACTCATGCTCACTCTCTTCCTCCTTATCAGACATCTAATTTGGGGCTTTGAAGAGGAGAGTGAGCTGAAAAGTCTGGTTGGAATCACTAGTTTACACAGGGGTATCTTGAGGCACTTCGTGAGACAGGGCAGGGGAACAGGTTCTTGAGATGAAGAGGAGGTCAATGGCTATGCTTTAGAAATAATTGAAGAGCCTGGATATGATACGATGGACAATAGGAATTAAAAAAATTACTTAGACACTTGACTTAATTTGACACTGTGAGCAAGACACTGGTATCTGGATTAGTAGGAATCTTTTGATCCCAGGAAGCCTTTCTTTTAAACTCAGCACCTTCTAATCCCCAATTTTTACAGAAGAGAAACTAAGACTCAGGGAGGTTAGAATATTGGAAAGAGTACTGTGTCAAGAGTCAGAAGACATGAGTTCCAGGTCCATTTCTGCCTCTATGTGGCCGACTCTGTGACCTTGCACAAGCCTCACGTGGTTGTTCTTGGCCCCAGAAGGCAGAAATGGGAGCATGGGGAAATGCTGTAGAGTCAGGTTTAGGCTCAGTATAAGAAAATAACATCTTAATGGTCATTACTATCAAAAATGGAATGAACAACCTTGGGGTCAATGAAGTGGAGGAGGGATCATAGGATAACAGGTTTAGAACTAGAAGGGACCTTGGAGATTACCTAGTCCAATCTCATTTTACAGATGAGGAAACTGAAATTAAGTGAACCTAAATGATTTGCCCAGGGTTATATTGCTGGTAAATGTCAGTAGTGGGCTTTGAACCAGGGTCTTCTGTTTTGGGTCTTCTGGGTCCTAAGCCTATCCACTATGCTACCTTGGATGCCTTAGCTACAGGTTGAGATCCTTTCTTGTGAAGCCATTTCACTCCTCTGGGACTCAGTTTCCTCATCTATAAAATTAGAAGGTTGGGCTTCTAATATAGGTCATAGAACTATAGAATTCTATTTTGGAAGATAATTAAGAGGCCATATAGTAAAATCCCTGGGTTCAATGGTTAAATATCTTTTCAAACAGATTTAGTGAAATGGAAAGAGCATTAGATTTAGAATCAGAAGACTTGGATTCAAAACCCACATATGTTATTTATTATCTTTTTTATCTCATGGCAAGCCATTTCTCTTCTCTGGATCTAGGTGTTCCTCTTCTGCAAAATGAAGGGGCTGAGCTAGATAATCTCTAAGTCCTACTCCAAAGCTTGTGGGTAGCTATGAATTACTATCCCCAACTTGACATCATTCAGCCTTTCCTTGAACCCTGCCACTGAAAGAGAACTTACTGCTTTAAGGGGATCTATGCCATATCCACATTCTATATTACATGTGCCCCTCAGCAGTTTTGACCCCTTGGGTAAGAAAACTGGCCTCAGAAGCAGGAATACCCAGGTCCAACTGCTGTTTCTGATATATTTACTTGTGTAACCCTGGGAAAGCCACATCATCTTTCTGTTCTCATAGGCACTTGCAGAACAAGTGTGAACTTGCATTGGTAGACAGAATTCCTTCCACTGATAGTCTCATGAAATCCTAGGTCTAGATCCCCACCCTCCAATTATTTTATTTTATTTTTTCTTTTGATAAATCATATTTTTTTTAACAAAACAGACTCATACAAAAACATTCAAACGACCAGAAAATAGAGCAAGCTTCCCGGAAATGGTTAAGCAAATTGATTCGAGTGATTCTGACTCATATATGGAGCTATGTTTTTTTCTAATTTACTGTTAGAAGAAAGGACTACTGAATGCTTTGACTTCAACAAGGTAGTGCCAACTTTGCCCATTATGTTTAACTTGAGTTTTTCTTGCTATTTAATGTTGTCTTCATTTACATAGTTGTAGTCAGTCCGCATATTGTTCTTTGTTTCTGCTTTTTTCCTTCTCTTCTTCTTCCTAAATTTCCCTGGATCCTTCATATTCATTGTTCTTTATGGCACAATAGTATTCCATTATATTCATGTACCACAATTTATTCAGTCATTCTCCAATTGTTGGGCACATAGTTCATTTCCAACTTTTTTTTGCTATTACAAATAGTGCTACTATAAATATTTTTGTATGGCTAGGTCTTTTCTTCCCATCTATTACCTTCTAGGAGTGTGAACCTAGTATTGTGCTCCCTGGTTATGCACCATTTTGTAACTTTTATTGTATTGCTTTCTAAAACAGTTAGTCCAATTCATAGCTACCCTAGCAGTGAATTAGTGTACTTATTTTTGCCCTGGCCCCTGCAACGTTGCAATTTTTCATCTTTTGCCATCTCTATCACTTTCATACCACTTTAGAATTGTTTTAATTTGAATTTTTCTTGTTACTAGGATTTCTGAACACTTTTTTCCCCCAGGCAATTGTTGACAATTTGTGAGTCTTCTTTTAAAAATTGCCTTTGATCTCATCTCTTGGGGAATAGCTTTTAATCATAAAACCAACAATGTTAGGAGGATATTGACCTGGGAGTAGCTGTAGGAATGCAGGTATAAGGTGTGCGCTGCTCATTTGAGAAGGGCAAAGGGTATCATCTCTACTCTACATGTCCAGTGGGGCTAAATGAAACTCCAGGATAATTTGCATGACCTGGCGTTAGCTTTCTGGGGCATGATGGGAGTTGAGAGAAATTTACTTATCCCAACCCAAATATCAAGTGTACCTGAGGGAATTCCGACTGAGAGGGAGTGAGGTTGTCAAAAAGATAGACATGACTTGAAAAGTTATTTGCCATGGTTGGCTGTGGTCCTGACTCACAAAAGAGCCAAAATAGGTTGAGGCATGCTGACTGCCAAAGTAGCTATAAGATCTACCTGCAAGGAAGAAGCAGCCTAGCAGCACCAATTTAGTGGTGACAGATGATGGCATTTCAGCAGAGGAACAATAGATAGAAACAATTCATTAGATAGCAGTGACTTGGATAATACCAACTACTCCTGGGGAAGAAGCAGTGAGGTGTTTTGTTGGGGATGTAACCCTAGGAGCAGGGGTTTTTCCTCTCCTACTAGTGTTGTTGGAATCTGTGAAAGGACTATGTCCTTGTCCATATGGAGGCACTTTTCTTTGTTATTTACCTTGCCCTGCTGTTTCATCAAATGCCACTTATTTTGAATTAATCTGTAGTTAATTCTGGTAAAGGGAAACATTGGATGGGTGCTTGTGAACTCTGCATTTGAATAGATGCTAACCCAAAGAACACCTTTCAGAGGTCCTCAGTGAGGTAGCTTGGGCTACAACAAAATAATAGAATCCCAACATTGAAAGGAACTTCAGAAACTAGTTGAATCCACAACTGAAATGCCCATCATCCAGACTTTGCTTGAAAACCTCCAGGGAGGGAGAACCTATTGCTTCCTGAAGTAGTCCATTTAGCTTCTGGATAGCTCAGATTGTTTAGAAGTTTTTCCTTATATCAGGTCTATATTTGCTCCTTTGTGAGTTCCACCTTTTGCTCCTAGTTCTGCCTTCCAGCACCAGGCAGAACAAATCGAATTGTTCTTCCACGTGACAACCCTTCAAATAGTTGAAGACAGCTATCATGGCCTCCCATAAGTAGTTTCTTCCTAGTTTCTCTCACAACCCCAAAGGCATGATCTTGAGGTCTTTCATCATCGTTGTTAACTACTTCTGTACATTCTGCAGCTTATAAATGTTCTCCTGAAAATGTGATCCCCAGAAGGAAAGACAACACTCCAGGTGTTATCTGACAAGGATAGAATGAAGCAGAATGATCACCTATCAATCCTGTTTGTGTCAATTCATATATATGTGGGGTGTCAGTCAGTTTTACTATTCTTCAGCTCAGATATCTCTAATTCCTTTGACTACTTGATCCTCTAAGGATTTCTAAGTTTCCTTCTACTAACATTCCATGATTCTAAGTTAAAATGACTTCCTGAAGGACACCATTCTAGCTAGTGACAGAATCTAGAAAAGAACTAATTTCTTTTGTTCATACTCTAGCTCAGGGATTCTTTCTTGTTTTGAGGGTGGGGGAGCCAAGGACTCTTTTGGCAGTTTGATGAAAGCTATGGACCCCTTTTTAGAATTATGTTTTATTGCCTACTTCCATAATAGAAGGACATGTTAAATTTCAGTTAGAGGGGACATGTAATAAGACTAGTGTTTCCCTGACAGTTTCTTTCTTCCCATTCACAAGATGAAGAGACTTTCCCTAAAAGAAGGCAAAGCTGCCCACAGGACCTGATTGGCCTATGTGATTGTTCTGGATTCTCTGATGCAATCTCCTGGTCATCTAAGAGCATGAAAAGTCCTAGCCACCTGGAGTCTAGGCCTCTTGGACTTGGTGGATTTCTAAAGCCCACATGAGTCACATTTCCTAGCCCTTCTTACCAGATGCATTTCCATAGGGAGACAAGGGGAATGGGTATCCATAGAAGCTAATAGCCATTATATTCTAGTTATGAATCCTTGCTGTATCAGGACAAAGTAAATTAAATGTCCAATGACTTGCAAGTGCCTCATTTTATCCCAATATTTAACCTGAAGTAAGGCAATGTTGCATAAATGACAGTGAAAATAAAGATACAATTTGTTTCCTATCAAAGTTCAAAGACCCTCTAAAATCTGCTCATGGATACCTTGGGGATCTGTAGATCCTATACCTTGATATGACTCAGTTGCCTGGGGCATCACAAAACAATGGAAGGTGCAGGATTTTAGAGGAATGAGTAATATTTTTATATGAAGAGTAGACTCAAAAGTTTTTTTTTTCCCTTCAAGGGATATACTTATTGAGTTTGACCCTGGCTTAGGGGAGAGAGCATGACCTAGGTCTGGTTGGGTAGGATTGAGGTCAGATTGTGAAATGGTAGGACTCAGAGAATTTGGACTGGTGTCTATTACTGGCTATCCTCTGTTTAGTTCTGCTTTTGGGCAAGTAAGTGATGTGGATGAAAAAGTCACCCCCTTTTTTGTCTGGGAAATATGCGGAGGCAATTGGGGCATCCAGCTGTGAATTTTTCTGGCTAGTGATGATTTGGGGTAAAACAGAAGTTAACAAGAAGGTCTGCCACCAAGGCAAATATTTGGAGATTGGAGGGCCCCAAATTCCTTAGCTTTTCAGTTGGAATCAGCAGACTCTAGGAGGCTGGGATTAATTTGAAGAAATTTACTAGCAGAGTTTGTGGCAGATAAAACAGTTTGCTTATTTCACACTTGTATGGCCACCTGCTAGGAACTGTTTGTTCAGTTTCAGATTCTTTAATTAAAATCAACATAAAACAGATTGAAAACATCCCAAGAAGGGGATGCTTGATTTGCTGGAGGATATCACGGAAAGACGTGGCAAAGTGGTTAAAATGCTTCGTCACCCAAACGAGTGAGCAAGCTAGAACGTGAGGGGCTGTACAAACACCTGTGTGTGTGTGTGTGTGTGTGTGCGTGCACATATGTGTGTGTGTGTGTATGTGTGGGTGCCATCTTATGCATAGAAGGGTTGGTAAATGGGATATCTGGATGTGTGTCCAGGTCAGATGACAATAATATGGGAAAGGCACAAACACCTTCTGTGGGGTCTTCTTTACACTACAGAAATTTTCCCAGGAGGAAGGGGTGGGTCACATTGGGGAAGGGGTGATGCCTTTTAATTCTAGAATTGCATAACTTCATCGCCTTGGAAAAAAACAAACATGCAATTCTTTTAGGCCACATGTTCTCTGCCCCCGAGGCCAATGTCAGTGGAACACATTTTCTACTTGGTTGATCACCCTTTGGACTCATTGGAATGCTGACATTCTGTAAGCTGGATTGCATGCAATGGTTGGGATGAATCATATAACCAGCCACATAGTCAAAAAAGAAGGTCTTAACTTTCCTGGAGTATTCTTTCCCATCTCTGCCTTTGTCAGGGAGGATATTCTCCCCTACCCTCTTTTCCCTTTTCTCCTTTCCCATGTTCCTATTCATCCTCAAGTTTAATAAAGATAAGAAGTATATTGTCCCCTTTCCAGGCTGCATTGTTTTTTCTTTCCAGAGGTCCATAGTTTGCCATTAGTGTAATTTCTGTACTCCCGTGTCTTCTGAATTTTAGTCCAGAGCTCTTTCTCCTATGCTATGTTGCCTCTCTAACTTCTTTGAGCATTAATTTCCTCAAACATAAAATGGGCCATTGTGTGTTGAGGAGGGGCAGGGAGAGGGATAGGATAAGGGATGCTTCTGAGGCTAGATGGGACACGGGAAGGTGCTGAGCTCATTGACAAACCTTTCTGGAAACAGAACGTCCTGGCTAAGCTTTGAACTCCTTGTCACTGCTTTAGTTCCCTGCTCATTGAGAAACACAGACCAAAGCACATCTAGTGGGAAAGCTAATTAAAAAGGTTAAGGCCCCAAATCTCTAAGATCAATGAATGAGTTCTAGTTCAGTTCAGCATCAATTTTCAGAACCTGATTTTAACTTTTGATTGAGTACCAAGGCCACTCAGTCATTTATCTACACTCTATACCTAGTATCCTTAATCTCTTGCTGTATTCCCTGGTGTGGATTCTCCTCAAACCAAGTGAGTTAACCTATCATCTTCCATATATGCCTTATTTATCCCTCTATCTCATATAATCCATCTACCTAGGTGATTCCCCTCTTCCTCTCTGTCAAATAGTGTCCTTCCTCTCCTTCAAAGACCTCCATGGAGCCATCCAAGATTAGTCCAGTTCTGATTTTAGTCTCTCTCTTTAAACCAGTGAACTTACTCCCTTTCCCTCCTTCTCTCCTCCAGCACCAAGGACAGCACACAGCAGGTACTCCATCTCTTGGCACTTATTCTCTGACCAAAATAGAGGATGAGGGCCCCAAGAGATGTTCACTTCATTCATTAATCCTTCTTGTCCAGCCAATCCTGACTCTCCCTGTACTCTTACTTCCCAAGGTCTTCACCATCATCTTCCTAGCCTCAAAGGTGCTGAGAGGATGGTGGTTGGTGGGGATGCTGACCGGATACCAGCTGACCTTTTGTGTTCTGTGTTCTCTCCCCATCATTCTCATCCCCTCCCTGCCACACTCACCTGCTGCCTGGAACCCTGGCCTCCTCTGGGGCCCTGAGGGGCATACAAGATGCCGTGTATGGGGCTCCTTTTGTGGAGCTGATTAGAGGCCTCCTCCAAGAAACATCAAAGCCTCAATTAACATGGGCTGCTTGCAACCCTCTTGCAGAACTCTGATAAGAATAGAATTTTCTCTTGGAAAATGGATTTTTATTTAGTTGTGTGTACTGTTGGTTAAATGACCTACTCTGTACACTGGCGCCTAGATTCCGGGGACAATTAGGGGGCTCGTCAGGAACTGGTTATCTGAAGGAAACAGGCGCCGGGCTGTTTAGCTGTCTAATATCCTGACTGGTGGGAGGGGAAGCAAATTAAAAATTACATGTCTCCTCTCACAGACATTGGGATCTGAAGGAGTATTGGGTTAGTTGGGGCATTTTTTTTTGTCAAGAAAGAACAGACTAACCCCTAACCTTGCCTTAAGTGTGTTTAGGTCTCTGCTATTTGGGGGGGGGTAGGTATTCTAAAGGAAGGCTGAGGGGAGGTGGCAGACTAAAGTAGTACCCAATGCTGATCTTTGTGATTGGAGGAAGGAGAAATATGACTATGAGACCAGCCTTGGCATGGAAGACACAGTAGAAAAGAGTGAGGGATGGGGCTGGAATGGGCAGGTGTCCTATTTCTCTCCTCCTCACTATTCCCATTCCATTTTTTGGGAAGGATTGCCTCCTTAGAGGATCACCTAGTCTACCCCCACCCCACCCCATTTTACAGCTGAGGAAACTGAGGCCCAGAGAAGTGAAATCATTTGACCAAGATCACATAGGTAGTAACACCTGGGAGAGAAGTATCTAGGGTCACAAATATAGACCTTCAAAAAATCCTCGAGGGGCATCTGATCCTATCCTTCCCATTTTACAGATGAAGAAACTCGGGCTCTGGAAGTTTAATGCTGCAGGCTTCTCAGAAGTCCAGATGTTCAGAAGATTTGTTTTCCATCCTGACTGCTTCCATGCTACCTTGTTTGACCTTGGACAAGTTACTTTCTTTCTCTGGGCCTCAGTTCCTTCATCTGTGAAGAAATGAGGGAGTTGGATTAGATGACATCTCCCTAAGGTCCCTTTCCCTTGTAGAGTCAGTCCTCTGAGCCACCCTGAATTTACCTGGCTAGGCTGATGAAGAACAAAGTACAAAGTACTTTGCCAAAACGCTACTCAAATTATAGGAAGTTTGTCAGGACCTCTCAGAGCTTGTATTCCCCTGACTATCACTAGTAGGGGGCAGCCAGGTTGCACAGTGGTTAGAGCACTGGCCCTGGAGTCAGGAGGACCTGAGTTCAAATCTAGCCTCACACACTTCCTAGCTGTGTGACCCTGGGCAAGTCACTTAACCCTGTCTGTTTCAGTTTCTTATCTGTAACATGAACTGGAGAAGAAAATGGCAAAACCATTCCAGTCTTTGCCAAAGAAAGCCCCAAGTGGGGTGATGAAGAGCCAGATCCGAATGAGAACCACTGAGCAGCAACAACAACAAAATTTCTAATCGAGACAGGGTTGTACAATTCCAAAGGATTCATGAAGAAGAATGCTACCCACATCCAGAGAAAGAACTAATGGACTCTGAATGGAGAATGAAGTATACTATTTTCACTTTTTTTGGTGTTTTTAAAAAAAAATCTGTTTCTTCTGTCACAGCATGAACAATAAGGAAATTAAAAAAAAACAAAACAAAGCAAAAGAGATAGGGTCATATTGTGGACAGCATGCTGGACCTGTCATCAGAAGGACTTGAATTTGAATACTCCATCTGACACCAACGGTGTAACGTTGGGTAAGCCACTTAACTTCTTTGAGGCTCAGTTTACTCATCTGTAAAATGGGGATAAAAACACTGGTCATCCCTAACTTGCAGGCCTGTTGGGAGGTTCAAGTGAGACAATGCATGTAAAGTGCTTTGTAAATATTGAACTGCTATATAAATGCCAGCGAATACTATTAATAAAAGAAAGTTTTGGTGGGGGTGAGATAGGGGGTCTTGTGGTTAAGTAGACATTATGTTAAGGGCAGGGAATATTGGGTGGACAAAGAAGTTGATTTTGGAGAAATGCAACCCTCATCATCAGACTCTCTCCAGCTCTTCTTTTCCCAAGTCTGGGAGACCCAGAGTAGCATGACTGTATTGATTCAATTATTCCCTACAATGTAATACTCTGCATTTGTGTGATAGCAACAAACAGAGTTGAAAGACATACAAAAATAAATGATCTGAGAGTTAATATGGCTGAATGGGCATCTATGAATTAGAGGAGAGAGGTTTTGTTTTACATTGTAAAATCAATAGCTTACAGAACAATGTCCTAACTTCCCCTGGGGACCCTGAGTGAACCGCCTGTATCGATCGCCATGCAAATTAATTGAATTCATGAAACCCACATTGCTGGGTAATTGATGCTTCTTATAATTACCTCCGAGTTATGAGCTTTTAGGGGATTGCATTGATTCCTATGGAGAAGGGAGGATGGAAGGGCAGAGATCGGCTTCCTGGAAACACGGACAGAGGGATGCCTAGGTGTGGTGTCAGAAGATGGCAAATATGGAGGGCAATTGGATGCGTATGGAGAAGGCTGATCCTATTACTCCCCTTGTCTGTGGGTATGGGGCTAGAAGGAGAAAAGTACCAAGGGTCTGGAGCCTGTGAACCTTATGTCAGCCCAGTGCCTTGTTCTTCTAGGTGCAGACTCTATAGAAATGAGCGGGTCTTTGGCTCGGTGTTCTTTTTTTCAGGCAGAGAGGCTAGAATAATCACATTTGAATACTTTTCATGGGATCTGAGGGTAGGGGATGGGATTATTGCCTTTGTATCCGGATCTTCTCATTTAATCACAGTGGGATTACTAACCACTGGTCTAATGTAATTCAAGAAGAAATTGCAGGAACCGGGCAGTTTCATGCTTGCTTTGACCGCTAGGTGCACGGTTCTACTGACTAGAAGTGTTGGGAGAGGGTCAGGTTCTCTAATGTTCACAGAGAATGGTCACTCTCCCCCTTCCCCAGGTCCCCACCACTCTGCTCCACCTCCATCATCTCATCAGTCTAAGGGGTGTGGCTGTTTGTGAAATGGTGGAAAGAACAATAGACTTGAAGAGAAGACCTGAGTTTGAATGCTGACTCTGCTTTGTTGTTCAGTTATTTCAGTTGTGTTTGGATCTGGAGTTTTCTTGGCAAAGATACTGGAGTGGTTTGTCATTTCCTTCTCTAGCTCATTTTCAATGAGGAAACTGAGGCAAACAGGCTTAAGTGACTTGCCCAGGGTCACACAGCTAGTAAATGTCTGAGGCCAATTTGAATTCAGGAAGAGGAGTCTTCCTGACTCCAGGCATAGTTCTTTATCCACTGTGTCACTTAAGTGCCCCACTGGCTCTACTACTTACTATTATATGATCTTGGGTGCTCATTTAGCCTTTAAAACTATCACTTCATGGGGCAGCTAGGTGGTGCAGTGAACAGAGTGCCGGCCCTGGAGTCAAGAGGACCTGAATTCAAATTCAGCCTCAAACACTTAACACAAAAACTAGCTGTGTGACCTTGGGCAAGTAATTAACCCCAATTGCCCTGAAAAAAACCTACCACTTCACATGGGGAGGAAGGGGTTGAAGAGAGAAAAGGATGATGATATTCTAAGAAATGAAAATTCTGAGTATGATAGCTTACAACTCAAGGGAACTGGTCTCAACAGTGATGGTTCTGGGGACTGATTATAACTATATATTAACATACATATTGTGATACCCTGGAAAGAGGACTAGAAGCAGAAGACCTGAGTTCAAATCCTGACTTTGATGCTTTCCAGGTGTATGATGTTAGGCCTCATTCCTTTCCTCATCTGTAAAAAGAGATTGTTATAGCAGTAGATGGCCTCTTAGGTTGATGCCAGCTCTGGATCCATGGTCCTATAATGGCATCTCCCGCTAAAATCCTCTTCTGAGGTGAGGAGGGGGTCTTGGATTCTTGAAATCTTGTCAAAGGTGGGCAACCATTAGCAGATTCAGAAAAGTGGGACAGTGAAGGACGTCCCTGTTGAAGAGCAAAGACCTGGCTACATTTGGAAAGGCTCTTACAGGGTTATACACTTTTCATTCACAGAAACTCTTGAAGGCCATCTACTAAGGCACAAAGGGGGTGGTCATGTGTGTCACAGAATTGTGGTAGCAATAATAGCTAACGCTTCAAGTTTTGTAAAGTCTCTACATCTGTTGTTGTTCAGTTGTATCTGACTCTTCGTGGCCCCATCTGTGGTATTTTTGGTAAAGGTACTATAGCTCTTCGCCATTTCGTTTTCTAGCTTATTTTACAGATGAGGAAACTGAGGGAAACAGGGTCAAGTCACATATCTGGTAAGTGTCTGAGGCCAGTTTTGAAGTCAGGAAGAGTCATTCTGATTCTAAGCCCAGTACTTTATCCATTGTATCACCTAGATGCCCAAAGTCTCTATATATCTTATCTCATTGGAGCCCTACAACATTCCTGTGAGGTAAGCCTCTTTATTCAGACCTACAGCAGGTTTGGTGACTTGTCCATCACTGACAATGAAGGGAGCTAGAACTCCAATGCACTGCCATTACTTCACTCAACTGACCTATTTCCCAATGGTCCTGAGGGTTTCTGATTTTTTTTTCTTTAGCCCAAAATACTAGCCCCATTTTGCAGATGAAGAAAGGGAGAGAAGGTAAATGAATTGCCCAGGGTCATATATTTAACAAGTGTCTGAATCTGGAGGTGAACTCGGATCTTTTAACTTCATGTCCTGTCCACTACTCTGAGCTGTCCACATTGAGGAAATTGTGAGTTTTTTGAAGTGTTTAAGAATGTATATGTATAGACTTCTTTGTTTAAAAAAGAACACCTATGATTTAATGGGTTTGGGTGTTCCTTCCACCGACACAGATTATAATATCCAGTTATTAGTAGACAGTCTTCATGATGGCTATCTCCTGGTGGCTAGCCTTTTGGTGATAAACCTCTGGAAGGTTTATCAGGCTGGTGGCACAATCACAGAATGCCAGAAGTTGGAATGGACCTCAGAAATCATCTAGTCCAACCTATATCAGACCAAGGATCTCCTCTACAAGGAATATGTTCCAGCCTTTGCTTGAATGTTTTTCTCAATGCTCCTTTGGGAGCAGGAATTGTTTCTTTTTTTGCCTTTGTGTCTAGCACAAAGTTGCTCTTTAATAACTACTTACTGACTGATTCATTCATTCATTGAAGGGAAATAAATATGCTGCCTCCTGAGGCATCTCCTTCTATTTTTGGATTGCTCTAATTGTTAGGAAGTTTTCCTTATAGCAAGTATGAATTCGCCTCTTTGCTACTTTCTTATTCACTCTTCCTAGTTCCTCCCTCTGGAGCTGCCAGGTCCATCATCAATATTGATCTTAAAAAGATGGGATTTTGTTTTAGAGAGTAGTTTGGAATCTTTGAAAGTTTTGTTCAATTTTCCGATGAAAGCCAACAAGCTCCTTTTTTTTTTTTCTAATTCTGGGCCCAGCTCATTGTCTGTCTGTAATGTTTGTCTAAGATAAATGTACTGATAGACTAACTCAAAGTACTGCCCATCCAACTGCACATCATAATCTGGGCAGCATAGATTTTTTATCTGCTTGGTTTTGCCTGTGTGGATTACTAGACTGATCTTTTTGAGTAACTCCATATTCTCATTGAAAAGACTCTAATATTCTAGGGCTTTGGCTGCCTACAACTCGTCAGTATAAATTGTAGTATTTGGCCTTCACAACAAACCGATGAACTATGAGGCATGTTAGGAATTTTCCTTATTTTACAGATGAGAAAATTTTGTCTCAGAGAAGATCAAATGCTTACCCAGAGCTACATAGCTAGTTAGTGACAGAGGTGGAACTAGACCCCCAAGTGTCTTAATTCCAAGTATAGTGCTCTCTCTGTCTCTTTCTCTCCATCCCCTGCCCTCCCTTCTCTCTCTCTCTCTGTGTATATGTGTGTGTACATATATATATGTGTGTGTGTGTGTGTGTATGCATACACACACATATATACAGTATGATATATATTATATATAGTACACACACATATATGATATGATTCACATATACAGTATGTTACATAATATGTGGTGGGTATATATATACAAATATATATAAACATATAAACATATATATATTTGTATATATATATAAATATACCTGTATATACATGGATATTTCTCTTTTTTTCTTTCCTTCTCCCTCTTTCCACCTATACAAACATACATGCATCTCTGTCTCCATCTCTTTCATCTATATAGCTATCTACATAGAGATCATAAGGCTGGGTCTCCCCATTGCACCTAGGCTGGAGTAGTCCTTACACTTGAGGAGATTACAGGCTAGTTCTCAACATTGTAACCTATGCCACCCGTCATATATAAGTCATCATTAGTGAAGTGGGGCAGCCTCTTTATTCAGACCTACAGCAGGTTTGGTGACTGGTCTATCACTAACAATGAGCAGAGCTGCCATTGCTTCACTCAACTGACCTATTTCCTAATGGTCCTGAGGGTTTCTGATTTTTTTTCTTTAGCACAAAATATAAGTGTGTGACTTTTGGTAGCACCTACCTCCTAGGGTTGTCATGAGGATCAAGTGAGATCATATTTGTTAAATGCTTTATACAATTGAAAGCAGTATCTAAAGACCAGCCATTGTTGGTTGGCGTTTTTATCTTCTAATGAAGGTTTGGGTTTGGGGGGGTAGACAACTTTACCCACACACGCCACATCCCCAGAAGGTCTGGCTAGACAGAACGTCCAGGGAAGTCCCATTCATTTTCTCACTTCCTAGAAAAGTTCAGATCATGTAGGGTGCTCTGGGATGTTGCCTCATTGTCTCTGGAGGTATGAGTTCCCTTGTGGTGCTGGTCTTCTGTATTGTGAGCACGCTCCGTTCAGTGTTCCTTTTACACCTTCTTTGGCACTGCTGGTGACCCCACTGTGCTTGAGGTTCCCCTAAGCCCAAACGTAACAGCAACCTTCCACAGTACTGAAGCTAGAAGGAACCTTAGTAACCACCTGGCACAATTCTACCTCCCTGATCTTTTTTCTTGAACTTTCAAAAAATAATTCCCACAAGGAAATGTTTTTAAAAAAAATTTTTTAAAAGATACATTCTGGTTGGTACCATTTGATGAAAATTCAGCCATTAGTAAACATGTTACGTTTGGTGCTCATGAAGATTATGAGTAAAATTCATCCTTAGTTTATGGGTTAAGAATGGTTCGGTGTTCAATTACACATAGTGAATATAAACGTAAACATAACATGAAAAAGAGAGGTTGTGCACCTAAAGTGATTGAATATTCAGTTGTCCAAAGACACGGGACAATACCTGTTTGGTAGTGAATTTTAAATGTGATTCTAAAAGCGGCCCTGTAGGTTTTTCAAGGTCACAAGTAGCACAAAGGCCAGGACAAATTCTTAAGGCCCCACATTTTGAGTTAAATATGCAACATATAGCAAACAATGACAGAGTTACAGAGAACAGGCCTTGGAATTATGAAGGCCCGGGTTCAATTCCTGACTATGAAACATTCTAGCTGTTCACCTAGTCTTTGCCCCCAGGAAATTCTCCAACGCTATAAGTGACAAAGGAATTACCCCATCATCATTGGTGGAAGATGCTTCCGTATTGGGGGTCCCCTCTTCCCCCACCCTGGCCAATGAAATCCCAGACTGACGACAAGAATAAACAAAGAAGCAAATAAAATACATAGAAAATAAAATGCATAAAAACCAATCTGGAAAGTTAGTCCCTGAAATATTTTATAGAATATTTCATAGACTAATGGAACACTTAGGGATCATACCTGATAAAACTATAATTCCACCCAAATAGAATTACTCAAGGTAGAATTTTTGAAGATGAAGAATAAAAAAATTTACATTTTAAACACTCAAGCAGAAGCCACTTGAAAAAATTAAAAGGAAATTACATTGTATTAGTTAGTTGCAAATAATGGCTGGTAATATTTTCCACTGGGGAAAAATGCACATTTTAAAATATTGCAAATGCATTTACTGTAGGAATTAGCCTCAATGAGATGCTTAAACTTTCAGGAAGATTGCAGTTTAGAGTATTTTTTTAATTCACAAATTAAGCTGATATACAAATTATTTCAATCCTGTGATAAATTACAGAGAAAAGATATTAAAAAAAGATATTAAATATTCAAGTAAAAACAAGAAAGGCATTCCCCTCAAGTCTGCTGATGTAGTCTCACTGGTAAAACATATCATAGGATCAAAGGTTCATAGTCTTAGACCTGGAAGGGACTTTGGAGGCCCAAACTCTCATTTTACATATTTTTTTATTCACTCCATATTTATGCTGTATATATTATATATATATTATATGTATTCATTGTCTCCCTCACCAGAATGTGAGCTTTTTGTGGGCATAGATTGTTTCATTTCTTTGTACTTATATCCTTGGTGTCTTAACACAGTGCCTGGCACACATACAGTAGGGGCCATTTGCTATATACAGTAGCAGATAAATATTTGTTGATTTATTGATATGAAAGCTGAGTTATAAAGATCCTAAGTAACTTGCTGGAGATGGGATTGGAAACCAAGTCCTTTAACTCTAAATCTAATTCTTGTAGCTCTTCTAATAGAAAACACAGGGACAACTAGGTGGCACAGTGGATAGAGTTCTGGGCCTGGACTCAGGAAGTCTCCTTCCCTGAGTTCAAATCTAGCTTCTGACACTTGCTAGCTATGTGACCCTGGGCAAGTCACTTAACCCTGTTTGCTTCAGCTTCTTTATCTGTAAAATGAACTGAAGAACAACAAAGGTGCTTAATAAATGTTTGTTTACTTTCCTAGTCTTATCTCTTTCCTCTGTGTGTGTGTGTGTGTGTGTGTGAAGCAAATGAAGAAACTGAGTCCCCAGAGAGGGCATATGACCTGACCAGGGCTACAAGGGGAGTCAGTAAATAGTCAGGATTCAAACCCAGGTCCTCTGATTCCAAATCCCCTGCTCTTTTCTTGCGGTCACTCTCATACCCTTCATGGTATTGCTTTCCAAACTGCATACAGTAAGTATCTTGTTGAGATTCCCAGGGGGAAAATGTCACCCTTCCTATTCTCTTTCTCTCTTGTCATTAACTTACTCCCAAAGCATAAGCTCTTTAATAGTCGCTGTTTGTCAGGGTGTGGTTGCGGACCTTTGAGCTAAAAGGATGCTTGTGGGCATGATGCTGGTCCAGGCTCTGCCTTCCTCGGGGGGAGGCATCTGTGTTCCTTTGGGAGCCTGATGATGAGAGGCAGAGCTTCAGAAGTATTCCATGAACTCATCAGTAACATCAGAGCTGTCTGGTGCCGGCTGTGTTTCTCTTCCCTGCACCTCTTGCAGTTGTCTCTACACGGAAGGATTGGGACAAATCTGAGGTGAGGGAGGCTGAGGGATGGGGAGTGGGCTGAGGGATGAGAGAGGAGGAGAGAGAACTAGGGTCAGAGGGGGAATGATTGGCTCACGGTCACATTGGAAGAAGGAAAGAGCAGAGTGGGGACTTGAACCCAGGCCCTCGAAACCCAAAGCCAGTGTTCTTTCCATTCTGCCTTTTTTGGGCCCTGAAGAATCAGACTACAGTGAAGTTAAGAATGTGAATAAAAACAGGAATTGCTAAGCTGACTCCTAGAGCCATCCTCCTGCTTATCAGAAGCCTTGGGTGACAATCAGTATGGTGCTCACTGGGGATCCTGCTGCAGGACAGAAGATTTTAGAAGCTATATTCGCGGCTGCTTCTAGTGGAGAACATATTGGGCTTGAAGTCAGGAAGACCTGTGTTTAAATGATGCTTCTGGTATTTAATAGCTTTGTGACCTTGGGCAAGTCATGATTCCCTGACCTTCATTTTCATCTCTTCTCACTCTAAATCTGATACACATATTATACGCTGAAGTATTTGCCAAGAATGGCAAATTTATTTTGTCATTCACAATTTATTAATCAATAATTAATTAATTAATAAATAATTTACCCAGTCACAATTTATTAATCAATCAATACATGTTTACTTACTTCTGTGCCAGCACTAGATGCTGGGGATACAGATACAAAGAGTGAAACAATTCCCATCCTGAAGGAGCAGGTCAAACCTGCTGTATACAAAGCATTGTTCTGCCTGAGACTCTGAGGGAGATAACAGGGTTTTTAGATAAGACGTGGTCCTTGGTACCATGAAACTCACAGTCTAATAGAGGGATATGACTCTATAATAATTAGATAATTATAGTGGCAAATAGTATGTAATAAATGAATAATAGAGTGTAAAACTAAGTACTCTTTGAGGTACAAGAGGAAAAAATTGTTACTGAGGTTGTAATCAAGGAAGCCTTCCTGAAGGAAGTGGCATTTGAATTGGGCTTTACAATATAGATAGGGATAGAGAAGAGGGAACATTTGGGTAGAGGGAATAGTTTGAGTAAAGTTACTCATGGATTGTGGGAAATTACAGGGCATTCTCTGGGGACAGAGCAAAGTCCAGTTTGGCTAGAATACAGGATATTTGGTGGGTGGACTGAGAAAAGGTTGGAAAGGTAGGGTGGCCCCAGATTTTGAGGGCTTTGAATGCCAGGCAAAGGAGCCTTAATTGTCTAGTAGAATGGAAGGCAGTGGTGTTAAGTTGTTTCCGACTGTCCATGACCCTGTTGGCAAAGATACTGCAGCTGTTTTCCATTTCCAAGGAAGGTAGAAGGGGTACAAAAGAAAATAGTTCATTCATCCAACAAACACTCATTAAATGCCTACTATGTGCCAGACACTTTGCTAGGGGATACAAAAAGAGGTAAAGGACAATCCTTGGTCCCCAAGCAGCTTATAAGAATGGGAAAAGCAGTAGGACCAGACTGAGTACAGTTATCCCTTCCACATCTTGGGGGTTAGGAGGTTGGTGTCCCTGAGATCTGGAAAATCCTGGCCCTCCCTTTGTATCAGAGAAGAAGTTTGAATTTTTCTTTTTCTTTTATAGGGTGTTTACAGTATTAAAAGCTAAAATATGTTGCTATTATATAATTCTATACATATATTTTATACATTTCTTAGTTTCTAAATCTTTGCTGTGTTGTGTGCTGGCCTTTGCGTGTCATCTGCAGCTTCTGCAATACTCCCCCCTCCCCAAATTCCCATTTAATTTCTTATACTGAAGCTCGACATATTGAAACTGTGATGGGGAAAGTCACAATGTGGAAAGGATAATTGTACACATAGAAGAGGTCTGTGTAGGAACAGCACAATTTGGAGGCATGGGGCCATCAGTTCCCAAGACATCTGAAATAAAAGGAGTTGCCAAACATTTGAAAGAGCTGCTGATCTTATTATGAATGAAAAAAAGGGGATTGAGGGAATACCAATAACCACTGGTCTCTCTGTATAATGCCTTGTTTCCCATCTCTGCCAAATCTTTATGGGAATAATCAAGACATCCTTGATGAAGGTACAAGCTGGAAAGAGGCAGGCTTTCTCCAGTGATTTCTCCAGCAGACCTCATTTTTGTAGTAAGTACAATTGGCTGAGAGGTACAGAGAATACAAGATCCCACTTTGCTTGTTGTCTGTTGATTATAAAAAAGCATTTGATTCATTCGAGCAAAATGTCACCTTAATCATTCCCCTCCAACAAGGTTTCTTCCTTTCTCCCATGCCTATGTTAAAGCCAGACAAGTTCCCTTGAAAGGTGCACCAACAGAGGTGACTTTGTTGGAGGACCTTCTGATTATTAATATCAAGTGAGGGGTAAAATGGGGAAATACATGCTCGCCAAAAGTGTTTGCCACTTGTGTTGGGGATGTCCATTGCAGAGTCCAGATGAAAAAGGGAGTCCCCAAAGGCAATGAGATCCTGTGGATGGCCCTGTTTGGTGCTGTATTGATTATATCTAGTCCTGGTGATTCTATCCGGATAGACAGGAAAAGCATTTATTACAGGCTTACAACACACCAGACCCTGTGCTGTGTGCTGGACAAAGTACAAATAAGACAACTTCTGCCCTCAAGGAACTGACATTCCAATGGGAGAAGACAATACATTAAGGGCATCTGGAAAGGGAGGGGTCCTCAGTGGCATAGTGTAGTAATGTTCTGAAAATGGAGTGGCAGCCAGGGTCCAGATAAGAGAAGGCAAAAGCTCACCTATCAGAACAGAGAATCCTGGGGGCAGAGTCCCATGTTGGACTATGGAGAATAGCAAAAGCCAAATGAGTGAGGATGCCTGTTGTCCATACCATGAAATGCATGCGTTTGGATGGATAACCATTAAAACTGGTGCTTCATGGTTAGGCACCATGAGTGGCAATGAACTCAGGGCAGAAATAGGAGAGTGGGTTGATAGCTTTAGTTCATTTGTCCTTTGGGAAAATCAGTTTGATAGGTGTGTGAAGAATGGACTGGGAAATGTGAATTTTACTCTCTTCATTTTATAAATTAAGGAACTAAGGGTTAGCAGAAGTGATTTGCCCAAATTGAATTAGTTCATCAAAGGCCTGGGAGTTTGGGGCCTTTGGTTCTTATCCTGTTTCTGTCACCAATGAATCTGTGGAATCTGTCACCAACCAGGCATATCCCCTTCTCAGGGACTCAGTTTCATCATCTCTAAAATGGAAAGCATGGGGATTTACAGCTTTATAGAAATTCAATACCACATCTGGACAGCTCTCAATATTTCTTTCCATCAAAACCAAATCTATGTCTCTGTAGCTTTTATCCTGAGGTCCTCATTCTGCTCTCTGGGATCAAGCAGAGTGAATCTAATCCCTGTTGCACATAATGGCCTTTCAAATTCCTGAAGATGGTTATCATGTCTCCTGTCTTCTCCAACCTAAATTGGTTGCCCAGTTCCTTCAGCTGTTACTCATCTTACCCTGAAAGGCAGCATGGTACAATGTAATACAGCACTTGTATTGGATTGAGAAAACAGGGGTTCAAATCCTGCCTCTATCCCTTACTTGTGGACAACTATGCAGTGAAGTGGATAGAACACCTGGCCTAGAGTGAGAAAGACTCATCTTTGTGAGTTCAGAACTTCCTTCACACACTTATTAGCTAGATGACTGAGCAAGTCACTTAACCAGGTCTCCATCGGTTTCCTCATCTATAAGAATGAGCTAGAGATGTAAAAACAAGCTGGAGGAGGAAATGGCCAACCACTCCAGTATTCTGTCAAGAGAAGCCCAAATGGGGTCAAGAAGAGTTGGACACAACTGAAAATGACTATGTAACATCACAGATCACTTATTTGAGTGGCTTGGGAACCTCTCTGGCCCTAAATTTCCTCATCTATACTATGAGGGGGTCAGTTTTGATGACCTTGAAGATCCCTCACAGCTCTTCTGAGAACTGACCTATGACATTGCTTTCAAATAACCCCCATTCCATGACTTCTGGGGAGCCCAGAGCTGGACCATAGTGGGTGGATACCATGGGAGTGTGTGGCAGTGGGGAGGGGTGGAGAAGAGGGTGTCATGGGGAAGGTGTGGTGTGTCTGTAGGTCATCAGTAGGCAGCTAGACAAGGACAGCAGGTTGAAACACTGAGAACAGAGAGAATGAGGCTGGGAACAATGACGAGCATCCCCAATCAGTTCAGGAGGATGGGTCCCACAATCTGTCTTCTCCCAGCTCCAGCTCCTGCTCCAGCATATCCCAAGCCCTAAGATCTTTCCTGCCACATCAAGGCCTCCTCCTATGCTCCTCTATCTCCTGCCTCCTTTCTGACTTCTTCCTTCTCTCCCCATCTCATCTCCTAAACTCTAGGTTCTTGATTTCTTAAATTGATTCTTGGGAAAATCTCTCTTTTTATTTGGTTTCCTCGAGCCCTTTAGGCTCAGTTCCCTGGGGTCTTTTCTTTCTTCTCTATCCCTCACAGGCTCATGGAGGATGCCATTCTCCTGTTTCCTGCCATCCCATTGTTTGCCCGAAACCCAGCCAACTGATGGACCTTGAATCTTGGACCTGTTGCCGGGTTTTCAGTCCAGCTCCCCTCCTTCCTTTCCCCTGCAAACACCATCTCCCTCCCCACTCTTCCTCCTTCTCCCCCTCGGCTCCCTGGCTTTCCGTCGCCAAGGTTACTCGGTCGACTCTGCCTTCTCTCAGGCTCATTCCAAGCTTTGCCTTCCTAGTTCTTAGCTATTTGTTCAGGGTGATTATCTATCTCTTTGTCTGTCTCTATTTCTCTCCCTCTCTCTCTCTCTCTCTCTCTCTCTCTCTCTCTCTCTCTTTCTCTCTTTCTCTCTCTCTGTCTCTGTCTCTCTCCTTTCTGTCTCTTTCTCCCCCACCCCATATTTATTCCTCTCTTTTCTGTGGGGAACGAAAGGGGGTACAAAATGATCTGAGTTCTGGGTAAAGTAGCTGCCTTCACTATCACCCCATCTCTGAGATGGAACAGAACTCCCAAGATGGAAAAGCTATATGAAACCACAGTCTCAGAATCACTAGGACTCATAACAGTTCTGGGCCAGAGGACAAAGTAGTTTGGTGGGGGATGGCAGGGAAGGAGACCCTAATAGACATATGTATGAGCTGCAGGCAGTGCAAATTCCCTTTCACTCCTTGTGGCAGGGGCAAGACTGCATTCAAGGTTGAAAAACACCCACTGCGAGATTTTGAGGATCGAGTGCACCATAAGGAACACCAGCTATTATTTTAAGAAAATATGATCATTGTACAGAGACTGAGAAGGCACGCCATGGGTTGGTGCTGGGAGCTGGGAGGATGTTTGTGTAGGTGTGAGAAGGTGGAGGGGGGTTGGGAAAATGTTGATGAAACCTGTCGTTTCTCTGCGTCTCCCAATCTTCTGAATCGTTCCCAGTCATGGGGAAGGAGGGGTCAGGGAGTGATAGACTTCTGCCTTCCCTGGTCAGCCTGGCCCATCCTAGAGATGTGCAGTCTGGAAAGAAAAATTCAGATGAAAACAAAACAAAACAAAACAACATTTTCCCTATGGACTTTTTTGGTTCTCTCAAGCCCTAATTGGGAAAAAGAAGTCTTTGAGATTACTTCCTCCCCTACCCTGCAACTTTCCATTTTCCTCAGGCCTTCACATCTCTAAATACAGGAAACATGATAATTTTATGAGCAAACATACATAATGCATTTTCATGTTCCTAAGTGAACAAAGTGACTAGATCTGAAAAGGATGCTATAAAAATAAGTATTACAGATATTTCAATTTCCCTCAAATTCCCATCCTTTTATTTAATTCAGTGTGTTAGGTATTGTCCAAGGCCCCATAGATACAGAGGTAGAAAAATAACATGGTGCCTGTCCTCAAGGAGCTTACAGTTATATTGGGGTGGGGGGAAGGATAAGACAAGAATACAAATGGATATGATACAAGGTAAAATGAAGTGGGGGGAGTCTGCCCATAAAACAAATAAACATAAAATTCTTCCAAGCTTCCCTCATCCCTTTTAATGACTTTAGAATTCACGAATAGTTTACATCTTTAGCCCAGAGGCCAGGCTGAAATGATAGTTATGATCTCTCCCTGGTATCTTTCGACTGGAAGAGCAGAGGAAGTTTTAGCCCAACTCATCCTAGCCTACTCAGGCTTTGGTTTTCATGATTTGGTTTTCATAGATCCCCCTGGATCTAGAGGGGAGATGAGGTAGTCAAGGAGGACGCTTCTCTGAGTCTTGTATTCTAGCTTCTATCAACCCAGAAGACCAGCAGAGGACAAAAGGCAAGGGGTCAACTTTTTCACTTTATTTCCCATATCAAGCAGTAGCCTCTGTTATTTTAGAGAAACATTGGATTTTGGATTTGCAGGAAAAGTTTGGGATTATTTAGTGACTTTCTGAAAGTCATCTAACTGATAAATGAGCCATGCCTTCTGGGTGGAGAGAGGGCTTGGGCTTGGAGGATGGAGGCATGAGGACTGAGAAATCTTGCTTGAGTCCACAGCAGGTGTATATATGCGTGTTGTATGTGGGTGGAGTGGGAGGCGGGGGTGCAGAGCAGGGCATTACACTGCCTACATTGGGCACAAGAGATCTTAGTGTCCCTACCTTTGGTCTCTGGTTACTCTTGTCCACGTTTCAGTTTCTTCTCGTGTTACTTTCTTCAGATCCCATTGCCATTGCATCCTTTTCCTGCTTAAATTCTTGTTGACTGTACTCAAGGATTCAATTCACTTTAATTTACAAAAATTAAGAGTTTACTATGTGCAATATGCTGTTCTAGGTACTTAGAATAGAGAGGTAAAAAATAATTTAATTCCTGACCTCAAAAAATGTATGCTTTAATGGAGGAAAAATGACATACACAAACCTGTGGGACATCAGAATTTGGCTTATATATAGGTCCCCATGAAAAGAGGAAAATGGCCCTCAGCTCCTATGGAAGCATTCAGTCTAGCAAAACAGATTTTATTTAGCTTGACAACAATACAAAGAGATGGGCTCATAAACAGTTAAGACAAGACTTCTCTCTCTAGTAGGCTTTATTTCCACCAGGGACCCATAAAATCCCTCAGATATAATACTACCTTGAGGTTGAGGCCCTTCAAATGGAAAACATTTGGGGTCACCAGTGAGTTGACACCCCTCCTCAAATCTACAAAGTATGGCTGGCTCATACATATCACCAGTGAAAGGCAGAATCTGTGTTTTCTCTTTCTTTCTTGATGAGCTGTTTCTCTTCTCTAGCATCTACTTATTCCATGAATTTAGGTATGGTTGAAGAATTCCTTCTTTCTGTCCAGGATATTTGGCCTAGGAACTTCTCTATTAGTCTAGTAAGTCTTTCCCTGGTCAAGGAGATTTCCTTTGCAACTCCTCCATTAAGCCAGAAATTCAGTGCCATCTGGCAGATTTTCTCCTCCCTTTCACCTTAGTACAGTTTCCCCTGATGCCCATGGTTCCCTGGAGAGACTGGGTGATGGAGTCTTCCCTTCAGGGAATTTGTCTATGTGTGTCTGACCAACTTTTCTGTCTGTCAGAGTCTCTGCTTGGGCTCTCTTTTCTTTCTCCACCTCTTCAGTCTCCTTTTAAAAGCTACACTCAAGGGTATCAGGTGTATGAACCAGTCTTTAATCAATCAACTAGCATCAGTGTATTATCAACAGGGCAACAAGTAAACAGGATAAGGAAAAGAATTCACAGCTCATTGAAGAATTAACCTTGTCAAGAGAATTTCACACCTTATTAAGTAGCCCATATCAATGCCAGCATCTCATCAGCAGACAGTGGAGACACACATAGCACCTAACTATACTTCAGGTTGGAATGTTACAAGTCCCTAGGAGAGGCCAAACAGAGGTATTAGGGAGGGTGGGGAGTGCTGAATTGCTTTTAGCTAAGCAATCAAGGGAAATATAGGGAGGTAGGGTAGAAGAAAATGAGACGGGGAATTACAAGATGGCCATCAGTCTGGTTTGGCTGAAACACATTATTGTGCAAAGGGTAATAGTGTGTAAGGCTGGAAAGGCAGTGCTGATGCCAGACTGGTGAGGGCCTGGAATGCCAGAATAAGAAGCTCAAGTTTTATTCTGTAGGCAATGGGAACCCAGGGAGGGTTTTGGAGCAGGGAAATGACTCGAATAAACCACATATACTTTCTTCATATATTAATTACATCTCAATGCAGAAAACTCACACACCATGTCATTCCAGTATTACCATCATTAGGAAGATTATTTGTACCTAATGGTATTGGTTTAAAAGATGAGAAGAGAGAGAATGAAGTCATTATTGGAGACTATTATAACAGCCCATGGGTGAGATGATGGCAGCCAAGGATGGGGGCGATGGAAAAGGAAGGAAGGGAGTGGATTGTTACAAGCCGTTTGAATTGAACAATAGTGATATGTATATTGGTACCAGAGTTACTTTCCCCATTCTACCGATGAAGAAACAGAGGCTCAGAGGTTGTAACCAATTTGCTGGTGATGACATAGGTGATGAGCATCAGAGGCAAGATTTGAACCCAAGTATCTCCTGACTTTTAGGTCCTCTTTGCTCCCTCATGTAGCCTCTCTACATATAGGAAACCCGGGCCAGAAATGAGATCTTGGCTGTGGTGTGGGGTACAATAGAGGGTCCTTCACAGGGAAGTACCTTCTCTGTCTAGGAAGTACCCTGGCTTGGACTTTTCCCTAAGGGGTGATGAAATTCTACCTTGGGTTGAGAAAACAAAGACTCCCCATTTCTATAGCACTTTGAACAACAGGTGAGGAAATAGGCTCACACAGGGTAAGTGATTTGCCCAGGGTGAGCCCATTAGTAGCTATCTAGCCCAGCCTGAATTCAGGTCTCATGACTGAGGATCCTGTTGTTTTCCCTGGGCCACAAAGCCCTAGGCTTAGCTGGGCTGAGTGGTCCCTCATCAGTCGACAGAGAGGTCTAGAACTGGAGTCTAGGGGTGGGGGTTATTCTGGTCTTTGAGCGAATAGTAACCATCCCCTGCCACCCCATGGAGGGCAGGGCCTTTCTCTCGGCTCAGGCTACCACAACTACCACCTCTGGGAGGAGGAGTGATTAATGCAGGAAGTGGTCAGAAGATGGCGGTGCAGCACTGAGTCAGCCCCAGCAGAGTGTGGCCTGACCTGGGAGAGAGAGGCCTATTGGTGGTGCAGGGCCAGGCTTTCCTGGAGAGAGGGAGAAGGGGATATTTCCTCCCTTTTCCATATGTGATTTGTGTAGATAGCCCCTTGAGCTGAGGTCTTGGGGATGATGAGTTTTTTTCTGCTGGGCTTTGGGGTGGGGATCCTGGCCCTGGGTGGCAGCAGCATTTGGAGGAATAAAACCAGCTTCCCCCTTGGGAAGGGACTATCACTGCACCCCCTTTGCCCTTCTTGAGGAGAAAGGACTCCAGTCTGCCTGCTCTTTATTTTCTGAACCCTAATCCTTCAGCTTGTTCCTGGAGGGAAGAGGTACTGCTGTCCCTTAAGATTAGCAGGACTGATCCCCAAAGACCAAGAACAGCTCTTTCCTCTCCCTTTGTGAACCACAGCCTCTGCCCCTCAGCTCCTAGTGATCTCTACTCCTTTCCCCCCATTGACTTCTAAATTCTTCTCCCAGTGACCCCCTCCCCTGCCCCTTCTTCTTAGTGATCCTCTAGTTCCTGTCCCAATTCCATTGGCCTCCATGACCCTAACCCTTTCTTGTCTCTCCACAGTTATGCCAATCTTTATCCTTCTCAGTGATTCCAACCCCTGCCCTTTCCACCCCGCCAAGTCTAAACCTCTTCTCTTTTCTCCACATTGACTTACTAGGTCCTGTCCTTTTCACTCCAGTGGCCTTTCAATCTTTCCCCTTTTCTCCTCAATGACGCCCCCCCCAGTTTTGACCCCTCTTCCCACAGTGAATCTTGAGTTTCTGCCTTCCTTCATCAGTAGCTCCACCCTGCCCACAGTCTCATCTCTCTCATCTCAGTAGTGCCTCTGGCCTCTGCCCTTCTCCCCTTAGCAGACCCCCAGCAGTGCCTTCTCTGCCTCTCTACTCTACTTCTCATTTGGATTCCCCATTAATTTCTGCCTTTCTCCCTTCAGTGACACCCCCACACCCCCAAGCTCTGCCTCTTTCTTCTCAATGACATCCCCAGTCTCTACTCAT
>CM053596.1:101301481-101319178 GCA_028646575.1 Pseudocheirus occidentalis
TCTCTCTCTCCCCCCTCCCCTGACAGATTGAAAGCTCCTTGAGGGTAGGAACTCTTTCATTTTGTCTCTGTATATCTAGCACCTTGACCAGTGCTGGGACCTTCTCCAGTTGTCCTGATCTATATATTCTTGCCACTGCACCCAGATGGCTCCAGAGGAGAAAGTGAGGCTGGTGACTTTGCATAGTCCTTCTTTGCTTAAGTCTAATTCACTTGCAAGTCACAGCATCATCTTCCCGATGTCATGGTCCTCTTGGTTTGCCATTTCCTCCTCCAACTCATTTTACAGATGAGGAAATGGAGGCAAACAGGGTTAAGTGACTTACCCAGATCACACAGCTAGCAAGTGTCTGAGGATGGATTTGAACTCGGGAAGATGAATCTCCCTAACTCCAGGTCCAGCACTCTGTCCACTGTCCCACCTAGCTGCCTGGGTTATTTATTAAATTAAACTCCTTCAAGTCTTGTCCTCCTGCAGCGATGAGTCCTTTGTTCTCTTGCTGGAGCCCTCGGAGCAGACCCTGATGCAGCCGCTTCTCCTCCCTGGCAAAATTATTCAGTCCTGGCAGCTCACTTAGCAGCCAGCACAAAGGCCAGGGGCCTCCAGGACATACTCCTCAGACCACAAGGGCCCTTTGTATTGGCTGGAGTTGTGGGGGGTTGATGGAAGACAGGCCCTTCCTGCTTAGCAACCAACTACTACCGCTGTAACTCAGCATCTGCCATTAGAGGAGATGGAAACAGGAGAAGGGGGGAGAGCCTGGCCTAGATGAGACCAATCTAGGATGGGGACTTTTTAGGGATTATGGAACCCCTTGGGCTATCAGCAATGAATTCTAAGCAAAGTCTCAATTAAAACAATAAATCATCGCTGGAATCCAACCTAATGTTGCCATTGAGGGGCTAACTTAAATGTGAATATGATGGGCTTTTAAATTGCAAAGCTGTTTCTCCAGACATGGTTCTTCAGGGTTCCCAGGGACTGAAGAATATACACATTCTCCAACAGCTTCTGTTGTTTATTTGTTCTGCTAAATAAATGTGTTACAAAAACAGAATGCGAAAGCATATACATAGAGAAGCATAGAAATTTTTCATGGGTCTTCCTGTGGCCAAAAAATTCATTTGCCTGGGGCCAATTTGCTGGTGCTGGGCCTCTCTCTATTTAGCTAAGTGGGTCCTTGGTCTTATAGCAGGGGTTGTCTGTCATAGGGAGTATCCATAAAGCTTTTCTAGCCTGCTAGAACCAGTTAGAACTTGTTCCCTGCTCATATAGCCTTTGAGAACCCAATGTGACCTCTACCTAAGACACTGGAGGCAGAGGACTTTCTTCTGTGGGTAGGGATCCCTGGCAGGGAATGGGGTGGCTAAGGTTCCATTTGGCTTGATTCAATAACAAACAATCACCTACATTATACTAGATGCCAGGAATACAAAGGAAAAAAAAACCCATCACAATTTTTTGTCCTCATACAACTTACGTTCTTCTTTCTAATCAGAAGCAATAATTTTGACTTAAAAGCAATATTTCAGTTATGAAAAAAACGTTCCTTTCTCCTTGGCCCTCCTTCCCACCTTCTTTTTTTGCAAAGACAGGCAAGGATGGGGGAGCTCTTCGGAAGGGTAATTAGACATTAGCCCAGTGACCTTTGGGGAATCTTTGTAGACTCATGGAGCTGGAAGTAACCTTAGAGATTATCTCAGGTTTAATCCCCTTATTTTACAGATGAAGAAACTGATACCTGGAGAGTTTAAATGACTTGTTCAAGGTTACACAGTAGGCATCATTGGCAAGATTTGAACCCAGGCCCTTCCCACTCTACTCCATTACATTTATTGGACTTGTCCCAGCAGATTTGAACCCCTGGTAAACCTCTCTAGCTCCCAGGCATCCCAAAGATGTTGAGCAGCCTGCTTTGGGGTGATATAGTGGTTCTGAGAGAGCATGTGATCTCCAACTCCTTCCAGTTCCCCACCCTGATACACTAATCCATCTAATTGAATGAATGCCTGAGCAGAGAAGGGATTTATCAACGGGAAGGAGAGGAAGCTAGTGACATTTGGCTCCTGCCCCTTTGTCCTTTCGAATCCTGGCATGTAATTTCATTCTAGCATTACTGGTAATACCAGGTTTTTGCATGGGAGGGAGGGGGATGGTGGAGGCAGCAGCAGCTCGCAGTAGGAGTGGGGTGGTGGTAGAACAGAATTGTGGGTTCAGAACTACAGAAAGTCTTGCTACCTTGATGGATACAAGAGCTCAGGGCATGATGAAAAAGAGCACCTTGTTTCCTTATCTTCAATCTTCTTGAGGTTTTCCAAGGAGGAAAGCAGAGAATGATATCACAGTTACAGCTACTCTGCTGCCTAGAGAATCTGGGGTCTTAGCCCAGGAGGTAACCTTATTCACTTGTCAGACCCAGGCTTTAGCTGGTTAATTTAATGTATCTGGGTGCCTCCCCAAACTCTGACCCAGTGTGAGGAATGTGAAAGGTAACATAGGGTTGGCCAAGCCTGCCCCAGTATTCTTCAGTGCTAAAACCAGCCAGTCTCGTGGGAGGGAGGCTGGGATGGGGGCTTTGTCATGGTGGGGTATGGCGGTAGTAGTGATGCATTTTCATGTGATATCTGCACATTGCTTTCTTCTCCACCCTCCTCTCTCTCCAGGTTGGTCCAAGTAGTACCTGACTCTGAGGAGGGCAGGTTTACAAAGCAAGACAACTCTTCACGCCCTAGCTGGAGTCCCTTAACTTGCCTATAGAAACCTGACATCTACACTAAAACAACTGCGTTTCTTTCTCCTTCCCTTCACAGGGACAGAATCATAAGAAATTATCTAAAACTCCAGGATGGGCTATTTTGTTGTTATTCAGCCATTTCAGTCATGGCCAGGTATTTATGACCCCATTTGGGGTTTACTTGGCAAAGATACTGGAACGGTTTGCCATTTTCTTCTCCATTTTACAGATGAGGAAACTGAGGCAAAACCCTTGCCCAGGGTCACACAGCTAGTATCTGAGGCCAGATTTGAACTCATGAAGATGAGTCTGATTCCAAATCCACTGCTCAATCCACTGCCCAATCTGGCTGCCCTGAGCTATTTAAGGGGGCTATAAAGCAGGCTGACCCCAAGTGGAGATCCGGCATTATGTTGGATAGGACCAGCTCCGAGCAGAGGCGGAAGAGGTGATTACTATTTCTCCCTTGTTTCTCATCTCACTACTCCTTGACATCAACCTTCATTATCTTCTCCATTACTGTGGTCTTTGATGAAGAAGTGGCCTTTTTACTTGTCAAGCTGCATTTACTTTTGATTCTGCTTCCTCCCATTCTTTCTTTTCTTTTTCTTTCCAGCTTAACAATTGTTCCACTCCCCCCTCCAATTTAACCTCTCCCAATACTGAACAGAGCAAAAACAGGAGGATTGCATAAGAAATTGCAAATCTCTTCCTCCTCTCTAAAGTGGGGATAATAATAGCGCCTGCCTCGGAGGGGGGGGGAGCGGCGGGGGGGGGATGGTTGTGAGGATCCAATGAGATAACATTGATGAAATGCTTTGTGACCCCCAAAGTGATATATCAATGCTACTTATTGCTATTATTAATTATATTACGTACAGCTCGCCCTTCCATTTAAGTATATAACGAAATAGACGTAGAACTCCCTCCCATTTTCTATGGTTGCCCCCTACAGTACTCCCTGTCTATAATCTTCAATAAGTCTGTATTTACTAGTTCTTTCCCTATCGCCTGTGAACTTGACCAGGGCGCCACGTTCCTTGCAAATCCCTCACTGGATTTCATCATTCCCAACAGTAATTTTTCTTAGTTCTTTCTCAGTTTCTTAGTTGAATTTCTTGAAAAAGGTTTCTACTTTGGTTGCTTCTTTTTCTCTCCTCTCACTTTCTTCTAAATCCGCTGCAATCTGGCTTCCCAGACTTGCCCCTCAGAGGAAACTGTTCTCTCCAAAGTTTCCAATGATCTCTTTTTTCTTTTTAAAAATGCATTTTGGGGTAATCTTTAATTTTCATATCACTTACATTTTCCCACATATTCCTCATCCTCTCTTGGAGAGTCATCCCTTATATGAAGAAAACAAAACAAAGTCGGAGGAAAAAAGTTAGGTAAAACTACGGTGTATATATAGAGTCTGACATTATATGCAGGGTTTACATACATGTAACCTCCCACCTCTGCAATGAAGTGTGTGTTTGTAGGTGAGGAAGTGCCTCCTCGTATCTCTTCGTTTGAGTTTCTAATCTTTATAATTTTGTTACATTTGTGTGTGTGTTTCTTTTACATGTTGATATTTACTGTGTATGTTGTTTTCATGGTTTTGCTTACTTCATTTTGCATCAATTAATAGAAATCTTCCCATAAATGTCTATATTTATCACATTTATACTTTCTTACAGTTCAGTAATATTCTATTACACTCATGTACCATGACTTCTTCAGTCATTCTACCAATGGATGGACTCTTGGCTTATAAAGTGGGCTTTGGTTACTCTCCTTTGTTACTATAAAAAGTGTTGACGTAAATATTTTGTTATATATGAAGTCTTTCTTTTTTCACAGATCTCCTTGGGGTATGTGTCTAGCAGTGGAATCTCTGGGTCAAAAGTTGTAATTTTAGTTACTTTCTTTACATAATTCTAAATTATTTTCCAGAGCGGCTAGACCAATTTACAGAACTATGAAAAGTACACTAGTGTGCTTGTCTTTGTATAGTACCTCTAACCTTGACCATTACCATCCTTTGTCATCTTTGCCAGTTTTCTGAGTTCTGAAATTCTTTAATCTGACTGTAATCTTTTATCATTCCATCTTTTCCTATACCTCATGACCTCTAACCTTGTTCTTCATACTTATTGTGACTTTTAGCCCCTCAGTTCTTTTCAAGGCCATCCCCCTATACTGGCTATAGTTTCTTTTCTTGGTGAGCCAGCTCCTCAACTTTGTATTACTGCCATCATTTGTCTCTCTTGTTCCAATGCTACTGAATGGAGTTGGAACAAATCCTACAATCCTGCTCCACTACAAATTTAGATGATCTAGTTTCAATGGAGCCCTCACTACTGCAGGGCTGACTCCCTAAGCAGTACATTAACCCACTCTCTACATGGGATGTTCCAAACCTTCTTGTGTCTCTTCAAGCCTCCCATGGATCCTTCTCCCCTTTCAGTTGAGGATTTTGCCTTATACTTGACTGAAAAAATAGAAGATATTCATCATCTACTTTCTCTTCTCCCCTTCTCCTCCTCTCATATCACTCAGACATTTACTATTTCTTCCTTCCCTCCAGTCTCAGATGGTAGCCCTTCTCACCGAAGCCAACCTATTTACCTATGTCTCTCATCCCATCTTCTGTCTTCTCTAGCAGATAATTGCTTCCCCCCATTTCTGTGTTTTTGTCTCCTCTCCCTCCCTCTCAATGCCTTTTCTCAATCCTTATCCCTCTTGCCATCTTTTCATCTTTTGACACTGTTGTTCAGGCTTCCTTCCTGTATACTCTCTCCTCTCTGGGTTTTCATGATATTGCTGTCTCCTGGTTCTCCTATCTGTCTGCTCACCCCTTAGTCTCTTTGGATGGGTCATTATTCATATCACCTCTACTCACTGTGGTTACCTTCCATGGCTCTGTTCTCTATTTTTTCTATAATATCTCGCTTGGTGGCAAGAGGCAACTAAGTAATTGGTGCAGTGGGCAGAACTCTGGGTCTAAAGTCAGGGAGACCTGGTTGTGAATCTAATCTGAGACCAGTCATGTAATCCTAGGCAGCTCACCCTGTTTGCTTCATTTCCTCAACTATAAAATGGGGGTAATAACAATACTTAACTCACAGAGTTGTTGTCAGGATCAAATGAAATAATATTTGTAGAGTGTTTGGTATAGTGCCTGACACATAGTAAGTCCTATATAGATGCTTATTCCCTTCTCCTTGCTGACCTCATCAGCTCCTGCTTCAATGATCCTTCCTTCCTCCCTCCCTCTCCCTCCCTCCCTTTCTTCCTTCCTGCTTTCCTTCCTTCCTTCCTTCCTTCCTTCCTTCCTTCCTTCCTTCCTTCTTTTTTCCTTCCTTCCTTCCTTCCTCTGTCTGTCTGTCTGTCTCTCTCTCCTGCTCTAGTATCCTAGTCCTAGTATCTCTCTCAAGATCCAGTCCCACATCACCAAATGTGCTTCACCGCTTCACATCACCACCCACATCACCATTTCAAATTCAATGTCCCAAAGGTATCTCAAACATATCCAAAACAGGATTCTTTATCTTTTCTGCCAAATGCATCTCTCTTCCAAACATTACTATTTTTGTAAAGGGCACTACCATCCTTCTATTTATTCAGGTTCACAACCCTGAAATCATCCTTGTCTCCTAACTTTCCCTCTCTCCACATATCCAATTAGTTCCCAAATTTAGTTTTCATCTCTACATCTATCAATATGTCCCTTCTCCCTCTTCATGTAAGCATCACCCTCATTCAGGTGCTCATTATTTCTCTTCTGGAATATTACAATAGCCTCCTAATTGGACTTCTTGCTTCAAGTCTCTTTCCAATCCAATTTATCTTCTACAAGACCAACAAAATGATTTTTTCCTAAAAGCTAAGTCTGACCGGGTCACTCCCCTACTCAGTGAACTTTAGTGACTCCTTATTATCTTTATGAACAAATGTAAATTTCATTTGGCATTTAAAACTTTTTATAACCTGGTTCCATTTTACCTTTCTGGTCTTTTTTTACATTGTACTCATCTCCACATGTTCTGTAGTCCAACATGACATTGTGGTAGCTAGGTGACACAATGCATAGAGTGCCAGGCCTGAAGTCAGGAAGACTCATCTTTCTGATTTCAAAACTGGCATAGGACATTTACTAGCTAAGTGACCCTGGGCAAGTCATTTAACACTGTTTACCTCAGTTTCCTCATCTGTAAAATGCCAAGGGGGAAGGAATGGCAAACCAGTGTAGTATCTTTACTGAGAAAACCCCAAATGGGGTCATGAAGAGCCAGACATGACTGAACAACACATGCCTCTTTCCATGCCCTTTCACCAGCTGTCTCTCTTGTTTGGAATTCTCTCCTTCCATATCTCTGCTTCTCAGAATCCCTGCTTGCACCTATCCCTCCAAGGTTACATTTCCCCTGCTTTGTATTTTGTTTAAAATCTATATATAGGCATGTTGTCTCCTTTACAAAATGTCATAAATGCTCATTTATTGATTTATCTATGGAATATTTGGGACTCTGGAAGATCCCATCTCAAGGAATCTCTCTAGCCAGGCTGCAATTAGACCATCCCTGCATGTCCTCTGCCCCAACTTGAAGCCTTTAGGTCTGAAGAAGTCAGGAAAGAGGAAACCCAGAACAGTTTAGTTTTTATAGGACAAGTGGCTGCAAAAGGTCTAAAGTATGGAGCCCTGGCCAGACAAGTCAGACTGTGGGGATGGCCACAGTGGGGGAGCCCAGGTAGCTGTTTATCCTGGAATAACTATAAAGGACAGCAGGGGCACCGAAGTCAAACAGCCCCACAGATTAGCTCAGGACTTGCACCTGCATTGACACCCTCTTGGATTTTTTCCTTTGGGTCTGCCAGCACACCTTATTTCCTGGGAATTCTATAACTAGAAGACAACAGACTTTAGGACAGAGAAACACACAGACACATACGGCAAAGAAACATTAAGAGACAGAAAGATAAAGAGGGCCACACATCATTATGGACATTCTGATTGAGGGCAGAGGGCTTGTAAACCCACCTTTGCATGAATGAAATATCCTGGTAGCTCTTACTTCCCAGATTCCTCGGTCTACCTGAAGATTCTGGATCCATGAACTAACAATGGATAAGTGCTCTTGGGAAAACTATTTTTGTTCTTTGGTGAGATCTCAGTTCTGGCCCCATCCATATTTCCTTCCCCAGTGTCCATGACTGGGTATTCTCCTTATTGAATGAGAGCCTGGAGGTGGGATCAAAGGCATTAATTTTATAGATTTTACTCTGGATCTTTGGGGTGGGGGACCCAGAATTAAGATTCCCCCCTTCCCACCCACTCCAACCTCATAGTACCCCGACCCTGCAAAGAGTCCTCCCAGGGGTGACTGTCCTAGATGTCCCCTGAGGCAGACAGAATAAACAGGAAAATCTGAGCAATGTGAAGAGACTAGCTTACCCTGGCATTGCTACCAATTGTCCGAATGACCTTGGGTAGGTCTTTTCACCACTTTGAGGTTCAGATTCATTAGGTTTGGAACAGATGTTCTCTCACTGCTCTCTGGATAGGACTTAATTAGTGGTTCCCAACCTGTGGGACAAGGATACCTCTGGGAATCCATATTCATAAATAAGCAAACATACCTTCTGCTGACTGAATAAATAATGTATTACAGATGTATTGCTATTTTTTCAAATGTATGTAGATGCTGTTATGATGAACAAAATACAATCAATTTTAAAGCGTCACTGAATTCATAGTAGCTTTTTGTCATTATGTATTTTCTCAATCAACAGAGACTAATAATACGGCTATTGTAATATTGGGCTTCACAGATTCTTTTGAGATTAAAAAGAAGGCTAGAACTCATAGGATTAGGTTGTCTCTGGGGTCAAAGTGGATCATCATTGTGGGACGTAGGGGAAACAGTGCCTGATTTGGACTTGGAGGATCTTGCTATAAATCTGGGCTCAGCTACTTTTTGTATAACCTCAGGGAAATTATTTCATTGCCCTTGGTCCCAATTCCTTCATATATATTTATATGATATATAATATATGTGCATACATAAAACAACAATGCATATTTATATATGTTAATGTATATTCATATACACACATCTAGGTGTGTACACACATACACATATATACACACTTAGATGTGTGTATATACATCTATATGCATAAAAGTATGTAATACATGAAGGGCCTCTAGGTGTCAAAGTGCTGGGCCTGTAGTCAGAAAGATCTGAGTTCCAATCCAACCTCAGACACTTACTATCTGTGTGACCCTGGGCAAGTCACTTAACCTTGTTAGGCTCAGTTTCTTTATCTATAAAATGAACTGGAGAAGGAAATGGCAAGTCACTTCAGTGTCTTTGTCAAGAAAAACCCAGATGGGTCACAAAGAATCAGACACGACTGAAAATGATTGAAAACATGTACACACACACACACACACACATAAACACACATATAGGAAGAGTAGAAATTTGAGGGTAGTTGTAGACCTTGCCCCCTTTAGGCCTGGTGTTTGCTGCTAGGAACATAATGAGAATTGAATAGAAGACTCAAACCAGTTCCAATTTCACTTAGGCTTGGAGGAATTGTTGCTAAGTGGCAACAAAGGTGGTCAAAAGTCTGATTTGACCTTAGAGACCCTTGCTGTGCTGTGGGTTAAGCTGTGGGTCTGAATCACAGCAAGAACTGAAATAGCTCTAAGGCCATGGTCTATGCTAATACTAATATGCTGATAATGAAGTAATAATGCATGTTATCACTTATATAGTGCTTTAATGTTTGCAAGGCACTTTACATATATTATTATTATTATTTTTTTGCTTTTTGGAGGGGACAGGGCACAGCAATTGGAGTTAAGTGACTTGCCCAGTTCACATGGCTAGTAAGTATGTAAAGTGTCTGAGGTTGGATTTGAACTCAGGTCCTCCTGACTCCAGGACCAGTTCTCTATTCACTGTGCCACCTAGCCACCCCTATATTATCTTATTTGATAAGATACCCATATGACTCTACCCATATGACTCCCATTTTACAGATGAGGAAACTGAGGCTGAGAAAGGTTACAAGACTTGGACTCTTGACCCCAAGTCCAATCCTCCATCCACTGATCCATGGCACCACCTATCTGCCTTACAATAAAGGAGCTGTAACTATTCCCTCACGGAGAGGAAAGGCGACAGCAGCTTCAGTCCAGTGGAGAAAGAAGAGAAGATGGAACAATGAGCACAGAATCCCAGCAGGTGACATGCACAGACCAGCGGATAGAAGCAGTCACTCACTCGTGGGGAGGTTCTGGAGGCAGAGAGGTCCTCCTGGTGGGAGTGGGCAGAGAAGCCAGCGTTGTCAGGACTGTCTGTGTCCCCCTCTTACCAAGGGCAGAGGAATCTGTTGGAGAATACAGCCCATGTGTGTATGGGGTGGATTTTGCTTATCATTGACTCAGTTTTATTTATGAGTGAAATGTTTTTATTTTGAGTTAATGTATCTTCAGATTTGGTCTGTTTAAGGAAAAAAGCATGGGGGTGGGGATGAGGGTGTTTATTCTATGAGCTGTTATTATTTTGAATGGATTGCAAATCAATTTCCATTGATGGAAAATGCTAATAATAAACTTAAAAGTGTATCTTGCATACTTTTTTTTCTTTAAAAGAGCCATTTGTTCAACATTTACCAGCACACTCTTGCCTGGACTACATGTAAAATTAGGAGATTGGGCTAGACGATCTCTATAAGGCTCTTTCTAGGAGCAAGTTCTTGATCCCAAATGTCCTCTAGATTAGATTAGGTGAGCTCTAAGATCTAGTGCAGGCATTCTTAACTTGGGGTCCATGACATTGTAATTAAAAATATTTTGATAACTGTACTTTGATTTAGCTGTTTTTTCCTTTGCACGCCTGTATATTTTATTCTATGCCTTTACAAAAAAATGATTCAGAGGAAGACTTCACTAAAGGAATCCATGGCACAAAGACACATTTAGAACCCCTAGCTTAGATGAACCAATGAGGAACAAGATGCTTCTAGTTTGCTGGATCATGTCTCTAGGGTACTTTCTTGCTCTGAGATGGTGATTCCACTGTGAGGAAGGGATGGTCAGAGAGAAGCTGGGAGCCTTGGTAGGAGTGACTCTGCGTACAACTTCAGCTCCTGACCCCCCCACCCCACTCAATGATGAGGGTCATTAATATACAAAGCATCAAGGGAGAGGGAGGGAGGGATGGTGGAGCTGCCTCCAGCCTCAGAGGTGTCAGTGCTGGCGGAAGTAATTTAATAAGGGCCCCTGCTTGGAAATTATATCACCCCCAATAATATAATAAACCCTAATTTACTCACATTTATCTCCCGGAGTTTTTTGGGAAAGCATAATCTTGCCTGCTCTACAGTGATGGATTAGTGCAATGGAAACTCCACTGGGAAAGAAAAAAAATACATCTTGTAGTTTTTGACGTGTTATTATTCAGCGTTATCTCCAATGCCTCATTCCAGGCCCATTACTCATGTTCACTTTTTTCCCCTTCTTTTTTTCCCCCTCCCCTTTACAAAAAAATCAAGACCAGAAGCAGAGAAGTTGCTTCTTCCCTCCCCTGCCCCCTTTCCTGCTTTAGCTGTCAGGCCCTAGGGTTTCCCAGGCTTTTTTTCCAAGGGTATTAGAGGCGTCAGACACCTCTACTGGGAAATGGGTTTTTTTGAGCCTAGAAGAGTCTACCAAAGGGAGAATTAATCAATTAACTAATCAACAATCATTTGTTATTCATTTAATAAAGTAATAAACCCAGGGACTGTAAGTATATAGAATGGCAGAATCCCTATTCTTAAATCAATTACATACTGAGGAGGTGGCTAGACAGGGACCACAGGTCGTCTTCTGAACCATTTGGTCCCTGTCTGACTCTCAGGGATGGTCTTGAAGAGTCAGGGAAACAAGGTTTGAAATGGATAGATTCCAATTTACTTCAGTATTGAGAGATCTAGTACTTAGGGCAAGATTTAGGGATTTAATTCCTACAAGATTGAGACAACCATTTAGGCTCAGAGGAGCAGAGTTCATTAAGCCTTGGGAAGAGACAATAAGGGGGTGATAACTTCAGTCAGCAGTCCTATGAAGGGTTATTTAACAGTGCAGCCAGTTGTTCATCTTCCCTAAGGACCAAACAACAGATATTAGCTGAACAGCAGCAAGAAGGATTGCAGTTAAATGTCAGCAAGAACTTCCTGATGGTAATGATTGGGTGGTACTTAGAACAAGTGTCTATTGAGAGTTTTGGGGTTTATAAGAATTCCCATTTCCATATGTACCCAATGGTCCAACTTCCCAAGCTCTGGATTGACCCAGATCACCAAAATCTCATCTCTTTGGTTCATTTTGCTCTGACTCAGGATTTCTTCTGGAAACCTTACCATATAGCTGATATCTAGGTGTCTAGAAATCTTAAGTAAAAGGGCCCCATTTTCTGTACAAACACGCAGTGTAATGATGCATATTAGTTACAGCTCAGGCTTTATCTTATATGATAGAAAGTGCACAATAATGTAGAAGACCAGTACTGGCCCATTAACAGCCAACACAGTGGAGAGGCTGGACAGCCTGCTTTTTGTTTAGGTTTTTTGCCATCTTGGCAGAAAATAACTCTATCTGATTCTCTGACCCTTTGACTCAGACCTCCATATTGGCATACTACCCTAAGATCATCTGATTCCAAGCCTAGTATTGTCTCTTCTACACAAGTTAATGAAGTTAAATATAGAATAAGTGATTTTTAGAGGAACTTTCCAACCTGGGGGCAAGGGAATTGATTAGATGGCCTGTGGAGTAAATAAAATATCAATCCTGGAATGCTCTCAGTTTGGCTCACTGGCTCATCCTCCATTTCACCTTCCTCTAACCTCCTAGGTGGGACTGAGTCTTGACTCACCTGGCCTTAAAGCTTTTAAAGAGGTGCCCCGTTAGAACTAAGGTCAGTTCTTTAAGGGAAGGACTGGGGAACCCGGTCTGTTCAGGTATTTCAGGCCTCTAGGAGCCTTTCAAGGAGCTGCCTATCCCTAGCTCCCGACCATCAGCAGGCAGAGATCAGGTTGGCAGCCTGGGTATCAGCGCGTGTGAGTTGATTACCCCTTTCATGTTTAATGTGCTGAAAAACCATTAGACCCAGAAATGGACAAGTTCTCGGTGGGTAACTTTAATTGTTGTTAAAACTTGGTTGTGCCTGCTTATTAGCAATTATACATGGCATTACCCAGGGTGCTCTGGGTCTGCCCTCACCCTTCCTGCTCCCAGGGAATGAGCCCAGCATTTGTGGGTTGTCGGCATTAGGAGATTGTTAAAGAAGACGCAGAGGACAGACAGAGTTCCTACTGCTTCCCAGTGTGCCCTCGGCTTGTTTGTGCCTGGCCTGCAGAGCAATCTCTGTTTCTTCTGTGGGTAATAATAGCTTACATTTATATAACACTTTGTGGTTACAAAGCACTTTACTTTTCTGGGGGTTAGGTAGGGCGCAGCTTATCACTCCCATTTGACCAGCAGAGGAAACCGAGGCATGAGAGGACAAGTAAAACCACTCATGTAACCGCAACTCTCATGGTCTCTTCCTTGGACTATTACGATGGCTTTCTAATTGGTCTCACTGCTTCCAGGCTACTTCCCTCCCATCCATCTTCGACACAGCTGCCAAAATAATCTTCCTAAAGCATGGGTCTGACGAGGTCATGCTCCTGCTCCAAAGCCTTCCTGGACTTCCTTTTCCTCTAGGATTAAATATAAAACCCTTAGCTTGGCATTTAAAGACTTCAACAGGCTGTCGGCTTCTGACCTGCCTTTTCAGACTTATTTCATATTATTCCAGCCCATGGGGCCTATTTGGAAACTCCTGCTTTCCTCTCTGTCCTTTAGAGTCCATACCTTCTTTCTGGGCTCAGCATAGATGTCACCTCTTACAAGAAGATCCCCTCAGTTGCTAGTATTTTTTTTCCTCTTTAAATTACCTTGTATTTGATTATCAGTAGACATATGATATGTACCTTCCCTCCCAAAAAACAGAGAACATAAACTTGAGGGGAAGAAGTATTTTTGTCTTTAGCTTGCATCTAATGTGTTTTGTACATAGGAGGCTAAACTGAATGTTTTCTTTAATTGTATCAAAGGATCCTCATTGGAATCGGAGGATCTTGGTCCTTTACCATGTATATGACCTTGGGCATGTAACCTTTCAGGGCCTGGGTTTACTCTTCTGTGCATTAAAGGGGTTAATCAAATGACTTAAGTTTCTTCCAAAGGACTAATTGGCTTCTGAGTCTTACATTTATGGTCCTATCATCCAATGATGTAGAACTAAAAGGGAACTTAGAGTTCATATTATTTGACTGATAAGAAACTGAGGCTCAGAAAAGCGAGCCTCTCTGGCCCAAAGCTGAACGATTCTAAAGAAGGAGAGTCAGGATTTGAACCCAGGCCTCTGGAAATTTGAACACATCTCCCGACTCCAAGTCCAATGACCTTTCCCTTAAACTATGCTGCCTAAAAGATGGGAGAAGAGGGAAAGAATTTACATTTATAAGTAGTGGTAGGACAGTTGGAGGAATTTTCTGCTTAGAAGTGCTATGGGATCAATTAATCAACACACATTTATTAACCTTCTACTATATATCCAGTACTCTGATAGATGTGATAAAGGAGATAAACTACAATATCTCACACAGTTTGTGCCCTTGAGGAGTTTACAGTCTAATTGATGAGAATAGACATATTAAAAAAGATTACATACACATGAAAAGATCACTAATAGCATAGGACAATCTGTCACAAGGGACGAAGAAAGGAAGGGCCCACAGTGCTTTGGGGTGGTAGGTAAGGCTTCATGGTAGAGGGCAGATGGTCTGGGCCTTGAAGAATGACTGAGATTTGGAGAGTTGGGGACAAGGGGACAATTCCATTTGGGAGGAGCAGTGTGAAATGCTAATGCTTGCAATTGAGTGAGGTTATGGCTTTTCTATCTTTGGGAGAGAACTTACTATTTTATTATTACATTAATAACTAATTATTACATTGGGATCCAGGCTTTTCTCCTCAATTTCCTCATTAAGGTCGAGTTCTTCTAAAAGTCAGTCTCTGAATGACTTGGTTGATTGAGGAGATTTCTCTTAGCTTTCAAGGAATGTGATCTTCAATCTTGGGTAAGACCCCACACAACTAGGAGACCTAACTTTTGTTTAGAGTATAAACAGAATCCTGTCTGGGCAAGTTCTTACCCCAGGGAAAGGAGCCCCTGTTCCTCATACCCCTCCATTAGAGTTTAAGGTGACCCAACTCATTGAGTGGTCTGGAGGGAGATGGATTCCCCTGCCCAGATTGCTGGAGGCAGTTGAGTCTCAGGATGCAATCGAATTCTAAGGAGAAAGAGCTGAAGACTTTTTAGCCCCTTCCTCATTAAATGTCCACCAATCAGGGTTGATTTTCAGTTGTCAAGGTAATTCCCTTTCAAGGGTTATTTCAGGCTTCAGGCTCTCCAGGGTTCATATTTGGTTAGAGAGGAACCACTGATCATCAATTTATTGATTATTAGCTAACCTAACAAATTGATTATTAATTACTCAGAAATTGTCTCTAGGAGTTTTTCATCTATAACAGCTGGAAACATTTTAGATAAGGGAATAGGCAGACATTTATGGAAGATGGACTAGTTGTTCTCTTCAGATTTCCTTCCAAATAGAAATGTGTAATGTAGCAACATGGTCTTTTGCCCTGCTGGAGAGAAACAGCAAGGTATTTTGGCGAGCATCTTAGACCTGCACTTAGGAACACCTGAGTTCATATCCTACCAGACAGGTATTACTTGTGTGACCTTGGGCAAATTCACTTAAGTTCACTGGGCCTCTGTTACCTATCTGGGACTTGATGACTTCTGAAGTCTCTTCCTGCTCTGATCCACTTTGGGATTTGGATGGAGGGGATCCCTGTGGGGGTGGTAGGGTTTAGAGCTGCTTCCATGTTTGGGTTCCCTGGAGAACCTCAGCCCCTGAAGTCCTTCAGTCTGGTGTTTTCTAGTTCTGTTTTCTTACCTCAGTGAGCTGTGAACCTTGGGTGGAGGCCTTGCTGTGGGCATTACCTACCAATCCTCTGTGACAAGCAAGCCCCAGATCAGAACTTGAGAGCATGGGACCATTCACAGAAGCAGCTTCACAAAGCTGTTTGATCAGAGATTGCCCTCTGGGAGAGATCTAAGTGTCTTTTTGCTGGCTGCTCTAGCAAAAGGCACAACCATTAGGAGGTGGCATTTTGCATTAAAATTGTTCCCATCAGCCAGTGACATTTCCTTGTTCCTTCTGGTCAGTGGACCTTCCAGTGCTGCTGCTGATTCAAATAGCCTCAGCATTAGAATTCTTTCTCCATGGAGGGAGGGTTGGGGTGAGGGTAGGGGCTGAGAATTGCGGCATAATGTCACTCTGGGTTGTGTGTGTTTTAGCAGATATGTGTCAACACCAAAGGGTCAGGTGTACAAGAACAGATCTGTGGAAGAACTGATTGTGCATTTGTGACTGGAGTGGGGTAGGGGATGAGGGAGAGGATGTGATCGAGCAAGTATATGTATACATGTATGTGGAAGTACTCCAAAGTTCAGAACAAACCTGTGAATACATGCAGTTGTGTGAGGGTGCATAGTTGAACGAATATGTCAGGAAGGCAAAAGGATTCAGGAAGCATTCAAATCTAGCCTCAGACACATACCTGTGTGATTCTGGGCAAGTCACTTTGTTGTGCAGAAAAATGCGAGGTGAGACCCCATTATAAATTTAATGTGGATTTAATGAAGCATGAGACTGCTTGGAGTGTAGACTCAAATCCAACAGCCCAGAGCAGGGGCAGAGCCAGAGTATTTAAGGGCAAAAACCACAAAGTAATGGTCTGATCTATACAAAAGCAGGAACTTACAGAAGTAGAGGAATGCAATTGGTTAAAACTCAGTTTAGGACCTCATATGGAATATGGACTATATTTAAGTTTGGATTTCCCAGAACAGGATGGATGCCTTGGGCAGTTTCCCAGAAATATGCCTTGGGCAGTTCTCCATGAAGAAGGGAGCACAAAATGGTGGGAACTAGGAGAAGATGGAGGGTGACTTGGTGCCCAGTACAGCAACTTGATCTCTGTTTGCCTCAGTTTTCACCTGTAAAATGGGGATAATAGCAGCATATACCTTGTAGGGTTGTTGGAAGAATCAAATAAGACTGTATTTGTAAAAAGCGGTGAGTACCATATAAATTTGTATTTCTTTACCTTCCCCAGTGAGGGGTGCACATGTTTCTCAGTGACATAGTGAGAGAGGCATGGCTCCATAAACTCTAAAGGATTGTGTAAAGTTGAGTCATTCTCTTCCTTCTCCTTTGTTTTTGTCTTTGCCTTGGTCTTGGTCTTAATGTTATTACTATTACCCAAATGAAAGGAAAGAGCTTCTTTAGGAGCCCTTCTGGACGTGCAGGATCTTTAGTGAAAAGGCATCCTCAAGGATGCGTGTGACTGGAACAAAGGAGGTGGGTCAGGCCTGTAGCAGGACAGCTCTAGTGGGACACCAGGGTCCATAAACCAGAGTAGTGACTGGACCGTCAGTGGAGGATTTTTGGGAGGCCAAGGACAGGAACTGCTGAAGATGGAAGGGTGCTAAAAATACCCAGGCTGATGAATGAAACTGAAGGACAGTCCCACCCCTTGTGGTTTAGTTGGGAGATAAGACAATAGTTAAGCATAAATCAAATTAGAATTTGGGTCCTTATGGCAAGAATAAAGCATAGAGTCCTGGAAGTGCAATCAGAGAGTTGGAGGGTCTCCCAACCAAAGCAGGATCGTCCTCTACACGTCCAGCAAGCAGCTGTTTCAGCGTCCACCCAAGGACCTCCACTGAGGGCTCCCTGCTACCCTTCGATGCACCCATTTCACTCCTACACAGCTCTTAACTGTTACCCTGAGTCTAAGTCTCACT
>CM053596.1:101319278-101342285 GCA_028646575.1 Pseudocheirus occidentalis
TCTCAAGGAGTATATATTCTCATGAGGAAGACAACTTGCAAACAAAAAAATTGTACATACAAGATAAGTGCAATGGGAAGATAACTTCCAAAGGAAGTCGCTAGCCCTATGGTAGTGGTGGTGGTGGAAGCACCGGGGAAGGACTCCCTCCCATAGAAAGTGAGATTTGAGCTGAGTCTAGGCCTTTGTCAGCTCTCTTGTCTGGGTCCAAGCCATAATAAAGCAAATCCCAAGATACTATAGAATTAGAGAAGAGCTGTGGGTGGTCAAGGGAGATTTCATAGAGGAGTTGGAGTTATTTGAGCAATGAATGTCTGTTGCATCAAAGAAGGACTGTGGAATGGACCACCTTGCTCTGAAGAAGAGAGGCACAGTCTTTCTGAGATGCGGCGTGTTTCAGGTTCATTCCACCACTGTTTCCCAAGTCCTGGAAAAATATAAAGACAGATCTACTCACAAGTTCACTCCTCCAGCCCCCACTTGCTGGCCAGCTCTCCCAGGGAGGCCTGGGCCTGGCTGCTTCCTTGTACCTGGCTTCACTGCCTCTAAACTTTACATTGGGCTCTGTCATTAGCTCAGCAACAAGCTCCATGTTTGACTAGCCCTGTCCAAATTTGCTCGGTGCGATCAGGAGCCTGTGGTAAGTAAACGGTTTTCTGTTGATATTTGAGTGCTAATGAAGAGGCAGCGAGTGGGGCCCATTAATAACTGAGAAGATGATTGTGTTTGCAGAAGGCCTGTATACAGCATGTCAGGCTGCTCAGGCTCTGCCTTCCTCCTTATTGATTCCCCAATCATCTGCTGTGTTGCTTCTGAGCTGAGAGGCATCCCTGCCCAGGGAGAATCGTGCTGGCCTTGAGTGTCAGCTGACTGGGGTCTAGCCCTGGTGCCGACAACAGTTCACTCCGTTGACCTTAGGCAAATCTTCTCTCTAAGCCTCAACCAACAAGCATTTATGAAACACTTTCCATGTGCCAAGTGCTGTGTTAAGCGCTGGGAATGCAAAAAAAGGGAAAAACTCGATCTTTGCCTTCAAGGAGATCACATGCTAATGAGGGTGATCACATACAAATAACTAGGGGTGTATAAGACATATGCAGTGTAAACTGGAGATAATCTCCGAGAGAAGCATTTGCAGTGGGAGGGACTGGGAAAGGCCTCTTAGAGAGGGTAGGATTTGAGCTAAATCCTACAAGGAAGCTTGAGAATCCTCAGTTTCCCATTTGCAAAATGAAGGCAGTTTTTCTGTCCTCAGTTTTGCACACTTCCACGTATTTATTTGACACTTGAACTTCCCCCCTTGGTCCCTTGAATCTCCAAAGTAGGTGGCTGCTCTCTTCCCCTTCCTCCTCTGCCTCTCCCCATTTCCTAGACCTTGGCATGGTTGTTTATTAGAAGCCCTGTTCATTTAATCTTGCTTGCAGACATAGTGGTCTTCTCCCTTCTCCCCCTTGGCTTCAGTACTTTGATACTGACTCTTTCCCAGGACTAGCTTCTTAGGTACCCTCATGTTATGGAAAAAGTAAGGGAGAAGCTTGTGGCAGTCACTTCCCAAGTGGCTGTGAAAAAAACCCAGAGCTGCGATTAGGAATTTTTTTTCACATGGGGGAAAATAGCACATTAAACATGGAGCAGAATGTGTTGGGGGAAGGTCAGAGGATGTAAAGAGAGGACAGTCTGTAGTGGGGATGTGGGTGGCCCAGAAAGCATGGATAGGGTTGTTGCCCTTCATCTCACCCCATCTTCCTTGAGACCATTGATTCTTAGTCCCTAAATCTTTCCTGAGGCCTGCCTTTCCCCTCAATCAATCAATTAATCCACAAGTATTCATTAAGTATCCACCACAATGCATTCCCCTATTCTCCATTCACCATCCCTGTAACTTTCCAAAACAAAATACCCCTCCCTGGTCACCATTCCCCTATTTGTTTTGTCTCTCACATTACAATTTAAGCTTCTTGATGGCAGGGTCTGTATTTTATTTTATTTAAAAAAAATCCCCAGCCCTTAGTACAATGTTCCAGTACATACTACAGCATGTGGTATAAGCACATTTTTATGTATTCATTCATTTATCATCACAATGACAATAACTGATTTTTGTAGAATGGCTTAATGTTTATAAAATGCTTTATTCATATCATTTCATTTGCTTCTCACTATAGTCATGAGAGTTAGGCACTATTATCCCTATTTTATAGATGTTTCAGGTACTGTGCTGGTAGAACACCCTCCAAGGGTTGTCTGATGGAAGACAATAAAGTGCTGTGTGGTGGTCTCTAGATTGCCACAGAGAGGAAATGTCTAGCTGTAATGGTAATGGGATAGAAGATCTTCTCTACCCATTAAGAGACCTTACCATGGAGCCCATTAAGGGAAGGTTGCTTAGGGGAAACTTGCTTGTATGAAGACTTTCACACTTCTTGCTAATTTCTAATTAGGCACTGAGTCATGAGGGTTATGATGCCTTCTATCTCTGAGAAGTATATATATATATATATTTGTATATATGTACAGATACATATATGTATATGTATATGTGTGTATACTGCTTGCATTTTCTCTGTTTGTATTTTCTCTGAAGTTCAGGGTGCTAACTTTCCCCCTGGACTGTAATTAAAGAAGACTGTTGACCCCTTAAACAGCTATCTTTCCTAGGAAAGCAGATCTAAGAACCTGTGTCAGCAGCCATCCTGGGTATGCCAGTGTGGTTGCTGCTACACTAGGGGAGGAAGCACATCCTCTTGAATGAATCCCTGAGATTAAGTGCTGGTCACCCTGACTTGTCATTCTGGGAATGGGTAGTCCCCAAAAGTGGGGTGGGGGAGAAGTCATAGGATTATATAGACTTTAGGACCAGAAAGGACCTCAGAGTTCACCTAGTTTTATAAGAATAATCTGGGAAAATGTGAGGGAAAGGAAAAAAAGGGAGCATTCATTTATATGGTACCTACTCTGTGTCAGGTACTATGCTAAGCACTTTTTACAAATATTATCTATTTTGATCCTCACAAAACCTTTCAAGGTAGGTGATATTATTATTCCCATTTTACATTCGAAGAAACTTGGACAGACAAAGGGTAAGTGATTTGTCCAGGGTCATACAATAAGTGTCTGAGGCTGGATTTGAACTCATGTTGGTGCCCTATCCATTGCATGATTAGTTGCCAGTAGAAGATTTATATTTGGGGGAGTGGTTGGTAGAAGATTTAGGGTCATGGTCTATGGAGAAGAAGAGATCTCTGGGAACCGGAAAGTGTCTCTTAGGAGAGAGGACTTAAGGAAAAGCATCTATTTGCCAAAACTACTTTCTTGGATTCTGTCTCCCTGTTCCTCTTCACTTATATCTCACTTCAAGGATGAGAGGTTTAGGGCTCCTAGGCTCTGGAAGAGAAACCAACTAAAACCATACTATGCTTTCTCTACTCAGGCTGCAAGACTGGTTTGAGGATAGTGTCTGCTGGGGAGTGAATGGAGGTAGTGAAGGCAATAACACTACTTTGCATTTATTTGTATTTATGCTCTTTATATTTAATCCATATGTATGTATGAATAAAGCATTTATCAAGCATCTATGTGCAAAGCAGTGAGAATACAAAAAGAAAAATAAGACAGCTCCTACTTGCCTCAGTTTCCTCACCTGTAAAATGAGCTGGAGAAGGAAATGGCAAACCATTCCAGTATCTTTGACAAGAAAACCCCAGATGGGATCGGGAAGACTTGGACATGACTAAAAAGTGACTGAACAACACGGTATGTAGATATGCACATACATAGACTTTTAGAATGCAAGCTCTTTGTTTCATTCAGTGTCTTTGTATCTACAGCATAGAAGGTGCTTATGGATTGATCATGGAGATAATAACTTGCTCTTCCCACCTTGAGTAGTTGAGGGAAACATAAATCTGAAAGGGCTATAGTGATGTGTTGAAAAGAAGGGCTTGGGCCAGGTACTCTCCAAGGTCCCTGCCAGCTTTGACATTCCATTTTGATGATTCCATGTTTCTCTCTTCAAGTCCCTGTCAGGGGAGAAGGCCCCTAGGAAAACATTTTCATTTAGCTGTTACAGCTTTCCCTCCAATCCTTAGCAGCATTCCTGGGAAGAGATGAGACAAGGGTACAGATGGAAAACAGGCAAAGTGAGGGTACTGAGGGAGCCCCAGACTGGGGAATCAGGCTGTTTGAATGCTAGTCCCCTGCTGTCACTAACTAGCTGTGTCACCTTGAACAAGCCTTGGAGAAAGCCCACCAAGTGCCACTGAAGCCTGCCCAAAGCCTCGGCTTCCCTGGATGTTGGACCAAAGGGGGCAAACTGCCCTAGAGAGTTATTTTTTCTCAGCTTGATTGGCACTCTCACTAATCCATTAAACCCAAAGCAGGCTGAAGCTCAATATTCTACAGCACCCTGGAGCTCCCTTTGTTCCCCCAAATCTCCCCTGACACCATCAGATGCTTTATAGCTCTGAGCAACTGCCATTTTTTCTCTTGCCAGATTTCCTTTCACTCACTAAGGCCAATGTGCATTTTGGATGGGTATATATTTACAAGGGAAGAACTTAAACGCCATATAGTTCAAAGCAGTATAAGCAGGAGAAATTTGTTTAACAAAACACCCATCCAGCTTGCTTTGGACTCGGCTTATTTAATTTAAATCATTCCCAGGATCGCATAGATTTGGAGCAGAAAGGGAACTTTGAGGTCCTCTAATCCAACTCCCTTAATTTCAGATAAGGAAAGGCCCAGGGAAGCCAGGGACCCTAACTCTAGAGCCAGAAGGGACCTTCAAGAGTTAAGTGACTTACTCAAGTTCATGTAGGTGGTAAGTAGCTGAACTGGAATTTGAACCTTGGTGCTTGGACTCAAAAATCCTACACAATGATAGACACAGTTCTCCTGAGGCAACTTCTTTCTTCACATTCACAATAGGAAAAGGTTTTACATAAAAAAAGACATAGCTGCCCCTGGGACTTGATTGACCCTGGACTCTCTGACACAGCTTCCTGGTCATCTAGGGGCATAAAAAGTCCCAGGCATGTGGGATTCTCAGACAAGTTGATGACCTCCTAACCAAACACATCGCCATACAGAGATGAGGACTCCAGAGAATTCAAGTATTACTCCATCCTTGTTGTATGACTTTGCTTTGTTAAGGCGAAGTAAATTTCCTTTTGTAAATGTTCAAGGATTTGCAAGTGCCTCATTTTGTCCCCAAACCAAATCTGAGTTTATAAAGGTGCTATTCTTAGAGCCAAATCTCTAATATGGGGACCTTATTGGGAGTCACATTGGCAGAAAAAACTATCTGTTCCTGTGCTTCCATTCTCCTAATTTGACTTAACTGTTTCATTTTCCTCATCTCTAAAATGGGATCGATAGTTTTCTTGTAAGGAACAAATAGGATAAGCAATGGGAAAACAGCCATCAGGAGCATGATTTATGTCACATATGCACATATAAGGCAGAGTTGCTTGGAGTGAGGTTGGGGTGGGGGAAAGAGATTACTTGTACAAAATAGAGGTAGGAATTTGGCTGGGCAGGAGGAAGATGATGACTTTGCCCCTGGCCTTAACATTTGTTCCCCTGCCATTCCCCTTTCCCACTCATTTGTATGGGGACCAAAGGCTTTGGGGAATTGAAAGACAGGAGACCCCAGCTCTTGAGAACACTTGGTATTCTTTTTCGGAGGACAATTTCTAAAATGGATACTGACTGAGTGCAGTTTAGCAAATGGAAATTGAAAAGGGAACTATATGGAATTTTTTGAATGAAGACTAAGAGAACCCCCTGCCCTCAAGTTCAGGAAATACAGGTGAAAAGACAGATTTAAGTAGAAGGGCACTAGCTAGCTGGAGTGGCTCTAGTTCAATCACTTCCAAAGAGCTTGACTTGGGGTAAAGAATCTTATCCTGGAGAAGAAATATCCATTTCTAATCAAGGCTCGAAGACAAAACATGTCTTCTAATGGGAGAAAACCACTGAAGTTATTTCCCTGGTCTTTTGACTGAGTGTGTTAAGGTTTTTACCTTTCTATAATAGCTGTAGCATAAAGGCCTTTGGGCTTGTAGCTAAAATAGGAATGGCAGAACACATTTATTTTCCTCTGAGGAAGAGTATATCTCTACGGAAGGTTTCAGCTGAAGGTAGAACAAGGCCTTAATGCCTGGTAGAACTGTGCCTAGCATTCACTTGTAATGATTAAAGAACTAATGGAACAATTAAGAAGCAGGAACATAATACCAAAAGGGAGTAGGCCCAACAGGAATATCATGATGACATTATCACATGGCACCTACAGTCCTGTTGCAGTAGAGGAATGATGTCCCTCCAGGTGCGCAACCCAGGGGATTCTTGGCTTTCTTATTTATGCACCTCTCCACATGTATTTTTTGCTTGTGTCCAGTCTTTCCACTGATGGTGTTCATTTTTGTGGGGGAGTATACCCTAGGCTGATGGGGAAATATTTTATTGTTCCTTTTAAAAAATTGTGTCATTTTGCTAAATGCCTTTTCTTTGAACTAATTGTTTCCTCTGGCTGACTAGTAATGGTAAACACATCAATGGGGGTTTGTGCATTTTAGTTTTAAGTAGATGTGAACTTAAAGAGTACCTTGAACCTGAGATATTCTTACTTAGCAGCTACAAATTGGGACACCCTTAAGTGCTATGAATATATATGAAATTACTGATCTATCGGGAACTAGAAAGGATGTTAGAGACCTTCTCTAATCTTTTTGTTTTTTAAAAAATTGATGCCTTTTGCTTTTAACACCACAGTAATTTCTTGATATACCATTTCCTCTATTTAGTCTTCCTCTGTGTAACACAGGAAAATTGTTGAACACAGCCGGTTTAACCTAGTGACTGTGCCTGCTAGTCTATGTAGCATTCTGAGTCTATAGTTTTTTTTTTTACCTCTCAACCAAGGGAAATGAAACGTATTTATTTTATCATTTGTTCTCCAAGACCAATATTTCTACCCCCTAATTTTGTACATGAGAAAATGAAGCCCTGTGAGGTTAAATGATTCCAATCCCAGTGCTCTTTCCATTACCTTCTAGTGCTGTTGTGATAACCAAACAAGAGAATGCATGTGAAGTAAACCATTTGTAAACCATAAAGGGCTATCTTGATTTAAGCTATTGTCATCCTCATTCTTGGCTTTTAAAAAGCTTTATGCAAAAGGAGGCAGGAAAGTGGGGGTGGTGGCAGAGGGATACTTATCATGGGTGCATCTTGTTCCGTGCAGCTGAAACCAGGAAGAGCCAGTTTCTGCTCTTTATAAAGGAAGGTGCTGGGAAGAGATTATGAGCAGCTCAGTGGCATTGTAGATAGATCATGGCCTGGAGACAGGAAGACCTATGTTAAAATTTGGTCTCAGACACTTATTAGCTATGTAACCCTGGGTAAGTCACTTAACGCTGCTTGCCTCAGTTTCCTCATCTGTAAAATGAACTGGAGAAATGGCAAACCACTCTAGTATTTTTGCTGAGAAAATCCTAAACAGGGTCAAAGATTCAGATATAGCTGAAAAACAACAACACAGGGAATCAAGATCAGTCATACAGAGTATCATAGGTACTCTCCTCAGAGGATTGTTATGTTGGGTTCAGGGAAGTCCATAACCTTAATGTTGTAGTTCATGAATCCCTACTAGGATGTGTATCTTTCAGTAATCAGTCATTACACAATTAGCTGAAGGAAAATTTATTGAAATACCATAGTAAGATTGCAGTAGAACATTCTTGGGGTACACCCCCAAACATGCATGACACTAATGGGGAGAATGAGCAAACACAGAGATCACACACAAGGGGTTCCCACAAGAGCAGGATGTGGAGATTGACAATTCACAGCTTTGACACTGTTGGGCTCTGATAGCCTCCCATTGGGTCCCTGATAAGTTTCCTCCTCCCATTTCGGGGTTGAGGCTGGTAGCCAGTGATAGACCACTCTCAAAGGGTCTCTCAGTCAACAATGCCTTATTCTCTAGATATTCTCCATTCTCTGGCCATCTTGAGCCAGGGGGCTTCTTAACCTTTTTCTGTGTCATAAATCTCTCTGACAGTCTGACCAAGCCTATGTACCCTGTATCAGAATAATGTTTTTAATGGCATGAAACATAGAACTTAGGATTACAAAGGAAACCAATTATTTTTAAAATGTGTCGATTTGTTTTTTCAGTCATGTCTGAATCTTTGTGACCCCACTTGAGGTTTTACTGACAAAGATACTGCAGTAGTTTGCCATATCCTTCTCCAGCTCACTGGACAGATGAGGAAACCGAGGCAAAAGGGTTAAGGGACTTACAACTAGTAAATGTCTGAAACTGGATTTGAACTCATGAAAATGAGTCTTTCTGACTCTAGGCTCAGTGCTCTGTCTACTGCACCACCTAGTTGTATATTGGAATACAATCAATGAAATATATTTTTTAAAAGTTCATGAACCCCAGAGTAAGAACTCCTGCTCTAGAGACTCCTTGGGTTTCCTAAGGTAATTGCCTGGAAAGGGAAATAGGAATAGAAGCAGATGCTAAAAGGCACTAGGCAGCTGAGGTTCTCGCCCAGACATCAATATGTATCACCAATAGGTAAAGCCCATGGCATCATTCCTGGTGACATTATAAGTGTGTGTTATAAATGACACATGCTGACTTCAATAAGCCTTCTGCTTGGGCTTCAGGGTTCCCCATGTGCTTAACAGGTTTAGATTAAAGCACTCTGGCTGTGCCTCTCCTTAGGGATAGCATGGCAGAGTTCCAGACTTCTTAATTCCTGCCAGGTCGAGCACCTTCTTGAGTAACTTGCTCTCATTCATGCTCTACCACAACTGGAATAAATCCTGGCAGGAAAGCCATATCCTGAGAAAGGCCTCTTCCATAGCATGTTGGTCACTGTGGAAATCCTCTGATTCCCAGCTGGGTAAAATGATCTGTCATCACAGGGATGCTGTTCAGAGCCTTCCAATTCCTTTCCAAAGATTAGAAATCTAGGCCTGCCAGCTCCACATTATGGCCACAACTTATATTCTCCAGGTAAGCCGTTCGAGTTGGCAGTACTTTTCTTCCTGATATAAGCCTTGTGTATCTCATCTGTATCAGCTGCCATCTGGGGCCACAACAAGTCCAGCGTTTTCTTTTAGCCCAGATGTCTAAAATTGTTGTGGAGGGCTTCCACAGTCACGAATCGATAGGCTTTGGGTAGCGCTAATTGCCTTCCTACACTTCACATGGGATCCCTCTAATACAGTGTTCTGTTACTGAGTTCCAACTTCTGCTCCTCATAATAGCTTGGCTTCAGGTGGGCTAGGCCTAAATCTTTTGTGATCACGTTACTTCTCCTTGGCCAGCTTCAAAGCTCTTATGCCCTCATCTTGCATTTGGGCTCACGGCCAGTCATCCCAGTTCAACCTGGATATAGAGGGTTGGCTCAGGGTTCCGTAATTTACTTCCACGGATGGTGCTTTCTCTGCCACATTCTTGGGTCAGCACTCCAGCTGGCTAAAGCATGGATTACATTCATGCCTGCTGTGGGAATCTATGATCTCCAGTCCCTGCCTCTGACAGGATAGGGCCTCTCCATCCACGATGCTTCTATAGAGTTCAAATTGAACTTATTGTTAGACAAGGTAGTACTCATTAGTGGGTAGTGGCATCCAACTCAGCACTTGCCAGAATTTGTATCAGGAAAGAAGAAAGAAAGAAAACAAGCATTTATTTCATTTCTACTATGTGCCAGGGACTGCATTAAGCGCTTTCCAAATACTATCTCACTTGATCCTTATGACAACCCTGGGAGGTAGGTGCTATTATCATCACCCCATTTTTCAGATGAGGAAACTGAGGCAGACAGTATCTGCCCAGTGTCACATAGCTGGTAAATGTCTGAGTCAGGATTTGAACTTGGGTCTTCCTGACTCCAGGCCCAGCGTGCCACCTAGGTGGTTTAGTGCTTTATGGTCTGTCTTTGATAACTGAGCATATTGTCTTGGAACTTTTCAGGGACAGTCATTTCAAGGCTAAGGGCTCATTGTCACTGAGTTACCACTTGAACAATGTGATAAGGATCTGATACCTATTGTTCTCCTAGTAAGAGACTGACTGCTCTACCACTACCGAGGTTGGCATCAGTGTAGCATGAATGGTGTCCTTGAACTGGCAAACACTAACCCTAGTACATGTGTGAGACGGTTGGGTCCTCAAAGGCTCCATCAGATTTCTTATCCCCAAATTCCACAAAAGTTGGCAAAGGTTCAAGGTCTTGTCCAGGCTTTTTCTTCTGGATGGCGTGCTACTTTTGCACTTCCCTTCAGAAGAATATGAGATCATTGATTTAGATCTGGATGGGATTGTAGAGGTATTGGGTTCAGCCTCCTCCTCTTACAGGTGAGGAAACCGAGACCTAGGGAGGTTTAGCCACTTGCCCAAGTTTATACTGCTAATATCTGTAGCAAGATTCAAACCCCAGTCTTGCTAACTTCAAAGTCTAGCACTATCCACATGCCACGTTCTCTTTGGCTCCTAACACAGATTGGGGAAGATTAAAAACATTTCTGATAAGTACCACCAAACCCCAGAAGTGACCCCAACTCATGATACTTTTCCAGTCATAGTGAGGCAATGAGCTCTTATAAAATGAAATGAGCTGGAGAAATGGCAAACCACTCCAGTATATACCCCAGGGTCATGGGGTGGGAGTGGGAGAACAGAGGACCAAGTTCAAGGAACAGAAAGTCACCTCCATAAGTACAGGATGAGGGAGGTGAGTTTAGATAGTGGTTGTTCTGAAAAAGCTCAGGGGAATCTTAGTGGACCAGAGGCTTAATACATGAATCATCCATGTGCTGAGACTAACAAAAAAGTTAATGCAATCTCGTTGCATTTAGAAAGTGGTATTTTCTGGGAGAGTGAAATTAAAGTCCCAATGTTCTCTCATCAGATCTCACCTGAATTATCATGTTCAGCTATGGAAGAATATGGATGAATGTCCAGAGGAGGACAAAGAGGATGGTGAAGGGCCGTGAGTCCAAGAGCTAATAGAGTAGGTTGAAGGAGATGAGTAAGTTTAGCATAGAGAAGAAAGTCCTTGGGGAAAAGTGGGTGGGGGCAGGTGGGAAGGAGACATAATAGCTCTCTTCAAATGTTTACAAAGCTGTCGTATATTTGTTCAGTTGTTTCAGTGGTGTCTGACTATGTGACCCCATTTGTTTTTTGGGGGGCAAAGACACTAGAATGGTTTGCCATTTCCTTCTCCAGTTCATTTTACAGATGAGGAAACTTAAGCAAACGGAGTTGAGTGACTTGCTCAGGGTCACATAGTAAGTGTCTGAGGCCAAATTTGGACTCAGGAAGATGAATCTTCCCAACTCCAGGCTGGGTACTCTATCCACGGTGCCACCTAGCCTACCATATTTCATATAATTAAGACCTTTTTTCCCACCAGTAAAATGCTGTGCTTTTAAGTAACAATGTCTTGCATATCTCACCTTTTCTCCTGTTATAAGCCTCTGGTGATTTCCAAGAGTCTGGATGGTCAGGCTAGACTTATAAAGAGACGGGTAGACTTGTGCTAGCTTCCCAAATCTGAAAGTTGAACTGCAGTGAGTTCTGAGTTCCTATTATGTATTCATTAGCCTGAAATCATGGTGAAGGGATTTTGCAGGTCATTTTGAAGAAGGCAGTTAGCTGACAGTAGAAAGGGCATAATTTTAAAGTCTCAGAGTTTGGAAACTGAGTTGATGTCAATGGAGGAACCTGAGGCAGCAGCTACAAGAGAGCTTCTTATTCATACTCCTAGCCTAGCCTTCAAAGTCCCACCTTCAACTTCATATATTATCCCTGATGAAACTGAGACTTCTTTTTGAGGCTAAGGGCAACACTTTTTAAAAAGCTGCGTGCTCTGGCTCTTGGCCACCACAATGCTTAATATCGTGGTCAACCGTAAAAGGTCTGTGTGTCCCCAGGGAGGCTCTTCCTCACTTGGCTCTATGAAAAATAAATATCAAAGCCCAGATGGTATAGTTACTGACCCCCGTTTCAGTGATTGTTGAGAAAGTGTTAGAACTAGGGCATAAAGAGAGGGTGCCTTCTAGTGATCTTCCATGAACTTAAAGAGTAATTAGTTTTAAAGTAAATGTACCAGATTTGGACTTTTCAGCAAATGAGGCAAGGTGAATTGAAAAGTTTTCCTGAATAGCAAGACTGATCAGACTCCCCAACAGTGGAAGCTAGGCGGAGCCAGACACAGTACAAACTTTGTCAGTTCCGCAAGGCAATAGAAAAGGTAGCATGCTGTAATGATCTATTTGATACTGCTGGCATTATCATTCCCTTTTTATACTGAAGAAACTAAGGTGCAGAAAGATTCATATCTACTTAGGAAGAAATGAATTTTTACAAGTACTTCTACGTCTGGAACAATAGTCTTATAACTAGTCTTTACATACTGTCCTGCCTAGGTATCTGTCAAGGGACTTGAGAAAGGTTCACAGCTTCAGAAAGCTCACTGGGTGGCAGCTACACTGTCCTCACCTGGAACACTTCACTTAGTACTCTGAACCTACTCAGAAAATCCACAGCAATCTAAAAATATTACCACTATGCATAGATCTCTGCCAAAGCAATAGTCCTTTGAGAGGGTCTATGCTCATCCCTGTGCATCAGCCTTTTAATAACTTGGCAGTCACTGTTGTTGCTTATCATCCCTATTGTAAGAAGACACACTATGATCTCTCTTAGGCTTTTTTCTGCCTTAATACTTGCGGGAGGGGTGTGTGTGTGATGTCCTGACTTGCCTATTGTGAACATAGAAAGCTTATGCTTGAAATGTCCATCTAGGATGAGCCCCTGTCATGTCAAAGCTTCCTGATACAAAAGTCTTAGGTACCTTTAAGGGACTTCTTACTGTTCTGGTTCATTGCTACTACTGAAATAATCTGGGAACTTGAGTATCTGACACCCTTTATCTCTAGGAACATAATTACCAACTGTCTCACACCCAACCTATGTGAACAAACATACAGGTTTGTAAGGCTCAAAGCATGAACAGACTTATTTATATCAGAGGAAACAGCTAGAATTCATATGAGAAAATAACACAGAAAATAACATTACCCTTCAGCAAGGAACTGGTTCCCAGAGGTCTGTACAGCCTAGGTTGTTTATTGTACTTCCCTGGACAAGGAAAATCAAGGAATACCTCAGTAGGATTACCTATCGGTTGTTCCTTCCCATTAGTACTTCCATATATGTAACATTGTCTTTCCTCTAGTTCTTGCTTCCAGACCCTCTCAGCAGATGGAAGGAATGTTATTCTGTATTGTTTGGCTCACACCCTAGGCTTCCTGCAATTCTCCTCAGACTCCAGTAGTCGTCAGTCTTTCCCTTTCCTAGGGGACCAGCCTTTTCCAGAACCTTGTCCAGCCTATAATTTCTCTTGTATTTTGGTTCCTATGGCCTTTATCTTGACACACACACACACACACACACACACCCCACACACCACACCATACCACACCTATACACAGGCACACAGGGTTTCTCAGGGGTCTAGAGAAACCACAGCCTTTTGTATCTTACAAGCAGATCTCTCTCCCTAGTTTTGTTTTGGCTCAAGGCATCTTTTCACAGTTTGATTCTTTTTCTCTCCCAGCAATGAGGCAGTGTGTTTACTGCCCATGTCTAGGGCCTCAGGGTCTCACCCACAGCTCTCCCAAATGATTACTATCTTCTGTGATGCCTCCTAAACGAGCTTGGCAGTTATTTAAATTACCTGGGAATGTTTCACAAAATATTTAATGGAAATAGAGAGCAACATATGTTTCCCTGGCTGGGGGAGTGCAAGATTTGTACTCGCTGCTGTACTTCTACTATGGATTGTGAGGATATTAAAAAAAAAGACTTGATGCCTGCCTTCCATGAGCTTATAGTCTAGTAGGAGAAAATAAGTAAAGAAACAAGTACAATATGATGTGATTAGTATCATAAGAGAAACACCGACAAGAAATTTTAGGAGTTGGGTGGAAGGATGATCATGGACAGTTTCAAAGAACAGATGTCATTGGAGTTGGGCTTTGAAGGATGGATGAACTGGATTTCAACAGGCAGACATGGGCTAAAGGAAAGGAGGGCATTTCTAGAATTATAGAATCTTGGAGTTGGAAAGAACCTCTTAGTTCCTGTAGTTTAACTCCAATCTTAATAAGAATGCCCCTGCAAAGCAACTAACAAGTTGTCATCCAGTTTTTGCATGAAGATCTCCAGCAATGGAGAGTGTACCACCTCCTGAGACAACCTCCATTCCACTTTGGGGTAGCTCTAATTTTTATAAGTTTTTCCTCACATTAAACCTGCTGTGAACATAGAAAGTGTATGCTTGAAAAATCCATCTAGGATGCGATGCTGTAACTCTCATGTCAAAGCCTCTTGATACAAAGGTCCTAGGTACATTTTTGGGGATCTTCTTACTTCTCCAGTTCATTGCAACTACTGAAATAATCTGGGAATTTGGGAATCTGACTTGAATATCTGTAATTTCTACCCACTGCTCCTAGTTCTGCCCTGGGGTATAAGAAAAAGAAGTCTATCCTACTTAAATACAATGGTCCTTCAGATAGTTGAATAGCTATCACATCCTTGTTAAGTCTTCTCTTAGCTAAATGTTCCCCCTTCCTATAACAAATCCTTTTATGATATGATCTGGAAGCCCTTCACCATCTTGATTACCTTCCTCTGCTTTCTTCAGTTTATCAATGCCCTTATTAAAACACAGCATACAAAATGGAGCATCATGCCTTAGTGTGGTTTGACCAGAGCAGAACAGTAAGAGACTACAACCTCCCTAATCTTGGGTACTACATCATTTAAAATTCAGCCTAAGATTGCATTACCTATCTTGGCTACCATGTCACACTGTTAAGTCACATTGACCTTGTACTTCACTAAAATCCCCAGATCTTTTTCAGATACACTGTGGTCTAGCTATGCCTGTCCTGTCCTACACCATTTTTGGACCCAAGAACAAGATTTATGGACTTCCCATTTACTTGCTACCAATAAAATTTGATCGAGTGTTCTAGCCTGCCAATCAATCATCAATAGACCAACAAATATTTATTAAAATGGCCAAATACTGTTCTAGGCATTTGGGATTCAAAGACAAAAAAAAGGGAGTACTTGCCCTCTAGGAACTTCCATTTTATCAGGAGGAGAAAACATATACATACTTAAAGAGATACAAAATATATGAAAAATAAATATATGAACTACAAGATAACTTGGGGAGAGACACTAGAAACTTGTAGAAAGGTCTCATAGGAAGTGATGCTTGAGCTGAGCTTTGAACAGAACTAGGGCTCACAAGAAGTAAAGATGAGGACAGAGTAAATTTTGCATGTGCAAAAGCACTGATACAGGAGTATTATGTGTGAGGAAGAATAAGAAGGCCGATTTGGTAGGACTGGGATATGCATGAACGTTCCATCCAGGGCCTACTTCTGAAAGTGCCTTATGACTAGAAATGGAAGGGTCTAGTTCTCCACTTCAGAGGATGTCCCAAGCTTTCCACTTACAAAATGTCGGTGCATGCTCAGGCCAGTCACTCAGTTGGTAAACCTTTATTAAGTGACTACGGTGTGCCAGGCATTTTGGTAATGGCCAGGGATACAAAGAAAGGCAAAAGACAATTCCTCTCCCATTGCTGGGAGAGAAAAAGAATCAAACTATGAAAAGATGCCTTGAGCAAAAACAAAACAAGGGAGCTACCCCATTCTAATGGGGGAGACAACATATAAACGACTATGTACCTAGAAGTAATGGACAGGGATAAATCAGGAAAATTATTGGGGATTGGTAAGGGCTGCCTATAAAAGGTGGGATTTTAGCTGGGATTTGAAAGAAGCCAGGAAGTAGACTGGAAAGGTGTGTGTGTGTGGGGGGGGGTGGGGATGGGTGGTGAAGGCATGTCATGAAGGACTTTGAAAGCCAAACAGAGGATTTTATATTTGATCTTGAAGGCTATAAGGGAGCTGATGGAGTTTACTGAATAGGGAAGTGACATGGTCATATCTGTAGGAGATCACTTTGGCAGCTGAGTGGAGGATGGAATGGAGTGGGGGAGAGACTATAACTAGGTACAAGGTACTTCCAGAAATGGCATTACCAAATGCACAAGTTCCTCTTCATCCAGTTAGTCTCTCATTTTATATAATACCCTCAATAGGTAAACTGTTTAGATATTTTCAAATTCAGAGTTTTTCATTTTCTCTGCTTTGTACTGTAAATCTTGCTTCCTAACTTAACTCATCAAATCATAGATGCAGAGCTGGAAGGGTTCTTGAAAGTCACCAATCTCCTAATTTTACCAATGAGGAAACTGAGATCCAGAGAGGAAAAGTGACTGGTTCAAGGTTGTTATATAGCAGAGCTGGGATTTGTATACCAATTTCCTGGATCCAAATCTAAGACTTTTCCCAATGTGCCAAAACTGTAAGTTTTTGAAAGCAAAGGTATGATTTTAATAATCTTTTATCTATCTTATCCACTAGCACATAATAGGGACTCAAAAATATTTCTTTAATTGAAAATATTTTCCTCTTCTCATATTTTCCTAGAGCATTTAGTTTGAATAACTCCCTTCCCCCTATGACACAATACCTTGGAGTTTTCTGAAATGTGGGGCATGCTACTGTCAGACAGTTTGAGATCCTAAAGGGAAATGGGGTGGTGAATTGGAGGGAAGCAGTAAATGCCAATGTTTTGGCCACCAATAGCCAAGATTACCAGATATTATTTAGTACAACTTCTGAACAAATACATCCACTTTTTTTTTTTGCTTTTTTTTTTTTGGAGGGCAGTTGGGGTTAAGTGACTTGCCTGAGGTCACACAGCTAGTTTTTTGTGTTAAGTGTCTGAGGCCGGATTTGAACTCAGGTACTCCTGACTCCAGGGCCGGTGCTCTATTCACTGGGCCACCTAGCCGCCCCTACATCCACTTTTAAAATGAAAACAAAGTTCAAATCAAAGCTAACAAAAGCAAGACCAACACAATAAATCTGTTCCAAATGACAGTGAAGGCTGCATAGTGATTACTTAATGCAGAATGCTCAAATGAGGTCAGATCTGAGCCCAAGCCTATGTTAAATATTGATATCAATGTAATTTGTTAACTGTCACCATCAGTCCCGATGGGCTTGTGACACAGATGAGTTGCGTAGTTATGTTGATGACTGTTTTTGAATGTGAAGTATATAAACTCAAAGTTAAACAATCTATGTGGAACTATAAGTAGGTAACATAGTATCTATTATATTTTTTGATGTCCTTAACTATTGTAAGTACAATATAACAGACTATTTTCTATCACCACCACTCCTTACCTTAAAAGTGGAAATAGCTCAAGGACAGTTATAATCATCAAACATTTTCAACACAAATTTAAATAATCTTAAATTATTTTCCCTAATTTTTAAAAAGTGAAATGATATCTGCTCATGATGGACAAACACATAACCTGTTTGAAGAGAAATATCTACAAAGGCTGCTGAAATAAGTACAAATAAAGGCCAAAGAGAGAGTTTACATTTAAAGCTTAAGAAAGAGCTGAAAGGGGTGGCTAGGTGATGCAGTGAATAGAGCACCAGCCCTGGAGTCAGGAGGACCTGAGTTCAACTCTGGCCCCAGACACTTGACATACTTACTAGCTGTGTAACTTTGGGCAAGTCAGTTAACCCCAATTTCCCTCCAAAAAGCAACAAAACAAAACAAAACAAAATTTTGCTGAGAAAGAGCTTAAATTTAAGAATTTAAATAGCAGAAATACAAAGGAAAATGACCAAATCCTGAAAAATATGATCTACAATGTTTATAAGTGGCATTCATAAATGTAATTATTAGTAGAAAGGAAAGATCACTGTGTTTTGGTTTATATGAATGCTGTAGCTGCAGACAGCACAAAATGTAATGAAGTGAAGTATCTACAAAATGAACATGGAGATGTGATGACAATAGATTTTTTTTCACAAAGAAATGCTTTTGAGTGAAGCAAAAACAAATAAAGAATTAATAAGTTTAAAAAGTCTCATTTGATAAGAGAGACATTGGTGCTGACATTTAGGTACTGAGATAGTCAAAATAATGCTTGGTAAATCATATGCAAAGCAGGTTAAAATGATTTCACTCATAGATAAGATGGTGTAGCAGCAGGTACCCTAGCATACCCAGGATAGCTGCTAGCACAGGTTCTTTGATCTGCTTTTCTAAAGGAAAGCAACTCATAAAGGACAGACAATCTTACTTTAATCAAACATATATCATTTACCTAGTTCAGGGGGAAAAGTCAGCACCCTGAACTTCAGAGAATACAAACAGAAGTTATAAGCAAACAAAAAAATGCAGACAGGGAAAATAACATGATTCAGCAGACCAACAGATAGGGCTTCTACTGTCTGACCATCACATATCTACTTATCAGAGAGAGAAGCTCAAACATCTGGGTTTTTAAAGCTGGCGGCTCAATGGTTTTCCAGAGTCTCATCTGGTCAAATCACACAACTCTTCCCATGAGTGAGCCCCAAAGCAAAACCTCACCTCAGAAGTATATATATATATATATATATATATATCTCCCAGGGCAGGAGAACATCACAAGCCTTGTGACCCACTGCCTAGTTACAAAATAACAAGGTGTGAGTCTTCCTGAAAAACAAGCCTCCCCCAAGCAAGCTTCTCCTATGGGCTCTACTCCACTCTTCAGCAAACTCCTCCCACCACAGACTCCATGTTACCACAATCAGCACTATTAGGGAACAGAGTCTATTTTCAAACCAGGGAAGATCCTCAAATTCACTCAAGCTTATTAAGGAGCAGGGAAGATCTTCAAATTTTCTTACTGTTACAAATGACAGAAAGGAGAATTATCCACATATCTGAAGACCTACAAGAAAAGTTATTTAAAAAAATTAATTAATCAGAAAATTAAAATTTTCTGATTTTTGATGCTAGTGAATGAAGCAACAGATGTAGCTAAAGATGCTAATTTGATTACATATGTATGGTTAGAAGTGATGTTAAGAAAGACTTATTACTTTGCAGACCTATTGATCACAATGTCATATCATTAGAATTGTTCAATATAATTAATGAATTTTAAAAATTAAAATGGTATAGTATTAGAGAAATATATTGGATAGAATTCAACTGAAGATATGAGGGAGCATAGTTCCAAAAATACTTGTTTAAAATGTGTCTTCTTTTGCAATTTGGACACATTACATGCTTCATAGACAATCACTTGTGTTGAGAAATTTGAATGAGTAGCTAAATAATTTTCTAAGTGCTTACAAAAGTAATCAACTTGATTATAAAATCAAAAAAAGAAAAACTTTTTCTAAAATAATGAAAAATGTTAAAAGGAAATGCAAATGGCTTCCAAAAAGGACATGACTTTCTATTACCATATGATTTTTCATAGTCCGTATGATTCTTAAGAACAAAATTACTGGGGTGGAGCCAAAATGGTGGCAAGAAAGCAGGAACTTTTCTAAGCTTCTCCATGAATTCAGTCACTAAACTTTAAAAAATGAATCTAAATGGATTTTAGAGTGACAAAACCCATTGGGAGACAGAGTGTGGCAGATTCCCTGCCCAGGAAAGTGCCCACATAGTTAAGGAGGCGAATAGAATTTTAGAGAGGCTAGACATGATAGATCTCTGGAGAAAACTGAATGGAGATAAAAAGGAATATACTTTCTTCTCAGTGGTACATGGCACATACACAAATATTAACCTTGTACTGGGGCATAACAACCTTACAATTCAGTGCAGAAAGGCAGAAATATTAAATGCATCATTCTCAGATCATGATGCAATAACAATCATATACAATAAAGGGCCAAAAAAAGAAAGACTAAAAACTAATAGGAAACTAAATCATTCAATTCTAAAGAATGAGTGGGTCAAACAAGAAATTATAGGAACAATCAGTAACTTCATTCAAGAGAATGATAATAATGAGACAACATACCAAAACTTGTGGGATGCAGCAAAGACAGTTCTTAGGGAAAGTTTTATATCCCTGAATGCATACATGAATAAATTAGAGAAAATGGAGGTCCATTAATTGGGCATGCAATTAAAAACCTAGAAAAAGAACAAATTGAAACTCCCCAATTAAATAATGAAAACCAAAGGAGAGAGTAATAAAATTGAAATTAAGAAAACTATTGAATTAATAAATAAAACTAAGAGGTGATTTTATGAAAAAAAACCCAATAAAATTGATAGACATTTAGTCATGATACGATATGATAAAAAAAAGAAAGAAGAAAACCAAATTATGAGTAAAAAATGAAAAGGGTGAATCTACCTCCAGTGAAGAGGAAATTAAAACAATAATTAGGAATTATTTTGCCCAATTGTATGCACATAAATTTGACAACCTTAGTGAAATGGATGAATATTTACAAAAATATAAATTGCCCAGATTAACTGAAGAGGAAGTAAATTACTTAAATAACCCCATCTCAGAAAAAGAAATCTAACAAGCCATCAATGAACTCCCTAGGAAAAAATCTCCAGGGCCAGATGGATTTACTAGTGAATTCTATCAAACATTTAAAGAAAAATTGGTTCCAATACTCTACAAACTATTTGGGAAAATTGGTGAAGAAGGAGGCCTACCAAATTCTTTTTATGACGCAAATATGGCACTCATACCTAAATCAGGAAGAGACAAAATGGAGAAAGAAAATTACAGACTGATTTTCCTCATGAATATAGATGCACAAATTTTAAATAAAACATCAGCAAAAAGACAACAGCAACTTATCACAATAATAATATACTTTGATCAGGTAGGATTTATTCCAGGAATGCAAAGATGGTTCAATATTTGGAAAACCATCAGTATAATTGATCATATCAACAACAAAACTAGAAGAAATCATATGATTATCTCAATAGATGTAGAAAAGGTTTTTTGACCAAATATAACATTCATTCCTATTAAAAAAACACTAGAAAGTATAGGAATAAATGGAGTTTTCCTTAAAATAATAGGTAGCATCTATTTAAAGCCATTAGCAAGTATTATATATAATGAAATAAACTAGAAGCATTTCCATTAAGATAAGGGGTGATTCAGGATGTCCGCTATCACCTCTCTTATTCAATCTGATACTAGAAATGTTAGCAGTAGCAATTATAGAAGAAAAAGAAATTGAAGGAATCAAATTAGGCAAAGAAGAGACAAAGTTATCACTGTTTGCAGATGATATGATGATATACTTAGAGAATCCTAGAGAATCAAGTAAAAAAAATACTTGAGACAATAAGCAAATTTGGCAAATTTGTAGGATATAAAATAAACCCACATAAATCTTTGGCATTCCTATATATTTCTAATGAAATCCAACAGCAAGAGATAGAAAGAGAAATCCCATTTAAAGTTACCGTAGACATTATAGAATATCTGGGAATCTACCTGCCAAAACAAACCCAGGACCTATATGAACACAACTACAAAACACTTTTCACACAAATAAAGTCAGATCTAACTAATCGGCAAAACAACAACTGCTCATGGCTGGGTGGAGCTAATATAATAAAATGATAATTTTACCTAAATTAAATTACATATTTAGTGCCATACTAATCAATCTACCAAAAAGTTACTTTTTAGAGCTAGAAAAAATAGTAACAAAATTCATTTGGAAGAACAAAAGGTCCAGATTATCAAGGCAATTAATGAAAAGAAATGCTAGGGAAGGTGGCCTAGCCATACCAGATTTTAAGCTGTATTATAAAGCAGCAGTCATCAAAACTACTTGGTACTGGCTGAGGAATAGAGTAGTAGATCAGTAGAATAGATTGGGTACACAAGACTCAGCAGTCAATGATTATAGTAATTTACTGTTTCATAAACCCAAAGACCCCAGTTTTGGGGATAAGAACTCACTATTTGACAAAAACTGCTGGGAAAACTGGAATATAGTATGGCAGAAACTAGACATAGACCATTATCTAACACCATATACCCAAATCAAGTAGGATAGGTGCAGGATCTAGCTATAAAGGCTGATACTGTAAGCAATCTGGGAAAGCAAGGAATGGTTTACCTGTCAGATTTATGGAGAAGGGAGGTCTTTATGATCAAACAAGAGTTAGAGAGCATTATAAAATGCAAAATAGATAATCTTGATTACATTAAATTGAAAAGTTTCTATACAAACAAAGCCAATATAGCCAAGATTAAGAAGGAAGTAGAAAATTGGGAAGTTTTACAACCACTGTCTCTGATAAAGGCCTCATTTCATAGAGAATTGAGTCAAATCTATAAGAATACAAGTCATTCCCGAATTGATAAATGGTCAAAGGATAAGAACAGGCAATTTTCAGAGGTAGAAATTAAAGTTATCTATAAGTATATGAAAAAAATGCTCTAAATCACTACTGATTAGAGAAATGAATATCAAAACAACTCTGAGGTGCCACATCTCACCAGTCAGATTGGCTAAGATGACAAAACAGGAAAATGACAAATACTGGAGAGGATGTGGAAAAATTGTAACACTAATGCATTGTTGGTAGAGTTGTGAACTGATTAAACCATTCTGGAGAGCAATCTGGAACTATGCCCAAAGGACTATAAATAATGGCATGCCCTTTGACCCAGTAATACCACTTCTAGGCTTGTATCCCAAAGAGATCATAGAAGTATGAACAAAAGTATTTATTTCAGCTCTTTTTGTGGTATCAGAGAATTCGAAATTGTGGTATATGAATGTGATGGAATACTATCAAGAAATGAGGGGCAGATGGATTTCATATTTACCTGGAGAGACTTATACAAACTGATGCTGAGGGGCAAGAGCAGAGCCAGGAGAAATTCGTACACAATTACAGACACAATGTATGTGTGATGACCAACTTTGATAGACTGGACTCTTCTTAGTAATGCAAGGTTATAAGACAACTTCAGGGGCAGCTAGGTGGCACAGTGAATAGAGCACTGG
>CM053596.1:101342385-101361079 GCA_028646575.1 Pseudocheirus occidentalis
GGTGGCACAGTGAATAGAGCACTGGCCCTGGAGTCAGGAAGACCTGAGTTCAAATCCGGCCTCAGACACTTAACACTTGCTAGCTGTATGACCTTGGGCAAGTCACTTAACCCCAACTGCCCTCCAAAAAGCAAAAAAAAAAAAAGCGACAACTCCAAAAGATTCATGATGGAAGGAGATGTCTACATTCAGAGAAAGAACTAGAAAGGACAGAGTTTTAATGTACTGAAGTAAACCACCTGCTCTCTTTCTTTTTCTTGTTTGGTTTTGTTTCCTCTTTCCCATTGTTCATTTCATTGGTTTTAATCCTTCTTTACAACCTGACCAATGTCTAATGTGAAAGTATTTGCAGATCCTATACTTAATTGCATGCCACCACAGGGGAGTATAGGGGGCAGAGAGGTATGGGGAGAAAATCTGAAACTCAAGGGATTGTGGAACTGAATCTTGTAAACTAAGAGTAAACAAATAAATTAATAAAAAAAAGAACAAAATTCATTGCCCTGGTCACCAATCTGATATATATGCTGCCTCTCTCTCTCCTCCTTGAGAGGATGGACCATCTTACTTTGGTATTCATATAAACATTGAATAGTAAAGTGTTTATAATATATAGATAAATGATTCTTTTTCATTTACTTATTCATTCATTTATTCCCACATCTGAAATTTATCATGCACTTAAGATGCTATGCTACCACTGAAGATATAATGATAGTTAAAAAATAATTCATGTCCTCAGGGAGCTTCCAGTCTACTAGAAAAATAATAACTTGCATTCATGCTGTAGTTTACACGCCTTATGTAAGTCTCCCAACAATTCTGGGAGGTAGGTGCTATAGGTATTATTATCTTTATTGGACGGATGAGGAAACCAAGGTTCAGAGTGGTTAAGTAGTTGCCCATAGTCACTCTTAAGTGATTTGGATGATCCCCTCTTGTGACTGAATTTGTTACCCATTCATGCCTTTTCATCCTCTTGTCCTTATCCTCCCATAAGTTTGCTTCAAAGTCCGTCCACCCAATATGTTGGAAGCCTTTCTTATTTTCTCTGACATTGCAAAGACAACAGTGGAACACTTAGCTGTCCATCTGTCATCTTTTAGCCTTGTCAGGTGACCAGCTTTATCTCTTTTTCCTATAATTCATTCCCTGAATGCATCCTTTTCTTCAAATCTCCTCCTATGTTACAGTCTGCTCACACCATCTGTGGGCCTCTCACACAATTGTCCTACACAATATTTACTTCTAGTTCTTCAGAAACTGTTGTGTTCAATGTCTCATAGCCATCTATCAAAAGCAGTAGAATATTAGTTTTAAAAAGATGTACTTTTGTTATCAGAAATTTGTGAACATTAGAGGAGCTTTGAAAATCCCTAAAGGCAATTCACTTCTCCTCCACCTGATGAATTTTGGGGTACAACTTGTTCCTTTGGTTATCACTATCGATGGACAATCTCCACAAGACAGTCTCAGTTGGGGCTTAATCTAACCCTCCATCTTGTGTATGCAAAACCTTCCAATATTTGAGGTAATGAACAGCAGGTCCTAAGTGAATGCCAACCAGTTCAATGTATTTTTCTCCTGCTTTATTGTCTAAAAACTGGCACAGGATAATTGAGTTAAATGAGAGATCCATCCATGAATGAAACTTGCTATTTTTGTTCTTTCACTATGGTTAGGGAGGGGAGAAGTCCAGAAGTCAGAAGATTTCCAGTCTCAGAAGTCCAGGACATGAAAAGTAGGCTCCTATCTTTATGAAAATAGATCCAAAGGCAGGCATTGGATCAGGCAGATTCTCTCTCCCTTTCTTTTTCTCCTTCCTTTGATCTCCTTAATCACAATGTTCAAAATTTCCAAAACATAGAGTAGGATGTGATACACCCTGGGGACCCTGAAAAATGCAGAAACATACCAAACACATGCTAGAAGTGTAAATTTTCCTGTACAAAAGAAAAAAAATCTGAGACGTCATCTTTAGAGCTGCCCCATTATCATCTCAATATGAAAATAGATTTGGATGCCTCATTTGCCTCCCATTTCTAGTGCTCTTGAGATTTTGGTCAGATCTATCAAATATCCTCGAATAAATCTTAAATTTGGATATATAAATCTTGTGTCTAATTGTCTTCTTTTTCAATCTTAAGTATGGACATTGAATTACCATTGATTTGGAAAGATCTTTAGTGTCAAATTTGGAGTTCAAATAAGTAGGATAAATTGATGAAGTTTTCTTATTTAAAAAATTCCAAAACTTATACAAAGATCCACCATTCAAAAAGCTGTAGTGGGTGACCCTAATTCAGTGTCTAATATGGGCAGTCCACTTGGTTCATCCTCTTGGTTTGTCTTATGTGGATGTTTAGGTCAAATATTTCCAGGAGGTTCTGTAACGTTCCAGGGTTTGATGCAATCATAGGAATGTCTTCTACAAACAAGAGCATCTGAATGAACTCAACATTCAGAGAGAATTATTCTTCGACATGGGCTAGATCTTCTCTCTCAATGTGGTGAAAACCTTTGTTGAGCATATGCGTCCCAGTTTTATGTCCTACCTGATGATCAAAGAGTTGTAGAAGAGTTATCTCTTTAATATCTTTCAAGGAATTTTGAATGATTTTGTTGTATGTATGGGAGTCATCTGCTAGAAGAGAACCTTCAAAATGGGATTTTCTCTACCAAATCAAAGACTTCTGGGAAAAAATTGAACAATATTTTTTAGACAGTTGAAAGATGGAGAAGATGTAGTCCCCTGCAGTATACCAAACATAAAAGTTTATCTGTTCCTTACTAATACTATCATTGCGGATACCCTTGATATAGGTATAGATTTTTATCATAAAATTTTATATATATTAGAAATCAGGCATTTAGTAACAATAATTTCTTACATTCATTCATGGTTTTTTAATATTAATGAGATCAAATTTTTCCTTGCCTTTGATATCTTCCCCCCCAGTAGTTTGCTTGTGAATTAATGCGTCAGTGTCCTCATAATTTGTTGCCCTCCATCATGGATGTATACATTTTTTCTAATCTGTAGATTTGATATGTAGATTTATGGAATTTATATTCTATATTAGAGGAAGCTAGTGGCACAGTGGATGGAGAACTGAGATTGGAGTCAGGAAGACCTAAGTTCAAATTCGGTCCCATGCACTTACTATCTGTGTAACCCTCAGCAAGTCATTTAACTTCTGTTTGTCTCAATCTCCTTAACTGTAACAATGAGGATCATAATAGCACCTACCTTGCAGGGTTGTTGTGAAGATGAAATGAGATAATGTTTATAAAAATTCTTAGCCCAATTTCTGGCACATAGTAGGTGCTATATAAATGCTTATATTCTTCCTCCTCAATCTTATGGTTCCTGTCTTTGTTTTCCTTAGTACTCTTTCATTTGGTCCTTTAATGTTAGTATCCAAGGGTGGTGACTCAATAATCTTTGATGATGAAAACAATTTGTTATAAAATACCTTTGCAGATCTTTTCTATTTTTCTTCCATTTGTTCCCCCTTTTCCATTTTCATCCTTATATGCCTTCAAGATGACTTTGTTTATGGATGAATCTCTCAACAGGTTTTCTTTAAACTGTTTTTCTCTTTTCTATAAAGTGATTCTGCTCATGCTTTTCCATAACCTTCCATAGGATTTTATAAGTTAATTTATATTGTACACTCTCATTGCCACTGGTATCTCTCTCCACTTGGCAAGTAAGTCATGTGCTTCTTAGACCCTTCTGAGTCCTCTTGTCACAGCAATTGTTAAGCAAACACTTGACTTGCCAAGTTAAATTAAACTTGGGTACAAGATGGTTATAATTGCATAGACATCATTGCTATTATGTAAGTCAAGATTGAGTTGTGTCAATCACATGCCATTTTTTCTCATTACTAATCTTTGTTCTAGGTTCATACTATTTCCTTGTGCTAACAAATCAGTGGTCTGACGAACACAATCAATCAATGTGCTTTTTAAAAATAATTACTATGTGCCAGGACACAGATGGTTACTTCAGGGACTATTTCAATAGGATTAATAAGTCTTTCTCCTGTCTGTTAAAGTATAATGAATTTCATTTCATATCATTCAATGCTTGCCAGATTTAGTGCCTACCTATTCTTTTCTTGAAGGGAGCATTTGTCACGTAAAGGTGTGAAAGTTTGATGTAGTTTCTATATCTTTGATTTCTCTCATTCCTTATTCTTGAACCCTGGTTTCTAATATATTACTTACTCTCCTCATGTTTTCCTACTTTTCTACTGGAATCACTGAATAGCAGTCTTGCTTGAATTTTTCTACCTCGTTATCTTTTGCAACTGGTATTTGTGCATAAGCTATACTTATTTTTAATATTTTTGGAAAATAGTTATCATGAATATGATATGAAGAATATGAAATGACCATATGTTTCATGAAATAATGTTTCTTGTTGCCTTTGGGCATATGATAAAACCAAATCTTCCAACTCCTTTCTGTGCCTCTTCAAGGAGAGCCTATGAGTCATTCTTTCAATTTTTTTTTTCTGGTTTCATTTATAGCAAGAAAGTCAAGATTGCTCTGATTCCCCCAGTAGTACGTCCACTATTTGATTTTTTGGACAAAGATCTTATATGCCAACATATAGGGTAAAATTCACAGATGATGTAAAATCAGTGTTATTTTTGGCCTTTGATCATCTGTTCCCTTTGTTGCCACTTGGTTACAATCACTGCAGAAGCAGAGTGATTGTATTTTTCTTTGTTTCATGAATTGTCACCCTCAAAGAATCTATTATCAAGTGGCTAATTTGTTGGTGAAAAGCTTTAGTCAATCAACAAACATTTGTTAACCATCTACTAGGTGCTAAGCACTGTACTAATGGCTGAGGCTACAAAGAAAGGTAAAAAACCAAAACCAAAAACAACCCTTGCCCTCTAGTAGCTCATATTTCTAATGCGAGAAACCACTATAAATAACTAGGTACACAGAAGATATATATGTATACATATACATTGGATGAAGATAATTTGAAAGAAGAAGGTATTAACTACTGGGGAGACAAGGAAAAGCCTCCTACAGAAGGTCCAAGCTGAGTCTTGAAGGAAGGGAGGTGGAGGTGTGCTCAGTAGTAATAGGGAAGTTTGAAAGAGAAGGTTTTTTTGGGGAAGGATAATAAGTTCTGATGAGGACATGTTGAGTTTTTAGATATCTATAGACATCCATTTCAAGATCTTCAAGAAGTAGTTGTAGAGATGAGGTGGTTGCTCAGGAGACTATGGCTGGATATATAGTTCTGGGTATGGTTTGTATAGAGATGATAATTGAACCCCATGAGAGTTTAAGTGACCACCAAAAGAGCTAATATAGAGCACAAAGAGAAGGGGACCAAGTGCAGAGTTTTGGGGGCTCCCCTCAGTTAGAGGAAGTGACTTTGATGAAGAACCAGCAAAGATACTGAGGAGTGCTCAGATAGATAGGAAGACAACCATGAGAGAGCTCTGTCCTGACAATCTAGAGAAGGGGTCAGTCTCCAGAAGAAGATGATTTGGCTGAATCAGATGTTTAAGACATGAAGGAGGATAAGGACTGAGAGAAGACCATTAGATTTGGCAATTAAGAAATCACTGGATATATTGGAGAGGGCAGTTTCAGATGAATGATGAGGTTGGAAGTTATACTGAATATGGTTTAGAAGAGAGAAGAGAGGAAGTGGAGGGACTGATTATGGGTGACTTTCTTAAAAAGGGGAGGAGATATAGGAAAATAATTATTAGGAGTACTTGGATCAAGTTAGGGTTTTAAAAGATGCAGATGTGTAGGCAGTGAGGAAAGGGTCAATAGATAGAGACTGAAGATTAGTAAGGGGTAGATAATATTAGGAACAATTTTCTGGGGAAGTCAGAAAAGGATTAGATCCAGGGCACCTGTAGATGGGTTTGCCTTGATAAAGAGAACAGTCACAATCTGAGATTAGAATGAAGGAGAAGATAATGGAGGAAGATGTTGAATGATGTGAAATAAGAAGGAGGGGAGGAGATAGAGTTCTTGGCAAATTATCTCATTTTTTTTTCAGTAAAACATGAGGTAAGGTCCTCAGCTAAGAGGGCTGGGGGAGGTATGGTGCTGTGGAAGTTCAGAGGAGAGATGAGAAAGTTTGGCACAGCTGCTGTGGAGAGTCCGAGAGTGAATCAATTAGGGAGGCATAGAATGTTTGCCTTGCTATAGTGAGGGCCCAGTTGGGATTAGATAAATTTGTAGCAAGCTCAGTTTTGTGATTTTCTCCAGCTCTGTTCAGCAGCACATGAATTGGAATGAAGGAGACAGATGGTGGAAGTAATCAAGGGTTGAGGCTTGCTAAGGCATGATTGTTGATATGACAAGGGGGCAAGGGAGTCACTCTCCATACTTAGTGAGGCTGGTACTTGGAAAACAGATTTGGTCTATTTCCAGGGCCATATTCACACAACTCATAAATGTCAAAAGTTGGATTTAAACTCAAGCCTTCTTGACTCCAATTCTAGTACTCTCGTCACTATATTATAGTTTGGTCTGAAAATGGGCTTAATCCTCTTACATCCGCCTCCTTCTCTCACTTTACATAGTCCCTATCCTAGTTCAGCCCCTCAGTTCCTCTTCAGAGTCTCCTAACTGGATACTCAGGCTCCAGGTTCTACCCTCTCAAATGCAGCCTCTACAGACATGCCAAATTGATATTCATCAAATGCAGGTCTGATCATGTCAATTCTGTTGCCAGAATCTTTTGTTGCTTCCTCTCACTCCCAGGATAAAATGCAAACTGCTCACTTTGGCTTTTAAAGTTCCTTACAGTCTGGTTTTGGTTTATTTTCCCAGGCTCTTTCATTTCCCTTTCTCTTACTCCATGTTCCCACCAGTCTGGCCTATTGGTGTCCTTTTGACCGAGTTCTTCATCTGCTTTCAAACAGGCTGTCCTGTGTCTGTAATATACACCCCCCCTTCACCTCTACTTCTTGGCTTATCTCATGTGCCGCTTCTGATGGGAAGCCTTTCCTAATCCTAGGACTTGGGCATATTCTTCTTTTAATTATTATGTATATACTTAGACATATGTTTGTAAACTTTCTTCTTTGGATCAGGAGTCTATAAACTTCTAGAGGGCAGGAACTGCTTTTCATTTGTTCTTTATTGCTCTAGTGCCCTGCACAAAGGAGGTACTTTAAAAATACTTGTTGGATTGCATTCAGTTGGATTTTCCATCACCTTCCTCCTTCTTGAGAAGTTCTAAGCCTTCCCTTAGGCAGCTTGGTAGTTCAGTGGATAGAGTGCTGAGCCAAGAGTCAGAAAGACCTGAGTTCAAATTCAGCCTCAGATCCCTACTAGCTGTGTGACCCTGGGCAAATCACTTAACCTCTGTTTGTCTTAATCCACTAGAGAAGGAAATGGAAAACCAATCCAATATCTCTTCCAAGAAATTCCCATGGGCACTCTTGGCATGATACAGCCCACAGGGTCATGAAGAGTCAGACACAACCTAACCATGAAACAACAATGTCTTGTCCTTCTCTGTAGAGGACAAGGAAATTTCCCATTGAAGATCAGAAAAGTTAAGTAGCTTGATGAGTATAATGGAGAAAGCTGCCAACAGGGTTGAACCCAAACTACCTGGTTCTCAGACACACAAACACATTGATCCTTATTTTCCAAAGCTGTTTCCTCTGGTCAGTAGCATCTTTCAGTGGTTCTCAACCTTCCTAATGCTGCGACCCTTTAATACAGTTCCTCATGTTGTGGTGACCCCCCCAACCATAGAATTATTTTCATTGCTACTTCATAACTATAATTTTGCTGTTATGAATTGTAATGTAAATATCTGATACGCAGGATGTATTTTCATTGTTACAAATTGAACATGACCCACAGGTTGAGAACCGCTGATGTAGGTGGTTTCTTACCAACACTGCCAATTGCAGCCCCCAGACTAAAGAGAGCTTGTTACCATAACTCAGTCTGGGAGTCAGTAGGGTGTTCAGAGTTTATTATTCTCCATATTTTCTCTAAGGTCCCTTCCAGGTTTAAAATTCTATGACTCACAGAAACCAAGTGTAACAGGTGTACAGTCATGTGGACCTCAGGGTAGGCTGTACCCAATTGCAGCTTCATAGGTCTGAATGATATGGGGGCTGTGCATAGGATGTGGTATTTGCCACAGATTCGGGCCCCTGGGGTAAATGGCAGTGAAGGAGATGGGAGCTGCTGATTCACGTGGCTGGGGCTCTTGGGTTAGGATAAAGATGGGAGGGATGGGCTGCTGGAGAATGCAAGCCTTCCTGCAGGCTTGAATACAACTCCTTCCTCTAGGATGGACTCCGGGCCTCCCCACATCCCCCACCTCTCTCATCACATACCTGCACGCAGCTCTCAAGGTTAGCGCCATGGGGGTCAGCCCTGTTTAAATGTTGATTACAGAGACGACGGGAGCTGCTCAGATTTCTAATTAAGATTAAAGAATGTACCCGGCTTATAAATGGTTCTTAGGAATGTATAATTTGATTAGTCTGTTTTCTCCGGGCGCTTTAATTTCTGGATTAGTTAACATAGCCTCTGACTGTAGGCGGGGCCACTTACTCACCACACACAAAGTCTGGGAGCTTGCAGGGCAGCATCTCAGGGGGTATAGGGAGGAAACAAATCCTGGGGGAGTGTGTGATGTCTATATGGGTTTCTTACCCTGCTCTGGCCCTCTCCACACCTCTATCTACTCCCAGAAAGAGAACAGCCATTCAGTGACCAAGAGTGTCAAAGCTATTGACAAAAAGTTACACATACATATAACTACATATGCATGCACGAATATGTAGACTTGTAACTTGCATGTGGTAAGCTAAGCTTTAGGGCACTTCCTCATAGGGCTGAGTGGCAAGATAGACATATGCTTTCTCACTGTGGCATCCACCATCTCGGCTCCTCTGGAGGGTCAGGGTACACCTGCTTCCTGGGCACTGAGAAGCTAAGTGATCTGTTCATTGTATAGTATGTGAATTTGAGTTGTCCCGACCCAAGTCTGGAGCTCTAACTATGCCACCTGAGTTCAAATCCAGCCTCAGACACTTACAACGGTAGGCGAATCATCGAACCTCTCTGACCGCCCTAGTTTTCTCAGCTGTAAAATAGGAATGATAATAGCACCTATCACCTAGGACCAGAGGATAATATTTGTATGGTGCTGAGCACAGCGCTTGACACATAGAAGGCACTTAATAAATGCTTGTTCCCTCCCCCATTTCCCTTTTTTTTTCTTGATATGAATGAACATATAGAATGATAGGATCATAGCACTGAAAACCACCTTACGTGTCTTTCATTTTATAGAGAGGGTTATTGAAACCCAAAGAGTGGAGTGAGATGCTCACAGTATTAGGTAGTAGAGATGGGACTCCAAATCTAGCATTCTTTCTATGACTCTATACTGCTAATTGATATATTGATCATTCATACTCCTAATTCCTGTTTCTTCTTTTTCCATTCCTAGCCTCCCTCCCTCTCCTTTTTTGATCCCGGGCTGTTTCTGGTCCAGCTTGGGAATCTTGCTGGTTGAGGCCTGCCTGAGTGGTCAGGGTTCTTTTCCTCTATTTGCAGAGAGCTCAGTAGCACCTTATGCTCTGGAATATGACTCAGCGAACACTATTACACCGGGGTGCCCAAATGATTAGTCAACACGAACCAGTCAGTGTAGTCAAACTTGGGTCAACTGTATGATGAAAATTAACAGTGTCCATTTCCCTAATCCATGGGCATTTATAGCAAAAGATAGATTGTAGTAAGAAAGAAACTCCATGAGTCACAGGGAGAGAATCAAGCTGCTCACCATACTCTTTCCCTTTGGAAAGGAGAGTCCTTTGTCTCTCACCTCCATTCCTTCATGTCTGTTGAATGGAACTGAACTGAAGAGATAATCATGGATCCTACATCATATGCTGGTGTGGGCAACATAGAAGGATGTGGGTAAATTCCTAGCTATGTTCAGCGAGAAGGAGGCTACTAGTTCTGTGCCAAAAGACTGTTCTTAGCCCAATCTTGTTTGATATTTTTATCAATGAAAGCATATTTCAAAAGATCTCAGTGTACTGAAAGATGAATTGAGCTGAACACATTTTAATTTTTTTTACTTAAAATAAATTTTGTTCATGACTTTTGTTTTTACATTGCAGTCATTTCAAAGTCTCAAGTGAGGTCTGTTCATTTTTCACCCCCTCAAACTCTCCTTTGTAACAAAGAAAGAAAACCTAAGAAGAAACATTGAATAGAGGGACTGTTTCTGACAGTGTATACAACACTCTTCACCCAACTTTCTAACAAGAGGAGGGCAGTATATTTCATTATCTGACCAAGACTGGTCATTATAATTACTTAGAATTCAGTTTCTTTTTAGTTTTTTTTGTTTATGTTATTGTCATCAGTGCTTATGATATTATCCTGGTTCTATTTTGTTCTTCATCAGTTAATACAAGTCTTCCAAAGTTTCTTTAATTCCTCATTTTCATCATTTCTGATATAGGAACAATATTCCGTTATATTAATAAATTACAGTATATTTAGCTATTTCCTAATTAGTTGATGGACACTCAACTTTGGTTACAATTCTTTGCTTCCACAACAAGGGCTGTTATGGATATTTTGGTATACACAGTTCCTTTCTTTTTGCCTTTTATTTCCTTGGGTTAGATGTGGGGATTGTTGGATCAAAGGGCATGAACAGGTTAGTCACTTTTATCACGTAACTCCAAATTGTCAAAATGGCTGGACCAACTTGTAGTGCACCAACAGTGTATTAGTGTGCCTGCCTTCCTGCAAATCTTTTAACATTTACTCTTTCAGTCTTTCATAATCTTTGCCAGTTTGGTGGGTATAATGTAAAATTTCAGAGTTGCTTTGACTTGCATTTTTCTTCTTATTAGGGATTTGTTGTTGGAGATTTTTTATATGGTTTTTGACAGTTTGTATTTCTTCTTTTGAAAACTATTCATATCTTTTGACCACTTATCTTTTGGTTGAATGACTCTTGGTCTTAATATAATTGTTTTAAATCCTCATCCTATCTACTTGATATCTTGGTTATCAGAATTTTATCAGAGATCATTGATGACAAATTAGAATGTAACAATAATGATAAACATAAAGTCCTGCTCTCACTTTAAAAATCTTGCTGAATGAATATGGTGAGGGATGTCTTGCCTAAGAGCAGCTCAAGTAAAGAAGATCTTGAGATTTTAGGGAACTGCAAGATCATTTGGTATTGACACTGTGAGGGGATTCTCCCCCCCAAAAAAAGACTAATGCAGTCTTAGGTTGGATTAGTGGAAGTCTGGCTGCATATATCTTTTTTTATTTTTATTTTTTGCTTTTTGGAGGGCAATTGGGGTTAAGTGACTTGTACAAAGTCACACGGCTAGTAGGTGTGTCAAGTGTCTGAGGACAGATTTGAACTCAGGTCCTCCTTATTCCAGGGCTGGTGCTCTATTCACTGCACCATCTAGCTGCCCCTCTGGTGTATATCTTGAGTTGATTTTGCTGTCTAGTGAGAACAAATTTGGAGAATTATGTCTAGTTTCACATTTTAAGAAGGAAATTAAAAACCTGGGGCATGTTCAGAGGAGAATGACAAAGATGGAAGAATAGTTTCCATGTCAAAAGGGGGTGAGCAGGAAGGCCTTAGAGCTATTTCCTATGAAAGAATTGGAAAAGATAGGTGTTGGGTGGGTTGGAATATGATCACTTCAAGTGGTCTGGCATTGCAGAGCTAGAAACAATGTGTAGAAGTTATAGGGAGAAAGGTTTTATTTCAATATAAGGTTGATCTTTCCAACAATTAGAAGTGCCCAGTAATGGGACAGGTTACTTTGTAAAGCAGTGAACAATCACATCATTAAATTGTTCAGTTGGAGGACTTCTTGGAGGGGTTGTAAGTGGAAATATAGGTGTGACACTGAATTGTTGCTGTTCAGTCCTACTCTTTGTGACCCCACAGACATGCCAACATTGTCTATGGGATTTTCTTGGCAAAAATACTGGAGTGCTTTGCCATTTCCCTCTCCAGAGGATTAAGGCAAACAGAAGTTAAGTGACTTGCCCAAGGTCACACAGCTGCTAAGTGTCTGAGGCTGGATTTGAACTCAGATCTTCCTGACTCCAAGCCCAGTGCTTTATGTAGTGAGCCACCTAGCTGCCATGACATTGGGTTAGTTGGCTTCTAAAAGTCCCCTCCATCTTGAAGAATCTGTGATCCTAGCCCTCAAACTAGTAGTACATCCCCATTAGACCTACAGATCATCCTTTTGTATAATGGTGTGTTTGTGCATTCAATCACTTCATACGTTCATGGGAACAGAAATATGGGGATTGAATAAAAAGATGTTCCTTTTAGTAGAATGACAGCTTTGCTGCAGGGGAAGTGAGGCAGGAAGGAATTGAGGGAGGATTTCCTGCCCTCAAGAACCAAAAGTGGTTAGGGTCATGATGAATAGCATTGACTCCTGGTCCCATCCCACATATTGGGAGGATGTCACAATGATGGACAGGCATTGCATGATGAAGATGTACCTGCAAAATTGGTTCCAGGTAGAAGGATAGTAGTGATATTCCTATTGTAGACAGCCCTAGAAATCAGAGATTGGGAGGTTGGGGTGGACCAACTTCCCCAGGACAGATGGGAATCTGGGAATCTTGGAAGAGTACCTGGTCTGTGTGTCCAGGAGTGCAAGTTTTTGCTGCTCCCTTTTCCTGTTTCTATAAACACAAAATGTGGCTTATTGTACAGACCACTAACCAAATGCTTGATGATTGATTGAAAAATACCTAGTTGACCACTGAGTCAAAGCCAAGATTGAGAGTCAGGAGCAGTAGACAATTGCCTAGGGCATTACACTATGAGGAGGGGAGGGTGAAGACGGGATTTATTTCATAAATGCCCATATTTTTAATACCACAGAGTCTTGATCTTCCTGGCACATGGGCATGCATTTTATGGAAGCAGTGCTGGATTTTCAGTTGGAGGCCTTGGGTTTGACTTTCACTTATTAGGTGTATAAACTTGGGCACATCACTTCTCCCTGGGCCTTAGTTTACCCATCTGTAAAAAGAGGGGATTGAATGAGATGACCTCCAAAGTCTCTTACTATGATCCAATAAAGTCAAATTTGTTACCGTGAACTCTCAAAGTTTCCCCGAGGACAGTAATAGAGCTCAGAAAGGCCTTGTCCTGGCTGTCTTTGAATGTTTTTCTTTTAGCCATGTCTAAGACCCTCTCTTTCTGAGCAGAAGGTTAATCTTGAAAGCCTTGCACCATCCTCCTGCCCCCACCCCTAAGGCTTCTGGGAGGCAGGAACTAGGCAGCTTAGGCTAGTATCCAGGATAAGAAGGAGGTTATCTTTTAGGATATGCTAGACAGCTTTTGAGTGTATTAGAAAAAAAGGCTAAGTATCCTGTCTGGGATGGTCATTGTGAGGGGTGTGTAGCCTGAATATTCTAGGCAAGACACAGCTGGATATTTCTAGAGCAACAGATTTCAAATCAGTTGGGGTTTGGAATTAGGAGTGTCAGAGTTCCAGTCTCGCCTCTGACATTTACTAAAAGGGTGATCCTGTCTTTCCCACTTGCTATCTGACCTTGGATAAGACTTCATTTCTCCGGTCCTCAATTTCCTCATCTGTAAGATGTAGAGAGTGAACTAGATAATCACTACATTCTTTTTGAGTTCTAGTTTGTGATCTTAAACAGGTCACTTTCCTTCTCGGCCTGTTTTATCTGTCAAAGGAGGATAATGTGATTTTTAAGAAACCATCTACCTAATTGGGTTGTTGTCAGGAAAGCTCACTATAAACCATGGCCTAATTAATTGTGGGCAGTCAGGTCTGCAGGAGGGGTTGGCATGATGAGAAACTCCAGGAGACACTATCCCACGCCAGCCCAAGCACCTTGGGATCCACTAGCACTTGATCTGGTACATAGTGGGCACTTAATCAATATTTGTTGATTGACTAGTTATTTAAAGCACTCTAGAAACCCGAACAATTATAGCTATTATTCTATCAGGCCATTAAAGAGGGATTTTCAAGGATTCAAGTCTGCTGCTCTTTCCTTGCTTGGGAAAAATTGTAGTACAAATGGCAAATGACCCATTTCTTTGGAGGGTGGGGAGCAATATCGGACCATGGGCTCACAACTGGGGGCAGGGCCAAAACACTTGCCTGAATCTCAGAATCTACATGGAGAATTGAGTCAATGGATGGTGCTGTTTGGCTAATAAAAAGCAAGAAACAACAAGAGGGGGGTGGGTTAGACAGGAAAGGAAGCCAAGGACCAGAGGGGACAAGAATCACATAGTCCCGTCCCAAAGAGTCCAGTCAGGCTCAAAGGTATGACCTTGGCTGCTGTAGGCGAGTCTGTGTTTGGTCAGGCCGCGCCCTCCCCCGCCCGCTCTTGCACCTGCTTCTTAGCCAGCTGCCAAGCTCTGCCCCAGTGGCTGCACTCCAGAGGCAGGTGAAGGGGCGCCCCGAGCTCCCCTAGCAATTTGGAAAGCGCTGTGGGACGAGGGTAATAATCATTAACACTTACAGCACGTTTCAACTTCAGAGTGCTTTACAAACATTAACTAATTAGTCCATGGGGAGGAGAGGAGCCATATAAACGCACGGTTTATTATTTATTATTCATTTCTTTACCATTATTAACGCGCCTAGGCTCGGGCAGTTTCTATAGTGAACTACAGTATTCCTAGGGATAAAGTCGAATTGAGGAAAAGAGGAGGGCTGGGCGGCGGCCGGGACACCCAGAAGTGGCTGAGAATTCACCTTGGGATGGAGTAGGGTGGGATGCAGTGTGGGAGGGGAGACTCTAATCTCTGATCTCCAGTGTCTGGGAGGGTCCAACCCTGAGAAAACATTTATCCCTCTCATTCTTTTCCCCCCTCCCCCCACCCCAATGGCCGGGGACAAAGGAACCAGGGAGCGGCTTTTGCCTTTATTCTTCACCCCCACCCCATTCCTTTTTCCTCTTCTCTCTGGATCTCCTTCCTCGGCCTCTTTTCCCTGTCTCTCCTCCCTCTCCTCTTTTCTTCCTCCTTTTTTCTTCGTCTATCTTGTTCTTTCTCTCGTCTCTCCTTTCCTCCGTCTCTCCTTTCTTTCACCTCTCGGTGTCTCCTTTCCTCCGATTCTCCTCAGTCTTTACCCTTTCTCCTGTCTCCTGCCTCTCCTCTCCTCTCTCCGTCCTCTCCTGAGTCTCTCCAGGTCCCCACCTCTCTCCCTTGCTGCCCGAGCGCTCTCCATGACCAGTGTAAAAAGCCCTTTAGCAAGCCTGTCTCGTTTGCCACATCAGGACATCGGCACGGAAGGCAAGCTGTTCCAGGCAATCAGCGAGCCCGGCTCCTGGAGACCAAATTGAAACTGTTGCGGACTAAAAGCTCCCCACTACACCTGAACAGGGGACAGATGTGCATCAATATTTATTCGGAACTCCCAGGAAACCTGGATGAAGTGTAATTATCTCAGCTCAATCAGCTCGGATTAGCATAACATCAAGTCACCCATCAGACGCAGGGTTTGATTTCGGGGATCAAAGCTCCGCGCTGTAGCCGCTGATTAATCGGGTATAAGAGAGTGACGAGAAGAAAGCCTCGCCGCTCTCCTTTAGCAGCAGCTGTACGGCTTTGATGCACCAATTGTTGCCAAGTTAACTTCTCAAACTTTCTGCCCTTCGCCTCTCCTCTTATCCTTCTTCCCACACCCAGCCCGCGGCATCCACCTTCCGCTCACCAGGCAGGGTAGCCTCAGACTCATGGGGAAATATACACTGTAGGGAAAATCATGACTCTGGCTTGGGATACATAAGGCGTGAAGGTTAGTCCCTGTTGTCTGTGACCTTGGGCAGGACATTTAGCCTGCCTGAGCCTCAGCTTCTACAACGGACACATTAGCAAACATTTATTATTTTTTTCCAGCTATAAAAGAATAGCCCTCCATTCAAGTCCTGTTCAGTGCTTCATTGTATTTTGGGAATGATCTTGGGCTCCCAAAGACTATGTATGACACTGCTAGGAGACTCTGGGGTCTGTCTGTCTGTCATCTGAACAGCAGGCTCACAGAGCTCCTGGAGGTTCATCACTAGAAGGGTAGGCAACCAGGGAATGAATTAGATCTTTGGTCCCAGTACTCTGGGTTGGCCATACTAGAACATGGAAAGGTTGACAGCCTCACTGGTGGAAGAAATCCTCATGCTGATGAAATCACACCCTGGAAGTAAGTAGAAGAATGTAACTTAGGCCTTTGTTACCTCTTCCAGTCATGGGGGTGACTATGGTATCTGAAGGCCTGCCAATGGAGTGCAGTTTCTGGCAGGCACTTTAGTCCTGAGCTGGCCTCAAGTCTATTGTCTGAGGACAGGCCTAGAACCTCGAAAAGCGGGGAAGAAGGCTGACCATTAGGTGATGGATTGATTTTGGCCACAACAACTCATCCTGGAGGGATTACCATCTGCCACAGCAGGGTGAGGATGGAAGAAGGAGTGTCAGAGTAGATGAAATCATTTATCTTTTAAAGTATTGAAGAAGTGAAGCAGCGGGGTGGCAGTGAATTGGTTTAGAACTTTTTTCTTTTAGTCACAGATTGTGGTGTAGTGGAAAGGGCATTGGATTTGAATTCTGAATCTAAGAGACTTGGTTCAAGTCCTGTTCTAGTGAGATCTTGGTAGATTCTTGACAATTCTCTCCAAGCCTCAGTTTCCTCAACAGCTAAATTGGGATCATAATACCTATAATAATAACTGATATTTATACAGGAAGGAAGTGTTTATTAAATGCCTACTATGTGTCAAAAATTGTGCTAGTAGCTTTACAATGATTATTTTGTCTGATCCTCACAGGGACACTGAAAGGATGATGCTATTATAATTATCCCCATTTCACAGTTGGGAAAACTGAGGCAGACAGTGGTTAAAGTGATTTGCCTAGGGTCACACAGTGTCTGAGGCAGCATTTGAACTCAGGTCTTCCGGACTTCACTGTGCAACCTCAATTTAGTCCTTATCAGTCCTCTGGGAACATTATCTTTTTTGAGTCCCACAGCACTGTAAACTAGGGGACATGATCTATATTTTACACATGACAAAACTGAAATCAGAGATGTTAAATGGCTTGCTTAGTGATCGCATAAGACGTGTTTAATGTGGGATTTGAACATAGTTCTTTCTGCTTTTAGAGCCAACATGCTGACCATTAGGCAGGCTGCTTCCTTCTTCACATTGTGAGTATTTGTGTGGTTGCCCTTTGAAAACTATAGTATGCTGTACAAATATAAGGGATGGTAATCATGTTTAAGATAAACTACACAGTAACATGTTGAGCCCCTTGGGAAAGCACTAAAAATGCAAGCTATGTTTTAAATATGTCTGCTCTCTGTTGTTGGTAGGGGCCATGGCCGTTTGTCAGGATGCTGTGGAAGAGATTCCTGTTCAGGTATGGGTTGGACCAGGTGGCCTGTGATCCTTTCCAGCCCATAGATTCTGAGGTTGTGTTATTCTGTGACTTGAAGGTTCCCCCACACCCCAACAGCCATGTTTGGAGATGGTGATTTTTCTCCTGTTCCCATTCTGAGTGCGGTGGTATGGGCAGATTAACGGCATGTGTAGCTTGGTACATTTGTCTGCTTGTCTCAAGACAGAGCAATTCTTCTCAGGAGGCACTGGAGAAAGGTATTTATTGAGTGCCTGCCGTGTGCCTAACACACTATGTGGGAGGGATGGAAAAGAGGTAAAAAATGGGGAACTCTGTTCTCTGGGAGCTTCCATGCTTTTGGGGCAGGGGATGGAAAAGAGGCGTGCAAGAAACAGCTATCACTGACCTACTAAGTACAAAAAGTGGAAAAGGCAGGAGACCGAGGTCCATGTCCTGGTGCTTCCTCTCTTTGATAATTTATTATTTGTATGACTTTGGATAAGTTAATTTTCCCCTTTCTGGACTTCAGTTTCATCATCTGGAAAATGAGAAGGGTGAACTGTGTGATTTCTAAGGTCCCCTCTTGTGCTAACATACTATTACTCAGTGAATCAAAGGTAAAAATGTACAGGAAGTGCTACGGCTATTTAGAAAGGGAAAAAGATCACTGTGGGCCCTGGTTATTGCAATACAAAAGGCCAATCATATGTCATTTTATCCTTACAGCGGTGTGTGTGACATGTAGGACAAGCTCTTTACCAATCTCTGTTTTACAGATAATGAAACTCAAGTTGAAATGACTTATCCAAAGTCATACAACTAAGTGGGTGGCAAACCTGGGATTTATCCAGTTCTTTTTTTTTTTTTTTTTTTTTTTTTGCTTTTTGGAGGGCAATTGGGATTAAGTGACTTGCCCTAGGTCACACGGCTAGGTTTTGTGTTAAGTGTCTGAGGCTGGATTTGAACTCAGGTCTTTCTGACTCCAGGGCCAGTGCTCTATTCACTGCGCCACCTAGCCGCCCCTGTCCGGTTCTTCTGACTTCAGATCACAGGATCATAGATTCAGGCCTAGAAAGGATTGTGGAATTCAGCCACCATAATTTTACAGATGAAAGAAATAGAGTCCAAAGAGAGCTTAAATGTTTAACTCAAGGTCACACAAGATGGAGACAGGATATACTCAGATCATCTGTGAGTTCACTTTCATTCCGCTACGTGATACAAATAACAATAAGGGTGCTTATGTCACTA
>CM053596.1:101367951-101424597 GCA_028646575.1 Pseudocheirus occidentalis
CTCTCTCTCTCTCTCTCTCTCTCTCTCTCTCTCTCTCTCTCTCTCTCTCTTTCTCTCTCTCTCTCTCTGTCTCTCTCTCTCTGTCTCTCTCTGTCTCTGTCTCTCTCTCTCCCACATAGCATTTGGACAATACTTGACCAACGTACCACGTGGCCATATCTACTATAACCTCAGGTCATGCCAATCATGCCAAATTCAGTGCTAATTTATTTCCTTCTAGTCTGTTCAGGTTCTGCCTTGTCTTCTCCACCCAACCACACCAATATCTCCATCTCTGCCTTCCAGTGGCTGGATCTCTGACACTCATACTGAACCCGAGGCCTTTTCCATTTGTGATGCCACCCTAAGGAAGCCCCAGGGCTCCCCAGAGATAGCATGGAGGGCAGTCATAAGAAGGTGTTATTACTAATCATTTTACCAATGAAGACACTGAGGCAGATAGAGGCTAAGTGACTTGCCCGGGACTTTTTACCTTCTCTCTGAAACCATGTAATTAATCCAGCCTGGAACCCAACAGTGCATCAGTCATATTTCATTTCCATAGTATTCACAGAATGCCATGTTTTGCACAAAAACATGACCTCTATCTAGCGTTCTATACTCTCCAAGGTACCTTCGTATCTGTTATCTTATTTGAGCCCTATAGCTACCCTGGGAAGTGGACTCAGTAACTGCAAGGATCCCTTCAATAATGAAAATTTTGTGTTCTTTGTCAAACCTTAGTAATTATTTGCATCATAGATGAGTACAGCACTTGGCTGGGCGTGGAGGTCAGCCCATCATGGGGTCATGTTCCCATTGGTTTTTTTTTTTCTTTCCCTTAAGCGGAGAGCCAATCGGATTATTCCCTGAGGGTGGGCAGATCCATGCTCTCCGGGAGCTTTTCTATGACTCTCACCACTCCCACTAGTATTTGACATTCAAGTTTTGCCAGAATTTTTAACAGGATCACAAATTTCCAGCTGCAAGGGACCTTAGAGGCCACCTGATTCAACTCCTTCATTTCTTAAATGAATTCCTTTTGATTTTACATCACATTCATTTCTGAATACATCTCATTCCTGCTCCCCCTTCCTTATCCAGCAAATCTTCCCTTGTTACAGAGATATAAATTGAAGAAAAAAAAAGAAAAAGGAAAAACCATCCATGTTGACTGTGACAGCATATCTAGTATTCCACAACCATAGGGCCCACCCCCTCTTCTGCTATAAAGGAAGGAGAGATACATTTTCTTATTTCTTTTCTAGATTCATGCTTAGTCATTATAAATGAGGCATTGTTTGATTTCTTTCTATTTACTTTACTGTAGTCATTGTGGTCTATGGTTTTCTTGGTTCCACTTACTTTACTCATTCATATAAGCCTTCCTTTGCTTCTCTGAATTCTTTCTAGGTAGCTAAGTGTCACAGTGGATAGAGGGCTGGATGCTCCATTTCAAAGCTTGGGATCCAACAGAGGCTTGCCTAGGGTAAAAACAGCCAGTAGTTGTCAGTGTCTGGATCTGAATCAAAACCCAGTTTCTCTGACTCCTGATCCACTGGGCTCTCCATTGTTTTTTTTCTTGCAATACCCCCACGATGTAAGCAGTACAAAAATTATTATTTCTATTTTGCCTGTGAGGAAATTGAGGTTTCAGGAGAAGTAAATTGATGTTCCCATGCTCACATACTAAATAAAATGGCAAAACCAAGACGGTTAGGACCAAAACCATTGATTAATTAGTGACTAATTTCCTGATTATTAGCTCCTTTGAATTAAGGAGGCTAGTTCTAGGATGACAGATACAGTCTATTGCTGGCTTTGAATCTGTTGGTTTTCCCCCCCAGGTTGACAGAACCTTCCAGAGCTCTTGCTCTGTTGTTACTGCTTTCAAAATCTGAAGGTCACCTCCATGCCATAATGAGACCTTAGAGGAACACTTTAGCAGACATCATCTCCTTTTCTATATATAAGGAAACGGAGGCTCAAAGGGGTTAAGGTCCCCTTTCCCCGAGCTCAAGAGTCAATGGGAATGCTTTCTCCCTAAGCAACTTAATGACAGAGTCAGATTTAGGCAGTCCTGGATCTACTCACTCCGGATCTTCTGCTCTTTCTCACCACACCAGAGAAACTTTCTTGTCTTCTCTAATCCTCCACCTTCTTCATAACATTGCAAGGTTGGAATTACCAGAGCTTCCCCCAGGAAACATTGGCACCCTGGGAAACTGCTGGATGTTATTTACCCTCTTCCCAGAGTGGTCAAAGCCCCCCAGCCTCATTCTCCTCTGCTTTTACCCTGATAGTGGTCTTCCCAACAATACTGGCAGAATGTCTGTGTGTTTCTTCACTCACAGGGCCTTGTGCCTTATGTATTGAGGTGCAAGGTCTGTCTTAGAAATCTCATACAGTCTTTACCCCATGATTAACTTAATTTATCTTAAAAAGTTGGTTGAGAATATCTTTTGCCTGTTCCCTTAGAGTGGTTTGGGGCATATCCTCAAAGCACCTATTAAGGCTCTACCCTTCCAGTGTCCCCTAGCTTCCATTGGGCTCATAAGTTGAGCTAATGCACCCTGGAAAAATTCAAGGTATGAGTCTAATGGTTTCCTGCAATAGTCAGGATGAAGTATTGATCTGGGCAAAGCTCCCTAGGGCAAGAGTGATGGCTCAGAGGTTAATGGCCCAGGATCTGGGTCCCCAGCCTGCAAAGTGTGACGCATGAGCCTCTTGAAAGGCTATATCTCCTTGAGTTAGGAAAGAGACATCTCCACCCCCAAACCTGGCAGGGCAGAGAGCCATTCCAGAGCTTGGCCTGGATAGTGGCATTTCTTCATTCTCTGTGCATCCTAAGAGATGAACGAGCAAATAAACAGCTAACACTCTGGCCTCTGGGCCTCTGAACTGATGAAGTGGCTGAATAATGGATGAAGCTGGACGGATTGCTTCAGAGAATGGGCACTGGGGAGGAGGATGGAGTAGTGGAGGAGAGAGCCAAGGGAAAGAGAATTGTCCTGGCAAATGGAAATGCCATTGGGAGCACAGGCATGAGGGTTTTCCACCGAGAGCCTAGGAGTCCCTCAGGCCGGCAGCCCCATTATGGAAAGTGTCAGAGCTATTTGACTCAGAGACAAAAGGAAATTTGCATGTTACAAGGGAAGCGCTTTGCACAGTGGGCATTTAGCATCAAAATGCTGGCTTCTGTTGTGCCCTTAGTTCTGACCAAGCTAATGGGTGGGCATCCAGGCTTAATCGGTCTGCAAGCAATGACTGTGGTTAGATACCTGGGAGAGTTTCCAACCGTGAGACTGTGGAAGAGGATAGGAGGGGCCTGAGGCTACTTTTCCTGGAGGGGAGCTCACTATGTCCAGGAGTTAGTGTCCTCCCTTTTATGGACAGCTCCGATGGCAAGGGCAGTTGAGCACTCAGTGGAATGACTCACATTCCCTTTCCCTGTCCCACCCTTGGCAGGACATGAGGAAAGTACAGGAGCGTTTGGAAACTCAGCCTAGTGGCCTGGCATCATAGGGATGTGTGCCCAGCCTGCCTTGGGGAAAGCATCTTAGGGAGGTAGCTAGAGGGGAGAATGGCTAGAGTGTATGAGGAAGACCTGGAGTCATATCCTGCCTCTGGCCCTAGAGGCTGAATGACCTTAGGGAAGTCACTTTGCTTCCATTGGCCTCAGCTTCTTCAACTGTAAAACAGGGATCATGATAGAATCTAACTTCTAGGATTGTTGTGATGATCATGTGAAACACTAAATAATACAATTTACAAAGCTTACAGTGCTAGCTTTTATTATTATCCTAAGGATAGACTTCAGAGGAGCAGGAAAGTGGAGTAGACCAGTAGATATCCTCCCAACCTGTACCCACTCCATCTCACCTCAGCTCCACTGTCCTAGCTAGGGCCCCCATTGACTCCTCTTTTTCTCCAAGGCTCCTTCACCTTTTTGCTCATTAGGGATGTGCACGGCCTGATTGGGATGAAGGAAAGTCCTGTGCATGCCATCTCTTATTTCCTAATTGGTCCCTCAGCCCTTTTACTGCCAGTCTTCCTTGGCATGACCACAGTGGCACCTTCTGCAGTTCAGTCACTCTGCCAATATGGTGTTCAATGCCAGAGCAAAAGGGGTACCCCTTCCTGAGCCCTTTAGATTAGAGCTGCTGGCCAGAGCTCACTCAGCATTCTCCTCCCATGGGCAGGGCACCAGCTGTAGTTCGACTCCAAGTTCTGATTGGTCAAGGACTTCACCCTTTAACCTACTCAGCCCCATCATATGCATCTTCTTCCTTAGACCTGCCTTCATTTCATATACCAAATACCAGACTGGATTGCTGCCTAGGCAAAGCCCTTTTGCCAAGAGGATGGGCTAGGGGGAGGAGGAGAGTGGGCACCATGCCTCCCGCAGCCTCTAGGCACCCACATAATTGGATTGAGCTGCTAGAATCAAGTTCTCTGGAGCTGACACTGCCATGTTGCTCATCCTCTGGCCCTGGAAAAGATGGTTTGGCTCAGCCGCTGGTTGGCTCTGGGTCCAACCAGGTTTTCCCATTAATAGACAGGGAATATCTTGAGAAGCACTTCTGTGCAGACCCAACTTTTTAGGCATAAGAAGTGTTCAGGGGAAGCAAACCTCTCTCATGCTGACCTCAGACCTCTCTCATGCTTAATTCAATTCTATTTTATTATGCTCAGTGATCATTTATTAAATTCCTACTGTTTCAGGTGTTGTGCTGAATACTGAGTATACAAAGAGAAAAAATGTAACAATTCCTACCCTCAAGAGGTTTACATTCTGCTAGTGATTTGAGGTCAGTGTGGCCAAGGACCATGTGCATGGGTCCATTTCTCAGGCCATAGCCTGTGTGTGTGTATTCCAGTGTCATTCTTACTGTTGATCTCTTCAAGACCACACTCCTCTGTCTCTCTTGGCCCTACTTTATGCCACCTGTAGAATAATGTAAAGGCATGGCCAGGACCACTGACCAAGTGACCATATCATTGCCTTCTCAATACTTTCTAGGTTGCTTTTAGTCCTAAAAACGTGTCATCTCGTCTCACCATGAGTTTCACTGTTGTTCATGTTTTATTAGTATAAGTGCCTTAAAAGCAGATCAGAGTCAACTAATTTGCTCATTAGTAAAAGGAAATTAGCCATTTGAGATGTGTTCTAATAAAATTAGCTTGGTGACAAATGCTTTGTTGCCATGTTTATTAGATTACTCTACTCTCTGCATTTTAAAGTTGAGATCAGCCATCAACGACTCTTCAGGGATATTCCCACTGTTCCTCTCTCTCTTTCTCTCTCTCTCTCTCTCTCTCTCTCTCTCTCTCTCTCTCTCTCTCTCTCTCTCAAAATGTTTTATTGATATGCTTTTCATTTTTTTAAAAATCATTGTTGTTTCCCAATGGTATCCCCCTGCAGAACCCTTCTATTTAACAAATAAATATAGTTAAAACAAATCAACATGTTGTCTCTGTCTGAAAATGTGCCCCCTTCCCTTGCTTACTATCTACCCTCTCTTTGCTGATAGAGAGGCATGTTTCACTATCAAGTCTCCTGAAGACATGATTGGCCACTGCACTGATTGGAAAAGTCTTTCAGTATTTTTTAAAATCAATGTTGTAAATCATTCTTCTTGCTTTTGTTCTGTATCATATTCATACAAGTCTTCTCAAGTTTCTCAGACTTCTTCATATCTGCCATGTCTTAATGTGAGGTTCCATTCAAACATCTTAATTTGTTCAGCCTTTCCCAATTAGTGCTTATCTGCTTTCCTTCTAATTTTTGCTATCAATTTGCTATCTAATTTTTGCTATTGCTGCTGCAAAAATTTTTTTTCTGTATATTGATCCTTGATCTTTGACCTCCTCAGGAGCATATGCCTAATAATTGTATCTTAATATTGAGTCACTGTTCCACCTAGCCGCCTCAGGGACAGTCTTTTGTCCCTCTTTGGATTCCAAGAGCCAAGAGATTAGCCTAATGTCTAGTGTACAGCAGGTGCTTAATAAGTGTTTATCAACTGACTGAAGGGTGAAGCCTTCATTTTCTTTATCTTATTATGTTATTTTCCCCCTTCATATGGTTGTTGTTAGGTTACATTTTCCCTTTTGAAAAACTGTCTATTCATAACCTTTGACCACACATTCACTGGGGAATAGCTCTTATTTATCTCTTGGCTATCTAGTCTTTATAAGAGATATTTGCTTTAAAGATTTTTCTCAACCGATTGCTTTTCTAGGTACATTTATTTTATTCATGAAGAAGTTTTTCAGTTTTCTGTCATAGGAATTATTCATTTTATCTTCTTTGATCACCTGATATTTCTTGCTTGGTTAATAATTTTTCCATTCTCTTTTTTATGATGTGATCGTTTATACTTAGCTCATCTATCCATCTGGAGTTGATTATGGTAGAAGGTGTAAGTGCTTTATAATATAATTTGAGAGCCGGTAATGAATGCTAGGCCCTCTTCATTCCTACATTTAACATTTTTTTTTTTACTTTGGAGATTCTTGACCTTTCATTCCTCCAGATGAATTTTGTTATAATTTTATCTAGTTCTATTAAATAACTCCTTGGTAGTTTGATTGGAAAGGCACTAAACCTTTGTATTAATTCAGATAATATCTTCATTTTTATTATATTGGTAAAAACCTAACAATGGGGATAGAATATTTCTCCAATATTTGTTTCCTTTTTTTTTCCTGCATGGAGTGCTCTGGAGTCATATTCACAAAGGTCCTAAGTATGTCTAGGTAGGCTGATTTCTGGCTATTTCATATGTCATCTCCTGTGCAGGGCCTGGATTTGAATCATGAGTAACAAGAGAATGAGAGCCACAGCATGGTAATAAAACAAACTTTTATTAGTGATGATGGAAAAAATGAACGTATTAGAATATATAGTTTCTTTTCCATTTTCCCTTGTTACCTTTGGTAATAAACCCAGTAGTGCTGTTATTGTGTCAAAGAATATAGGCCATAAATTAAAAAGATAGTACACTTAAAAAAACACACACAGGGATACTCATGCTTATAGGTACTGAACTAGTCCTTGGACTCAAGGAATTTATATTCTATTCAGTGGGGCACCTTGGTGTGTTTGTCTATATGGCAAATAGGGATGAGGACTAGATCCAAGGGAACTCTAAGATGAAGCAGTTCCTCCTACCATTGCAGTTCTTCTTTGCACCTTAGAGTCTTAGAGAGTAAACTAGAACATTGGGGAAGGTAAATGGTTTGCCCAGCATCACTCAGCTTCTACATGCCAGAAGTAGACACTGAACCACTTGGCTCTGAGGTCAACCCTCCATGCATGCACTGCACCCCTTTCCTTCTTATATACAAAATATGAGGTACTTTCTGTTTTGTTCTGGGGAGAGCCCTTGCATCAGGGTACATCAGGAAGGACTTGACGCTCTATAGAAGTTTTGAAGAAAACAGGTGATTCTAAGAGGCAGAGGCGAAGAGGGAGTCCATTCCAGGCAGGTAAGCAGATGGTTTTTGTACTGTCAGAGATAGAAGATAGAGTGTTTTCTGTTAGGAACAGAAAGAAGGCTAGTCTGCTTGGACCGAAGAATACTGCCGCACATGGAATGATTTGGACCAAGCCTGACTCAGGCCCATCTGCTGGTTGGAATAAAATGAGGGACTCATAGGCCATCTAACAGCTAGCAAAAAGAGGTTCACTTAATAATAACACAAAAAGGATATTTAGTGAGGATATAGTATCAATTAAGTTGGATGTAACTTCTCTGTCTCCCCATGGGCTCAGGCTGGTGAGGAGTATGTGCCAAGCTTGAGAATCCCATGACTTCTTAGGCACTGACCTCCAAAGCTGCTCCAACAGTCTGAGCTTTAGTCTCTTGGACCAATTAAATCTCAAGGACTAATTTCATTACTTTTAAAGGAAAAAAGCTAGTTTGGCCTGCATGGGGTAGTTATTACTTCTATGTCAGGGAGTGATAAAGGTTGGAAAGGGCTTTAAAAGCCCAAAAGAAGAGTTTTTACTTGATCCTAAATACAGAAAGAAAGCATTGGGATTCAACTCTTGGGGCCTTGCTTTTCATTTTTTTCTCTGCATCTTCTTCCAAAATATAGTGGGGGTAGAAGGAGATTTTTTTCCTTCTGTCCCCTCTCCCATAGAAACAGCAATAATAACTTAAAAAAACATGAAGAAGTAAGGAAATAAACATTTGTTGCATGTGTTAGGTTCCATGCTAATCCCTTTACAAAATTTATTTCATTTGATCTTTACAAAACCCCTGAGAAGTTGGTGCTATTATTAATCCCACTTTATAGTAGAGGAAACAGAGGCAGATGGAGGTTAAATGACTTTCCCAGGGTCATATATCTAATGAGAGTCTGAAGTCCAAGTTGAACGCAGGTCTTCCTGACTCCAGGCCCAGTGTTCTAGCCATTCCATATTGGTGGCAGCAGGAGACATGTACTAACACTACACTGCACGTTACCGTTGCTGCTGAGCAGGGAGGAGAAATGAATTCTCTCCCCTGCCCCTCCCCCTGCCCATTCCTACTTATATTTAGAAGAAAGTGGTGAATGATAAGTCTTCAAGTGCTGAGAGTTCCAAAGAGACTGAAAATTGTTTTTTATAGGAAGACTATGAGGAGTGACTGATTCTGTAGTAGGACAATCGATGCACTTGATTAGAAGGTACAACTGATGAAACATCTGTATACTAACATATCCCTCCTCTTCCCCAAAACATTTCAGTGAAACCAACCACATGTCAAGAGTGTCTAACAGTGTATGCAATATTCCATGCCCATAATCTGTAAAGAAGAAATAGAGGAGCATTTCATCAGCTCTTCTCTGGAGTCAAGCCATTATAATTAGATAGCACTTTTTGTCTTTGTTCATTCTTGGTCTTGTGAGCTAAAGAGTGAATGGGGGTGGGAGCCGGGGTGGGCTGGAGCAAGAGTGCTTCTGAACCTGGTGTTGAATGGCCTGAGAGAAGGAGCATTGAGTAATGGAGAGGATGACTTCAGGAGAGATATAGTTCAAAGAAGATTGAATCTAGAACTAGAGGATCCAGTTCTGAATCCCCTTTCTCCTACTTCCATCCTGTGTGACCATGGGAAAGTAGCTTAATCTCTCTTGGCCTTGTTTCCTTACTGTAAAATTATCATGTTGGGCTTGATCATACCTAAGGTCCCTTCTAACTCCAAAGCCTATGGTCTTAAGGTAATTTCCAGCTTTTTTATCCGTAAGAATTCCAGACTTCTTTTGGAGGGAGCCCCTTTTCCATGACCTCAAGAAGATGGAGAAGGTAAGAGAAGAGAAAGATTAGAATGATGAAGCCTCTTAATCATAGAACGCAGGTCAGAGAATAATTGATCTAGTGATGAAAGGCATCTTAGAGACTGCCTAGACTAGTCTAGACCTTTTATTTTTCGATTAAGAAAACTCAGGCTCAGGCAGATTAATAATAGGACTTAACCCAAGGTCTTATTGATAGCAAACATCAGAAGCAGGATTTGAACCAAGGTTCAAAGAGAAAGAGAAGGCAGAAGAAGGTAGAAAATAGAGAGGTGAAAAATAGAGATGGTTGAGGTTGGGAGAGCAGGGAATAGTTGGAGGTGAGAGTTTTCCCCTCAGTAGACAGTGACTGAATCACAAGCATAGAGAGGGAGAGGAGGAGACAGGAATTTGTTAGCTATCAGATGGGGACAGATACCAAATGCCAGAATTCATACCCAAGGGAAATCCACATATCTGGGCTGGATGGAGCAGCTTCGCCCAAAGGCCAGGTGCAGTAAGAGATGACCTCCAAAAGTTACCAAGAAGCCTAGGATGAAATGATTTGGAAGCAGTGAGCCATGGGGAGAAGGAGCTAGTTCCTGAATCTGAGGCTGGTCCCGGGAACCCAGAGCTGTGTAGCCAAGCCTTTGCCTTCCATCCCACCCAGCAGCTTCAGCCCCTTCCTTTCCCTCTCTCCTCCATCCCTTCTGTCCTGGTACAAATTATCTGTTCAGACAACAGCGACGTGTTTATCCCACAGGATGTGACTCTGAATATTAGAATGTCAGAAGCGACTGCGTTTGCAATAAGTTTCTGTCAGATAGGAAATAAAAGAGGAGTTGCAGTTATTTAATTTGGAACTCGCAGGCAAGTCGCAGGCTGGGAGAGTTGCTGCTATTTCCCTAGCAGCTGATGCAGAGTTTGGTGGTTTTCAGTACTGCCGGACACACATCTGGGACTGACTAAAGGGAGAGTTTGATGGGGGAGAAAAATTAACCAGACTCCCCTTTCTGGACCCTCCTAACTCTGGTTTTTATTCCTAGAAGAGAATTATGGAGCATCGCTCTTCTGGCTAGAAATGTGTTTCTAGAATCATAAGCTTGATATTTGAAACAGGTCTTAAAAGGAAGGAAACAAACATTTATTAAGTGCCTATCATGTTCTAGCGCTCTAATGACTTTAATAGGGGCTTTACAAATATCTTATCTGATCATCACAACAACCCTGGGAGGTAGGTGCTATTATGACTCCCTTTTTACAGTTGAGAAAACTTTTTCAGAGGTAGCTAGTAAGTGTCTGAGGCTGGATTTGAATTCAGATCCACTGTATCACCTACTTGCCTCCAGCCCTTACTATCTGTGTTTCAGTCTCTAAAGAGCTACCTATGTGAATGGGGGTGGGGGCCACAATGTAAAGCCAATCAACAGTATATTCCTGAAAGAATGCTACTGTGAACAGCTTTTAAGATTCGGATTACATAGTATTAGTGAACACTCTGTTTATTCCATTACAAATCAAGATTCAGTACAATATTCACTGTATCAATAATTCACAATATTATATACAATATTTAGAACAAGGAAAGTTTCAATATTATATCTTATCACAGAAGGTAACAAGGAACAAGAGAAGAATCACCTGGTTTCCCTAAGAGGGGAACCAGCTTAACACTTAATGAACAGAAGAAGAAACCTTTAAAGATTCAATCAATCAATTAACAAAAGGAATCACCTAGTTTCCCTAAGAGGGAGTTGATTCAATCAACAATTCACGATATACTGATCTTCCACTCATGGGGCAACCATTAACTTTAGTTTCCAAATAAAGTTCTTAGAAAACCACACAAACTTTCCACCCCTTGATTTCCAAGAAACTTCAGTTTCACCTAGCTGCCCCACTAGTTGTGTTTCAGAGACCATCTAGTTCAACTCTTGTCGTTTTTATAGCTGGGGAAATGGAGACTTGAGGATCCCATGAGGTTAAGCAACTTGCTCAAGGTCACAAAAGTCCTAAATAGCACTTATAGGATTTGAATTCACATTTTCTGACTCCATATCCCATAGCCTTTTCATTACACCATTGTGCTTCTCTTCAACTTTGGTTTCTTTCAAGACTCTCCTCCCCTGATCTAGCTTGACTGGTCCTATGTGTGCACGGCCATTTTGGCCTTTGTGATTTTGCTTAGGCCTAGAGTTCCTTTCCCTTTCTTCCTCCATTCCTTATAAACCCTATAAATCCTTTAAGACCCAGCCTATGTCTGGGCCTCTTTCACCCCAAACCTTCTAGTCTAGGTTTCATTAGTAGGGACCATGAGCCAAGAGGAATGGGAAGACCCCCAAAGTGTACCTGAGCCCTCTGTGCCATGAAAGTCTCTGAAAATAATAATAGCTTTGGGCAAGTAGGTGATACAGTGGATAGAATGCTGAGCCTGGAGTCAAGAGGACCTGAGATCAAATCTGACTTCAGACACTTATCTGTGTGACCCCAGGCAAGTTGCTTAACCTTGTTTATCTTAGTTTCCTCATTATAAAATGAGCTGGAGAAGGAACTGGCAAACTACTCTAGTACCTTTGCAAAGAAAACCCCAAATGGGTTCACAAAGAGTTGGACAGTGACTTAACTACAACAAATACTTATGTGGTGCTTTATGTGTTTGTAATGGTAATGAAATTTGAAGATCCCTTTGTACTGCTAAGTTGACAGGTACTTAGCACCTAGTTTCAAATTAATCCTCTGTTTAAGAAACAGAAAGTATGAACCCCTGTTGCTAATGTAGCAGGAAGGGGCTGAATAGGGAGGAGCAATACTGTTTATAAGGAAAAACCCTAACTGGGGAAGTCAGAACTTGTTGGGATAAGCAGGTGGAGGCAGGGCAGCTGCTGCTGCTGGACTGAAGACTGAACTGAGAATTGAGGACTAAAAGCTTTCCAGAAGAATGCTGCTGTGAACAGCTTTCAAGATTCTGATTACACAGTATAGTGAACTCTCTATTTATTCAATAACAAATCAAAGCAAAACATTCACAGAAAATCAAGGTACAGCATTTCCAATGTTACAGCTTATCACAGAAAATCAAAATATAGCATTCACCATGTTGCAGCTCAACAGCTTATCACTAAAATGGCCACATAGTTTTCAACAAAGCGGTCACATAGTCTTAAACAAAGTACATTCATTTAGTCAATCACAAAATCCTTAATTCAATCACAAAGTACAAAAGTCAAAGTTCTCCATCCTTAGGTCACAGTAAATCATAATATTTTCAGTCAATTCACAGTGAAGTCTTCTTTCAGCTTGACTTGAGGCTGGTTTTCAGCTTCAATGGTTCCTCTTCCATGATCCCAGCTCCAACTGTCACCTGGGTTCAAAGGCAGGCAGATCCCAGTTCCTTGTCCAGCTCCTTGTCAAGTTCTTCATCCAGTTCCCATTCCAATTGAAGTTGACAGTGTCCAGTCCACTGGACAGTGTCCAGTTCACCTCAAGTCCTTCACGGTTCCTGTTTCACCTGGGTTCAAAGACAGGCAGATCCCAATTCCTTGTTCAGCTCCTTGTCAAGTTCTTCATCCAGTTCCCATTCCAATTGAAGTTGACAGTGTCCAGTCCACTGGACAGTGTCCAGTCCACCTCAGGTCCTTCACGGTTCCTGTTTCTGGGAAGACAAAGCTTGACAGAGCCACAATAATATTCATGCACATTACTGGTGCCATCATCAATTCACTATCTCCTTGTGAAATCAACTCAGACCCACCAAAAAAGTCTGAGAACTCTGCACAAATCATCAACACAGACCCACAAACAAGGTCCAAGAGGTCAGCACACATCATCAGTAAAATCCGAGGACCTCCTAAACCCTCCTCCAGGACTTCACAATCAGAAAATCCTCTTTCAGGGCTTTCAGTAAGGTCCCAGGGCTTCACAAGTTGTGGGGTTCATACACTTCACACACTCTGTCTCTTAACAGACTTGATACAAGGCTCAAAATAAACTTGAACTGGAGCAAGACGTTAATTCTAGTGAAACAAGGTGTGAACTACTTCTGTGCTTGCCATTACACTGTTTTACATATATCAGTCTTTACCTACATTACCTTATTTGACCCTCTGAAACAAGGACAATGCACATAATTTCAGGGGCATATATTCTAGTGCTGTTTTCTAGTTGTTCAGATGGACATGTATTCTTTCCACAACTAGATGGGAAGTTCCTTGAGGACAGGAAGCTCCAGTGGCTCCAGGTTGGGAAGATATTACGTATTTGATTAATTACTATTGATTGATTTGTTCCCTGGAGCAAAATCCTAAAAATAATTTGGAATGAAAAGTTACCCCACATGGGAGGGAGAGGATTTATACTTCTGCATTCCATGCAAATATAAGATACTTTCATGCATTAATACCCAAGGTCCTCATTGATATGAACACTCCTTCCAGTGGCCTTTAGTATGATCCATCCATGTCCACCATAAACCTTCCACAGTGTGGATACGTGAAGGGGCCTACCTTTGGCTCTCTTGAGATTAAGAGAGAGACAATGGACTCTACTTTTGTATGTTCTTTTATCTATAGATTTAACAGTGGACTCATGTTGTGCTTGTAGTTCACTATATATCTCAGTGGACTGCCTCTTGAATACAGGCTACTCAGGTTGTACTCATCACAGACAGCTGAGGGAGGAGGTACGATGTTGGAGTCAAGAAGGAACCAGGGTTCAAATCTAACCTTGGACACTGTGTAATCCAGGGCAAGTCACCCTTTTATGTGCCTCACGAAATTTCCTCAGAATTGCCTACCTTTACAAGCTTATTATATACATCATTCTACTTTATAAATATGGTCCAGCCCACACTGGCCTTATTGCTCTTTCTCCTGCATGACCTTCCAATTCCCAACTGTACGTTTGCACAAATTGTCCTGTACAGGGAATGTATTCTGTTCCCAGTTCTTCCTCTTAGAATACCTAGTTTCCTTCCAAGCATAGCTCATATGCTGTTTTCTCTATGAGACCTTTTCTGATCTTTCCAGCTCTAGTTCTTCCCTTCCCTTGAAATGGTCTTTAGTGTGTGTGTGTGTGTGTGTGTGTGTGTGTGTGTGTGTGTGTGTGTGTGTGTTATATGGAGTTCCCTAGTTTTTGATGAAATCAAATGTTCTTCACCAATTGTGGTACTTATTGACGAGCCAGAGGTTTAGGTTTAGGAGAGATGTGAAATGTAATCTTGGGAGCACCAGTGAGAGAGAGGGAAGGACTAGAGAACTCTAGTTCCAAGAGGTGCCAACTGGTGAAAAGGAGGCTACTGATATAATGCTTTTCACCCAAAGTCAACTGGATGAAGAGCCTGGGGCCCGGGTGGGAAAGGAGAGACTAAAAGGAAGACAAGTGATAAGAATTTGATTTAAGTATGGGGTTTAGGATTAGCTAGGGATTCCTCTAACTTTAATGCTCTATAATTCTCTGTTCACACCCCAAAGGCTGAGATTCCAGGTTTCATGGAGAAAGTGCTGGATCTGGCTTTAGGGGATATGGATTAAAATCCTGTTTTTGCCAACTGCTACTGTGTGGTCTTGGTATAGAAACCTCTCTGAGGCTTTAGCCTCTTCTGTAAAATGAAGGAGTTGCTTCCCTTCTAGATCTGGCATACTCTTGTATGAGGGTCAGTAAAATTAAAGGAGAAATAGTACATGTTGCTTAATGCTTAAAATTTAGGCATCATAAATCTACCTGTGTGAAATATCCAAAGTGTAAATAGTTCCTGGGCAGCTAAGTGGTGAAGTTGTTTGAGTGCCGGGCCTGGATATTTACCTCCTAGATATTTACTATTTGTGTGACCCTGGGAAAGTTATTTAGCCCCATTTGCCTCAATTTCCTCATCTGTAAAATGAGCTGGAGAAGGAAATGGAAAACCATTCAGTATGTTTGCCAAGAAAACCTCAAATGGGGTCATAAAGAGTTGGACATGACTGAACAATAACAACAAATGGTTCCTACCTTGGATTTTCCTCATGTGGCTTCAAAGTTCAATTTAGCTGCTTGCTTAAACTGTGGCTGAGTGTGCCGGATGAAAGTGGAATGGGAAAGCAGGGGCAAGACATAGAATCATAGACTTTTGTTGTACCTAGAAGGGACCTTAGAGATTCTTTAATCTTATTTTAAATGGAAGTTCAAAGAGGCGGTCATTTCCCTAAGGTCACAAAGGAGAATGGAAGAGGTGGGAACTTGAACCCAGGTCTCTCAGGTCCCAATCTATATATTTTTTCTTGCACACCATTATTTCCTAGGGAAATCTCTTTTTTAAAACACATAATAAGAAGCAATAAAGAGTTAACCCAAGATCTTCCAGCCAGAGAAAGACTTTGGAGATTTGGGAGCCTGGCTGGATCTGCCTAGGTTTTGAGGGACATCTCAGAACTAGGGCATGCCTAGGATGGCCAGTAGCATTCTCCACTATCGGTCTCCCCCGCCTCTTCTCCCTGTTTCAGATGGGTGCTCAAATTATAGAGAGGAGGCAGGGAAGGAGATAACCTATGGGAGCCGAGTCTCACGAAATTGTATGCCATCTTGATTCTTTGGATTTGGTTTTATAATTTATAGGCCAATCATATTAGAACTTAGGCCCATGTGGCAATATTCAATTAGATTAATAATTTATCATCTCTGTTGATCGCTTGCTTATTTATTATTCATGGCCAATAGCATGAAGAGATCCGGAAATCCCCGTTTGCTGAGCCCCAGAATTGCTTTATTTGCAATGTCCATCTGCTATGGCCTCTACCAGCTAGGGTTGTGCACTGTGGTAGCCAGTCTTTCTCTACCTGACTGCTGACCTTTTAGCTCATGGACCCTGGAGTTCCCTGCTGCCTCTGTGGGAGTGGCATTTGCAAGTTGGAGAGAGTCTGTGTATGTAGGCATGGGTGTGTATGTGTTGTGTGGTGTGTATATGAGTGTGTACATATGTGAATGTGTGCATATATATGTGTGTGTGGTGTGTGTATGAATGTGTGCATATGTGAGTGTTCTCTGGGGCTTGTGAATAGGTAGGGAAAAACTAATCAAAGGTGAGAGCTTAGCCTGTTATTTTATTATTTCTTTTTTTAATAACCAAATTACAGATGCCAGTAAGTATTAAAGATTAATCCCATAAATTCCTCTCTGAGCTGCTGCGGTCCACTTCAACAGGACTCCTTCCTTACAGGAATATATTACGGGTGGCTCTTTAATGAATTCTTTGTTAGGATACTACCTAATGTAAGCACTTTCAAGCAACCAGCCCTTCCCCTCCTCTGGTTTCTCTTCCCTTTCTCTCTGTATGTGTTGCCTGTTCTCCCACTCCCCTGCCCAACCCCCATCAGTTGAGAAAACAGTTTGTGGGGGCTATTCAATGAGTCTGGGTGCCCTGTTCCCCATTCTGTGCCAGTTAGCGCTGCACTTGGGAGAAATGAGGAGGTCATTAGCACTGCCACCTAGGGAGCTCCGAAGAGACGGGAGCAAAGACAAAGCCAAGTGCTTCCCTGTAGCTCTGGGAGCCCCAGTGAGAGGAGTTCAGGGAGCAGAACATCGCGAGGGTCTCTAAGCTCTTGCCAGACTGGTGAGCTGCTTCCAGCCTGAACAGAACCCTGCCTGTCCCCAGGCAAAGCAACCCTTCCTCTAGATTGATCCTGAGGCTTAGCAAATCTTTTGTTTTCCAAAGAGAGAGGACACAGAAAAACCACTCTTCCTATCTGAACCTCAGTTGATTCATCTGTAAAATGGAAAGATTGGACCCAATGATCTCTTAAAAAAATTTTTTTTTGTTGTTTATAACCTTTTGTTTTTATGTCATGTAACTTTCCCTTTATCCCTCCCTGTCTCCCACCCAGAAAACAATCCCATATAATTAATAATTTTTTTAAAGAAAAAAAGAAAAATCATAGAGAAAATTCTTAGCAGATGCAATGACTACATAAAAACCTGATGATATGTGCAAAGATCCACACCAAGCCTTGCAGAGAAGTATGGGGAGGGGATGTCTTCTCACACTTCTTATATGGGGCCAGTCTTGTCATAATTTCACAGTATTTGTTTTCCATTGTGGTGGTTCTTTTCATTTACATTATTGAAGTCACTCTATATGTTATTTTCTTGTCTTTCCTTAACTTCATTTTGCATCAGTTCACGTCAGTCTTTCTAAGCTTCTCTATATTCGTCAAATTCTTTGTTTCATGATATTACATTTCATTCATGTACAGTACTTTATTTAGTCAGTCCTCAATCAATGGGCATCAATTTTGTTTCTAATTCTTTGCTACCACACAATATTGTTATTCCAAATATTTTGGTGTCTACAGGGCCTTGCTAATGACCTTTCTGGAGTATATATGTAGCAGTGAAGTTCCTGGGTCAAAGGCATGGGCATTTTTGCCTCTTTCTTTGTATTAGCTAATTCCAAATTGCTTTCCAGAACGGACTCAATGTAATTCTAAGGTCTTGTGAATAACAGAGGTGATGATGACTATTATTACAATTTATAATAAATAATAGAACATTGCTGAACAGACAGCTCCTCTCATACCATTTCACAGGTAGGCTCCAGACAGAGAGAAGGAGTGGAATACTCCTCCCTAGAGGTCAGCACTGAACCTTTTCACCTGAGTTCAGGGGGAGGTTGAGGTTTGCACTGAGGAAGGGGTCTAGACAAGATGACCTCCAGATAGACCTAGTAGCAGAGAATCATGAAATCTTGGAGTGTTAGAGCTGGAAAGGACTTTAGAAACCGTCTAGTTCCATCCTTTCATTTTGCAGAAGGCAAAACAGAAGCTTGGAAAGGTTATTACTTGCCCTACGGAACTGATCTGGGTTTTGTTTCTATCGGTTACTGAATAACGTTAATAACAATAACTAATCATGGTTAGCAAATCTGGCACTTTAAAATATTGTTTTCCTTTTATTTTGGTATACTAATCTCATTGTAGCTTCACAACAACCATGGGAAATACAATGTTATTATGACTCCCATTTTATAGATGAGGAAACTGAGGCTGAAAGATAAAATGACTTGTCTATGCACTTAATGAAGAGACCAGTCAATGTGTTTATTTAATTTTCTTTATTCAATTAAACAAATGAACAGACCTTTTGATATTTAGTGTAGAACTGAGGACAGTGCTGACTGATCCAGGAGTGAGTCTGGGTTATATGTATGTAGTTTGGGGAGGTTGGGCCTGAGGGCCTAAGTAACTTATCTAAAGTCTATTCTAGCTTTGGGAAAGAAAGGTGGCTGTTCCCCCTCCCCACTCTTTCCCTAACTCTTCATTCAATTACCTCTCCATCCTTGATCATGCCTAGGGCAGCCTCCCTGCCTCTCTGGCCCTGTTTATATACCTCTGGATACACTGACCAGGCAGATTCCCTTTTCCCTTGTTAAAGAGCAAATGCTCTGTGCCTAGGAACAAGCCAGTTATCAATAAACCTCCAATAACCATGTACTCTCCTAATCAATACCCAGGTGGAGAGGAAAACAATTAGCAGCTTTTTATCCTGTGACAAGAGGATGTTTTTTGTTTAGAGGAGGAATGTTGGGGGAAGGGAGGGCTAGAGTCAGGGAATTAGTTCATGAATCAAATCTTAATGTTTTTTGACCCTACAGAATTGCAGAGGTTGTTGTGGGAAGTATTGATGGAAGTTTTAGGTTTACTGTTTAGTTCTTTGGTCTATGTACGTTGGGTAGGTGGGTGGGTAGGAGGGGAGGAGACCATGGGATGGAGGCCATCAGAGGTCTTTGCTCTGTATAAAGTGAAAGTTTCCCTTTTCAGCATTAACCCAATTATATTGAAATAGAGCTACTGTCTGTCTCTCTGTAATATATGATGATATATGCATATGTACATGTGTACATATGCATATATCATCATATAAGGGCAGCTAGGTAGAATGCCAGGGCTGGAGTCAGAAAAATGAGTTCAAATGTGGCTTCAGATACTTACTACTACTGTGATCCTGGGCAAATCACTTAATCTTGCATGCCTCAATTGTCTGGAAAGTGACTCGGAGAAGGCAAAATGGCAAACCACTCCAGTATCTTTTCCAAGAAAACCCCTTCATTTCATGAAGAGCCAGACATGACTGAAATGACTGAACAACAGCAAATACACATCAAAACACATATTTACATAAACATATACATACACACATGCAGAAATGTATGTGTATGTTATTTTACATGTGTTTATGCATTATTTTTGTCCTTATTCACAGAAGAGCTCATGTATACATATAGTGGTATCATACACAGGTATACATGTACATATGTGTGTCATGCATATACATTAATATACACATACCTATAAAAACTTAATCGATTCCAAGTTAAGAACCCCTTCCTTAGAAGCTGGTCTTTTGGTATGGGCACTCTGGTCCACAGTCTTGGCATAGCCCACACTCCAGATGTACTGAGAGTTGGAAGTTACCTTGGAGAACATTAACTCAAGCTTCCTTTACAACAGAGGAAGAGTGATTGACTTAAGCTTACTTGAGTAGTAAGTAAAAGAGCTGAACTTTACACCCAGGGTCTCTGATTGGGAATTCAGTGGTCTTTCCCATGCATGTGGGAAAAGGTCTCTCTTTATAACCTGCTTACATCATTGGGCAGGAACCGAAGTGATGCAGCTCTTGGGCTCCTCGATAACAGTTTTTTTGGTTGTTGAGCTGTTATTTCCATGGCATGCTACTCTTTGTGACTACATTTGGAGTTTTCTTGGCAAAGACACTGGAGTGGTTTGTCATTTCCTTCTCCAGCTCATTTGACAGGTGAGGAAACTGAGGCAAAAGTTACGTGACTTGGTCAGGTTCACACACTTGTTTGAGACCACATTTGAACTCATGAAGAAGAATCTTCCTGACTCTTTTCCATTGTTCTACCTAGCTGCCCCTAGTTTATAACACCAGCTAATATTTTGTAACTCTAGCTAAGGAAGTTCCTCTCCAACTCCACTGTTGCCAAGCTAAATCCAGTCATTCCAGCAGTGTCCCATTCTGCCAAAAACAGAGAGCTGCAGACATTCTCCTCTAATCCCTCTAGGACCTGACCAGAGATACAGAGGCATATGCTCTTATGATTCTGGACCCCAGTACCCCAGCATCTGTTTGAGATTTCCCATGCCGGACCCAGTAAATTTTGCACCTTCAGTCAGGAAGTGGGGTGGGGAGATAGGTCTTGGTCATTATGTTGGAGCACCTTACTGAGAGCCCCATTCCCACCCCTAACCCCTCCTCTAGAGGTCTATCCCTCTACACATGGTATAGAACTTAGAGGTAATCTTACTTAAATTCCCTCACTTTTCAGATGAAAGGTTCAGAGAGAGGAATATAGCAGAGTTAAGACCTGAACCCAGGTCCTCTGACTTAAAATCTCATACCCTTTCCACCATGGCAGACTTGACCCATAGGGATTATCTTGAGTAGTCACACAATGACAGATATCTCTCAGTAGGTCTCTGATGGCAGTTCTGCGAATCCATGGCAACAGCTGTCTCCCAAAGACAGGAGCACTTGTCTTGTTCAAACAAGGCCAAAAGGACAGAGAAGCCTGGGGAGGGAGCCTCCTGACTCTGGGAAGGGAGGAGGAGGAGGGATGGGAGTGAGAATCAGGAGACATGACTTCTCTTCCTAGTTCTCCTACTAACTTGCCACATGGCCTTGGACAAGTTACACCACCTCTCAAGGCCTGCTTTCTCATCTGTGAAATGAGAGGATCATTTAGATAATAAAAACTCAGATTTCTGTCTCTAGGGTCACTTCTGTCTCTCTCATTCTATGATTTTCTGAAACTCATGGGTGTGGAGTGGGAGAATCAAACTGTTGGAAACCATAGTTGGCATTGAAATGAGAATCTAAGCACCATCCTGACTTTCAGATGCAAGTAACTGCCTTGACTTGTTCATCTACCGGTTTCTGAACACAAGATCATAGATCTATACCTATCTATATATGCATAGATATAGATAGATAGATGCACACACATATATACATATTTTTTGTTGTTCAGTTTTTTCAGATGTGTCTGACTCCTTGTGACCCCATTTTGGGTTTTCTTGGCAAAGATACTGGAGTGGTTTGACATTTCCTTCTCTGGTTCATTTTACAGATGAGGAAACTGAGGCGGACAAGGTTAAATGACTTGTACATGGTCACTCAGCTAATAAGTGTCTAAGGTCAGATTTGAACTTAAATCTTCCTGAGTCCAGGTCTAGCACCCTACCCATTGCACCCCCTCTCTGTATATGTATATGTGTATATATATATATATATATATATTTTCATATATGTATTGTAAAACAAACAAACACAGTACATAGGAGGGCTGCTAGCACAGGTTCGCTCTTGATCTGGTCATATAGGTAAGACACCAAGAAGGGGTTCATAACCTTACTTTATTCTAGTCTAGTTTTCTCAGAAGAGGATTGCTGACAATGGGAGGACAAACTCCTACAACCTTCCCTAATCATCCTTCTCACAGGGGCTGGCGAGAAGGTGGGGCAACTACTCCTACATCTTGATGGGGTCAGTCGAGACATGCACAGCTTGTGCATCCCCTAAGTCCCCTCAAGCCTCAGTGAGGGCCTGCTAAGGCACACACAGTATTCCTGCATTCAACCCTAAGGTTCCCTGTTCACTGACCAAAGCCCACCTACTTTATAGGGGCAACAGACAAAGAAGGCATATTGCCAGCAATGGCCTCACAAGTTTATGCCACCCCATCCCTGTATCTCACTGCGCAGTCACAGTGGGTGTTTAGATTATTTATCATTATGTAATACTGGGCAAGCATGGTGGAGATGTTTTGAACCACTCCTATAGCAACTGGTGGTGCTGTGTTTGAATCAGATACCTCTGTATCCAAAACCTGTCTTCTTTTCACTGAACCTGGAGCTCCAAATGCCTGATGTATGCCAAATTCCTTCACCTTGGACCTGATAGACAAGTCACTGAACCTCAAACTTCTCTGCAGTAGGAGAGAGGTTGCCCAGAATAGGTGTTTAAAAATAAGTACCAATAGCTGGACCTTCGTTTTAGTGATGCCTCTGGGCCCATTTGAGGTAGGATTTGGCAAAGGAACACTGCCAGACTCTGATGGGCCCAGGCTCCAAGCTCCGAATAGTCATCTCAGTCTACACTTAATGTTTTATTTTGACAACATTAAAACCCCAGTCCCTAATTGCTATTGTCTGTCTAAAGTGGCACCAGGGCATTTGGGATGATGCACGAGTCTTGGAGTCAGTATAATTGATGGGATCCATCCTTCTTCCTTCTGCTCAATTGAACTTCATTTGGACGATTTTCATTAGCCGTCTGGCTGGCCTTGGCTTGCCACAGGGGTGGGAGGCTAATGGAGCTGCCCGGGGCCCTGGGCCTTCTATGGCCCTGGCAAGCACTGTGGTGCACTGTGGTTACTGGGTGGTGCCCAAGTCAAGGAATCAGGTTGTCAGAGAGATGTGAATTGATAGTTTGGAAATTCCCCACCTGCGGAAAAAGGAGGCAACTACTAGGGGATCATCAGATATTTTCTATCTTCCCTTCTATTATGGACAGTGGTGTGTGTGTGTGTGTGTGTGTGTGTGTGTGTGTGTGTGTGTGTTTGTGTTTTGTCCCCACTCTTTCCTGGCCCACCTGGGAGCAGAAAGCTGGGAAAGGAATGCTTCAGACCAAGGTAGAGATGGTGCCTCATCTTAGCAGGTGGAGCCAGTGGTCTGGGGGCAATTTGACTTCACTCAGCATTGGACTAGATGACTCCTGAGGTGCTTTCCAGGTTCTATCTCCTGCTCTCTGCTTTTACATGTGAGTTCCTCCCTCCCCATGTTTGGAACACACTCTCTTTTCACCCCCATCATGTGGAATTCTTAACTTTCTTCAGGGCACACCTCCTCCCTCACAAGGCCCTTTCTGAGACCCCCAGTTAATAGTGGTATTCTTTCTCTGTATATATTTTGCGTGTATTTACTTGTGTATTTGTTTTATTTCACCTTCCACCCAACTTCCCCCCACTCTTCTCTTCCCTCCAGTAGAATCTACCCTACTTTGGGGCATGGAAAAGTTCCATTAAAAAAAATTTTATCTAAAGTGTTTGGCATAGTGTATTACCCATAGCAGTGTTTAAAATGTTTGTTGAATTGAATCTACAATCCTATGATTCTACTAAGTACAATATCCTTTCATCTCCCCTAATTCAGACTTCTTTCAGTTTGGTTCAGTGCAGTTCAACTCACTTCTGAATTAGAACTCAGGGTGGTCAGCTCCCAGCCCTTGCGATCATGGTCCCGGTGGTAGCCCAGTTCCACCAGTGGCACGGTTGAGACACGATTATTCCTCTCACTGTTCTCATGCTTTCCTTCTTCTTTCCAGGGATGACAAGTGGCGCCCTGGAGTGCATCACCAAACAATTTTGAATGACTTGACTTTTAGTGACAAGCTTGTTGTTATTGTTTATCTTTCATTCTCCACAGCCTTAAATTCAGTAACACTGGTATGATCCCTGTGTTCTGGAAGCTTAGAGTCTGAGCCAGTCTCTAGATAGGGGAATCAGAACACCGAGGGCAAGCATAATATATGGTAAAATATCATATTCATTGGGGCAGCTAAGGTGGCACAGTGAAGAGCACCAGCCCTGCAGTCAGGAGGACCTTAGTTCAAATACAGTCTCAGACTCTTGACACACTAGCTGTGTGACCTTAGGCAAGTCACTTAACCCTAATCCCAATTGCCCTGCCTTCCCCCCCTCCAAAAAGCAAAAAAAAATCATATTTATGTTCATGACAAGTGTATATCTGGGTTGAAGAAAGGAGGAAATGGACCAAGTATGAATAAGCCAGGATAGGGCTGGGTCAAGTCATTCCCCTACTTTTTCTAATAAACCTCAGAAAAATAATAAATATAACAGATTGGATGCTTCCAGCCTTGGGTACTTGTGCCCCTGGAGGTATAAAAAGCTCCATTTAAGAAAGGGAACAACAGGATTGATATCTCCTTAGACATCTCCTTTCCCCCCTGGTTGCAATCATTTTGGATTTACTCTACAATGCCTCCAATAAACTCATCATTGAGAAATTTCATTATTTAGCAAGATCCAATCAAACCTCTGTCCTTCCATTTGGAAGGTAGAGCCATAAACTCTTCCATTTAAGGAAAGGGCACAGGCTGGACCTCTCAGTCACTTTCCCACCTGGCTGTGTTCATTATGGGATTCTACACTTCTATACTTTGTCCCTGGTGCTAGGTACCTTCTTCCTCCTTCCCCACCTCCTTTTCAGCTTTCTTTTATGGGTTGTCCTCCCTTATTAGCTTGTAACTTCCTTGAGTGTGGTTGCTATCTTTGTTTTTTTATTTGTATGCCCAGAAGCTTATTACTGTGCCTGGCCCATAATAGGTCCTTAATAAATCTTTATTGATTTTTGTCCTATTGAAATTAATCTGTTTTATTTCTTATGTGTGGGGTGACACAGTGGATAGAGCACTCAACTTGGAACCAGAAAGACTTATCTTCATGGGTTCAAATCCAGCCTCAGACACTTACTAGCCTAGGCAAGTCACTTAACCCTGTTTAACTCAGTTTTCTTATCTGTAAAATCATCTGGAGAAGGAAATATAAAATCACTCCAGTATCTCTGCCAAGAAAACCCCAAAATGAGGTCATGGAGAGTTGGACACAACTGAAAAATGACAATAACACAATTTCTCATGTGCATCTGTATGGTAAATTCCAGAATGTAATTCCTTTCATATTAGGAAGGGGATAAAAGAAGATATCTAGAAAGCCAAGGGAATATGGAAAACAACTGGGAACTCCTGCAACAGTTGATAACTTAGTTTAATTCAATAAATATTTACTTATATTGATTCACTATTATTAATATTACTATTACTTAAGTATTTACTAATATTTATATGCAATGTACTATACTGAGGGGAAACAAAGATGAATCCTTGCCCTCAAGGAGTTTATAATCTATTAAGGGAAATGAGAGACACATCACTACTAGTAATACAAATTTGAAATAAGGTGAATGTAGTAAAGAAGTATGAGAGATTTGGGTAGAGAGGGATTCTTTCTAATTCAGGAGTAAGGAAGAAAATTACTTAGGGAAGGCTTTGCTTGAGCAGAGCCTCGAAGGGAGAAAAGGATTTCACAGAGATATGGAAAGAATCATTCCAAATGCATGCCCTGCTGAGTGGACAGGCTGAGATCAACTAACAGATACAGGTCCAGTTGACTGAAGCATAGAGCATGGGAAGTGGGACAAAGTCAAATAAAGAAGGTAGGATGAAGCCAGACACAAAAGGACCTTGAATGTCAGAGTAAGGAGTTTGTGTCTTACTTTTTTAGGCAATGAAAAGCTACTGGAAGATTTTTTTTTTCCACTGGGGAATGATGTGATCAGATCTGTTTATTAGGAAACCTATGTTGGCAGCCATCCAGAGGATGGATTGGAGAGAGGGAGAGATTGGAGGCAGGGGTACCAGTAAGGAGGCTATTAGACTCATCTAAGAGGGAGGTAATGACTCTCTAAATGAGGATGGCCTCAGTAGTTGGAGTAGAGGAGACAAGGGATGCAAGGGATAGGAGTAAGATGTTACAGAGCTAAAATACACCTGTAGGACTTGGGGAATGGGTAGATATGATGGGAAAGGAGAAGGAAGAGTAAAACAATCACTGAGGTTTTTAGTTTGGGCGATTGGGAGAATTGTAGGTGTTCAATGACTTACTTTACAGGCTCATCGAATGTCAGAGCAGGAAGGGGCCTTAGCTGTTGCCTGATTCAACCCCATCATTTTACTGATGATTAAACTTGAGAATCACAGAGAAATGACTTGCCCAGTGTCCCAGAGTGGTAGTTCTGGGATCAGATCACCATCAAAGAAAGGTGCGTGTCCTTGGCACTGGGCTCGGTACCCTCTTCCAACTCTTCCTGTTGGGATACTGCAGACCCCACCTCATATTTATTTCTGTAGACAGTGGATCTCCAGGGTGGGAAATGCTTTTAATGCTGGAGTGTTTGAAGACAGTGGCAAGGTGGGTTCAATTTGAGGGCAGATGGGTGGGCTAGGAGGAGGTGGGGGGCTCATGCTGGGGCCAGATGACTGTCTCTCTCCTTGGAATTGGCACTGGTCCATCGTTGGGGCCAAGTCCAAATCCGAGAGCTGGGGCTTCCTTGGACAAAGAGGCTGGGGCGGGGAATGAGCCTCCCTTGCACAAATGGGGCCCAGGGCTGGGAGTATTTGTTGAGAGGGCTGCTGCCGCCTGCTGTTGGCTGCTTCAGAGCTGCTGGCTCTGTCCCCAGCTCCAGTGACACTGAAGGTAAACAGCTCTTGTCAGAGTCGATTTCACGTTGATATTTTTATCACATATCAGGGCCTGGCGCCATGGCAAGGAATGTCAGAAGCAGAATGTTAAATAATTTCTCTAAATAATGTACGCTTTCCGGGCTGACTGGAGGGAGGAGGAGCAGAGGGAGAGAGACGTTATTTTTGGCTTTGTTTTCAGTGTATGTGTATGTGCAAGATGCGTTTGGCTTCTGAATTCCCTGGAGTTTTCCTACTGACAGTCGCACATAGGCTTCCTCCTGTAGATGAGTGGTGCTGACCACAGGAGAGGGGAGAGAAGGGGGAGCCGTGCTGGGAGACCCAGGGAATGAGAGATGAAGGCAGGGAGGATGGTGAGAGGCAGAGATAGAGTGTGTGTTGTGTGCACACAGAGGGAGGGAAGAGACAGGGAGGGCAGGAAGAGATAGAGAGAGAAAGAAGAAGGAGAGAGTCAGGGAAGGGGAGAGAGAAAGAAAGATAGATAGATAGAGAGAGAGAGAGAGAGAGAGAGAGAGAGAGAGAGAGATTGAGGGAGAGACAGAGCAAGAGTAAGTATGGGAGGGAAGGAGCAGTGGGGTCAGGGAGAGACAGGGGACATGGAAAAAGAGACATAGGGGGAAGGCAGGGAGAGAGAGGGAAGCATAGAGAGAGGACAAAAAGAGACAGAAACAAGGAGAGGCCTGGGGAAGAGAGACAAAGAAAAGGAGAAAAGGAGAAAGCAGATGGGAGCAGAGAGAGGAGAGGAGGCAAAGAAGGGGGCAAGTGCGACAGGAAAAGGTAAAGGTTGTGGGAAGTCAGAAGGAGGCACAGAGAGCAGGAGGTAGAGATATAGATAAGAGCTTAAGGAAAGAGTTTATTTCATTTCTAAATGAGTCTAACCTGTGCCTTGAGTTAACTTATTCTGATATTTTAGGTCATGACAATGTTATATCCATTCCATTGCTTTGTTTGGTCAGTTAATGTATCGCAGGTAATATGAGGGGAGATCTCAGAATCTGCCATGTCACCCGTGACTATAGATGGTCTAACAAGTTCTATCCTGCAGCCCAAGTGGGAGAAGAGTGGGGAGGGAAGATACTTATTCCCTTTGGGATCCTAGTTATAGATTAATTCAAACAGTGTAGATGCCATTTGTTCTGGATTGATCTGGATTGATCTGGAAGTGTGGAAACAGGGGTAGAAGGGAGTAACAAAAATGAGTACTGAAAAAAGGGTGCCAGGATATGGTGGCAGTGTCAGAAGGTAGGGGAATAGACTGCTCCCAGTCAAGTGAATCTGACCTCTGATACCAAGGAATCAAACTGGCCTAGGGACCCAGAAAGTCAAAAGGAATAATATCATGATATGGAAGTTCAGTGATCAGGGAAACTTTAGAAAATGGTGGAAGGTGGTAGCCATGGGGGAAAAGATAAGAGTTATTTTCAAATGGGTTATAAGAGGGAAAAGGAAAGAGATACAGAAAGGAGTGAGTACCATCAATATCCAATAAAAACTTATTGAACTGAGTTGAGAGCAGGCAGAGATGGAGAATGAAGAAGGGAATGAAAAAGACACAACCAGAATCAGAGTAGTGGAGAAAGTGATGGAAGAAATGAGAAGAGGGGGGCACAGATGGAGAGAGACAAAGGGGGAAAGAGAAGCAGAGAATGGAAGATGGGGAGAAAGAACAGGAGAGGTGGGATAAATGTAAGGGAGGAGGAATTGGAGAGAATGAGAGATGGAGAAGCTAGATGAGTAATAAAGAGGCCAAAAAAAAGAAAGGGAAAAAGAAGGAGAAGGAGAGAGAAAGGGTTTAGGGAAGGGAATTCAGTAGCAGAAAGAGAGAAGAGTGTACAGTGGTGGAATTCTCGTACTCAAGTGAGTGAAAATCATGCCTTGCGTTGGGTTCACTCACTCTGCTCAATGGCTTTCTGAAGAAGTTGTGCAGAGTCCTGGGCTTAGAATGAGAAAACCTGAGCATGGGTCTATATTCACTAGCTGGGGAGCCATGGATGAGTTGCTTAACTTCCTTGGGCTTTGGTGTCTTCATGTGAAGAATGGGCATGCCTACCTTACTAGTCTGGTGGGGCTATTGTGAGGATCAAGTGAAATGCTTTGTTGATGTGAGTGCCATGTACATGTGAGGTATTAGACAAAAGAATAAACCTTTTAACTTCCGTATTTTGTTCTTTACATGATAATATCATAGATTTAGAGCTAGCAGGAACCTTAGCAGTCATGGAATCTGGGCCCTTTATTTTACATCTGAATCCCAGAAAGAGGACAAGACTTACTTATCACACAGGTATTAAATGGAAGAGCTGGGATTTAAATCTAGGTCCTTGGACTCCAAATCCATTGCTCTTTCCACTCTCCCACACTGCCTGCCAACATTCTCCACCTTCCTATACCAGGAAGCCATTCCTTGTAACAAAGAATTTTAAAAAAAGAGGGGAAAAATGAAGCTCAGCAAAATGAACATTATCAACTGAGTCTTTGGGCCTAGATCTTGAGGAATGATATATCAGTGTTTGAGATCATGTAATGATATAGGCTCCTAGCTCTGGAGCTGGAAGGGACCTCAGAGGCCTCCTGAGCCAACCTTCTCACTTTATATGTGTAGAATTCGAGGTCCAGAGAGGTTGGTGCCTGTGCAAATTTGCATAAGTAGGAAGGGAAGAAGTGTCAAAGGCGTGTGTTGAGTACAGACCATCTGACTTGAGATTTCCTCCTTAGACCAAGCAGAGGAGGGCGTCTGGTGGGAGTCCTTTGATGAAGAAAGCTAGGATTTTCCTGCTTTTGCTACTAGCTAGTTGATACTTACAGGACCTGCTTCATCTCCCCTCGTTCTGTACTTGCTTCTTTTTTTCCGAGGCGCCCCAGGAAAAGAAGTCTGAGATTTGAGAGCATAGAGAGTATGCACCTCATTATCTTGCTAGATCCTACTAAGAGCCCTGTGAGATGAGGGCAGGTATTATCTTTGCTTTACAAATGAGAAAACTGAGACCTTACGGAGGTTAAGTGAATTCTCCAAAGGTCATACAACAAGTTAGGGCAGGAGCGGGATTTAGACCCCCTGCTTAGTTTTGGAGAAGAGCCTCTCAGCATTGTTCTGGATTGGAGGAGCAGTCGTCTGGTCCCAGAAACAGCATCCCTAATCAACTAATCAATAAGTCAAGAAAAGGAGCTTTTATTAAGCACATGCTGTTAACCCCATAGCAACATGCCTGACATGGTTATCCGGACATTGTGTGAAGACTTCTGGTGAGAGAGAACCTTCTCCCACATTAAGGTAGCCCACTCCACAAGCTCTACATATCTGCTAGAGAGCCACACCTGGAGTCAGGAGGATCTGAGTTTAAATCCAGCCTCAGACACTTGCTAGCTGTGTGACCCTGGGCAAATCCCTTAACCCTTTTGCCTCAGTTTCCTTATTTGTAAAATGATCTGGAGAAGGAAATGGCAAACCACTCCTGTATCTTTGCCAAGAAAACCCCAAATGGGGTTAGGAAGAGTCGAACACGACTGAAATGACTGAACAGCAAAATATCAGAAGAGATAATAATTGTAAAGGGCTTAACGCGTTGCCTGGCGCAAAATAAACACTATGTTAGCATTAACTGTCATTATCATTACTATTGTGATAATTATTCTTAAATACTTTGAGGTTTTTCCTAATACCAGATCTCTATACCCGTTGTGTGAACTCTTCCATGTTGTTTCTGGACCTGCCCCCTGGGGCCAAGCAGAACCAGTAGAATCCTTTTTCCATGTCACAGTTTTTAGGTTCTAAAGACATCACTAATGTGTCCTTCCCCTTCTCCCCCCCCCATTTTCTTTTCTCCTGGACAGATGCTCCCAGTTTCTTTAATCTGTCCTCACAAAGTATGGACTTGAGTCCCTCCAACATTCTACTTGTGGGGCACTGGACTCTTTCTAGCTTATCAAAGTCCTTTCTAAAATTGCTTATGGTCACATAACTTGCTAAGTATTTTATGTAGCTGAGTGTTGTTCAGGTTAGAGGACTAGATCTGGAGTCAGGAAGACCTGAGCTCAGATCCTGCCTCACAGACTTGTTACCTGTTTGAACCTAACCTTTTTCAGCCTCAGTTTCTCCATCTGTCAAAAGGGTAGAATTGCACCTACTTTTTGTGAAAATCAAAAAGGATAACATTTGAAGTGTGCTGCAAATGTTAAAAGCATGATGCAAATGTGATTTTTGTTGTTTCAAACTGAAATCTCCTGACTCCAAGTTTAGTATTCTTTCAGGAAGAGAATCCACTGAACCAGCACCCTCTCTGGAACCCTTCTCAGATTTTTCCAGCTAGTCCAGTCCTACCTGGCCCACATGGTCCTGTGGGTGTCCAGAAAAAGGACCCAGAGCCAGACGGAATCTTTGTGCTGAGGAGAGAGCCTGGTACAGAGGAAAGAGTACCAGCTCTTCAGAGGACCTGAGTTCAAATCCCATTTTTGACATTTGCTCCTTGTTTGGTCCTGGCCAAGTCACTTCATCTCCATGAGCCTCAGTTTCCTCATCTATAAAATGAGGAATGTGTGGACTATTGGCCTTTGAAGTCCCAGATCTGGATCTGTGAGTGACCCTTTAGGGCCCTTACATTTCTAAGGTCCTAGGCAAAACCACACATATGTGAGCACATGTTCTTTCTTTCTTTTTTAAATAATAAAGAAGGGGAATGTGGTATTTTAAAGTAAAAACTGAGTGTAAAGTAGAGGGTATTTCTCTTTAGGTAGAGTATGGATGATATGACCTTCAAGGTCCTTCTGAATCTGAGTTTCTGTAATTCTGTGCAAAGAGTGGCTCATAGCCAATGTATTGGTTGATCAGATGAGAGGAGCGCACGCACATGTGTGTGTGTGTGTGTGTGTGTGTGTGTGTATGATGGTGCTCAGGCATGGAGCTGTAGATGGGCAGGGAGTACCACTTCCTCCCTTGGGGAGAGGGGTTCTGAGATCAGCTCCTATGACAGGGTGTGAGTGACAGGAGATGGGCCCCCTGCCTGGAAAATCGCTTCCTGGGAGGCCCTATGGGGAGGACTTTGCCTAGAGGCAGTTTGCTGCCAGACTGTACCACCCTGGTATCAACCCCACTTTCTGAATCCTTGTCCCTCACCCTCCAAGCTCAGCAGCTGGAGGGAGGAAAGGCCCTTGCTGGGCCCCCTGGTACTTTAAATGTTTAGGTTTCTGTCACCTTGACTGCTTCATGCCCCCTGGGCACCTGTGCCTATTATCCAGCTCTGTTCACTCTTTGGGGCTTGTACCTGGCTTGTCAATGAGCTTGTGCCCAGGGCCTAAATGAAATCCAGCAGTCTGACTAAAAGCAAGTCAGTCAGTCAGGGACAAACTAATTCAATCTTAAGTTTGTGTATTGTTTTGGAGTTGTTCAAACCTTTCAGTAACTTTCTTTCTTTTGGTCCTTTCAACAGCTTAGCGAGAGAACTAAAATATGTGTTATTGACCTAATTTAACAGATGAGGAAACTGAGGCTGGGATATTTAGTGCCTGACTTAAGATTATACAGCTAGTGCAGGGTGGCTGCACCAACCCGGCCTTTTGAAGTCAGGTTCCCAGGGAAAAGACTGAAAGTAGGAAGACTCAAGATAGTTCCTGAAGTGCCCTAGGAGCATCCCTTGGGACCTTTAAGCTTTTCTGTAAAGTACTGGTGTGCCACGATCCTTGCCAGGGGAATGGAAGGAAGGGGAGGGAATAAACATTTATATAGTGCCAGCTGGGTGCCTGGAACTGTGCTGAGCACTTTATAAATATCTCATTTGATCCCTACAACAACCCTGTTGAGGTAGGTGTGATTATCTCCATTTTACAGTCATGGAAACTGAGGGAAATAGAAGTTGAATATCTTACCTGGGGTCACACAGCTAGTCAGTGTCTGCAGTCAGATTTGAACTCAAGTCTCCTTGACTCAGCCCAGCCTCTATCTACTGTGCCACCATAGTTCTCTATCTGCTGCCTTCCAGAACCTATGGCTAGATCCAGCTTTAAAATTGGCTGCTTAGAGTTAGGAGTTTAAGGCAAATTGCTCGTGGCACCAAATGCTCTTGGATAAATTTCCCTAAATGTTTTATATTTTTTACTTGTGCCCATAGGCAATTTTGTCAGGCAGGGGGGCACTTCTGTCAATCTGTCAACCTGAGTGAATAGAAGGAAGAGGGAGGGATCTGAGCAAGAGATAGAAGAGTCAGTGCATGCTTTTTGGGTTGGGAGAAAATTTGTTCAGTCAGTCAATGTATCAGTCATTTGGTTATTTACCAATCCATCCATCCATCCATCCATCCATCCATCCATCCATCCATCCATCCATCTATCCAGAGAATCAACCACTAACATGTCTATTATAAAGGATCCAGACCTGGACCTTAGTTCTTAATGTAACTTTTCACCTTAGGATCTTGCCTTTGGTCCTATGTAGGTCTTTCCCCTTCATTACTTTATAGTCAAGTCAGGTCAGCAAACACTTATTAAGCAACCACTATGTACCAGGCACTGGGAGTACAAGAAAGCCAAAAGGGCAATGTCTGCTTTCAAGGCGCTCACAGTTTAATCAGAGGGACAACGTGTGGATAACTATGTGCAAACAAAACATATCCAAGATTAATTGCGGATAGTCACAGAAGGAAAGCATTAACATAAGGGGATTGGGAAGAACTTATAATAGATGCGATTTTAAGTGAGTCTTAAAGGAAGGCAGGGAAGTAGAATTTGGAGGTGAGGAGAGAGAGAATTCCAGGCATGGGGGAAAATCAGTGAAAATGCACAGAATCACAAGTTAGACAAGAGAGAATCAGAAACAGTGGGACTCAGTAACCTAATGTTTGATAAATGAGAAAACATAAATTGCTTAGGAAAGAACTCTTTCTTTGGTAAAAATTAAAAAGCAGTCTGACAGAAATTAGGCTTAGACCAATATGTTACTCCATATTTCACAATATATTCTAAATAGATATATGACTTTGGTGTTAAAGATTATGCTATAAAAATTTAGAGCAGAAGCAGATCATATGTCTTTTGCAGCTATGCACAGAATATATATGCTTAGCTGAAGGTGGGGTAGAAGTAATTACAGAATGTAAAATAGACAACTTTGATTATATGATACTACAAAGCTTCTTTACAAACAAACTTAATGCACCAGAGATAAGAAGAAAAGTGATCAAATGGGAAAAAAAGTCTTTGTAACAGATTTCTCTAATTAGGGTTTGGTATCTAAGATATGTGAACAATTAACAGATATATAAGACCAAACATTATTCCCTAAGGTAAATGACACGAACAAACAGTTCTCAAAAGAAGAATTGCAAACTATTAGTAATCATATGAAAACATGCTCCAAATCACTAATAATAAGAGAAATGCAAATTAAAATATCCTTAAAGTTTCCCTCCAACACCTTGCAAATAAGCAAAGATGATGAAAGTTGGGGACAGTCAATATTGATGAGGTTGTAGAATGACAGGAACACTAATATGTTGTTGGTTGAATTGTAAATCAATACAACCATTTAGGAAAGGAACTTGGAATTAAAGTAACTAAACTGTCCATGCCTTTTGGTCCAGATATTCTATTATTAAGCTAATCCCCCAGGAGACCATTGATAAGAAGTTCCTATATACAGCAAAATATTTATAGCAGCACTTTTTGTGACAGTAAAGACCTGGAAACAAAGTGAGTACATTAGGGAATGTCTAATCAAGTTGTGGTAGATGAGTGTAATAGAGTATTTCCATACTATAATAAATGATGAATGTGCTGAATACAGAGAAGCATGGACCGATCTGCCTGAACTTATATGGACTGTAGTGACCAGAGCCAAGAAAACAAGATACACAGCGACTACAATAATGTAAGTGGAAAGAATAATCAAACATATACACAAATCAAAAATGAATGTTGCAAAATTATAAAGAATAAACACGGCTTGAAAATAGAGGTATGAGAAAACACCCCTACCCCGTTTTAGAGGTGGGGGCTCCACAGTGTTGTACATTGATCATATTTTCAGACTTTTTCAATGTACTTATCAGTTATGCTGATTTTTTCCTCTTCTTTTTCTTTAAAATATAATTTGTTATATTGGATGACTCTCTGGGGAGGGAGAGGGATACTGGGGGAAATTATGGTGATATACAAAGACATCAACAAACCCCCTTTTAAAAAAATAAAAGGAAAATACATGGAGTCAGGAGATGAAGTATTGTTTGAGGAATAGCAAGAAGATTAGCGTCCCTGGATCACAAAATATGTGGAAATTGTTGCTGTTCGGTCATTTTCAGTTATTTCTGACTCTTTGTGACCCTCTGGGTTTTTCTTGGCAAACATATTGGAGTGGTTTTCCATTTCCTTCTCCAGCTCATTTTACAGATGAGGAAACTGAGGCAAATGAGGCTAAGTGACTTGTTCAGGATCATACAGCTAATAAGAGTCTGAGGCTGGATTCAAACTCATGAAAACGAGTCTTTCTAACTCCAGGCCCTGTACTCTATGCACTGTGCTACATAACTGTCATGTATGTGGCGATAGTAAAGCATAAAATAACTGGAAAGGTAGGAAGGGGCCAGGTTACAAGTTACAGGTAATAGAGAGCCATGTTTATCAAATATGGGGGTGACATGGCCAGACCTGAACTTTAGGAAGATCAGTTTGACATCTGAGTAGAGGTCAGACTGCAGTGGGAGGCAACTTGAAGCAGGGAGACCAATGAGCAGGCATTTACAATGGTGCAGGTATGAGCTGCCGAGGGCTTGCACCAGGGTAGTGGCAACATCAGGGGAGGGAAGTGCATATATATGGGAGATGTTACAAAGGTAGAATCGGTAGAAATGTCAAATCGTTAGGATTTGGCATCTGGATACAGACAGTGAGAAAGAATGGGTCAAGGATGCTACCAAGGTTGTGAGGCTGAGTTACTAGGAGGTTAATGGTGCCCTAGACAGTAAAAAGAAAATGAGGAATAGGGGAAGTTTAGAGAAGGAAGATAATGAATTGAGTTCTGGACATATCGACCTTAAGATGTTTATATGATGTCTGAACAAAGCAATCCAAAGCAGTTGGAGATGTAAGACTGGAATTCAGAGGTTAGATCTGGATAAAGTAGATTTGAGAATTATCAGCATAGAAATGATGTTTTAATTCATAGTAACTGATTAGATCACCAAGTAAAATAATACATAGGTAGAAGAGAAGTAGGCCCAGGACAGCTACACCCATAATTAGTGAGCATGACCTGGATGAAGATCCATCAAAGACTGAGAAGCAAAGTTCAGGTATGTAGGAGAAGAACCAGGGGAAAGCAGCATCATAGAAACTCAGAGAAAATAGTATCAAGAAGAGGGTGATTGACAAGGTCAAAGGCTACAGAGAAATCAAGAAGGGCAAAGACTGGAAATGGTCATCAGGCAGGTCACATGTTGAACAAAAATGGAGCTAAACATTTTCTCTGATCCTTACCACCTCTCAAACCTCTCCAAAACAGAAATTATGTATCACAGGTAAAGCAACTTCAGTTGTCTTCATGATCTGGAAACCCAGAGTCCAAAAGAAGATTTAAAACAAAAGATGAACAGATGCTTACTCTGCATTAACTAACCAAAGGACTTGACAAATAGGTTTGCAACAACCCTACACTCTGGTACTTCTTCCCTCTTTTCAGTGCCATAGAAATCTAGGTTCTAGGCTTCAGAAGTTTGATTAAGCCATGACAAATAGCCAGTGCTATAATCCTGTGGCACCTGAGAACATGAAACCACAATGTACTGTTCCTGAGTAGTTTAAAAGAGAAATAAGAATTATGAGGGAAGGAAAAAAATCCAAGGTTGCAAATTCCACATAGTGGTTAAATTTAACAATTCAGTTCAGAAACAGCATGTTCTGTAAGTGATCAGGAGAAAGACCTTCGAATATCAGGTAAAGAAATTTTAAAATAACACAAAACTTTTCTATACCTACCATAAAATACAGGAGGGTATGGAACAATGTGATTTGAAGAGCAAGGGAGTTCAGGATGTAGCCCGAGATGACTTACCCTGCAAATCTGAGCTTAACTGTAAGTGTAAAAAGGTAAACTTCAGTAATAATAATAATAATAATAATAATAATTATAAATAAATATCTATATATATAAATGAAAAATAAATAATAAAATAAAAATAAAAATTCAGTAATAAAGAGGTATTTGAAACATTCTTAGAAAGAAAATCATATTTGAAGAGATTATTGCTTTTCAATACAAGAAAAATGTAGGTGGGGTGAATGAACGTAGCAGCCAAGGACAGCAACAGCAACAGCAACAGAGTGATGAAGAGAGACCAGTGAGAGACTTCTTTTTAAATGTACACAAGGGGACCGGGGAGGGGGCAAGAGAAGCAGAAGTTAGGTGGAGGTAATAGTGAAGAGGCAGGTCTGAGGCAGACATGGGTAGAACTTGGTAACATCTTGCCTATAGGTGAATTGGTATTCTGTTTGTTTTTATAAAGAGGGTTCATGTTTATTAGAAAGTACTACATAAATTTAATGAAACATTGTTGAATGTTTCATTAAAATGCTAAAAATGAGGGATTCTAAGAAACTTGGGAAGTTGTTTGAAATGGTATATAATGAAAATTTTTTTGTGTGTAGCTCTACATTACAAAATAGGAGATGAAAGATGACTAGAGAGTTAGAGAAAAGCGTGTGATGTTCCCAGGGCAAATTGAAGGCAATGATGAGAGGAAGGTGTCCCCTGTGGTCTCAGGAAGAGAAGCACCTACAAGGGAGTAGGTGAGGAAAAGGGAGGAAGGGTTGAAAATGGAGGGGAAAAGGAGGGAGACCCTGCTTTGCTGGTGGGAGAATTTTCCATTGATGGATGCTCCAATGAGTGGAGAGAGATTTTCTGTGAAGGGAAATGGGGACCTTGTGCTGGTTGTGCTCAGGGGAATTTGGTGGTTGGGGAGGCCACTCATTCTATCTTGGGTGGGGGAAAACTGGAACTCCTAGGCAGCTGATGTCTGGAGGAATGGGAGGGCATGAACCCAGGGAGACGATTTTGAGGCAAATGGGGAAAAAGGAAGGTAAACGGAGAATATACGTCAGTAGTGAGAGGCACCATAAGGGACATGGTGGGGAGACTTGCCTTGCCATGCAATGGTGTCCTCTCTGTCATCTGTAGGGATTGTCATTGTTCTGGAATGTTTTGTTGAAGCCCAACAGAAGGGAAATCTAAGGAGCAAACTCGATAAGGCAGTGGCAGAAATTGCCTAGAGGAAAGAGCCCATAATCCATACCTTGAAAGTTTTGTTTCTATGAGGAATACAGAGAACAGAGAGACACTAGATGATTAGAGGGGGCATCAACCAGAGGGTAAGGGTCTAGAGTAGACAAAGAGGATGGATAATGAAGGGAGTGAGAGAAACCTTCTCAAAAATTTTAAACAAAATCCTATCAGACCATAGAAATTTATGCAAGAAAGCATTCATTATGGCCAAGCGGGACTTATACCAGGAATTCAACATTAGGAAAACAATCAACACAATCAATCATGTTAAAAAATGAAAACATCCGAAACCACATGACCATCTCAACAGCTGCAGAAAGAGCCACTGACAAAGTACAACAGTCATAATCCTACAAAGTATAGGCATAGAGAGACCTTTTATAATATGATAAAATACATCTATCCAAAACCAAAAAACAAGCATCATATGTAATGATGATATACTAGAGCTTTTTCTAATAAATACAGAAGGGAAGCAAGGATGGCCTTTCCCTCCACTATTATTTGATATAGTTCTGGAAATGCTAATAACAACAATAAGACAATGTTAAGAAATTAAAGACATAAAAGGTAGATAAAGAGGAAATAAAACTATTTATATTTGCTGATGATCTGATGGTGTACTTGGAAAATCTTGGAGAATCAGCAAAGATGCTAACTGAGATAATTAATAGCTTTTGCAAAGTTGCAGGCCCCAAAATAAACCCTCAAAAATCAACAGCATGTCTATATGATAATAACAAAATCCAAAAACAAAATTAGATAGGGTAATTCCATTACAAATAGCTACAAAATATCTGGGGATTGAACTACCAAAGCATACAAAAGATTAGATTCAATTCCACAATGCTCCTTAAAGAAATAAAGAATAACATAAATAGGAGGAGAGGTATTCAGTACTCATGGCAAGGTCATGCCACCATAATAAGAATGATAATACTGCCAAAGTTAATATATACTTTTAATCTATAACAATTAAATTACCAAGGAGATGCTTTATAGAACTTGATAAAATTATAACAAAATTTGGAAAAACAAAAGGTCTAGATCAGGGATGGGGAACCTGCAGCCTCATGGCCACATGTGGCCCTCTTGGTCCTCAAGGGTGGCCCTCTGACTGAATCCAAACTTCATAGAACAAATCCCCTTAATAAGTTCTACAAAACTTGGACTCAGTCAAAAGACTGTACCCAAGGACCTAGAAGGCCACATGTGGCCTCAAGGCTGCAGATTCCCCACCCCTGGGTCTAGGTTATCAAGGGAACTGATGAAAAGAAATAGAGAGGAAGGAAGAACAGCATTCATAAACTTTAAGTTATATCATGTAACAGCAATCATAAAAACTATGTGCCATTTTAAAAATAGATTGATAAATCAGTGAAACGGACTAGATAAGGGAGAATGAGAAACAATGGAACTCAATAACCTAATGTTTGATGAAATGGATAACAAGTCATGTAGAAAAAATCCTTATTTGATGGATATGGCTTGGAAAATGGGAAAGCACGCTGGCAGAAATTAGGCTTAGACCACCACTTTATACCATATGCTCTAATATATTCTAAATAGGTTCATGACCTTAATATTAAGGATCATGCTACAAAAATTATAGGAAAATTAGATCATATGTCTTTCACAGCAATGGGAAGAAATTCTTAACAAAAGAAGGGATAGAGTTAATTATAGAATACAAAAATAGACAATTTGGATTGCAAGAAAATGAAAAACTTTTGCACATATAAAATTAATGTAACTAAGATAAAAGGGAAGTAGTAAAGTGGCAAAAAAATCTTTATATCAGACTTCTCTGATAAGGGTTTGGTATCTAAGATGCATACATATGTATATGTACACATATGTGTTTATACATGCATGCAAACACACATATATTAATAAATACGTATAATGAATAAATACGTACTAGACTGATAGCCATTCTCCAATAGGTAAATGGTCAAAGAATCTGAGCAGTTCTCAAAAGAATTGCAAAATATTCACAACCACGTGAAAGAATGCTCCAAATTACTAGTAAGAAGAGAAAAACAAATCAAAATAATTCTGACACTTCACCTTATACCCTGCAAACTGGCAAAGACAACCAAAAATTACTATATTCAGTTTTGGAAGGTCTGTGGAGTAATAGTACATTAATACATTGTTGGTAGAACTGTGAAATGTTAACCATTTTGGAAAGCAATTTGGAATTATGTAAACAAAGTTATTAATTGTTCATACCCACTTCATTAATGGGTTTATATCTCAAGGAAATCATTGGTAAGAACAAAATCTCCATATACATCAAAATATTTATAGCAGCACTTTTTGTGATAGCAAAGAATTGGAAACTAAGTAGATGCCTGTCAGTTGGAGTATGGTTAAAAAAAGGGTTGTACGTGAATATAATGGAATATTGCTGCGCTCTAAGAAAAGATAAATATGGTGAATACAAAGAAACATGGAAAGACATACATGAAATTATGCAGAATAAAGTAAGCAGAGCAAAGAAAACATTATGCACAGTAATTACAACAATGAAAAAGGAAAGAATAACTACATACCAAAAAATCAAAAGTGAATGTAACAAAATTATAGGGATCAAGCATGATTTGAATGCAGAGATATGAGAGGAGGCTTCCAACTCACCTCTTCATAGAGTTGGGAAGTCCATAGATATTACATATTGTATATGTTTTCAGATTTTTTAAAATGTATCAATCAGTTGTGCTGCTCTTTTTTCCTATTTAAAATTTTCTTATATGGGATTGTTCTTGGGGGGGAGGGAAGATAATAGAGATAACTATGATGATGTTAGAAACAGAAGGCATCAATAAAAACTTATTTGAAAAAAACAAATAAAGGAATAATCGTGTATGGGTTAAATAATATATATATATATGTTTCATATCTTATTTGGCACTAAAAAGAAATGATTTAGCAATTTTAGAACAATTTTAGTTGCATGTTGAGTTTGGAAGACAGACTATAGAGAGTTAAGAAGATGATGAAAAGAGAGGAAGTTATGGCATTGATTGTAGATGGTCTTCTCAAGAAGTTTGGCCGTTAGAGAGAGGAGAACAAAAGGATGATAAGAATCAGGGATGGATGGATCAAGTGAGGGTTTTCTGAAGTTGGACTCTCTCTCTTTCTCTCTCTCTCTCTCCCCCTCTGTCTCTTTCTGTCTGTCTCTGTCTCTTCATATATATATATGTGTGTGTGTATACATACATACATACATACATATATACACACATGCACACACACACATATATGAGCATGCTTGTGGGCAGCAGGGAAAGAGCTAGTAGATATGGAAATATTAAATTAAGAAAAAATGGGCATGGTAATGGGAAAAGGTCTACAGAAAGATGGGTAGGAAAGGGAATAAGGCTGCATGTAGAGGAGTTGGGCTTGGCAAGAAGAAGAGCTATCTCTTCATGTTAGATAGAAGTGAAGAAGGAGATAGTGACAGAAAATATCTGAGGTGTGAAGTAAGGAGGAAGTTATAAGATAGAACTCAGTGGTACAGTGGATAGATTACTAAGCCCGGAGTCAGGAAGACTCATCTTCGTAAGTTCAAATCTAGCCTCAGACATCCTAGCTGTGTGACCCTGGGCAAGTCACTTAACCCTGTTTGCCTCAGTTTCCTCACTTGTAAAATGAGCTGGAGAATGAAAAGGCAAACCACTACAATATCTTTGCCAAGAAAACCATGAATGGGGTCATGAAAAGTCAGACATGACTGAAAAACTAATGAATGACAATAACAACTCAGTGAATGGACTCAAGTTTTTCACTGAAATAAGAGTCAAGGTTCTTAGCTGAGAGTAAAGGAAAGGGAGAGACATGGAAGGTTTGATAAGGGATCAAAAAGGAAAAAAATGTGGTGAGTGGCATAGTAAGTCTATTGGAGAGGAGTAAAAGAATTGCCTTGCTGCAATGATTGCCCAATTGAAGTTATGTAACATAAATTTGTAGTGGATCCAGTTAGAGCAGTTTTGTGATTTTCTCCAGCTTTGTGCCACATATCAGTATCAATGAAGACAGTTCCTACTTCAAGACTGAGGCAAGCCTTGGCCAAGGCAAGATGAGCAGTAGGATAAGGGAGCAAAAGATGAAAGAGAAAAGGATATCAGAATCGAACTGATTCACCAAGGAGTCAAGATGAGAAGAGATGAGAGTGCAACCAGTGACCTGGGAATGCACTGAAGGATGGAAGAATTAGAGGTTGAGATGAGAAAAATTGGGTTTGATTGCAAAGTAGAAGGAGAAGTGCAATATCATCAGCCACAATCAAATAGAGGAATTTCACAGTTCATGAAGATGGAAGTAGGGCACTGCTGGCAAGATCAAGGATTATAACCACCTCTGGGGGTATTTGAAGTGGGGTGGAGGAATCAGCCATGCAAAATGAATAATTCGAGGAATTGTGAGGTTAAGATGCTTGAGGGAGTATCATTACATATGTTGAAGTTCCATTGTAGGAGAACAGGAGTTGGGGAAGAGAGAAAGACTATGAGAGATCCTCAATTGATTAAGGATATGAAAGTGCTTGGAGGGTGGTAGATAACAACTACCAGAATTTTTATTGGGTGAAAAATATAGATTGAATAAAGCTCAGAGGTGGAGAGGCTGCTGAATGGTGGTGGTAGAAGAAGAGCCTAGAAATGATGATGGAGAGAAAAGAATATCCAACTCTCCCAGGATGTTCAAGGAGTTGAGGGTGAGTGAGTGGTTATCAATAAAACTACAACCAGTGCTGAAAAAGACTGATAAAGAGGTAACTGAGTAGAAATAGACATTCATTTAAAGATAAAAAATATTAGAGAAGTTTATCTTTTACTGTTTTGTTCTTACCACTAAAGAGTGGGGTAGGGGCAAAGAGAAGAAAAAATAGAAGAGAATAGAATAATCATGATTGTAAATGTGAATGGGATGAACTCACTCGTAAAATGGAAGAGCATAGCAGAATGAATTAGAAAGTAGATCTAGGTCTGAAAGAGACACAACAAGGAACCACCTCCATAGTATTCCTACCTACTTGTTAAGAATTTCCCAATTACATTTTAATCTGGTTTAAGCTGTACTTAGGAATGTTGTGGGCTGCATGTGGGTCCTGTAGGTCACATATTTGAGTAGACAATTCTTCAAGACTATAAGTTTGCAGAGGAAGCATTGACCTTTCTTTTCCTAGATGTTCCCTAAAGCAATAAAATCACCAATCCAGTCCATATTCCTATCCCAAGAAATGTCTTCTGTCAATGCAAGGCTGCAGTTTAGAGTCTTAGAGAATTATCTAAAACCCTGAGAGTTTAAGTGGCTTGCTCAGTGGTAGATACCCAGAAGGTCGTCCTAGTTATGAGATACCTCATGATGCAGAATAAAATATACATCTCCTGAAGTTTTAAGCATAGAACAAAAAGGTAGATAGCTCCAATGAATCTATCTATCTCAGATAGCTTGACAGACAAATAGAGAGATATTTAATGATTTGGCAAAGGAAGAGAGACTTGTAGCACTTTTCACATTACACTGTATGAGTAACCATCTACTCTGTCTATGCTAATGACTGATTCTGGATGCCTGGGTTGGATAACCCTGCTTGGAGAAGCTCTTCCTTCTCCAGTTCCAAGATTCTTACCTCATGGTCTCTAACTGATGCTACCTTTGTCTGAGCTTTTATATTTTTAAAGTATTTGTTGATTTCCTCTAAGTTATCATTTTCCTTGGTTTATAATTGGGCAAAATAGCTTCTGACAGTTTCTTTTATTTCCTCTTCAATTGTTGTGAATTCTCCATTTTGATAAAATGTCATTTCTTGTATCTTTTAAGAAAAATATATTAACTATTTATCTATTAAATTAGACCTTTCCCCTTTCTCCCAGACCAGCTCCTAGTTTTATGTATCACTTCAATAGGATCTTTTCTTTTAGTTTTATTAGTCTCCTTTTTGATTGTCAGATTTTCTACTTTGTTGTTCATTTGTGGGGAGGAGTTGATTTGTTCTTTTTTAGTTATGTGCCCGATTCGTTGGATTTTTTCCTTCTCTCTTTTGTTGATGAAAGCATTTAGAGATATAAATTTTCTGCTAAGGATTGCATCCCATAAATTTTCCTACATTGCCTCATGATTATTATTTTCTTTGATGAATTGAACTTCAGAAGCATTTGAGATGATACCTGAATAAGAACAGAAGGGAGTTTATTTGTATTTTTCAGCTATTCTAGGCATCTTTACAAAAATTGACCATGTATTGGGAAATAAATCCTTACCCCAAATGCAGAAAAGCATAAATACTAAGCAAGTCATTTACTGATCATGATGCATTCGAAATGATTTTCAATAAAAGACTTTTGAAGAAAAAATTCAAAATTAGTTGGAGATGAAATAACTTAATCCCTAAAGAATCAGTGGGTCAAAGAACAATACACAGAAACAATACAAAATTTCATCAAAGGTCAGTGCTTCTTCAAATTTATGGTCCTGAAGAATTGTCGAGTTGGTCACGTGACCCACAAGGCACACATGTAGCCCACGATATTCCCAAACACAGCTTGAACCAGATAAATGCATTTGGGAAATATTTAACAGATTAAATAAAAATATAGTAGAACATCAATAATGTTAATATGTGGCTCTCTAAGTCAACATATGACCCATAGGGATCTTTGTGTGAAATGTAGTGGTCCCTGTTTCTATTTGAGTTTGATACTATTGTCCTAGAACACTGAAAGGTCAAATAATTTGCCCAATGTCACACAGCCAGAATGAGTCTTGAAGGCAGGACTTGAAATCAGGTTTTTCTGGCTACAAAGTTGACTCTGCAACCACTATGCCAAGCATTCCTAGCTATTGTATATTTGTTTTGTAAAGGTATACTCATCTTAGATTTCAGCAAATTTGGAAGTCAAGATGGTCAAAGAAAGAAACAATGAAATATAAGAATAAGGCACTTTCAAGTGTAAATGAAGCATTTCACATATTTTATAGGGGACCTGAGGTTTTGTTGAACATAATTGCAAACGAAAACTCCAGCAGAGACAATGACCTTGGCCCTAGGGCACAAATTGCTTCATTACACCCCCAACCCCATTAGATAGACTGGATAGCAATTTGGGAAATGTACTATATAGTCACTGTAAGTTAAGGTGAGGTCCCTTACCAAGGGAATTTGACTCTAAACCAGGAACAATAATCATTCTATACATCTTTTACTTCCCTACCTGGACATGAAAAGAAATTTCAGAACTGAGACACTGAGGGAGCAGAACTGGAGACACTTCTGCTAATCCTAGGCTAATGGTCTCTGAAATTGTTAAAAGAATGTAGTAGCACTCCAAGTGAAAGAGAACAATAATCCTCAGCTAAGCTTTAGGTTAAAGGTTGTAGAGACTATAACTGCCCATCGAAGAGTGAATTCAAGTAGTCCAGTAGATCCATATACCAGCAGAGATTCCAAATTGAGGAGGTAGTCCAACTGGTGCCAGATGTTTTATAATGTTTTCCATGTTTTATAATGACTGTTCTTGTTACCTATTAAAGTAAATGTCTTTGATAAGAACTAAGTGAGTCTAGTGGCTGATTGTTTATGGGAATTATACCATTGGGGGCTTGTGAATTGTGGTGTTAGGAGTATAACCCACCTTAGATTTGCCTAGAACCTGAGGCAGAGTTGTCTCTTTGATGATCCAATTCACCATTTTGAGTGCAAGTTTGAGGGAGTATCCAAGAAAGGGTGTTAACGATTTTCCAGTATTCTATAGTATGTTTGTGTATCTGTTACAGTTCTCTTCTTAGATTTCAAAGTCCAAGAAAGTAGCAACTATGCCATAATTATTTATATGACTTGTATAATTTATTAGTTGTATCTACTTCAGTGTGTATAATACAGTACTTTGCACATAGTGGTCACTTGATAAATGGGGGATGAATAAACTCGTGTAAATTTTAACTGGTTTAAAATTATATGTTACTTTTATATATGGGTGACATGTTGTCTAATATTAACTCTAATAGTCTATCTACCTAACAAATCTGTGAATCTCCTCACCCTGAAACATTCATCTGCCTTGCCAGCCACCTTCTCCAATTAGTGAGTTCTTCTTGGGGCCTCCATTTTGGAGAGGGCCTCAGGCTGGCCAACCTTCATTCCTCTCCTGGCTTAACTTCCAACTTTCTGAACTTTGACCCTAGCTTCTGCATAGATACTCTTCTCTCCCCTGCCACCCCCATGCCCTTTCAGCTCACCTTTGTGGATTCTTTTCCTTTATTAGAATGTAAGGTCCTTGAGGGCAAGGACTATAATTTTCCTTGTATTTCAGTAGTTCAGTCCCTTGTATATAAGAAGTGCTTAATAAATGCTTGTTGCTTTGCCTTGCCTTACCTTTGCCTTCTCTAATACCTCATGGTGACATAGAAGTGACCCTTGCTCCTCCAAGCCTGTGTTAGGAGAGCACAAGCTCTGGTAGATCCTGCCTGCCAAGCTGGCTAGGCTGGCAATGGGTTGCCTATCTGCCATCTAACATCCAGTCCAGCTAGGTTCAGACAAGCTCAACACCAAAATGACCTGGTGTGTGTGTGTGTGTGTGTGTGTGTGTGTGTGTGTGTGTGTGTGTGTGCGTGTGTGTGTGTTTGAGAGTTTTTTGGTCACAACTCACTATGACCATTCGTTAAGGTGAGAAGGAACTGTGATTAATGGCAGAAAAGCATCCTTAAGATGAAACCACTGATCAATCAATCAATCATCAAGCATTTTTAAGCACTTGCTATTTTCTAGGCACTGGGCTGTGGTTTGTGATAGAGTGATGTATGGGAAGTCCTTTGGTCACTTCATAGAGGGCAGGTGTCTGAAGGAATAGAGCAGAGTCAGGCTGAGGAAGAACGGGGAGAGAGGTCTGGATTGAAGAAAGATCTGCCAGACAGGTACTCATGGGAGCAGCATGAGGGCAGTAAGCACAGTAAAAGGGGGCAAGGATCTTCCAGAGCTGAAATACAGGATAATGTTTGCTTGAGAATGGGTTGATATGCTTCTATTTTGATAAGGCCTTTGTGTGTAGTAATGGCTTGGATTCCTTCATTTGTCTGTCATTTATAGACACGAGATAGAGGTGGTTAAAGAGAGGAAGTAGAATGTATGTGTGTATGTATGTATGTATGTATGTATGTATGTGGGAGAGAAAAAAGAAGGGTAGAGAGAAAGAGGGAATGAGAAAGGGGGAGAGGAGAAGGAGAAAGAGAGGGGATAGAGAGAGAGGGAGAAAGAAGAGAGAGAGGAAAAGGCAGAGAGAGGGAGAGAGGGAAGGAGAGAAAGGGAGAGAGAGAGGGAGAAAGAAGGAGAAAGAAAGGGAGAGAGAGAAGGAGGAGAAAGAGAGGTGGGGAGAGGGGAGGAAAAGAAAGGAGGAGATGTTTATAGGAATAGAATCTAGATGTCTTGATGGTTTGGACAAATGGCTGTTTGAATGGTATTGGGGAGTGGTGGAATGATCTCCCAAACTGTTCCTTTATGTACATATTGTCAGGTTCATTTGTGTATAATGAACTGGAATAAGTTGGAAAATATTGCTCCACATTGCTCTTTAAACCGAAACTCCCTGATTAAATATAGGGAAAAGGAGCAGGTGGGGAGAGGGCAGGAAGGGTCATTCCCTCCAGCCTGAGCAGACGGGGGGAGAATATTTTCCTTCCTTTCCCTTCATCAGCATCAGCTCCCTCCCTGACACCCAAATCTAGCACAAGGTAATAGTTTTCGACGCCTTTCATTGAAATATAATAAAATATTTGCATGGAGTTATTAGATAAATAAGAGTTGACTGGAGGCAATGCTTATTTGGAAATGTGATATGAAAATTCATTTAAAATGAAAGAATGTGGAAGCTTAAGTTTATGGTAATGGATTGATTGCAGATAGTATCTAATAACTCCAAACAAATATATTTCAATCACAATCTCCATCAGGCTGGTCTTCTGCTGCAGGAGGCGAGCAGGGTGATTGTGTGGCCGACCTCTCTTGCAGGCCAGATTAGAATTCATTAATTGCTGATATTGTGGCATTACTTTTGTAATTAACAAACCCATAATTTCCAGGGGCGGGTATTTGCTATTGTCTGAGATGGAGCCTGGGGAAGGAGGAGTGGAGTAAACTGAAGGTAGGGAGGGAGAGAACTTTCTTTTGTTTTCTGGGTTGTCCATCTCAGCCCGCACTACAAGAGAAACTGGTGAAAGTGAAGGTCTTTAGGGCCAGAGAAATGACCTGGGGCCCTGAGGAATTGAAGAGGCTGTTTCAGTCTGGGGGCCTAGCTCCTTTCTCAGAGACTTACTGTCTCCAGGAGGCCAAGAGAGCGGGTCAAAAGCGATTACAGCACTCAGCTTGGGGGAGGGAGGAGAGAGGGTCAAAGGGGCTTCATGGTTGATGAGTCACTGATGCGCCCCTTCCCTCCCTTGATAAACTGCGAAATCCATTTGTCCTTGGTACCAATGAATTCAAAGAGCCAATTGCTGTCATTTCCAGGGTGACAGTCGAGGTGTTGCCGAGAAGACTGCAGCCTGTCTGAGGCCCTGGGATGTCGACCTCAGCGGATGGATGACCCCTGGGTGGGTGGGTTCGCTTGTTTTGTTCCTTGCTTTATCTGTCTCTTTCCTTCTTAGGAAGAAAAATGGAAATAATTTATTTTGAAATGTGACATTTCCTAATCCGCTGTCCCAGCCTGGCTGACAGCAGGATTAGTGTGTGCCGAGACGCCGGCTGCTAGGTGCTATCCGGCCATATGGAGTCCCCTCCCATCAGGCTGTTGGAGCTAGCACCAGAGTAGTCCCCTCTCTTCCCCTCCCCACCCTGTCCACCCCACCCAACAGTCTCAGACATACTCTCCATCAACAGCTGCCTCAGTTTGTACCCTAGCCCTTGTGGACAGATACCTTGCTTCTACAATGGTTTTAAAAGCTATTTCCTAAGTGTTCTTCCAATGTGGGGGAAAAAGAACTCTGACCTTTGAGTCAAGATCTAGGTTCTAATTCTACTTCTGACATTGTGTGGTCTGGAGCAAAGCCCTTTAACCTCTTTAATACTAATTTTCTTTATCAAGTGACAGGGTTGGACTGGATGCCTTCTAAGGACCCTTCCAGCTTTGCCATTTTATGACTATGACATTATAATTCATTTTCCTCTTTTGTGAAAAGAGGTGTTTAGATTTGATCTCTAGTCCCTTCAGCTTTGATATTCTATAGGCCTATGATTCTAAGTGAGTTGGGTAATTGTCCCTCCTCTTTACCTGGGGAGGGGGAATTGGAGTCCTTAAGAGACATCTCCATCCTGATTAATGATCCCTGGCTTTAGTTCCTAGTGAAGGGTGGCCATCCCTCCATCTAGTCAAGGTCCTTCATTCAGGGTTGAATAGCAGGCTCTTTTCCTTATTCCCCCAAGCTCCCGACCTCTACATTAGCATTCACAACCTTGGGCAGCAGCCACTTAGGCTAGAGAGACAGCTCCTTGGAAACACAATTGAAATATTTTTATAAATGACCAGTGGAGTTTGAGTGACATGCCCTTCTTAAGCTAAATAAAATTAAACCTAAACCTTCTAAAAAATACATGAGCCAAACATCCTCTCTACATTTCATTATGCAAATGCAGCTGTCCATTGCTGTACAAATTAGCCCTCCTTTTGAAATTTTTCTTCGCTTCTCTTTTCTTTCTTCAGATTTTGCTGGAAACTGCTTTTGTGTTTTTAGGCCGACAGCTGGAGTCTGGGGTGGGGAGAGGACCAACTCCTCTTGTTATTTTCTGTTCTCTTCTCCCTTCTCCTTCCAGTGCCCCAGCTCTCTCTGGGAAGAAGGAAAAGGCAAAAGAAAATCAATGCAGAGGACTCTCGTTCTTGTCTCCTGCCAAACTGCTGCTGCTGGCTCTGACCAGGAGAGGTCAGCCTGGGGTTGGGAATCTTGGAATGGGGGCTTCTGAGACCTGGGGTATTGGGAACCTCGGGGTTGGGGGCAGGAGCTAGAAGAGGTAGAAAACTGAATGAGCACCATGAAGATGGGGTGAAGCCCAAGATTGTCCAAGGCCCTGGGGGAGCATAGGGTGAGTCTACCTGAGGACTGAACTGAAGAATGAAAATTAAATTCAGGAAGTCATCTGGATGTTTTGTCTACCAGGCTGAATGTCTCAATGCTAGTTTTTTCGTATGTGTTTTTTCCTTTTTCATCTCGATTTTGGCATAGGGACGGTGATATACAATTTTTTTGGAAGTAGTGGTTATGGTTTGTGAAGGTGAGGAAGCTTTACTTAAAAGCATGCAGTCCACATTCAATAAATGTTTATGAAGCACCTACTGTGTACTTCAAATGACCATGCTAGGTGGTGGGGGAGGGACAAAGTTAAGATCAGCCACAGTCCATGCTCTTATGGAGTTTACATCCTGGTAATCAGGGCACAAATACAGTAACTATAACACATCCTATTACTTGATATATGGATCAGAGAGGTGCAAAGCAAAGGACTATGGGAGATCTCAAAGAAAAGGTTGTTGTTGAGAGGGTCAGGGAAGATTTCATGGAAGGGATGATATTTGGATTGGGCTTTAAAGATAGACACCTAGAAGAGTGAAGAGCCAGTTGGGAGCCATTAGCTCTAGCAATAACTAATTGTGGGACTTAACTCCATAAAACAGAGTGAGTGGATGAGTTTTGAAATTCTTTGATTCTATTAATGTTCCTTGGTCTAATGAGATTAAGAGCTCTTTGAGAAGCAAGCACCTCTTGTTGTGTGCTAACTACTAACGAGGAATTAACCAGTTTCATCCTCTGAAGATTTTCAGTGAATGTGGAAGTTAACTGAATTGAACTGACTTGAACATGTTCATATTTGCAGTCCCTGATTTCCTTTCCTTCCTTTCCTGCTGCCTGTAACTAACATTGTAGGGAGGAGGTGATAAAGAAAAGAATAAGATTTCAGGGGAACTTTGAGAGCTCGAATCTTCACATACAACCTACGAAAGGAAGGGGGCTGACCTTTGAAAACTTTGAGGAGAAACTTCTTGATGTTGGAAGTTGCCTAGTTGTAGATTCTTTGAAATCTCTCGGTGAGGGAGAGGCTGGATAATGTAGTGACTACTTGCGGGAGGTGCATCGATGATTAAAACCCAACAGCAAGTTAGATCCCAGGGAATTCAAAGTTGGGAAGAAGTGAAACCCACAGTAAGAATTCTGGCATAGGGACTCTATTGTGAGGTGAGGACAGTGAAAAGTGAGCCAAGATTAGTATGGTGTCTAGGTCATTCTTAATTCTCAATGACAGAGTCTTTGAAATTGGCAGACCCACACCCAAATACTAGGTCAAGTCTGGGTGGTAGAAAGGGCTAATTCATTTAGAAATGAGGAAGTTTAATGCCAGCCAGTGGTATTAGTGGCCAGGTACCCTTTTAATACTATGATTTCTGCGTGAATATATAAAGACATGGGAAGGCTACAAGATGTACATACATATATAATGAAGCAACATGGTGTAGTAGGGAATTAACCTCAAAGTCAGGAAAATCTGGGTTCAAATCTTGCCTCTGATATGACTAACTGTGACCACAAACAAGTTATTTGACTACTCAATTCCTCTAGACAACTTTAAGACCATAAATCACAAAGGTGCCATTTTGTACAGGTAGAAAAAGTTCCACATCAGGAAATCCCCAGACTAATGGAATCACAGATTTAGTTAAAACACACACACACAGACACACACACATGTCCAAGGTGACTTGTTTAAGGTTTCAAAGCGATTAGTGGTAGATTTAGTCAGATAATGAGTTCAATCAGTAAGTCAACAAGAATTTATTGAGTGCTTGATATTTTCCAGGCTCTTTGCTAAGCACTGGGGATACAGAAGGGGCAAAAATAGTACCTGCCCTCAAGGAGTTCACATTCTAATAGTGAGAGAACATGGCAATAGCTAGGTACATACCAGATATAGAGTAGATAGATAATATGGGAGGGGAAGGCAGTAGTAGTGGGGGGGACCAGGAAAGCATCGTGCAGAAGGTGGGATTTGAGCCTTGAAGGAAGTCAGGGAAATTAAGATACTAAGGAGTTTTCAGGCATGGGGGAAAAAGTCAATGAAAACTCCCATGGCACTGAGAGATGTATTGTGTATGAGGAAAGGCAAGTGGGTCAGTATGTTGGATAGTAGAGTGCTTAGAGGAGAATAGATTATAAGAATTTGCGCCTTTCAGAACTGCAACAGATCTTTCTGTTGGTCTCCCTAAGCTGACCTGGGCTCGAAAAATTACTCACTGTGGTTTTTGTTGCTTTGATTTCCTGATCAGTACTCGATCTAGAATATTTTCTAGGTCTTTGTGGAGGCGGTGTGTTGGAGGAGCTGGGCTATATTTCATCCTGCTATTTTTGCAATCTTGGCAGCACCCATGGAGGCTTTTTAAAAAGTTGATTTATTTATTTTTAGTTTTCAACATTCACTTCCATAAGTTTTAAATTTTCTCTCCCTACCCTCCCTCCTCCCTCCCCACAATGGCATGCAATCCGATATAGGCTCTATACATACATTCACATTAAACATACTTTCACATTAATCATGTTGTATAGAAGAACCAGAATGAATAGGAGGAACCACAAGAAAGAAAACAAACAAAAAACAAACAAACAAAAAAAGAAAATAGTTTGCTTTGCTCCATGCAGACTTTTCTTGAAGACTTAAAAAAAATGTTTTTAGTTTTCAACATTCACTTCTATAAGATTTTGAATTCTAAATTTTTCTTGCCCTCCCTCTACTCCCACTTTCCAAAGACAGCATAAAATCTTTTAATAATAGGTTATTCATGTACGATCATATTAAACATATTTCCACATTAGTCATGTTGTAAAGAAGAATTAGAACCAGAGGGAAAACCATGAGAAAGAAGAAACACACAAAACTAAGAGCAAATAGTACGCTTCAATTGGCATCCAGACTCCATAGTTCTTTCTCTGGATGTTGATAGCATGCTCCATCACGAGTCTTTTGGAATTAGAAGACTTTAAAAAAAATATTTTTATTAATAGTTTCTGTTTTTATAATGACTGAATTTCTTCCCATTTGCTTCTTCTCCTACTTCCCAGAAATCCATCCCTTTTAAGGAAATTTAAAAAAAAGAAAGAGGAAGAGGAAAAAAGTGATCAAAATAAATCAGTACATAAATAAATCTGAGATAATATTTCTCATCCATGGCACAGTGGATAGAGCATTAGGTTTGGAATCAGGAAGGCTCATCTTCATGAGTTCAAATCCAATCTCAGACACTTACTGGCTGTGTGACCCTGGGCAAGTCACTTAACCTTGATTGCCTCAGTTTCCTCATTTGTAAAATGAGCTGGAGAATGACATGGCAAACCTCTTCATTATCTTTGGTCACTGGAGAAAGCCCCCAGCTAGGGTTATGAAGAGTCTGAAATGACTGAACAACAGCACAAGTCCTCATCTGTGAACCATCCCCCTACCTTTGCAAAAAAAAAAATAGGGAGCGGTATCTTTTATTGTATCTTCTTTGGGGCCAAATTTGTACATTTTGAAGTATTCATTTTCAGTTGTTTTTGTGGTGGTTGTTCTTTCTATTTGCATTATTGTAGTCATTATACATATAGTTTTTCTGACTCTTTGTACTTAATTTTGCATTTGTCCATATGACTCTTTCTATGCTTCTCTGTATTCATCATGATCAACATTGCTTACGGTGCAGTAATATTTTGTTATGTTTATGTACCACAATTCATTTTGCTATTTCCTATTCTATGGACTTGGCCTCTTTTGGTGCATATGGAATCTTTTTTTGGGGGGGGGGGAGTTGGTCAGTGACCTCTTTGGAGTATACATCTAGCAATGAAATCTCTGAGTAAAAGAGTATTCACATTTTAGTCACTTTAATTGCAAAATTCCACATTGCTTTCCAGAATACTTTTACTAATTCACAGCTCCACCAACAATGCGTTATTATGCCTGTCTTTTCACAGCCTCTCTAACACTGACTGTTCCCATTTTTGTCCTCTGTGTTGACTGTGACATGGAACCTCAGGTTTGTTTTTATTTTCTTTTTTCTTATAAGTGATTTGGAGAATTCTTTCACATGGTTTTTAATAGTTTGAATTCTTTTGTTCATATCCTTTGACTGCCTATCTAATGGGGAATGGCTTTTGGTCATGTGTATTTCTTTTAGTTGTCTGCATATCTTGGATTCCAAACTCTTATCAAGGATATTTGATACAAAGATTTTTCTGCCAGTTGACTTCTCCCCTTTTATCCTAGATACATTTAAATTTTGTTTGTGTAAGCTTGAAGAGAGTGAGACTATTGGTATATTAAGTATGCATATACATGGATACACATTATATATACATATACACTCCTTGTTATACATACATACTCATGAGTAAAACACTTTAAACCCTTGTTCAGAAATAACCATAAATAACATTGATATAGTACTTTATGGTTTGCAAAGCATTTTTCATATATTATATTATTCCATTTAAACCTTACAACCATTTTGTGAAAGTAGATATTGCTAATATTATTATCCCCATTGTACAGATGTGGAAACTTCGACTTGAGAGATTGAGGCAGCTCAGAGAGATTCACAGAGCTAGTAAGTGCCAGGGACAGGATTTGAATTGTGTCTCTCCTGACCACAAATCCAGCACCATATTCCGTGTCATTATTTATCCTTTGATTTTGAAGAGGAGCAATGATGTCACTGGGTGACGTATTGACTCAAGTATGAATCAGATTTAAGTGAGGCATAGTTGCTCAAAGTCATCTCTTCCAGAGTCATTGAAGTCCAATGGCAAGACAAAAGTCAGGATGATTGGTGATGGCCCAGGATGCAGTGGATGACCTTGGTGTCTTTGATGTCTGATCAAGCTCTGAGCACTCCATAGGTCCTGCTTCTTTAGCTACCTTCATGACTTTTGGAGCAAATTGTTTTCATTCACCTGGAAGTCTTTATATGTTTAGTGTAGATACCCCGTAACTCATGGCCTCAAACTGTTGGTAGCTCTCAACTTGGTTTAGTTTGTGATAATTTTAGTTATCTTGTGATAATTTAATTATCCTGTGATAATTTTAGTAGGGTGTGGCTGTTGGGCATGCCACAGCTTCTTGGAGCCACAGTCGAGAGTTGAGTGGCAGGTGGACACCAAAGGTGTATGAGCTGCCCTGAAAAGTGCTTAGCACCCCTTACACAAGAGGTGCTAGATCTTCCCTAGCACTCCATACACCACATTCACTATACCTCACTAAAAGAGATGGCCTTGATTGTCAGGATTTTGTGGTCTTGCTATCAGGATAGTGTAGTCTCGCTCTGCCAAATTTTGTGACCTTGGATTAGTTACTTCTCTTTTCTAGACGTCGGTTTTTCCATAAAATGAGGAAATTAGACTACATAGTCTCTAAAGGTCCTCCTACTGCTAATGTTCTATGATGAATGCTTTTATATGGTTAAGCAAAGAATTGGCATTGAAATAATAACTCATAGAGACTTAAACCCTTGAACAACTCCCCAGTTAACACTGTTGGAACTTCACCCCTTTTGGGAAAGCAGGAAGAGTAGAATGTTAAGCCCACCCGGCCCTTTGATATTCTACTCTCCAATGTCTGCATATAAATGCTTATGGATCTCTCAGTGTGGCATGATATTCCAAAGATGGAAGTAGCATGGGGTGTGGGTCTGAACCCTAGGAACTGATCCCTTGGGGTATGACTTCTTATAATCTCCTCTCAGTTCTCCATATCAGACTGTCCTCCTTCCTCTTGTGGCTCCCAGAATTCCACATTTCAGGTTCCTCTGGCCATAATGCCCCCCTCCAAGTGGGCCTCCCCTGCCCCTACAAACTTCCTGGCCCGGTGACCTGTTTGTCATGGGATGCCTGGAATCGTCTGAGAAAATAAACAAGTCTGACAGCCATCTCAGGTTGTTTTACCGCTGCCATCAGGAAACTCCATGCTAGCCCTCCCCTACTCACTCTCTTCCTTTACCTTACATTTCCCTTTCTGTCCCCTGGAAACTTCCTCCACTGCAGTGCAATGGAGAGACTACTGGATTTAGGAGAATCAGAGGACCTGAGGTAGGTCACTTAGCTTTCTCAGGACCTCAGTTTCCATATGAGTAAAATAAGGAGGCTGGACTAGATCAAAAACAAGCATTTAAAAATAACAGCATAGGTTAGGCACTGTTCTAGGTACTGTTGTTATTTGGTCTTTTCAGCCATATCCACATCTTCTTGACCCCATTTGGGGTTTTCTTGGCAGAGATACTGCAGTAATTTGCCATTTCCTTCTCCAGCTCATTTTACAGATGAGGCAAACAGGGTGAAGTGACTTGCCCAGGGTCACACAGCTAGTGAATGTTTGAGGTTGGATTTGAACTCAGGTCTTCTTGACTCCAGGCCTGGTGCTCTCTCCACTGTGCCATGTAATTGCCCCTATTCTAAGTATTGGGGATACACAGACAAAACTGAAGCCCTGGGTAAAGATCAACATCGTACCCTCCAGTCTCTGGAGAGAAACAGAGCTGCTGTAGGTATCTGCAGGTATAACTAGGCACAGGCATCACTCTTCTTGTTCCCACCTGCTCTCTCTTGGGGAGCCAGAGAATTATATACTGTTAGAGCCAGTAGGGACTTCAGAGATCATCTTGTGCTAACTACTTATTTTATAACTGAGAATGCTGAACCCCAGAGATACTGTGACTCACCAGAGGTCACATATGTCCCCGGCAGAGTCAGATTTCCTGACTCCCACGCCAATATTCTTTCCACCACAACTGAGTCCCCTTCCATTCTGCTTCAAGCTG
>CM053596.1:101424697-101444688 GCA_028646575.1 Pseudocheirus occidentalis
TTTTAGTTTACAAGATTCAGTTCCACAGTCCCTTGAGTTTCAAATTTTCTTCCCTCTCTTTCCCTTCCTCCCCCATGGTGGCATGCTATCAAGTATAAGATCTGCAAATACTTTCACACTGGACATTAGTCTGGTTGTATAGAAGGGTTGTAACCAATGGAGTGAACAATGGGAAAGAAGAAACAAAACCAAACATGAAAAACAATGATAGCATGAAGATTGCTTCAGTCTCCATTTAAACTCTGGTCTTTCTAGATCTTTCTCTGAATGTAGATATCTCCTTCCATCCTGAAATTGTAGAGTTGTCTTATAACTGTGCGTTGCTGAGAAGAGTCCAGTTTATCAAGGTTGGTTGTCATACATATGATGAGTCTGTGATTGTGTATAAATTTTTCCTGGTTCTGCTCTTCTCATTTAGCATCAGTTTGTATAAACCTCTCCAGGTAAATATGAAGTCTATCTCCTCCCCATTTCTTATAGCACAATAGTGTTCCATTACATTCATACATATTTAATTTTCCTGCTGGTTATTGGGAATACTTTCTTTCTCTTTGGTATAACTTTGGAACCAATAAGACCAGAGTTCAAGCCTTACCTTTGACATATATTGACAGTGTCACCCTGGGTAAGTCATTTAACATTTCAGTGCTTGGCACATAGTAGGTGGTAAATAAATTCATGTTGTCTGACTCAGTGCTCTGGGTAGCCCTCTATAGACTATAAGGTACAGAGGGTTGCTGACCTTTATTGGTGGAAGGACCAGGACAAGAGGCAGGGGGAAAGTGAGTTGTGTTTCCCCTTTGTTCAGGGGCTGGTGGGTGGCTGAGAGTCTGGCTTGGGAGTGTCTGTACCTAGGGAAACAGCCAAAGCTGGTTCTCACTCACATGGTTGCCAGGAGCGGGTTGCTATGCCATCCAGCTGTGTGGATTTGCTGCCCCACACCCAGGCAGGAGCTGGGGAGCCCTGTTCAACCTCCCCTTCATGGGACTCTAATTGGAAATCCTGCTGACTGGGGAGCCAGGGTGGATGGGTGGATGGGTGGATGGGAGGATGGGTGGATGGGAGGATGGGTGGATGGGCGGGGAAGGGGCTTGTTCCCTTCTCTTCTTGCTCTGCCAAGCTGCCTTGCTGGTCTAGGACTGGGGGAAGGGAGGGGGGAGCCAGGGAGTGGCCCCCTCTCCTATTTTGCATATGCTGTCTGCATTTGAATTTCATGCCATTGTCATGCTAAAACGCAGAGAAATTCTTAAACCACATTTGTTTCCTTACAAATATGTTAAAGTACAATGATAGAAAAAGGCAAGTTAAGATGACCTAGTCCAATCCTTTCATTCTACATATGAAGCTTGGAAAGGGGAGCGGATTTTCCCAAGGTCACACAGTTAGTGACAGACGAAGCCAGGACCCGGATCTCCTTAGCTATAGGGCAATCCTCTTTCCGTTTATCAGGGGGTTTTAACCTCTTTTTGCATCATTTTTTGACCATCTAGTGAAGCCTATGGACAGATGTCTTCTCAGAATAATGTTTTAAAATGCAGAATATAAAAGATTACCAAGGAAACTAAAATTATAATAGAATTATCAAAATGTTACAACAACAACAACAGGGTTGAGTACCCCTGAACTATATCATTTGCCTCTCAAGTCTCCATTAATTTGCATCAGCTTCAGCTGGGTCAAGTTGGGTCAGGCCACATTAGGGAAAAAACCCAACAAACCTGCCTGTTCTCTGTCTTGGGATACCCAGACCTTCCCTGAAATGGAGCTCAGCTGCTTTTCTACATTTGGTCCCTTCTAACCGTGGGCTATGGAACTTTCAGGACTGGGAAGTCAGTGGGGAGGTAAAGCCCTTTTCTAAATATCTATAGAGTCTGTGCTAGCCCTTTGGTGTAGACAGACTGTTCTTGTCTGAGTATTTTATTTGGAAGGTAGCACTTGTGGTTTGTAATTGGCCACGTAATCCACAGCGCATTAGGGCTCAGCAATAGATGGATGAGAACTGAAGCAAGACACCTGAGTCCAGGTGTGAGGGTGGAAAAAAGGAAGGGAAAGGGGAATTCAGTCTGGTATTTATTTATTAGGGGATGCCTAAAAGGCCCTAGGCTAGTCATTGGGAATACAAAAAAAAAAATAGCTCTGCCCTCCAGGAGTTTACTATAAGATACAACATGCATAATGAAAAAAAAAAGGAAGGTAAATTGATGAAGAAGTTCTCTCAACTATTAACTGAAGTGATCAGGGAAGGCTTCCTAGAGGAAGTTGCAGCTGAACTGAGCCCTGAAGGAAGGTAAAAGTTTTGAGAGGCAGAAGGAGGAGAGAACAGATTCTACGCATGAGGGACAGTTGCTGAGAATGCACAGGCAGGAGATGGAGTGTTGAGTCCTAGAGATAGCTTGTACGGCAGTTTGGATGGATTATAAAGTGCATTAAGGAGAATAATGTGAAATGATGCTGGAGAGGTAAGTTAGAGGCAGATTGTGGATGGACTTAAATGCCAAGCTGAAGAGTTTTTATTTTATCCTGGCAGCAACAGTCTGTCCATTGAACATTTGTGAGAAAGAGACTGACGTGATCAGACGTGTGCCCTAGGAAGATTATTCTGGCAGCTCTGAAGAGGATGGATTGGAGAGGAGAGACTAGAAGGAAAGGCCCATTAGGAAGCTATTACTTGGCACCACTGGTAAAGATGGCCATGGGAAAGGTTACAGCTGAGCCCAGCTGCCCTAAGAAACTCACCAGCAAAGATGAAAAGTTGTCCCTAGGTGAGGTGAGGATCAGTAAAACAAAAGGAAAACACCAGTCAGCTCTTCCATCTAGTTCAGAATTGTATGAGAAGATTGCCAGAAAGCCTGAGAACATTCTTATTGGGAGAAAACCAGGGGAACTTGCAGCCAGTGCCATCTTAGACCACAGCAATAGCAACCCAACAAAGCTACTTCTGCGCAGGATACTGTCTGAGGAGACAGGTACAAGGGCCTGGACAATGAGTACATACCGATGTGCCATCCAAGAGGCTGGATCCAGCCCAATCTTTTCTAACACAGCAGAGGACAAAGCCAGTTCCTGGAAGGTCTCTGTGTGTAGGTCGTTGTGTAAGGAGACAGAGAGAGGTTGACATACCCAGGCAGCTCACATGGAGTGGGGGGCAGTCCTGGGGGGGAGGGGTTGTTGGTGGTGGTAAATCCGATTCGATCTCCAATCTCTGGGTGGGCCCTGTCAGGACAACATTGGGGGCTAAGCTAGCTGCTGGTTGGTGATCTCATAGGGAGAAGGAGAAGCTATTACATATAGAAGAGAGGCAATGAGATCCTGAATGGTGGTTATATGAGTGGAGAGGAGACTGAAAAGAGAGGAAATGTGGAAGGAGAATCTACAGAGCTTGGCTATTCATTGAATATAGGAATGAGGTGGAGAGAAGAGGGAAGACTTATAAACACTAGTGAGTAGAAGAATGTTGGTGCATCCAATAGCAATGGGGAAATTTGGAGTGTCAGGGTTTTTTTGGGGGGAGGAAAACAAGTTCAATTTGGCTATATTGAGTTTGAGATGCTGATGGAACATCCTGGTAGGGATTTAATGCATCTGCTGATATGAGCCACAGCTCCAAAATTCCCCCAAATAATTTTCCTAAAGTACAGATTTGACCCATTTATTCCCTGGCTAAAGAATTATTAGGGGTTCCTTTAGGATAAACCCCCCCCCCAAAACTCTGGTATTTAAAGCCTTCCACAATGGGTTCTAATCTGCCTTTAGATAATCATTTCACATTAGGATGCTTTACATATTCTGCCTCATAGCCAAACTGCCTACTTGCTGTTTATTGAATTTGACATTGAATTTCTTGTCTCTGTGTCTACATTGTATGCCTCCCTTGCCTGGAATAAACTCTCACTTCTTTTCTACTTCTTAGCATCCTTTGCTTTAAGGCTCAGCTCAGTTGCTAACTCCTGTAGGAAGTCTTCCTTGATTTGCCTTTGTTTTTTACTTTTCTTTTTTAAAAATTAAATTATTTGGGTCAGCTAGGTGGCACAGTGAGTAGAGCACCAGCCATTGAGTCAGGAGGACCTCAGTTCAAATCCGGCCTCAGACATTTGACACATTAACTAGCCGTGTGACTTTGGGCAAGTCACTTAACCCCAATTGCCCTCCAAAAAAAAGCAAAAAAAAAAAAAGCTCAACCCAAAATTAAATTATTTTCCCAATCAACAAAACTCTATCTACTCTACTATCCTGCTTTCTCTTGCCCTTCCACCCCATGAGAACTAAAGAAAAATAAAATCCTTGTTACAAACATGTATAGTCAAGATTTCTACATTGGTCATGTTCAAGAGAACACACACACACATATATGTATAGACACAATACTCACACCCATTTTTTGCCACTGCAGAAAGAGCTATAAACATTTTTTGCATGTTTAGTTTGTTTTACCTAGGTCTAATCCCTCCTTTAATCTATCATCCCTCTAATTTCCTTCTCTCTCTACTCCCCTTTCCATCCTATTTCCCTTTTGAGTGAAATGTATTTCTGAACCAAACTCTCTTCCCTTCTTTGACCAGCTCCAATGAGAGGGAGGTTCAAATGTTAGCTTTTCCCAACCATCCCTTCCTCCTGTGACTTAACTGAACTGATTTAAGTGAAAGATGATGTTTGTAAGGAGAGAAGTGAGAAATAAGCAAGCTGAAATAGGGAACCAGTTTGATGGTAAAATAATAAGCTTAATTTTCCAATATGTTACATTTGAAAAGACATGAGCACTTTGGAATGGCCCTGTCCTCTAGGTGGTTAGAAACATGGGCCTGGAACATGAGTCAGAAGTTCAGGCTGAATGTATAGATTTGAGAGTCATCAGCCTAGAAGTAACATTTGATGCTGTGAGATAATATTAATTTACTAGCATTGCTTAACATTGTCTCAGTAAATAATTGGGCTTGATTGATGGTATAAACACATACAGTAGATCTAATTTTCTCACAATAAATAGACTGCACTCTCTGGTTGTTTGGTTTGCTGGAGAGCACGCTCTTATGTTTCTGGGGACATTGAGGAACACGCTGTTGCACTTATCAGGCTTGGAGCAAAGGGAAAAGTATCTTGAAAAATTCAGAAAATTTTCCTGGAGGTAGACCTCAAGCTGTGCAATTCAAATTATTTCTGCTGCCCCTATTTGTTGGTCCCTGGATAGATGCTAGTCTTTTTTTTTTCCTTTAAATCAGGGAACCACTTTGGAGACTGAAGCGATGAGCGAACAAGGGCGTGTGCCCTGTACTGGGATGGACAGCAAAAGAGACCTTTTCCCCACCCATCCTTCAGCTCTGAGGTGGGCATCAGCCAACATATAGTTCCAAAATCAAATCAATAAGAAGCAGCTAGGTAGCACAGAGGCTGGAGTGCCTGACACTCAGGTGCCAAGCTGGCTGCATGACTCTGAGCAAGTTCCTTAACTCCTGCACACCACAGTTTCCTCATCTGTAAAATGCAGACAATAATAGCACCTACCCACCTGATTAAATGAGGTCATCTATGTAAAGTCTTTGCAGATTTTAAAATGCTACATACATGCTAGCTCTATTATAAATTATTATTAGTAATCATGCCTGAATGATCATTTTCCTCGTGGGTTATATACAGCTATAGTTTAATGTAGATCTTTAGGGTACTTTATGAGCAGAGTAGGGAATACATCTCTTTGTTCCCTTAGTGAGGAAATTGAGGCCCGGATAGAATTATGAAAGCACAGAAATGCAGATTTGGAAGGTCCAGTGTGTAACCTAAATAGGAGTCTTCCCTAGGACATCCCTGACAAGTGGCCATTTGGCCTCCTTTTGGGGAGCTCACTACTAATCTGGGGCAAATTCCACTTTGGGAAGCTCTAATTTTTAGGAAGGTTTTCCTTGTATTGAGCTGAAAACAGTTTTTCTACAGCTTCTATCCCTTGCTTCTAGTGGCTCCCTGAGACCCAATAATGCCAGTCTTAGGTCTACTCTTCTCTAGGTCAAACACCTCTAGTTTCTTTAGCTGATCCTCATATGGCAAAGAGAGCCTGTTGCTACCTGGGTATGGGATGGTGCATGGGAGCTGTGGCATCCTTTCCTTGCATAGAAATCAATGGCAAACAGTGCAGCACAGGGAAGAGAGTAATGGACTTGGAATCAGGAGAGACCTGATGATATCACTCATTTGTCTAGAATTTTACAGTTTTTAAAGTGATCTCTGATTCATGATCTCATTTGATCCTCACAATGATCCCTTTACTCCATAAAGACCATGGTGTCAAAACTGGAAGATTACAAGAAGAGCTGGCATACTTTTAGGCGTTCTATGGCATAGATCCCTGCTTCTCTGTCATGATTTTCTCCTTTCTGCCCCAGCCCCTGAGGGTGCCCTGAACAAGACAGAATTCCCTCAGAATCCACTGAGGTATTTGCACAATGGCCTGTAGAGTGATCTGCACTCTGGGGGTACTTTTTCTAAGGAAGAAAGGAAAGAAACAAAGATTTATTAAATGCCTGCCATGTACCAGATACTGTGCTAAGCATTTTACACATATTATCTCTCAATTTGTTCCAATAACAACCTTGAGAGACAAGTGCTATCTTATATATATATACACACCCATATGCTTACACACACATATACACCCATTTATACGTGGGTATGTATACACACATATACATACACACATTTTTTCCCAATTACATGTTAAAACAAGCTTTTAACATTTTTTTCAAGTTTGGAGTTCCAGATTCTGTCCCTCTCTCCTTCCCCTCCTCCCTCCCTGAGATGGTAAGCAATCAGATATAGCTTATACGTGTGCAATCATGTAAACATTTCCATATTAGTCATTTTGTACAAAAAGACTTGAATAAAAGAAAAAGAATGAAAGAAAGTGGAAAATAGCATGCTCCAGTACGTATTCAAACAATGTCAGTTCTTTCTCTGGAGACAGATGCTGTGCTTCATCCTCAGTCCTTTGAGATTGCCTTGGATCACTGTATTGCTGAGAAGAACTAAGCCATTCACAATTAATTCTTCATGAACAATTTTTATTTTTCTGTGTATAACTTTTCCTGTTTCTGTTCACTTCACTGTGTATCAGTTCATGTAAGTCTTTCCAAGTTTTTCAGAAATCATCATGCTCCTCATTTTTTATAGCACAGTAGTATTCCATCATATTCATATACCACAACTTGTTCAGCCATTCCCCAATTGATGGGCATCCCCTCAATTTCCAATTCTTAACCCCCACAAAAAGAGCTGCTATAAATATTTTTGTACAAATAGGTCCTTCTCTCTCTTTTTTAATTTCTTTGGGATTATCCCCATTTTATAGATGAGGAAAATAAGGCAGACAGAAGTTAGATGACTTGCCCAGGATCGCACAGCTAGCAAGTGTCTGAGGTCAAATTTGAACTCTGGTCTTTCTAATCTCACGTCCAGCACTCTACTCCTGTGCTACATAACTGCCTTGGAATCAGGAAGAACCAAGTTCAAATTTGACTCCCAACATTTACTAGCTGTGTGACCCTGAGCAAGTCATTTAATCCCATTTGACTCAGTTTCCTCATCTGTAAGATGAGCTAGAGAAGAAATTGGCAAACCACTCCAGTATCTTTGCCAAGAAAACCCCAGATGGGGTCAAGAAGAGTCGGACAGGACTAAAAACAACTGACATGACTTCTGATTCAGGCCCTGTGCTCTATCCACTGTACCACCTAGCTACCTCACCTTGAAGGGTCAAGGAAAGCACTTGTTATGTAGCGTTGGATTTGGAGTCAAATTGTCTCACTAGCACTTGCTAACTGCATGACTTACTCAGAATAGTGAATATGGAACTGAGGCTCTGGGTTTTAATTCCATCTCTGCAGCTTACAACCCACCTGATCCTGGGCAAGTGTCATTTTGCCAGTCCGGGTCTCAGTCTCCTCATCTGTAAAATGATGTATAGATGGGTAGATGACCTCAGAGGCCCCTCCTAGTTCTCAATCTATGACCCATGATCCTTTGACACTTTGCCTGACATCCTGGGAAAATGATCCCTGTCTGCTTTGGAGAAGGAAGGCATGGCTTCCTGGCAGCCGTCCCAGCATGCCTGGCTCCCCTGCCTCACCATCTTATGAGATTGTGTTCTTGTTCACGGCTCACTGGGTGTGGGGCACCTTGCCTGCTGGTGCTCTTTCCTGTGTAATTGCCGGTGTCCTTGTTAACAGTCTCCCTCTGCCTTCCTTTGTGGAACCCACCCACCTCTCTCTGCCCCCTCCTAATGAGTGACTCCTCCTTCATGAACAAGATGTAAGTATACAAGTTATTAATCTTCCCACCAAAGCAATTACATCCCCACCAAGTTCCTCCCTGGCCATGTCGGGTACTTCTATGACAACCTTATCAGGTTAGCAATTTCAGATCTGCATTAAGTGTTCAGAAATCAATTTTCAGCTTATTTTGAGTTGCAAAGTCTGCTATGCCTGTAACAGCGCTGCTAATTGAACAAGAGCAATTGATGTTTTAGCAGTAATTAAGGATGGTAATTATGACCAAATCTCCCCCATGGCCCTGCCGGGTTTGCTTCTGGACCTGTCAGAATGCAGGCAGGCCCAATCAATCTTCATCAAGTTGATGCTTCTGAGGTCCTCCAAAAAGGCTTTCAGCAGCCCTGGGTGCTGTGACAACAAGGGGGTGGCAGTTAGCAACGGTGATTCAGCATACTCTCCTCCCATATGTCCGGTACTAAACTCAGGGAAGACATAGGGAAGAATGAGAAGAGATGCCCACCATGCTCAGTTTGCTCCTTGATTAGCTGAGGAGAAAGGAGGCACACTTGAGACAATTTTAGAAAAAGGTACAACCCATCGCCCGTTGCAAATTAAGATATTTTGGTGTAGTAGGGAGAAGAATAAAATAGAAATCAGGAGACTTGGGTTCTAGTCCTGACCCAGCCACTGAGTCATTATGTGACTCTAGTCAAGTCATTTCCCATCTTTGGGCTTCCTCACCTGCAATCATTCCATCAATACTTACGATGTGCCTGGCACCATGCTGGGCACTCAGGGTTGTTGTTGTTCAGTCATGTCCAACTCTCTGTAACCCCATGGATGTGGTTTTCTTGGCAAAGATACTGGAGTGGTTTGCCATTTCCTTCTGTGTGTCTTCATTTTATAAGATGAGGAACTCAAGCAAATAGCAGTTAAGTGACTTTCCCAGGACCACTCAGCTAGTAAGTGTCTGAGGCCAAATTTTAACTTGGGTGTTCTAGACTCCTGGTATAGCCCCTTATCCACTACACCACCTAGCTGCCCAGGAACTCACGGTACACATTTAATAGATGAAGCATTCAATCCCTAATTGTAAGGAACCTACATTCTAATGTAGGGGACAATAAAGATGTGTATAAGCATACACAGAATAAACATTTAAAGTATGTATACAAGATACTTTGGAGTGGGAAGAGAGCACCAACAGTTGAGGGGACCAGGAATAGCTTCATGTAGAAGGTGGTGCTTGAAATGTGTTTTGAAGGAAGAGAGAAGGATTCTGTGAGTTGGGGGTGAGGAGGGAGTGGAATCCAGTGATAAGAGAATTTAAGAGCATTTATTTAGAACTTGAAGAGATCTTTGTGGTCCTTGGAATCCAAATCCAAATTTCTACTGCACCGTCTCTGATCTCTGAGCTATGATTTAACCTCAAAAGCTTTGATTAACACAGGGAAGAATAGTGATGGGAGACAGGGCATCCTCTGGGAGAACCTCTTCATCCTCAGGTCCAAAGGGCCAACCTCTTAGGTTACTTTTTGGTGAAGAGGTTCCTGTATCATGTCCTATGCCAAGTTTACTTACTTACCTGTTATTTCAAGAGTGTCCTGGAAAGCACAACGGTGGGCCTGAGGAATCCTACAGGAAAGGCCTCAGGGCCTTTTAATTCAAGGGACCATAAAGTGGATAGCTTTTTCATCTGTGGATAAGGCCCCTATCTATCAAAGTTTCTCTGGTATTTAACAGATCAATTTTCAACCCCCAACCATGGATTACTCCCACTGTCTGCCTTCTCCACCTCACAGGACCGCAGGATCTCAGAGCTTTAGGGGTCTCACAGACTATCTAGTCAAAACTACACCTGTCTAGGGATTCTTTATAAAATATCACCCCAAAGTGGTCATCCTTGTGTGAAAGCCTTCAGTGAGGGGGAACCCACCATTTTCCAAAGGCAACTTACTTTTGGATAGTCCTAACCATTAGCTTTTACTTGAAGGCCTCTACTGATGAGGAGACCACTACTTCCCAAAGCAACCCATTCCACTTCTGGACAAATCTACTTGCTAGGAAATTAGTTCTTACCAGGGAAAGGATTTTGTGAAATGTGTCATGCACTCAAGTGGACTGTGTGTCAATAGAGCTCACCTGGTTGGCTTTGAGGTCTTGTCTAACTCAGGCAGCTGGAGAGATGGCCTTTCTGCGCTTAAGACTCTAGCTGCTTAAACAGCCTCCTTTCCCTGATGCGGTCACATCTTCCCGGGCATACATTCTGTGGTCAGGAAATATTGGAAATCAAAAGAGCTGGATTCCCACCCCATGCCTGCCACTTACTCTCTGTGTGACTTTAGACAAGTCAGTCGCCCTCTCTGTGCCTTCTTGGAGTTTTCTCTCTCTTTTATTCTATGGTTTTGTGATTTTGAATTCTTCCTGAAATGTAAGCCTGTAAACTCAATGGAATAATACCATTATACTGGAAGACCATCTCTTTTTGTTCTGTCCTTAGGGGCTAAAAATACAATTTCTTTACAATTTGAAGTGTCCAAATATGGAATGGGCTCCTTCCTGGGTTTTTCATCATGTTGGTATTCAAACAAGCTGAATGACCATTTGTTGGGACTGATCCTCATGAATGGGGCTGGAGTAGGTGGTCTCTTAGATCTCTCCAAAGACTGAGATTCTTCAATTTTGAAATTTTATCTTCATTTCCTTTTGATATCACTTTTAATGTATCCCAGAAGAACTTTCTTTGCTAGTTTGAAGAGCAAAGAGTTGGCCCCTGGAAAAACTTTATCTGATTACTGGATGAGGTGAGGATCAGGGAGAAGCCTGCTAGGCTACAACAGTTCATGAAGGCTAATAGAAAGCATCACCAAACTGCTTCTTCTAGCATTTAGCACAGTTTCCTGTACATGGAGGCCACTTAATAAATGTTTACTGGTTAAAAACATGATGACCTCATTTGTTGGTCCAAATTTGACCCTTTTCCTGCCCCTTGGTTGGGCTGCTGGCCAGATGTGAAGGGTCATGACTTTCTGAATGGGTAGTCCATAGGTGTCTTGCTCAAGGCCCCTGGAACCAGAAGACAGGCTGGATTTAGGCTCAACACAGATGAGATCTGGCTCCATCTTGTACTCAGGGGACCTTTTCTGCCCTCATGAGGTCTTTCTTCTGTCACCCTCCACTCTGAAGCCTCTCCAAACCTTCTGGCTCAGTCTGCTTGCCTGTGTTCCTGCAGCTCCCTCCCTGGATAGGTGATTGATTAATTGATTTACATATTTATTAAAATGTATTTTAATGTCATCTCTGCCTTTGATGCCAAATCCCATTTCCTATTGTGGGACTGCTGACAGCCGGCATTGTCAGCACAATGACACTTTACTCAACAATTTGAACAGCAATCGCCACTAGCTTAAAAAATGAGCAAAACAGACAAATAAAATACTGGTGAGGAAACAGGCAGCTTCAGGACAAGTAAAGCTAGAGGTTTCTAGACAGCAAGAAGCTGGGGGATTCATGGCAGCAGTGACTGCAGGAATGGCCCTCTAGAGTGCCCAGGTTGGAGGTGGGAGTGTAGGAAGCTTATCAACTTTGGCCAAAGGGTAGGGAGGTGGAAACAAGGTGGTAGGATGGGGATAGAATGAACCATGTAGGTCTGTTCACTTCTTCAGGCCTTCATTTCACCATCTACAAAATGAGGTTGGGCTACATCTCTAAGTTCACTTAAAATCCTAAATTGTAGAACCTTTAATTTCCTCAGAGTGGAAAAAAAGATGCTTAACCCCTTGTCAGTGGAGAGATAGTGCTTTGGATCCCCTTTGGGTGTGTGTTTCTGTGGTGGGTGGGGACTGGAGAAGAGAAGGATGGGAGGTGGTTGAATAATGGCCTGAATCTCTCAAGGATCATAGAGTAGGAAAGCACCTTCGGAGCTATCTGATCTAACCTCATTTTACAGATTTAGAAACTGAGGTTCAAAGGGGTTTTGTCCAGGGTCAAACAGCTTGTAAGTGGCAGAGGTGGGATTCAAACCCAGTATTCTGACTCCAGATCCTACACACTTTATACTGTACCCCATTGCCTTCCACATTTTTGTGTCTGGCCTCTGAAAGAACAGAGTCTTGTGATCTGTACCCCTGGAGATGCCATTAGAGTGGAGGAATGATTTAGAGGATGTTCTCAGGGGTTCTTCCACTGTCAAGCATAAGGACCACTAGGTGGCGCCCTAGCGCACAGTGTCAGGTCTGGAGTCATGAAGATATAAGTTCAGATTTGACCTCAGACACTTCCTAGCTGTGTGACCCTGGGCAAATCACTTAAGTAGGGCTCATCTCAACTCAAGGAGTGCCTAAACTCCATACAAGGGGAACACACCGTGGGACTTTGACTGGTGGGTCCATCCTGCTTAGTCAGGTCCACAAATGTCACTGAGCCTTTGACTTGGTCTAACCTTATCTCTAGAACTCAAAGAAATCACGGCTGACTTCCAAAGCATCCACCAGCAACTTTTCTTTTATCTACCTTCTTCCAATCTCCCAGTTGCATCCCTGGGAGAGAGTACTGATGGAATTGACCAACCTCTTTCCTGCATTGCCCAACCAAAAGACCTTCCATCATCTACTGGAAGGTCTTTTCCAGCTTGCAATCTCTTCTTTGTCCCCACCAGATGGACATCTGGGAACTCTACACAAATGGTTGTTCAACTCTGGGACCGGATTTTGGTCCTACTTGGGAAATTGGTGGACAGGAACTCTGTGGACATGAAGACTTGGTGGATTTCTCAGGGGAGCTATTCCTATCATGTCCTTCATATGCTTTCCTTTATCTACAGAGAAATATTTTGCTATCACATTTTTTCTGCCTCTACAGGAAACTTCACTGAGGTGAAGGTGCAACCTTCATGTATGTTAATATCCTGACCTTATGAAATATAAGACTGACTGAGAGAGTTGTCCTGGTTGGCGGTCATTACCACTTGTCAAGAATGCTGGGGGAAGAATTACTCTATAGGATGAGAATTTGGCCTGGATAGTGTTTGTTCTTGTCCCTTCCAGTACTGAGACTTCATGATCCTCTACTTCTACGTAGACCCAGAAATAGTTCTTCTATGCGTAGGAAAGAAAACGTGCATTCGTGAAATATGGACATTCTTCAATTGGGACTAAGGGACTGCAGAGGTAGGATTTGGAGGGAGAGGGGAAAGCTAGAGTCCATAATCAACATAGGAAAAGCTTACATGGTCTCTCAAAGTGGGAAGAGATGAAAACAAAAGAAAAGAGAGAGGAAAATCCTTAAAAGTGAAAAAACTTGTTTGTCTTCTTGTCTGTTAATATTTACACGTTGACTCCCTGATTAGGCTATGAGTAACTTGAAACCAGAAGCTCCTCAGTCCTAGGGATTCCAGTAGCCTACAAAATATTTTCTCTTACTGTCTAATCCTAAATTTCTCATCTTTCCACACAAGCTGACTGTTCCTCCCAACCAGATACAAGACATATAGGAATCCTAAGCAAGGTTTGAAAATTTCTCTTTGTAGGAGCTACTACCCACCATAAGTTTGGAATTTCCACAGTCATACATGGGACTTCACTTGGTTCAGTGCTTCAAGGATCTATGATTTCACTGGTGTGAGTTTGCTAATTCAGAATGCAAACCTTTTATACCAGCAGTTCTCAACCTGTAAGTTGCGACCCCTTTGGGGGTTGAATGACCCTTTCACAGGGGTTGCCTAAGACCATCGGAAAACACATATTTCTGGTAGTCTTAGTTACTGAGACACGGCTCCTCTATCCATTTCCAGGCAGGTCTGCCCATATGCAGACACACCCACATATGAGTGTTAAAGGGTTGCTTTATACTTTATTAAATGGTTTTTGTGAATTGTTGTGAGTATAAACACAATACCTGTGGCCAACCTGGTATTCAGTCTCTTCCAGTTTAGCTAGGTAGATCTTGAATAACAGATACCTAATCCATTATCTCCCCCATGCCCCAGACCTTTCCAACCTGGCTTGCACTCCACTGACACAGCGTTTGATGGCTATGGGTCATTTTCAGGCCATGATGAGGCATCCAGAGTGTACCTGGCTTCTCCTAAAATAAATATGTACTGCGGCAAGCAGGATTTTCTGGCACAAAGAACTGTCAGGGAGGTAGGTATTATAGTACAGAGGTGTTAAACATGCTGCCAGCAACACTTACATATTCAAGGGATCTGGATTAAAATGTAATTAGGAAATGTCTAACAATATAAATAGAAATAGATAATGTTATAATGTAAATGATAATGTAAATAGATAATGTTAATATGTGGTTTTGAAAGTCAATATGTGACCATAGGGACCCTTAGGTACAATTTAGTGGCCCCTCTTTCTATTTAGTGGTTTAATGCCACTGTTGTAGTGGATAGAGTATTCGACTCTGAATCTGAAAAACCTGTGTTTGAATTCTGCCTCAGTCACTTGTTAGCTGTGTGACCATGGACAAGTTGGTTAACCTCTCTGTGCCTCAGGTGCCTCTCCTGTAAAATAAAGAGGTTAGATGCAACCTCTAAGATCCCTTCCAATTCTAACCTATGATCATATGAATCTATGAATCTTCATATTAAAATATGCCCCTCTCTTCAACCACATACCGACTCTGGACATTTTCCCTGTGCCTGGAAATCTGTTCCTCCTCACCTCTACTCCCAGGCTTCCTTGACTTCCCTGAAGTCTCAGCTAATGTCCCATCTTTTGCAAGAAATCTGTCCCACTCCACCTTAATGCTGGTGCCTTCCCTCTGTAGCTTATCTCCAATTTATCCTGTATATAGTTTGTTTATACATAGTCATTCACATGTTTTCCTCTGTGGGTAGGGAACTCTTTGAGATCATGCGGACTGTATTTTTCCTTTCTTTTTACTCTACAGTACTTGGTACAGTGCCTGGCACAGAGTAAGCACCTAATAAAAGTTAATTGATTGTGTGTGGTGATCCTTTGAGTCACATGGTACTATGTGGCAGTATACATTCTGTAATAGCCTGAGGTTGCATATGAACACAAATTGCTATTTACTTTTTGGGGGGTGGGGGTGGGTCTTGGGAAAGACCAGGTTTCGGGGGATGTGGAGCACCTATCAGCAACCTCTGTCTTTTCTAGGTAGCATACATATTACTCTTTGCATAGAACAGAAGGACATGATAAGGAGATGGAGAGAAATTAAAACAGTTTCATCACCTCAGTATCCTTCAATTCCTTTTCTGTTTGAGGAAGTAGAGTGCTGGGGGAATTCACCTCAACCAAGAGGTAAAGTATTAGACTTGCTAAGACCTAAGAAATAAAACTGGATTCTGACTGCAAGCTGGATGACAGCTGACCTGAGGGCCCCAGAAGAGACAGTAGAGGAATGGGTATTTTAGAGAAGAGACCAACCAAAGATAAGACCTGCTTTAAGTTTGGTCTCTACTACTTTCTGGTGCAGCTTGACTGAGAGGATGAGCTTCATAGTCATTGACTGAGAAGGCTGACCGAGGAGAATGTAGCCTTTTCTGAAGGTAAGGGCTAGAACTGGACCTGTGATTTCATTGGTTAAGGAAGCTGCCCATGAGGAATTTCCTCTAATGATTCAGGTTGGCACCTTCTCTATGATTTACAACCTTAGAGACTTCCACAGAGCACAGAGAAGTTAAATATTTTGCCTAAGGTCACACAGACCGTATGTGTCAGAGGAAGAATTGGGCCCAGGTCTTCCTGTCTCCGAGGCTAGCTCTCCAGCCACTATACCATACTAAATAAATGTCCAGTACATGGAGGATGGAGAAGCACGTGGCTCTAAAGATAGCACCTCACCTGAGAAGTAGAGCTGAGGAATACACTAGGGGGATAAAAGACCAGACCTTTCCCACCCCCTTAAAGGATAGAGAACCACAACTCTCTACAGTGCGTGGTGGAGGTGGTTAAAAGAGCCATTTAATAGAGATGTTGTTTTTACTACAGTCAAGAGGCTTATTAATCCCAGCATCCCTAGCGGATGTTTGACATGGTCTAATGTTGAAGGCCTCTGGGTAGCTTGAGCAGGGGAGCTGTCCAGCAGGGAGCTTCTGAGACTCATCAACTGGTGAGGATGACAGAGAGAAAGAAGACCTTGAAGGGAGCAGGTCCAACATCGAGTGTCCTGATGACCTCACTAGAGGATCACTGGTTGTTTTCAGTATTAGAGGTGGGCATTTGCCTTTCTGTGTATCTTGTTCCCATGTATTTTCTGTATGTGTATCCCTTCACATAGGTTTCTTGGTCACATGGATGTGATTGATATGTGATTCCTATGTCCCCTCTTCTTACTGACAATGTGTTTTTTAGGAAAGTTAGCTCAAGGTTTATGGTGCGAGGTGTTCTGTTGTTATTTTATTTACATTGTTACATAACTGAATGATTTGTGAATGAGCTTAATGTGAACTCTCAATAACTAGTAAAATGAAATATATTGTTGGGGTTTGTGAGCTATGTTTTGGAGAAAATTTTGACCCACAAAGTACCTATGGTATCAAACTTGGGGGCAAAGAGTGAGGGGATTTCTGACTACTGTGCTTCTTTGTTGCCCTCAATGTACCTAACACAGTCCTGAATACTTATGAGACCCTTCCCTTCCCTTCCCTTCCCTTCCCTTCCCTTCCCTTCCCTTCCCTTCCCTTCCCTTCCCTTCCCTTCCCTTCCCTTCCCTTCCCTTCCCTTCCCTTCCCTTCCCTTCCCTTCCCTTCCCTTCCCTTCCCTTTTTTCCATCCATAAATATGTCTTGGGTACCTACTCTCTACAGAGCACTGTGATAGATGCTGTAGGGAATACAAAGAAGACAAGATGTATAGACACACAGAATTGGATGACAAAACAAGATAACAGCATGAGAGGTGTAACAAGGCAGTGTGAGCAAAGTGCCAAATGAATGGTTCATACAAAAAATGCTACAAGAAATTCCTGGTAGAAAGGTCCCTGTGAACTGTGGCAGATAGTCAGGGCTTCCTGAGGAGGGAAGACTCAAGATAGACCTTAAAATACAGGAAGGATTTGGAAAGAGAGAGAGGGTTAGGGAGGGCATTCCAATGAATAGTGGGAACAAAGGTCTGGTGACCAGGATGTGCAGGAACTGTGGGAAGGAGAATGTGGTAAAAAAAAATTGGCATCAAAGACACTTTTTTTAAGAGGGAAGAATAGGCAGAGAGGAAGGTTGGGTTGGATTAGTAATATCTCAAGAGCAAGATAGTAGATCTGTGCAGAATGAAGTATGGAGGGGGAACTTAATCTCCTTGAAACAGGAGTGACAGTCACTCTGTACTCTGGACTGGCTCCTAGACTGTGCTAACATGACAGCTTAGGGAGACTTTAAATGATGAAAATAGTCCATATTTATTCAGTACTTTAAAGTTTATGATTTGATTTCCTTACAATACCCTTATGAGTAATTTAAGGAGGCAGCTTGGTTGGTGCAGTTGAAATAGAGCTATATTTGAAATCAGAGGACCTGGATTCAAATCTCAGCTCTATTATTTACTGCCAGTGTGATCTTGGGCAATTGACTTGATGTTTCTGGATTTCTTTATGTATAAAACAAGAGGGTTTCTCATAGATGACCTCAAGTTACTCCTGTAGCTTTAAAGGTACAATTCAATCACCTTCATTTTATAGCTAAGGTAAAAGAAACTTAGAGAACTAGGTAATTTTTCTAGGATCTTAATGATAGAAAACTTTGAAGCAAAGATTCACTTCCAGACTTCTCCCAATTCCAAGTCAAGGATCCTATCTAAAATACCTGTAGAGCATCTACTCCTTGGCCTTAAATTGGCCTTAAATAATAACTGCTTTCAAGGATCCTCACTCTCAGAACAAATTCAGCTGACCTGGTCTTTGGCCCTTTTTTCCTTTAGTAATTTTAAAATTCTGTTTAGCTTCTAGTCCCTGGTTTAAAGCACTGAGCTCTTCAATCTCCTTGGTCCTTGATTCTACATGGCTTCCTGGGGTGAATGTTCTACTGTACTAAAACCCTAATTAATAATCATTGATAGCATTTATATAGCATTTTAAACTTTACAAAGTACTTTACATATGTTATATGGCTTTTCCACTTATTGCCATTGCTATATCTCTAGTCTAGTATCTGGTACCTCTTTAGACCACAAGAATGAAATCTTCAGAGCTAATTCACAAGGGAAATGTGTGTGTGCCCCATTCAACTCTGGAATCACGCATCACATGAGTTTAGTATTGGATACTTTGAATCAGTGTACCTCAGTTGGCTCAAGTTCCCACTTTCCTCCAATAATTCTGATAATTGGCCATTCTGTTCAAACCCTTCCAGTGATGAGAAGCTGGTTATCTCACAAGGCAATTAGAGAAGGAATAGGAAAGTATTCTCTGACCACATACTCCAGGGATTAGGGTCTCATTCTCAAGAAGAGTGGAAAGAACCTATTTCACTGACTCATGTTCTGGTCGTAGTGTAGTGAGGTGAGGGCATGGCAAAGTTCTTGTTAAGTAGCTAGATGAAAAAAAAGTAAAGTGAAGATCCATTCCAATAGCATTTGAATCCCTAAGTGCAGTGTCTGCCACTTTCTACTACTAGCCCCATCAGATTTCCTCTTTGCCTTTTGCTTCTCATATTGATTTGGGCAGCTGGCAAATAGGCCAAGCTGCTGCTGTCCCTCTTCCTGTATTTGGTGCCACCATGACTGATATTCCATGCAGGCTGTCTTCCTCCAAGAAGTCTGTCATCTTCCTGATGTAGTCATCTTTACATGCCCTGTAATCCTTGCTATGTGATCCATAAGTAGCAAATGCACAGTCTCCTGGGAAATCTTATTGAAGGGGTGATGCTGGCCTCACAGTACACTGGGAAGTTTGACTTCCTATTGGTACCTATTATGAATATTCATTCTCTCATTCTTCTGTGAGAGTGTGTCTCAGGTTTATGGGGGAGGTATTTTATTGCTGTTTTTCTTACCACACTATTTCAGTAAAAACCTTTGCTTTTGAATTAATCGTGTCCTTTGGCTGACTATTGAAAGTAAACATATTGGTTGGGGCTCATGAGCTATAGTTTTAGGAATGCAACCATACAGAGTACCTTGAACCTGGGTTCTTCCTCCAGGGGAACAGATCTGCAAATATGAATTGGGAAATGCAGTCCGATGGGATATAACATATAGAAATACATATAGAGATAAACTGCCCAGTCCAAGATTGGGAGTACCTAAGCTTTCTAAACTAATCTTTAATTTGATTTACTCAAGTCTTCCTAAGCATCCCTGCTCATAGAGGATCCCTGTGCTATCACCTGTTCCAGGTTTCAGTGTGTAGAATCCAGAGATTTGAGCCTCCTGGTTCTGCATCATGAATACAAGCAATATTTCATTCAGTTCCCTAGAGACAAATAGATGGCAAAATGGATAGACTGCTGGACCTGGAATCAGGAAGACCTGAGTTCAAATTTAACCTCAGACATTTACTAGGTATGTGACCTGGGTAGGTCATCTAACCTCTGTCTCCCTCAGTTTTCTCCTACCCTGCCCCCCTTGTTGGGAGGATTAAATGAGATAATATTTGTAAAGTGCTTAGCACAGTGCCTGGCGTGTAATAGGCATGATAAATACTTATCTCCTTCCTTTCTCTAATCACCAAGTCCTAACAACCTACTCAGTGAATGTGAAAACATTGACGAGTGTGCTTGCTTGTGTACGCAAGGAAGATGCAGCTTATTAGACCTCATTGGCCATCAGCT
>CM053596.1:101454961-101479998 GCA_028646575.1 Pseudocheirus occidentalis
TTTTATCTTCTAAGGGGCAAGGCAGACAGTGGAGTTTATCTCCAAACCTTGCATGGCACCACCTCACAGGCCCCTCACACTAGGATATCTTCAGGATCCAAGAAGTCTCTTCTCCTAGGGAGAAGAAGGGAATCGGCTAATATTAGAATCCAGAGACTTGCTGTTTCGGAACCTCCGATTCAAATCAAGATACTGTCTTTCAGCTTCTGTTCTGTTTTGCTGAACTCAATTCAATTCCCTTTACCAAGCTGATATCTATCAGGGAGAGCCAATCCTTGAAAATGTGATGATTTCTCCAGGGACGAGCTAGACCATTGAGGCTGCAGGCCCTGCCATGAGGGCTGCCTCTGTGCTCTGGTGCTCCCTTCATTGTCTTTTCACTCCCACCTCCTGTTCTTCCCCTCACCTGAGCCATCTGCCCTTCCCTATGCTTTAGTCACCCAGCCGTCTCTCACCGTTCATCATAACTACTTCAGAAATCTTACTTCTTTCAGAAAGCCTTCCTAGACTGATGGGAGGGGAGAAAACGATTTCCCTGTTTTTTCTTCATCTCACAGAGTGTTTTTTTAGAAAGAGCACCAGGCCTAGAATCAGAAGTTTTGGGGCCATATCCTAGTTATGACACTTAATAGCCACGTGACCCATGGCAAGCCATCTAGACACCCTTGATAAATTAAAGTTCCTAAGACCAGATGAACCACATACTGTGCCAGTTAAAGAATTGGTAGATGAGATTGCTGAGCTACTCTCAGAGATCTCTGAAACACAGCAGACAAAAGGAGATATGCCACAGGACTGAGTAAAGGCAAATGTCCTGATTTTTTAAAAAGGAGAGTCATAGAGACTGTAAACTATAAGCTGATGAACTTGAATTTGACTCCTAGCAAAATTCTGGATGGTATTATTAAAGGGCTAATTAGTAGCCATCTAGAAAAGGAAGTTATGATAGAGTTATGTTATGGCCTCTCTGTGAACAGCTCATGCAGATTAACTTTATTTTCCTTTTTTTTTGGATAGAGTTTCCAGACTGGTAGATTTTAGCAAATTCTTTGACAGAATTTCTTCTGGTATTTTTGTGGATAAAATAGGAAGATGTAGTTGGGTAAATTCTGGTCTAACTTAATGGTCACACCCAAGACTATGGATTAATGATTTGACATCAACTTGGAAGCAAGTCTTTATCATAGCAGTGCTTGTACCTGTGGTGCTTAACATTTTTGTCAGTGGCTTGGATGAAGTCACAGATGGCAAACTTTTCAAATAATTAGATGACCCAAAGCTAGAAGGGATAGCTAAGATATTGGATAAAAGAGTCAAGGTCTAAAAAGATTCTGACAGACTAGAACATTGTGTCAAATCTACTTAGATGAAATTGAATAGGAATAAATGAAGAAAGCCAGCCTTGAAGTCGGAAAGCCTGGGTTCAAGTCATCTCTCTGACAAATACTGACATGTGTGACCTTGGGTAAATCACTTAATCAGTTGGCGTCCCAGGCAAATCTCTAAGATTATAAATCACTGAGTAGGTGACAACCTGCATTTGTAAAGGGAATTTCCTTATTGGGAGTTTTCTATGCCTGTGAAATCACAGGCCCAATATTAAATAAGTAAACAAACAAAAAAAGCAAGTAAATAAAGTCTTACCCTTGGGTTTACACAAGTCAACTTCCCAGTGTGAGGTACAGAAGGTATGGCTAAATCAAAGTTCATTTGAAAAAGATCCAGAGGTTTTTAATGGAACTGCAGAATTCAAGTTGACATTGTGGTATGCCAGTTAAAAGAAATGAATGGTATTTTAGGATATATTAAAGGGCACATAATGTCCGGGACGAGGGAGATGATAGGCTCTCTGCATTCTGCTTTGATCATGTCACATTAAGAGCACTGTGTTCAATTCTGGGTACTATTTTAGCCAGAACATTGATAAACTCGTGAAGACTCAGGGCAGGTTGACCAAGACTATGAAGATTCTCTAGATTGTGCAATAAAAAGATCTGAAGTCAAAGAAACTGAGGGTGTTGATCTTGGAGAGGAAAAGACTTGGGAAGGGGTGGAGAGGTGATAGCTATCTTTCAATATTTGGATGGTAGTCATGTGGAAGAGGGAACAGACCCTTTCTCTATATCCCCAAATACCATTTTTCTCTCCCTTCACTTTAGTTTCTAACGAGGAGATGATACCTTTTGACAAAGCCACTCTCTATTCTTCTACCTTTGGTCCCTTCCCCTCCCATTTCTTCTTACAGTTTGCTCATGAACTCAGATCCTGATGCTTTGATATTTAATCTCTCACTGTGTACTGATTCCTGCCCTGCTACCTACAAACACACTCTCCCATTAAAAAAAAATCTCATTTGGTACTACCACCCACTCAAACTGGGTAGTCAGGTGGCGTGGTGGATAGAGCACTGGACCTGGAGTCAGGAAGATTCACCTTTGTGAGTTTAAATCTAGTCTCAGAGATTTACTAGTTGTGTGACCCTGAGCAAGTCACTTAATCCTGTTTGTGCCAGTTTCCTCACCTAAAAAATGAGCGGGAGAAGAAAACGGCAAACTTCTCCAGTGTCTTTGCCAAGCAAACCACAAATGGGATCATGAAGAATCAGAAACAATAGAAAAATGACTGAACGACAACAGTTAAGGAATGTAATACGGCTAAAGTCCAGCAAAAGCTGCTGAGGAATGGTCAGGCAGGTAGGAGGAGAACCAAGAGAAAGCGGAGTCCCAAAAACCAGGGAAGAAAGATTATCTAGGAGAGAGCAGTCAATAATATCAAATGCTGCAGAGAGGTCCAGAAGGACATGGATTAAGAAAAGGCCGCTGAAGCTGGCAATTAAGAGATCATTGGCAATATTGGAGAGAGCAGTTTCAGTTGAGTGATAAGGTCAGAAGCCAAATTACAAGCAGCTGAGAAGTTAGTGAGAGAAGGGCAAGTGGAAGAAATGTGAGTAGACAGCTTCTTAGGGAAGTTTGGCTGAACAGGAGGAAAGATGCAGAGCCATAACCTGATGAGAGGGTGTGGGCGTCCAGTCTTTAAGTCATGTCCTACCCTTTGTGAACTCATTCACGGTTTTCTTGGCAAAGATACTGGCGTCGTTTGCCATTCCCTTCTCCAGCTCATTTTACAGACAAGGAAACTGAGGTAGACAGGGTTAAGTGACGTGTCTGGGGTCACCCAGGTAGTGTCTGAGCCTGGATTTGAACTCAGGAAGATGAGTCTTCCTGATGCTCCTGAACTCTGGGCCTACATTATCAATAGCTTTCATACATTTTCAATTTGATGGCCCATAGGAATTTCAAAATCAATCTGTGTGAAATAGAATCTTATCTTTACCCCAGACCTATGCCTATTCTGACCTTCTTTCTTTCTGTCTGCCTTTCTTGATGGTAATTCTGAATCCTGGGATGAGGATGAGGGAGAGTCCTTATCAGCCTCTGTGGAAGAAGGCAATAGCCCCTCCACTCAGGCCTCCAACGGGGCAAAGGGGCCATATCATTCAGGGAGAGGTTTGGTGGGTGAATCAGGGAACACTGAATGAGAGGGAGCACAAGGAGAACGTCAGCATCAACTTAGATCCTGGGACGGGCTTTTGACCTCCTAACCACTTTGTCGCAGATATCCCTGATGCATGATGGAGAATTACCAACTGTATGGAAGTATCATCATCTGTGTTGTGGTCATGATGTTGCTGATACTTCTCCTGGTCATCATCATTGCTTCATCAGGATGAGCTGTGACTGTCCTGGAGGTGTTAGCCATGGTCTTGCGCTGCTCTGACCCATCCATCTGCTCGACATCTTTCATTGGGAGATCTACGGAATTGCAATGGATACGTGTTATCTATCACATAGACCACAATATTGAGATTTGGTTCTTCCAAACTGGGGAAGGAGAAAAGACCTAGGATTTCTGACTTCTCCATATTTCTTTTTCATTTTTTTCTTAATGGTGAATCTGAGGAGTGGGTGGCGCACTGTAATTGGTTTTGTCTTTTCCACTTGGTACTCCCTGTTATAGGAGAATTGTCGAGTAAATGCTCTGAAAGTACTTAGATGGTGGACGATTCCCTAGAAGAGCCTTTGAGTCTTGATGCTATAGAGGAAGTATATAATAAGGTCAGGGTTTCCCCGTTTCCTCACAGCTGGAATTAGTTTTTCCTAAAAGGCAATGAAATTGTCCTGGGACCCAATCTCTCCCTGCCTCCTTTGACCAGCTGTTTACTTAAGGGCATAAAAGTCCCATCCATATGGGATTGAGATCCCTCTGACTCGGTGGATGTTTAAAGACCACACCACACTCAGCTCTGCCAGACAAACACATTTTCTTTTTTTTCTTTTTTTATTTCTTTTGTGCTTTTTGGAAGGCAATTGAGGTTAAGTGACTTGCCCAAAGTCACACGGCTAGTAAGTGTGACAAGTGTCTGAGGCAAGATTTGAACTCAGGTCCTCCGGATTCCAGGTCCAATGCTCTATTCACTGTACCGCCTAGTCGCTCCCAGACACATTTTCGTATGGAAATAAAAGGGTCATATCTATAGAAACTAAGTGCTACTCTATGCTCATTTCCTACCTTTGCTGTGTTTGGGCAAAGCATGCCTCCTTTTGTCAGCTGTTCAATGACTCATGCACTCCTCCTTTTATCCCAAATCAAGCCTGAACGAAGAGTGTGCCAGTGCCTGCCCCTAGTCCAATCCAATCATCTAGTCCAATTCTCTAATTTTACAGATGAGGAAACTGAGGCCCAGAGATGTTAAGTGATTTGCCCAAGGTCATACAAGGAGTTGGAATGAAAATTAAATCCCTCTGTCTATGACTTCAAGGCAAAAAGGGAGGGCAAATCATAGTATCCCTAGGCTAGAAAGGACCCAGAGAGGTCATTTAATCCATTTCTTTCACTTCAGGAAGGACAACACCTATATTACTGTTTCAATTCAGTTCAGTTCAGTTCAATTCAATTCAATTCAATAAACCTCTAGAATGAACAAGGCACTCTGTAGCATGCTTGGAATATACGGATGAATGAGAATCAACTCAGTGGGGCATAATGGAAGGAGTGTTTTATTTGTAATCCAGGGAGCTTTGCTGGAACCCTGGCTCTATCACTTACTGTCCACCTGGCTTCGAGCCAGTCATTTAACTCCTCTAGAGCTCAGTTTCCTCATCTTCAAAATGAGGGGCTTGGACTTGACCACATAGAAGGTCCTTCCCAGCTCTAACATGGTATGATTCTGTGATTTACAGTGTATAATTGAAGTCAAGTCCAATGTCTATAGTTTATTGATCTCACTCTCTTTCCTTTTTAAAAAATGAGGACATTTGTCTTTATCCATTCCTGGGGCGTCTTTCCTATTCTCTACTACCTTTCAAAATTCATAGTTATTGCCTCAGCAACCATATCCACTTGCTTTTTCAATGCCCTGGGCCTGTTGACTTTAATTCAAAAATGCAGGTGCTCAGGGACAGGTAGCTACTAAGCATGGACGATGAGACACGGAAGCTAGTCTCCTGAATACAGGGGCAGGCCCTCGGGGGCTGGGTGGTACAAGGGAAAGTACACCAGGCCCAGTCAGGAAGATCTGAATTCAAATCTGGCTGTGGGAAGCTTCCTTGCCGGGCAAGACGCTTAGCCTCTGCCAGTCTCAGTGTCCTCAACTGTAATATGAGGATAAAAACAGCACTCACTTTCAAGGCTACTGTGAGGAGAAAATAAAATAACATTTGTAAAGGGCTTAGCACAGTGCCTGGTACATAATGGGTATTCAATTAATGCTTGTTCCTGCCTTCCTTCTCCATCTCCATTTCTACAACTACCCTGCTGGATGAGGTGAGGCTCTCCTCAGGTCAATTTCTAAGACTTCCTGAAGGAAACAGGATTTCTGGAATGGACTTAACTCCAAGAATGAGTTAGAGAAGATGAGACGAGAGGTAAAAGGTGGCCTGGTGAATAGCAGGAGAAGAAAGGCACATCGTCAGGTCAGGAGATCTAAAGATGGGCTGGCAGAGAGGTGCAGTGGACAGAGGAGTGGGCATGGAGGTGGAAAAACCTGAGTTCGAATCTGGCCTCAAGCAGTTCCTAGCTGTGCTGCTTTGGGTAAGTCACTTAGCCTCTTTCTGCTTCAGTTACCTCATCTGTAAGATACTAATAACAACAACAACAACAACAATAATAACAATACCTACTCCCAGGGTGGCTACAAGGATGAAATGAGATAATATTTGTAAAGTGCTTAACACAATGCCTGGCACATAGTAGGTACTTAATAAAAGCTTCTTTCCTTTCTTCCTTCCTTCCCTTCTTCCTCTGATCCTTCTTTCCTTCCTTTCTTCCTTCCTTCCCTCCTTCCTCTGATCCTTCCTTCCTTCCTTTCTTCCTTCCTCCCTCCCTCCCTCCCTTCCTTCCTTCCTTCCTTCCTTCCTTCCTTCCTTCCTTCCTTCCTTCCTTCCTTCCTTCTTCCTCCTTCCCTTTCTCCCTCCTTCCTTGTTCCTTGCTTTCTACCTTCCTACCTCCCTTCTGGTTGCTCAGACATAACACTTATCCACCCAGTTTCAGAATAACATTTTTATAAATGTTGCCATACCTAATACTCATACTCTCCAAGCTATATGAAACAGAAAACTTTCAAAATGTAAGTGTTGGAATCAAGAGTTGAGCTCAAGTGTTCTGTCTCTAAAAATCTGTTCCCTTGGCACGGTACAGCTGTGTTTCACAACATTCATCCGTGTGTTGAGGTCTGAAACATTTTTCCTTAAGGCTTGAAAAGAATTGGGAAACATGAACTCAACCTCTACTCCACTCCAGGACACACATCTGACTCCTTTTTTCTTAAACAATCTCCAGATGAATAGATACAAGAGCCATTCTTAATATCATGAACCAGTGTGTCTCACACAAAACTCTTTTGAAGATACAAGTTTTTTTCCTGAAATTTAGCCTCTATCCACTGCCAGCCCCCATTCCTTAAGAAAATGGCCACTTTTACTTCTCATCACCCATATGATTTTCCTTTCTAGGATCCAAGGAAACTTACCTGCTTCCAGATACTGAAATTTTCTGCCATTTCCTGCAACTTTCACTTTGCTGGAACATCTTTGCTAAATCTGTTGTCTGATTCTTTGGGACAGCAAGGTTTCTCCCCCCTCCCCCCGCCCCGCAGTTCACACTTAATTCTTGATGTAACATGGACAGATGTGTCCTTTCAGATAGGATTTACTTTGTGACAGGATTTCCATAGCAACCCAGTGGCCATCTTGGATACACCCTGTCCTCACTCTTGGCCAACCTCTTAAATGCCTTCCTTCCATGACTACTCCAAATCCAGGCAGTTGTTTTATTGGTGGTGGTTGGGTTGTTTTCTCCCTCAGGGACAAAAGATGGCAATTCTGGTAACTAGAAGAGCAAATATGTAATGAATAAGCCTGGCTGCAACAGTTCCCTGGAGTAGGAAGATGATATTGATGTTCATTTCTCAGATTCTTCACAGTTTTTAACCAAAGATTGGAGTTTTCCATATTTTTTTATCTAAATCACTCAGGCCCTAAATCACCTGGTCCCCTTACTGGACTTTGTTTGTATAGAACTTATAATTTTTAGTGTTCAGTCCTACACAGTCAGGAGGCTGATTTTCTAACACACAGTGGACTGTGTACACCCACGGGAGTGTTGTCTCCTTCCAATCATCCCCTCATGAAGTTGCATGCAGGTTTCAGAAATGCTGCTATGACTTTAGACACAGGAATGTAACTTGGGATTTTGGTGCCTGGGGCAAGCTTCACAAAACATGCCCAGATGAAGCCACAGGAAACAATCTGTCCTCAAATCAGCTTTATAAGGTTGATTCATTTGTAGGGGAGAGGCCCTGAGATATTACCTCATAATAAGGGGAAGGGGTAAGAGAATTCCCTTTCTTCCCCCCACCTCAATGAGACCCTAGGGCATCTGAACCTACTGTTGTAGAGGTTGGGTTGGGGGTAAAAATCACTTGGTGTAGGGAAGTTTTGTAGCTTTCTGTCTTAATTAATTATTATAGTTAATTAAATGTTAAATTCAATTATTTCTTTTATGCTGGGATATAGGTGCTGTTATCATCCTTAAAATTTCAGTTCCTTAGGACAAGGCTTTGGTCATCCTGCCCTCGTTTTGTCTCTATTCAGACATTTTGGACCTGTTTGGGATGAAAAATACCCTTCATCCTTAATTTAGTGAAAAAAAATAAACACAGAGATCTCTTAGGATAAGAACAGGAGTTTATTCTCTTCATTGGGAGAAGAGGGCAGTCTTCCCCATGACTTATTATGTAGAAGAGACAAGTTACAAAAGTCAGGGCCAGAATTTATAACTTAACTTAGTCAAGCCCCCTTTCCTGATTGTTTCCTCTCTCATTGGTGGAGAGGCATACTTCACCAAATTCTTCCCAACTGGGACAGCAAGAAAAGAGGCGGGGAGGGTCTTACCAACGCTGGAAAACAGACAAAGGAAGGCAAGAGTGATTGACAGCAGCAATGGGGGTGGGGAAGAAGGGAAGGTTAACAACCCCAAATTGAGAAGTTTTCGCTCATCTCATACAGACCCCTTTTTGGGAACTGCTTTCAGAGCAAATTCATAAGTCATACAATAAAACTTATTTACCCAATTTGGCACTAGATGACTTTTGGGTGTTTAAAAAAAGCATCATCTTCCTGACTGAGCATAGAACCTTTGGCACATGCCTGTAATCCTTGCTTTTGGGGAGGCTAAGGCTGTTGGACTGTTTGGACTCAGGAGTTTTGAGCTGCAGAAGAGATAAAAACAGCCTGGTATCTGCATTAAGTCCAGCACTAACTGGGTGAGTTCCCTAGAGCCAGAAGGGTAGGGGAGGGGCTTAGAACCAGGCTGCCCAAGGAGTGGTGAACCAATGCAGGTTGTAAATGGGAGTGGGTCAAAACTTCCATGCCAATCAGCAGTAAGATAAGAATGGTGGGTGACCACTGCACTTCCAGCTTGGACAAGATAGGGAGACCCAGGTTCCCCTCCCTGCCTCTAAAAACTTTCCTCTTTCCTTCTCTTCCCTCCTTACCTGCAAAAAACCAAATACCTGCCACCGCTGTAGATATTCAAAAGAATCTGGTTTATGTCTTGAAAGCAATTCCAAAGGAAGCCTTCCTAACAGGTTTTGTTTGGTGATAAAAATAAGTTGGAATAGGTGACTTTCAAGGTGACTGCTTTGAAAAGGACAGCACTCACTGGATGTGCCAGTCATTTATAGAGGCAGTGAAAAGAACAGAGGACCTAGAATAAGAAAAGCTGGGCTTGAGTCCCATCTCTTCCACTTTCTAGCATGTGACCGCAGTCAACAAATGTTTATTAATTTATTTATTAAATACTTACTATGTGCCAGGAGCAGTACTGGGGATACAAAGAAAAGCGAAAACAGTTCCTGAAAACAATTATGTCTATCCGAGGTCTATACACGGTGAATTGGAGGTCATCTCAGAAAGAAGGTGCTAGCATGAATGGGGATGAAAGAAAGACTCTTTCAGAATGTGGAATCTGAGCTGAATCTTGAAGAAAGCCGAGGTAACCAGGGGACAGAGCTGAAGATGGGGAACATTTGAGACACAGGAGATATTCAGTGAAAATGCACAGTTGGGAGATGGAGCGTTGTATGGGAAGAACAACATGGAGGCCAGTGTCATTAGACTGCAGAATGAGTGGAGGTGGGGGAGAGGAAAGGAAGGTGTAAGAAGACTGGCAAGGTAGAGAGGACCTAGGTAATACAGATTGTGAAAGGTTTTCTTAAAAAGTCAGAGAATTTTCTATTTGGTCCTGGAGATAACGGAGAGCCCTTAGAGTTTGTTGAGAAAAAGAGAGACATAGTCAGACCAGCACCTTAGGAAGATTATTTTGGCAGCTATGTGGAGGATGGTTTGGAGGGGGGGAGGGTCTCGAGGCAGCGCCACAACCTGAAGACTGTTGCAATGATGCAGTCATGAGAGCCTGGACCAGGGTGGAGGCTGAGTCATAGGAGGGAAGGGGATGTATTTGAGAGATGTTGTGAAAGTAGAACCCACAGGACTTGGCAGCAGATTGGTTAGTGTTGTGAAGATTAAATGATTTCACAGAATCATAGAGACAGAAACCTATAGAAGGACTTTTAAGAGAAAGGCTATTTTAGAAGGTGGCAACTTGTTCTTTGACCTCCTGCAGGCAATTTGTTGTTATTGTTCAGCTGTTTTCAGTTGTGTCTGACACTTCATGACCACATTTGGGATTTTCTTGGCAGAGATACTGGAGTGGTTTGCCTTTTCCTTTTCTAGCTCATTTTACAGATGAGAAAACTGAGGCAGACAGGGTTAAGTCACTTGCCCAGGCTCACCCAAAAAGGAAGTGTCTGGGTTCAGATTTGAACTCAGGTCTTCTTGACTCAAAGCCCAGCGCTCTATTCCCTGAACCACCTAGCTAGGAGCAAGAGCAGAATTAGATTTTGTTGGCATTAAGGTTTTGGGATGGGCATTTGGGATAATTTCCTACACAGTGAAAGTGATGAATGATAGAGGAAAAATGGAATCATCCCTTGAGAATTTATGTCTGGAGCGTTTCTCATCCCACTCTGGCTGGGCTGGTTGAGATCTGTTTGGAGATATTTTGAGCAACTTGGGAGACAAACCAGTTTCTCTTCTCTAAACTCTGAACCTTGTTTAAGAATAAAGTCTAAAGTTAGTGCCTGACAACATTGAGACATCTAAGTTTGTTATTCACTGAGGGGAATCTCTCCCAAAAACCTCGTTGGAATCTCATCTCCTTCAGAAAGCCTTACTCAGCAGATATATTTAGTCTGCTTTCAGTGTGCAGGCACATGCACGTACATACATGCTCACACACACCCGTAAACAAACACCAGTTAGGTGACCCAGCAGAGAAGAGTGCTGGATCTGGAGTCAAGGAAACCTGAGTTTAAATTCAGCCTCAGATGCACACTAGCTGTATGACCCTGTATGGGCAAGTCACTTAAAATATTGTTTGCCTCGGTTTCCTCATCTGTAAAATAGAGATAATAGCAACTATGAGGAGAAAATGAGATGAGTAAAGTGCTTTGGGGACTTTAAAGTGCTAAATAATAATAGTAATAATGATAACAAATTATATTGTAAGCTCCTTGAGGAAAGGAACTGCCAGGCTCTTTTTGTATCCAGACACAGTGGGGGCACATTCTATGTTCCTGGCACATAGCAAGTGCTTAATAAAATGTTTATTGAATTATTATGATGTTGGCTATTACTATATGTGTGCATGTGTGTATATGCATGTAAGTACATATATACACACATATATATTATACACACACACATATTTCATTTGTAGATAATATGTTGTAGAAGACAGCACAAGTTAATGATAGAGCATTACCTTTAGAGTCAGGACAACCTGGGTTCAATGTTGGGTGTAGACTCTGCCCACCCAGGGACACCAAAAACTGTTGGGGTTTCATGATGTGTTGTGGTGGAGCTGTCTCAAAGAACCCAGAGTCAGACTGCTTCTAATCCAAGGACAGGCTTTTGTCGAAATTGATGCCTGTTATGAAGCCGGCTAAGTTCCAATAGGAACCAGCAACTTCAGAGAGAGCAAGATGGATTTTTATAGGGTAAAGATGCAATTACATAACAGAAATTATAACTATTAAAAAGGCAGGAGCGGTTTGTTAAGGGATTAGGTAATGGAGTAGGGGTCCCAGCCATAGTGGGACTGTGCATGTGATTACCTATGATGCATACAGAAAAGTCCATTGGGGGGATACCTTATGTATGACAGTGATATTATAATATCCCTCGATATGTCATGAGTTTACTCTAGGTCAGTTCTTTACTAATACTGCCCAGGTGCCTGCTTAGGGAAAGACCCTTCTATTGTTTTGGGGTTCACATTCTGCTTGGGCATCCTAATGGTTCTGCTTTTTGATTGGCTGAGTATTGTGGTCCTAAGGCTAGATAGATGTAGTTGTGGTTGAGTGCATGGATATACCTGCTGTTTCTTTTTCTTCCTTTCTTTTTGGAGGGGGGAAGGCAAGACAATTGGGGTTTAGTGACTTGCCCAAGATCACATAGCTAGTAAGTGTGTCAAGTATCTGAGGCCGGATTTGAACTCAGGTCCCCTTGACTACAGGGCTGGTGCTCTATTCACTTTACCACCAAGCTGCCCCAACTTTTCTTTCTTTTTTTCACACCTGCTGTTTCTATGGGAAATATTAGAAATGGATCTGGGGGCAGTGGCTGGGATTCCATCTCATGGACACACCTGCTGTTCTGTGAGAAATATAAATTCATGGACACACCTGTTGTTCTAGTGAGCAGTGAGGTATATATGAAGAAGTTAGGCTATTGCGGGGGGCGGGTAAGTGGCTAGGTAGGTGCAGTGCGCCTACTGTTCAGTGGAACCTATAAGGAAGTTAGAATATTGGGGCTGGGGCAGCTTTATTAGGATTCTTTCACTGACATATTGTTTGTATGACCCTGAGCTTTTTAGTGTCCCCCGAAAACCCTCTGTTTACAGTTATAAAATAGTTACTGATTTGTATTGGTAAAGGAAGTTTCTTCACTGGGAGTTCCTTATACCAATAACATCACAAGTATGGATGCAAAAAGCCTAAAATGTACAGAGGTAGTGGACTGAACTTTGGGTGGAGAAGACCTTGATTTCATACCCTGGCTCAGGCAGTTACTAGCTATGTGAAACTTAGCACAAGTCGCTTTGCTTCCCCTGAGCCTCAGTTACCTTATCTGGGAAATGGGGATAAAATAATCCTTACTCTTATTCGCTGACTCACAGGACTATTGAGAGGAAAATGCTTTATATTAGAACTTAAAGCCCTATAAGAATGTGCATCAGGAATAGTAATAGGGATTTGTCAATGTGGTACTTTTCACGTTTGGAAGTATTTTAATTGTGTTTTGCTACCAGCAGCACTCTCTCTCTCTCTCTATCTCTCTGTCTCTCTGTCTCTGTCTCTGTCTCTCTGTCTCTGTCTCTGTCTCTCTGTCTCTCTCTCTCTCCATCTCTCTGTCTCTCTCTCTCTCTGACTTTCTCTTTCTCTTCCTCTCTTTTATCCCTACCCCCCTACAGCCCTCTTACCAATGGTTGGTACTCAATCAATGTGGCTCCAATGACTGATCTGTACTTTTTTCTTTGTTTCCAAAGAAGAGCTTCTTTCTTACCCCTCCTTCCACTCTCTTCTCCTCTCTCCCCCCCCCCCCAACCAAGGCTCATTCTCTTGGCTCTATCTGGCGCTTCCCATTCCTAAGGGAGAATAAGTTTGGGGCAAAAGTAAGGATGAGGAGAGTCAAACGGTACTGGATAAACTCCCCTGTTGTTCCCCTCTACCCCTCCTTATTGCTCATTTGCAACCTTTTCGAAATATAGTATTTTCAACCACCAGGAGGGGAAGAATCTTTTCTCTTTCTCTCTTCACCTCCCCTTCTCTTTCTCCCCATTGTAATTAGTTGTCAAAAATTTTTAGATGGAAGGGGGAATGCTCAGGTCCTGATGAGATGATACAGCAAAGATTTCATTTCATCTTGAATTTGACATTAAACTTTAATAGTCTCAAGGACAAGAAGCCAAGAGATATCAGATGTAATGAGATAAAGCAAAGTTTCTCTGACAGCAAATTTGATCACAAATGGGCTCCGAGATTGCTTCTTTGATATAAATGAAACATAATTCATCTTCCAGGGCCTTCAATGGGCTTTCAGGCTGGGGATGATGCTGGCATCTCCCTTGCCTGGCTCTGACAAGTGGCTTTGTGGGGAGATGGTAGAGGCCTCCCTGGGACCCCTGCTCCAGCCCAATTGCTTGGGGTCTTTTCAGAGAATGAAAGGATTGAGCCATCTCCCAGGCAAAGAGTCCAGGAAACCTATGGCTGGGGATTAAGAAATGTGTCTCTACTGTGAGCCCTAGGGTACTCCTGAGGAAACTCCCTTCACAATCCTTCTCTTACAGAGCCACTGTGTGGTGGATGAGGATGGGTTGGAGATATTTAAAAAAGAGAGAACAGGGTGGGATTATCTCAGAGGGGAGGCAGCATGGTGGTAAGACAGCCATGTTCAGTAGGCGCTGCTATTGTTCCATTTTGCTGAATGAGAAAACTGAGATAAAAGGTTTAGTCACTTGTTCAGGGTGTACAACTACTAAGTGTCTGGAGTAGCACGTAACTCCAAGGTATCTCCATTATACTACATTGGCTCTCTAAGAAGTAACAAATCAGGAGTAGAGTAGGAGTGGGTGTTTAAAAAGTTTTGCTCGTAGTCTGATTGTTCAGTCCATATAGTGCAGGGGTAGGGAGTACAGGTGCAAAATGCTAAGAAAGAATCAGAACAGGAGTCAAATGGGCTCCAGAAAATAGTATGGTTTTAAAGGGACCAGGACTCAGTCCACAGAGATGCAGAGCAGCAGTTATTCTTTGCTTAAGAACTGCTAACATCAAGCCTACCTTGCCCATGAGCAAGTGGCCCACCATCAGAGAGATCAATGGCTCCTCCAGTTTGAGTAGGATTTTGTTCCCTAATCAAATACATGAAAAAAATTTATTTTGTGTTTCCCCAATATCGTGATTTGGTGTAAGAAAGAGCTTCTTTCTTGATGTAAAAATACTGTGGCCCAAATTTTTCAAAATGACAAGTATTTTGGGTCTGAGTGTCTAAGACAGCAGTTCTCAACCTGTGCGTTATGTTCAGTTTGTAGCTATGAAAATACATCCTGCATGTCAGATGTTTACATTATGATTCATAACAGTAGCAAGATTACAGTTATGAAATAGCACTGAAAATAATTTTATGGTTGGGAGTCACTATAACATGAGGAACTGTATTAAAGGGTCGCAGCATTAGGAAGGTTGAGAACCACTGGTCTAAGAGCATCAAACAAACAAACAAAAAATATGGCCATAACATTTTCTTTGCACCTCTCTGGGTCCCCAGGGTTGGACCACGGTCTAGGAGCACTCAACTTTTCTGGCCTACTGGGATGCTTCTCCATGCCTAGGTGCAGGGAGGAGGGGTACAAAGGAGGTTTGGGACCAGCTTCTACCATCAGTCTCTCTTGCTCAGAGCCAGAGGATGCAATTAAAATTCTTTCTTAAAGTCACAAATTAAAGTGACTGATCACTGACACCACGGGCCAGCATATGGACAGGCTGAGAGGAGATTCTTGCCCCCTCTAAGAATTTGTCTCCTTTCCTGCTGCTCCTTACAGGCCCCCCCTGGGGTTGGGGTAGATGGGCTTTCTCCAGAACCTCTAGAACACAAGTTGTTCCTAGACTGTAGCCTCCAAGGTGGTAAAGGGGGAAGAAGATCTGAGAGGTGCCTTAGAAAAGCACGCTTGCCCACTCACCCACACAATTTAGTAGATTCATTTGACTATTTCTAAGCTTTCTTGTCATTGTCATATGAATTAAGTTGACTGTGAGGCTTAGCCCTTCTTTTCTTCTTGTTTCTTTAGAATTGTTTCATCATCTTAATCGTAATAATAGGGTTTTTTGGTACAGCACTTGAAGCACTTTACAAATAGCATCTCGTTTTATCCTTACAACCATCTTACAGATGAAGAATCTGAGGCAGACAGATATTAAATGATTTGCCCAGGTATACATAGCTATCAAGAGCCTGAGGCAGGATTTGAATTCAGGTCTTTGAGACTCCAGGTCCAGCACACTATGCTGGACTCCTGGTGGCCAATGCTGTTTTGAAGGGTTTAGCAATGATCCTGAATAGGTGACATTTTGAAGCAGCCATGATAAGGTCTCTGGAACCTATGGCTACTTGGAGAAGTGAGCTTCCAAGGTCCCTGCTTCTGGATCCCATACTTGCTTGCTCTCTGCAATCTGCTAGTCTTCTGTAAGGATATCCCACACAGCCTACCACACCAAAGAAACCAAAATCCTGGAGCATTTTTTGCTTGACTTTTCTGAATCAGATCCCCAGGCAGAATTCCTGAGCCAAACTGGGGTTCCCTATCATACAGAATGGGCGATTGTCAGAGGGTAGAGGTGGAGGTGAAGGGTGGAGAGGGCATATTTCCACATCTGCTGGTGAAAAATATATTCCCTCTGTACTTGTTCAGATGGGTGAAGGAGACAACAGAGAGATATGTATATATATCTATTTATATATATATATGTATGTTCATACACATATGAATATTCAAAATATATACAAATTACTCCAAGGTGATTTTGTTCAAATTTCTCTTCTCACTGAATTGAAAAGGTATAGAAAGAACTTTGGAGTTCTTAGGAAAATATAGTTTCCCCACAAATAAAACCTTTGACATCCGGTGGAGCAAAGGTCCACTGCCAAGAAACTTTTTGTATTTTTGTTCCTTTACCAGGGCGTTTTATTTTTCAGGGCTATTGCTGTTTGCTGCTGCTACCACCACTCTCCATCACCCCTGTGATCACCATGACCAACATCAACACCACCACAACCACTACTACTCCTAGGACTACCATTATCTCTACCACCCAATCAGCACCAACCACCTCTACCACTGCCCCATAGCTATCACAACCACCATCAACACTCACCCCATAAACAGCGTCTACCATCCTCATCACCCCTGTTACCACCATCATCACCTTCACGTTCACCCCTGCTCATGCATGACGACTAACATCCTCCTTCACTACTCCCCCCACTGGCACAATTTATAGTGCCTGTGGTTACAAAGCTCTTCATAAACTTTATTTTGTCTAATCCTCTTAATCAGCCCATTGAGATAAGTAGTGTTAAATATTATTGTTCCTATTCTTCAGACAAGAAAATGGAGTCTTCAGAGAGCTCAAGTGACCTGTCCAAGGTGACACAGCTAGTCCATGGCTGGTTCTTAAATCCTGGTCTTCTGATTTACAATCTTGTCCTCTGTCACATTATACTGTATCATAGTAGGCAACCTTCACTTATCTGCTAAGCACATAAATATGTTCAAATAGTACTAGAATTTTGGATCATCAGTTGACATCTCATAAGCCTCACCTAGAGAATCGAATCCTCATCTACAGTACAATTAGAGGTCTTTGCCCTTAAATGGCTCCACTGTGGGCATTTGGCCAGCCTCTTGAGTGGAGCCCATCCAATTCTAGGCTGTGCCTGTAGCCTCTCAAATACCTATTCTGATCCTGGAACAGGTGGGTTAGGTTTTGGGGTACGGTAAACCCAGAACAGGGAAGCTTCTGCAGCTCTATTAGAAATTCAATCATTCTTTTCCTTTTCTTTCCTTCTTTCCCCTCTACTTCTGAAGAGTGGCAAAGGGATAGTTTTGGTGTTGTTAAGTTGTTTCAGTCATTGTCTGACTCTTTGTGACCCCCATTTGGGATTTTTTAGAAAGATACTGGAGCCATTTTCTTCTCCAGCTCATTTTACAGATGAGGAAACTGAGGCAAACAGAGTTAAGTGACTTGCTCAAGGTGACGCAGCTAATAAATATCTGAGGTCAAATTTGAACTCAGGTCTTTTTGACTCCAAGACTGGGACTCTATCTACTGCACCATCTCCTGTTTTATTGTTCCCTGAAGTTATAGAAGGGGAGACTAGTCTTCCAATGGAGAAGAGCAAGGGTTTGGGGACGAGAGGTTTACAATCCTTGAATCTAGACACCAGCAACCATCTCTATTAATGCAATATTGGCAGATAACTGTGTAGTGCATAGAGCTCCGGGCCTGGAGTCAGGCAGGAAGACTTAAGTTCAAATTTGACCTCAGAACCTTGCTAGTTGTGTGACCCTGGGCAAGTCAAACAACCTCTACCTTCCTCAGTTTCCTCATATGTAAAATTGAGGTGGTAATAATAGCATCTACCTCCCATGATTATTATGAGATCAAATGAGATAATTTTAATAAAGTGTTTCGCAAGCTTTAAAGTACTCTATAAATGTTACTGTTATTACTATTATGGCAGAAATAGATGGATTTGGAATTAGAGAAACTAAGTTCAAATCCTTTCTTTCCAACTTACAGCTATTGGTAAAAGTGGCCTAAAATTATAAGGAGAGGCAGGCAGCCCTCCCAGCCCTCTTTGCACTAGTGACAAACACCATCGATCTCTTACAGAAAGGAAAGTAGAGAGTCACATTGTACAGCCCCAGATATATTTTCTTAATTGGTGAGACAGGGCTGATTTATTTGTTAATTAACAAACGGAGGTACATGCAATAATATGGTTTATTTTATTTATATTTGAGGTTGGCAGTTCTTTGGAGAAGCATTTGGGGATATGGGCAAGGAACCGAAAATTCATTGTAGGATGAATCCTGTCTCTTCTCTGAGGCAGGTAATGATGAAGGAGAGGCTGTTTGCCACAGTGGAACAAATGCTAGGTTTGAAGGCTTCCTCAGATACTTGCCAGCTATGTGACTTCTCCCAGATGCATGTGTATACATGTCTACATGTATCCCTGGACTTGTGCTACACATGCACTGCATGTACATGTATATGTTAAAGGACACGTGTACAAGTGCTCTCTGGGGTGTCAAACTTTTATCCTTCTTGGGGATTAAGGAGCTCTGTGCCTGAATTCAAATTTGCCTGGCATTCAAAGCTCTGAATAATTTGGCACCACCTTGCCTTTTCAGCTTTATCTCACTGTTGCTCTCCACCAATACACTCTATGCTTAAGTTAGTTTAGACCACTTTCTCTATGTATCTTCTACTTTCCTCTTTTGGTGTCTTGGCTTATGCTCTTCCATAGACTTACCTTTTTTCTCATTTTTTTCAGTTTCGTTTTTTAGTTTCTTTTCCCCTTTCCTTGCCTACTGCTCTCCTTTAAAGCCCAACTCAAGTGTTGCCTGTTCCATGAACAAATTCCTGCTCTCTTCACATAACACTGGTTTGTACCTCTCAAAGGCACTCATTATATAATGGATATATTCATACCTTCTCCCCCTCCAACACAGTAAACTCTGTGAGATCAGAGTTCAAGCCTTAGCTATACTTTGTATCTTCTCCAATGTTTAATGTTTGTTTGTTGAATTAAATTGCTCAAAAACCTTCAATTCTTCCCCACTGGCTATATAATTCATCTGAACCTGTGGTAACCTGGCATTTGAGGCTCTCATTTGTTTTTGTCCCAACCTTCTTTTCCAATTTTATTTGCTACTATTCTCCTTTGTATCACCTAAACTTCAGCAAAATTAGAATAATCAGTATTTTCACACCTTTATTCTCTTCTTCCTGTTGTCCCTTCCATTTGTGATGCTTTCCTCTTCATTTCTACCTGTCAAAATCCTACCCACCTACCAAAGCTCATTTTAGATGCCTTTTCCTCCGTGAAGTCTCTGCTGATTTCTCCAGTTGGATGTTCTCATGTAGCTAGTTATTTGCTTCTACCTTTCCTATAACACTCAACACATTCTGCCCTATTATAGTTATATATGTTTTGTTTTCTCAGCTGGACTGTATTATCCTCAGGGGCAGACACAATATCTTGTTCATCTTTTTAGTACTTAGCCCATAGTAGGAGCTCAATGAATGAGACATTGACTTCATTCATTCAGTGAGCATTTATTAACTTCCTACTATGACCCAGGCATATGGGTCATATGGATACAAGTGGATACGTATGGACAAAAATTTAAAAAAAGGAAGAGTCTTTGCCCTCGGGAAGATTATATTCTATTGAATAGAAACAATGTATACAAAGAAAAGTAAGTGTATACACCATAGAAAGTAATTTCTAGGGGAAGGACATTAGTACCTGGAGAAAATGTGACTCATGACAGGCTTCCTGTAGGAGGTGGCATTTAAAATTTATTGAAATCTGTTTGGAATCCATTTATACTTTGAACTTGTGCCATTTCTTGAAGTAATGAGTGCCTCAAGCTTTCAACACATTATATAGTGAGGGATGAGTCCTTTTATTTGTTTTAAACAGCCCTTTCAAATTTGTCCTTAGCTCTGGTGTTCTGGGATTTGGCAAATGAGTCACTATTTTACTTTAATACATTTGGATCTTATGCCTCTGTCTTACTTGACTCCAGCCCACCTTCCTTTTCACTCTGTCCTCCCACATGGGCCAAGAGTATTTTGTATTCTGAATAAGGTGATCACAGCCTTGCACCCAGGAGACAATTGATCCCAGCCAGAATTAGCCCAGGACCAGTGGGGTTTTGTTCTAGTATTCTGACATCTTGGGGTGAGGGGTGGGTGTGTTTCCTCCGTGGGAGAGTTTGAATCCATAATGCCCCTCTGAAAATCCCTACCCCTTACCTCTAGATCCTCCAGAGGCATTAATCCCCCTTATGACTCTTTCCTTATTCTGCAAACGGGGAAACTGAGGAGGAGAAGGCTTTAATAAGAAAGAAAGTGGGATATCTCTTTCAAAAGCTTCATCTTGGCTCAGCCTGTCTGAGGTCTGGGAGTTTGGGATGAAAGGGAAAAAAAATCCCTATTTTTAGATTCACTTCCAATCTGGCCCCTGCCTCTCTGGAGCCATCAACAATTGCAGTGTGTGTATGTGTGCGTGGGTGTGTGTCTTTATTTTCCATTTACCTCGAAAATTGATAGATTTCCAAGTGCCCCTTAAATTTAAAACAGGGGGGAGAATGAGGGAGAGGGAAAATGAAGCTGCCCATCAAAATTAGCAGGGGAGTGGGTAAAGGTCATTTGATCACAGCTTGGCCGCTCTTTGAATTAACCTGCCTAACAGAGACTTGTTGAGTCTGAAGCTCTTTACAATGCACATTAACACAGGGAGGGAGGCAAGGAGACATCCGGAGAGAAGGTCACTGCCTGCCCTTCTCAGACCATCAAACTTTGGGTGAAACTTCTATGGAGGTAGAATTCTAGGGGCTAGTCAGGGAGGACAGGTTTTCTTAGCATTTTCTTGTCTTTCTGGGGTTTAAGTCATACATTTAAAATGTGTGGGGACAGCCTGGAGGAAATCTGAGCTGCAGGGTGAGGAATTTCCCAGGAGTTCAAACAACCTATGGAATTTTAAAAAAGAAGGTGAAGACTTTCCACCACAGCAATTGTGGATTCATTAATCGTCAGTGGGGGAAAAGGATGGGAGGCATTTAGATGATAAAGACGCTGGGAAATTAGAGGCAACTGCTGCTCTGTTTACTGTTTTTATTTTATTTTTATTATCATTAAATTGCTTCTAGTCACCTGTAATTTTCTTGGGCTGTCACAATTACAAATCTTTGAGGATTACCCAAGACACATACACAGGCAAATAGTCATAAAGGCATGATTTAAGTTTGCCGAAGGGCTGAGGATCTCAGCTCTCTGTGCTATGAGAGCACCGGGATTATGGTGTAGCAATCCTTTCCTTTCAAGGCACAAACATGCCTTGTGATATTTGTGTATATATAAGTCTGTATGTCTGCACTCACGACATATCTCTTGACCAACTCTGGAAAGTGACTGTGTAGATTTTCTATTACACCTGGTACTAGGGTAGGATGATGAGAGCTTTGTCCCATGGACTAAAATTTAAAGGGTATTGAGTTAGCAAGAATAACCACTTATTTAAAATAGCAGATGGTGCTAGGGTGAGAGCACAGGGGAACTCTTACTCGCATCCTTCTGCCAGACCTCCCCTTTCTATTCTTTCCAGAGTCTTTGGTAGTGTTTCAGGGTGCATTTGCCCCCTGAGCATTTAATAATGCTACTTGTCTGAAGTACCAGAATGGGTATTTATGATTTTGATAGCTAATTGTTATTTAATGAGAAAAAAGAGGTGCTGTTGTGACTTGTTGGCTCTGGGAACAGAATAAAAAATAAAAGTGCAGTACTGGTGTTTGACTAGGAGTCAGACGATAGAGAAATATAGGAGATAATTTTGTAGAGACTGAGAATTAAGAAAGACCTGCAGCATTGCTTTTGGAGGGTTCAGACTAGAGCCTGACCTGCATGAGGATTAGGAGGTCAGGGGCAGAAGATACATTTTTTTTCAGGTCCACAGGGGAACAGGACTTACCCTGGAGAGGAAAGAATGGTCATGTGGACCTAAAATTTCAAACACAGATTTTTCAGTGGGGGATGGGGGTTTGAGAAAAAGAGAAAGGTGATCTATAAATAGGCTTTCTCTTCTAAGCTAAGCAAAGCTAAATTCTGTATCTCCTACCTGAACTTATAATTACTATCAGTATAGTATCTATACTCTTTTAGTAGTCATACATTTTAGAGCTAAAATAATGTTAGACACCATCTAGCACAAATATTTTTATGCCTATCAATAAACAATCAAATCAATAAATAAAACAAACAAATTATTAAGTACCTACAATGTGCCAAGCACTGTACTTTGCAAACCGAGGTCCAGAGAGATGAGTGATGTTTAACATTAAATAGGTGGCAGAGCTGGGCTTTAGACGCAGGTCCCTTGATTCAGTCAGTATACTGTCTACCACACTAGTAATGTCAAGCTCAAATAGAAACAGGGACCATCAAATCATACATAGGTTTTCCTGTGTCCTGCATATTGACAAAGGCAATCACATATCAGCATGATTTTTGTTCTATTGTATTATTGTTTATTTTGATAAATGTTTCCCAATTACATTTTAACATGGTTCCTGCCCTCTTGAAGTGTTGCGAGCTGTACCACATAGGTGGTATGTCTGACATGTCTGTTCACACTGTGTCATATCTTTACTACCTGTATAATACATCAGTTTCTGTTGTTCTCAAGAAGTTTGTGTTGCTGAGGACTCACTTGGGGAGGGCCCCAAAGAGGCAGTGTAGTATAATGCAAAGATCACTGGATTTACAGTCAAAGGACAGGGTTTCAATCCCAGCTCTTGTTACTTTCTACTTGTGTGACCTTGAGTTACCCAACCTTTCTGAGTCTCACTTTCTTCACTGTAGACACTGAAGTTCCCTATCCCAACCCCAACTCCCACTCTCACTGATGGGCTGTATTCTCATAAAGTGGTTGCACCTCTTACTCATGGTTTTAGGGGTACTCCTGAGGAAGTGATTCCTTTTAGCCTCCATCATTGTACTTCCTTTATTGATTATTAGATGATAATCATTTAGTCAGCCAGCTTTAGGTAGTTTTTTAGAAAATAATATTTATATATGAAGATGTAAATATACTTGGTACCAAACATCTAAACCAATTACCCCCTTCTCCACCCCCAGTCCATGATACATTTTCCTAAAAGTACATGCAGAATTCAGGGGAAAGTGGGCTCAAGCATAGAGCATGCATTGGACAATAGGAGTAACTCATAGCTCTTTCCCTGCATTCATGGGAGTATTCTAGAAGTTCTCTCCAAGAATAGTGAATTACATCTGGCATGTCCTTGGTTCCCAGTGCAGAAAACTGCCTGTCAGTTCATTGGATAGTTCATACCAATAGGACTCCAGTGGGATGATGTGAAGTCCATCGTTCTCAAGACCTTTGAAACTTGCAAGGTCCTTCTCTAACAAATTTAAGTCCTTCCCCTATAGGTTGTTTATACCAGGGGTGTGCTGGAAGTTGAATCCAACTTTAAATTTTTCTTTTAAAAAAAATACATTAATTTATTTTCTTGTTTACATCATTCATTTCCACAAGATTTTGAGTTACAAATTTTCTCCCCATCTTTCTCCTACCCAACACCTCAAAACAGCCATCCCACTGTATAACCCCTCCCCCAATCTGTTCTCTCCTATGTCCTCCCCCACAACTCTCTGACTTTCTGGTAGAGCAGGATGGATCTCCCTACCCCAGTGCCTGTATATCTTAATTCCCAGTTGAATGTAGTTGCCACTACTACTAATACATACATACATACATACATACATACATATATATACATACATATTTTTAACACTTGATTATAGAACTTTAAATTCTAGTTTCTTTCACTTTCTCCCTCATCACCCACTGCCACTGGAAGGACAAACGATTAAATACAGGCTGTACATGTGTAATTATGCAGAACATCTCCACAGTGGGCATATTGCGAGAGACTGATTATATGCCCCTCCTTCCTATCCTGTCCCCCTTTGTTCTATCCTCTACCCTGTCCCTGTCCCTGTCCCTTTACAGAAGTGTGTTCTTCTAGCAACCCTCCCCCTCCACACTGCCCTTCCCTCCATCATCCCACCTCTCATCTCCATCCCCCCTACTCTCCTGGGTGGCAAGACACCCAGTTTAGAATTTGTGTCATTCCTTCTCTAAGCCAAATTCAATGAGAGTAAGGCTGACCCTTTCCCTTTTGCCTTCCTGTTTTTCCCCTCCATTGTAACAATTATCCCTAGCCTCTTCTGTGTGAGATAATTAACCTCATCCTGTTTCTCCCTGTCTCCTCTCATTCTAATCCTCTCCCACCTCAGAATTTCACCTATTAGAGTATTGTCCCTTCCTATTTAATTGATCCTGTGCCCTCTGTGTACTCATATATACACACTCAGATGTGTGTTCGTATGCATATATAAACCATCCTATATAGACATATGTGTATGTATATATATATATATATATATATATATTTATACATATACATATATATTTGTATTCCTTTCACCTAACCTGATACTGAGAAAAGTTTCATAAGTTACAATTATCATTTTTCCATATTGGCATGTAAATACTTCAAGTTTGATAAGTTCTGTATGATTTCTTTTCCATGTTTACCTTCTCATGCTTCTTGTATTTGAGTATCAAATTTTCTTTTCAGTTCTGGTTTTTTCAGCAAGAATGTTTGAAAGTCCTCCATCTCACTGAATGACCATATTTTCCCTGGAACATTATACTCAGTTTTGCTGGGTAGGTGATTCTTGGTTTTAATCCTAGCTCTCTTGATCCCTGGAATACCCTATTCTAGGCCCTTCGATCCTTTACTGTAGAAGCTACTAGATCCTGAGTTATCCTAATTGTGTTTCCACAGTATTCAAATTGTTTCTTCTTGGCAGCTTGTAATATTTTCTCCTTGATCTGGGAACTCTGGAACCTGGCTATAACATTCCTAGGAGTTTTTCTTTTGGGGATCTTTTTCAAGAGGTGATCAGTGAATTCTTTCAAGTTCTCTTTTGCCCTCTGGTTCTAAAATATCAGGGAAATTTTCCTTGAGAATTTCTTGAAGGA
>CM053596.1:101480498-101552169 GCA_028646575.1 Pseudocheirus occidentalis
TTCAAAATTCTTCTTAAGCTGATCTATGGCTTGTAGGCAGTCTTCATGTTTCTTGGAAGTTTTCAGTGTGGGAGTTCTGACTGTGTTGTCTTCCTCCTGTTCTATGCTTTGATCCTTTTTGTCCTCCAAGAAGGAATCTAGAGTTTGATTGCTGTTCTTACTTTGCTTCCTTTTCCTGCTCATGTTGCCAGTTAATTACTTGAATTTTTAGCTCTGTGGAACTCTGCTTCCAGAGGGGAAACCTCTGTCCCAAATTGCTGGGGGTTTCACAGCTGCCAGAGGTATTAGGAGGCCCCTGCTTTAAATTTTTCGGTGAGCTCTGGGACATGGCTAAGTTTCCTCAGCCTATCCAACAATTTTTGTCTTATGCAATTAGTCACTTCAGTTCCAAAACACTTTTCACAATAAGTATAAAGCCTGTGATCCAGTAATTGAGATATGTTTTCATCTGCTTATGCTACCAAGGCTAAAATAGGGTGGGGTAGTTTTGACTCCACCCTTACAGATAAAACAAGGAGATTGGGCTACATTCTCTTCCAGCTCTAAATCAATTATAAGAATGGAAATCAGGAGACCATAGGTTAGGATTAAGGTCTAACTGTGCAATTCCTTCATCTCTGGGCTTCATTTTTCCACTCTGTAAAATGTAAAATCAGGCTGTGTTCTTGATCCCAACCTTCAGACAATCAGAGTTTACAAATCCAGGTCAGGGAGAAGGTGCCTTCAGAGGACCAAAAGAGCCCCAGGCTCTGAGAAGGTACCAAACTATTGTGCTGTCTTCAGAAATGAAAGCCACATCACCTAGGTGGATAAAGTAGACTTATGGGGCTGCCTCCTGAACCTTCCTAGCTGAGGAAAAGAGGCAAATAGTGCTGGAAGCTTAACATCAGGTATGACTAGAGCATGCTGGTGATATTGGGCTTGAAAGTTAATTAATGTCCTCAGGGTGAGTTAGGAGAAATAACAATTGCTTTGATTATAGAAGCAGATGACAGAGAAGACTTGCTTTAATTGAAATGGCTGGGGAAGAGATAACACAGAAATCTACTTCAGGCTGGTTTCCTTCTCTCTCTCTTTTTAAACTTTCATTGGCTGACTAGCTGGACCTTTCTTATGACTAGCTCCCTTTCCCAAATAAATAGCACATATTTATATGTGTATATAATTCACAGGTAGAAGTGAATTATACACTATATATTATACACTATTAACTGCTGTTAATAGTAAAAATAGTGCTCAAAAGAGAAGTATAGTGGATAGAGAGCCGTCATCAAAGTCAGAAAGACTTGGGTTCAAGTTTTACCTCTGATATACTGACCGATTGACTCAGGCAAGTTGTTTAGCTTCTCAATGACTGTCTCACCAAGGCAATATTCACAATACTAACAGCAACTATGAATATATCGGCATAGTTCTGAATCACAAAATATAACAGGATCTCCATATAGAAGACAGAAATAAAACATTTATTCAGACACTGGAAAGCTGAATCCCAACTCCAAAAAGCCAAATCCCAACACCAGAAAACTGAATCCATTGTAACAACAAAGAAGTTAATACACCTTATCACTGCAAGAAGCAACACTCTCCCAAATCCTTCCCACCTCCTTCCCTTCCCATAAACACTCACAATCCTAGCTGTCTCCTTGCCTGTGTCCTCTCCTCCCTCTATTCTAACTGCTCTGACTCATTTCCTGCTCCACCCATTAAGTAAACTCCTCCAACCACAGGCTCCATGTGATTACATTTGACCTATTAAGGGGCAGGGAAGATCTCCAAATTCCCTTAAGCCTATTAAGGGGCAAGGAAAGTCTTCAAATTCCTGTTACCTTTACAGTGTCCCAGGCAACTCTCTGAAGCTCTAAATGCAAGAACAGGTGTCTGTCTGTATTTGTAGAGGGAGTTCCTCACTAGGAGATCAGTACCTTCATGAAATCACAAATTTAGTTAATAATTGAATATATCTGCAATCTCAATGATTTGGTTGTTTCCTTCAGTGATAGAGATCTCAACCTATTCACTTTTGTCCATCTTGTGTGACTCTTGTCCATGTTCTCCTCCAGGTTCAACTTCAGTGCTAGACAGAAGTCTTCAAGTGTTTGTTCTGATATGAGGATAATAATAGATCACTACAGCTGTCCCTGTGAAGGTAAGCCTTACCTTCACTTTCTTATCAAATTCCCTTTATTTTCTATCATATATTTCCCTGATGGTGTAATTTGCTTCCGTTCTTTTTTCTTATTTGTTATATGTTGCACACTAGTCATGCCTACAACACACTCCATTGCCCTCTGTGTGACACTCATTTTTAATTCTTTGGAAACTTGGGTTCCATATACTGTAGCCATATAATATCAGACGGATATTGGTATTAGCTATAAGGTCAATAAAGGAGCCTTGAAATTCCCTAAAGTCAATCCACTCTACTCTCCTCCCCCTATTTAGTTCTGTATCCACCTCATTATCCATTTGTACTTTTTGTCATACATGTATAAGTATGCACACATATACACACATTTGAACACATGATATACTGATATATAAGTTCTATAGGTCGCCATCTAATCTCATAGTCTAATCTGAGCAATAGACATTCTTTATCCAATTGGTTTAACCTCTATGGATGATTAAGCCAAAGTCTTTTGTATGATCATGGATGTCTTCTAGGAGACTATAGCATTCTGGGGCTCAATGCAACTGATACAAAGTCATCTGTATACCAGAATCATCTGGAGGATGTCACTTTGAACCTCCCTTTCTGCTTTACACTGGCAAACACCTTTATCAAGCATTCTTCTCTTTGTCTGATGCCTAAAATGAGGCATCATGCAGATCCTTTCTATTATGATTACATTGTAGCTAAACAAAGATATGGCTTTTCTTTAAGGACTCTTGAATGATTCACATTTATGGACAGAAAATATTTTATTGAAAGAGATTCTTGTTCTGCTAAATCAAATATACATATATGTGTGTGTATGTATGTATATTAAATATATGTATATTGAACACAAAACCATTTTATTTTTTTCCTGATCAAAAGGAGACCCACCACAAAAACATTAGAGAATTATGACTCCAAGCAAATGAGTCATTTTTACATAAGCAAAAAACAAGTCTTTCCCCTTTCTCACTGTAAATCAAATATGTTTTAAAAAATAATAAACAAACAGTGAGTGCTATTGGATCTTATATTCTTTTTATCTTTTGATTGTGTATTGGTAAAGATGTATTCTATTATGGAGTATTGCTTGCCTGCCTGCTTCCTACTAACATTGTCATTGAGGATGCATTGATCCATATGAAGATGTCTTTCATAAACATTTTATATAGATGAGAAAATAGGCATATAGGTGGTAAGGTATTACACCTTTTAAATGTACTTTTTGGTATAATAAGGCTTGAAATTTTTTTCCTCACTCTCTTAATATCTTTTCCTCTTTCAGAAACCCCAGCACACAGATGTGTTACTTTCAGCAGAGAATTTCTGGTATACTTGGCCTAATTAGGTTTCTTTCTCCACCTTTGTTATGTTTAGTGTCACTTCTATCTCCTTTCCAAGTATCTCTACTGTTATGATGTTATAATAATGGTGGCTCACCTGTACTTAATGGGGAAAACAGTTTGCTATAAAAATCTTTGCAGATCCTTTCCATTTTTTCTTTTTTGTTGCTCTTTCATTTTCATCACTAAATGACTATTTAGTTGGACCTCTTGACAAGTTTTCCTTAAATTGGTTTTATGCTATACCACTCATATCTGTCATCATCCTTCTTTGTAAGAATTTATAAACAAGTTCATATTCTATAACAATATTGCCTTTGGCTGCCATCTCTCTCCACTTGGCAAAGAAGTCAAGTGTTTGCTGAATAGGCTCATTTTACTTTAGGTTTTTTTATGTCTTTGTTACGGCAATTTACATTAATTAAACTTCCATATGAAATTATTATAATCAATGTTAATACCCTTTCTTAGGTCCATTACCCATTTTTTACCATCAATAACTTATTTCACATTAGGATTGCATTATTTCAATTGCATATCATATGTTTTCCCTTCTAGTTTCATACTAATTCTGTTCTTTGTTTTAACAAGTCAGTTATCTAACTGTACAAAAAAACTGATTCAGGAATGGTTGCTACATCAACAACAAATTGCTTTCTGTCAGTTAAAATTAATTTTGTTTTTTATGTGATTTGGTATTTGCCATGACCAACACCTACTAATTCCTTTCCTGTGTATTGTATAAGTTTGAACCCTCTTTCATGTTTTATAATCCATCTCTCAGCTATTCTCACTTATGTATTGAAGTTATCAAATATCATAGATTATGTTGAGTTAAATTGGAGGGAGGAATGTGGAGATCTTATTGATTTCTTCATAGAATTTCCTCTAACCCTTCATCTTCTGCAACAGATGTTGGTGTGTATGCTGCAATTATTTTCATGGCACTGTTTTTTGCAAATACTGCAACACAAAATGACAAATGTCCTGTAAGATGATGTTTCTTGTTGCCTTTGGGTGCCTGGTAAAATCAGCTCTTCTAATTACTTTGTCTGACTTTCCAAGGAATGCTTATGATCTATCCCTCCATTTAGCTGCAACTCTCTTATTTCCTCTTGTTTCACTTATCGTGAGAACATTTATGATCAAATCCCTCCTCCCCTCAGTAGAATGTTTGCTTGTTGATTATTGTACAATAGTCTCATTTTAGAGTTCTGAGGTCCTTTCAAATTATTTTAGGAGGACAACTGCTTTACCTCTTTATTTCTGCTGCTATATGCTCATTTCATGGCAATTTTCTGTTTGTAGAGGAAATCTGGAGAATCTGGAAATTTCTGACCTACTCTACCATCTTCCCAGCACGCCCTTTCATAGTTCCAAAATTGCCAGAATAAATGGCTGGATGGCCTAAAATTTACATGGTATTCACTCACTGTTTTCTTCTACTCTGCTACCACCATCTTAGAAGCAGAAGAGGACTGCTCAGGACTGAGGACTGGTTTGTGGTTTTCTCTTTCAGGATTGCCTTGGCCAAAGAGATCATCAGCAAATGGCCAGCCTACTGGTGATGAATCTCTCTGCTTTTAGCTAGGCAGATCCTCAGCAAACAAACTTGGTCTCTTGTTGGGACTCTCTGAAAAACCTTTCAAGCACTCTAGAGACTGATAGAGTTCATATTCCACCTGTATTTGTCTTGAGAACCCAGGATCACCTCTTGACCATGATGAGACATAAACAAAGGATTTTGTAAAGGGATCATGATGATGATGATGATGATGATGATGATAGTTGATAGATGATCTATACATGGTTCTTTAAAGTTTATAAGGTATTTGATGATTAGATTATCAAAATAACCCCATTACAATAACATTAACATCAACATATCAATGAATTTAATTAGCAATTAATACATTAATGTTATTGTTATGGAGATGAGAAAACTAAGAATCATAGAGGTTAGATGACCAGCCTATGGTCAGGCAGCTAATAAGATAAGAAGTGAAATTTGAACTCATCTATTTTGACTCTAGGAAAGTGCTCTTTCCACTACATTATGACAAGAACTATTTTATATAATAGGATATTTCAGGAACATTGGATTCAAAGCCACAAGGCAAAGTCATTTCAAATCTATTTTACAGATAAGAAAACTGAGACCCATAGAGGTCATAGGATCATATGTTTAGACTGAGAGGAGACTTTAGAGGCCATTTAGCCCAGCTCTCTTATTCTAGAAAGAGAGAAACTGAAGCCCAGAGAAGTGAAGTGTCTTGAAGAAGCTATGGCATAGAGGGCTAGATTTAGACTCTGTTCAAGTCACTGAGCCTTTCTTAACCTGTTTCTTCATCTGTCAAAGAAGGGTAATAATAGCTCCCTTTCTGGGGTGTTGTGGGAATCAAAGGAAATAATATTGGTAGAGTGATTTATAAATCTAAAAGTACTATGTAATTGCAAATCATTGTTGTTGCTTTTGTCCAAAATCGTGCAGGCATGAAGTGATGGAGGGGAGAACTGAGCCTAGGGTCTTTGACTCCAGATCTCATGTTCCTTCCATTAAACCAGTTCATTAGTAATAAAATACTTTAGAGTTTACAAAGCATTTTGCAGTAGAAGAGTGAGGAAGATGACAGAAGCATTACTGTCTCCATTTTTATAGGTGGAGAAATTGAAATTTAGAAAGAAAAATGACTTGACCAGGGTCCCATGGCCAACAAATCACAGTGCTCCACATTTGGCTCCATGTCTACTACATCACGTGCTGGTTTTGTGAATGGCAGCTTAAGCATGGGCCAGAGATGGCCCCCAAAATAGTGCAAACCTGGAGACAACAGCTTCGTATTGACATAGTTGTGGAACTGGAATAAGCGAAAGACAAACAGAATTCAGGGAAAGGTGAAGTGTGATAAAAGAAATGATGGAGACAAAGAAGAGAAGATGAAGGCAGATCAGTCAGCTTAGTGGAGGAGGGTGGAGAAGGGAAGAGGATTAAATTTGTTAATCTGGGAAGGAGCCAACAGAGAAGAGAACAGTTTGGAGAAGTTGATTTAGGCTGGCAGTGCAGATAGGAGCTAGTACAAGAGTGGTCTGGGGATAGGAAACAATAGAGGACAGAGAAACCAACTTGGGATGTTACCTGCTACAACTTGGCCTAATTGTAGCCAAGAAGGACCTTATTTTTGTAAGAAAATGTCACTGAAAAATACTATCCTGCTCAAAAGACTTTGGTGGCTCCCCATTACCTCACAGAGCCTATAATTCAAACTCATCAGGCTTATATTTGGGGAATCAGTGCACTGCACTGGAGGAGACTTGATTTTGGAGTCAGAGGACCCAGATTTGAATCCTGGATCTGCCACTTACTACTTGTGACCTTGAAAATATACCTTAATGGTCTCTAGACCTCACTTTCCTCTCCTGTAAAGTTACAAAGGTGACCTGGATCACCTCTGAGGTCCCTCTTATCTCTTAATCTGCAGACCTATCAAAGCTCTTTATGAGCTAAGTTTTTAGTCTTCCTTCCCTTTACTCCCCATCCCTCCTCCCCCAACCCCTGCCAAACAAACTTGTTCTTGTTCCAGGGTTTCCAGGCCAGGAAGCACAACGGGGCTTTCATGGAAAGCATATCTAGGAAATGGGTGTGATGGAACCCCTGAAATGGGCAATCATTGGGACTGACCTTTCCAGGTGACTGGAAGGAGATGGGGTGCCACTCTTTGGGTAGGAAGGAAGTATACTCCTTTGAATTTGGCTCATGGGACAAAGCCCATGCTGCTTCATGCCCATTTCAATTCTGTTGGTTGATTCCTTGTAGTTTCTGGAGCCCATGAAGAGAAAACTGGTGGAATGTAGGTGAGAGGTACCTGCCTCAGGTCCTAGGTTCCCACTCATGGTCTAAGAGTTGAAAAAGTAAGTTGCTGTCAGCTAAGATACCACATAGCCTTCCTAATCAAGTCAGTGAGATAGAGTGCTAGCTACAATGGAGACAGTATCAAGCTCAAGAATTTATAAAAGGAGAGTCAGGTTGCAAAGAAAAGAGAGCTAAGAAGAATAAATGTAGGTGGTATATCCACCGACATTATTTTCAGCTTGTAAGCTCCCTTTTTAATTTGTTGGTTATATGCTCCTCTATAAATATATTCCTGTAGTCTGAGGTAGTAAACCCTTCTAAAAGCAAAAAGCAATATCAAAAAGAAACTTAAGAAGGTTGTTTGCCATTTTCAGGGAAAAGGGAACTGGAGATAAGAACAATGCTCAAGTCCTCTCTCTTAACTTTAGCTGAGTTTGGAACAGAGGAGAGGTGATACTAGAAAAATAGTAGGGGGTGATAGTGAGCAAGTATTGGGACTTGGATCTCAAAGAAGGATGCTGAGGAAGTCTGATGCTATACTTTATAGGCAGGATGTGTCCTGGAAAGTGCTCTTTCTTTGGCACCAGAAGACTGGACGTTGAATCCCAGTTCTGGTAATGGTCGATGAAAGGATTTTGAGCAAGATTCAGCCTTTCTCTCTCCTGTGCAGCTTCTTTCTCCATAAAACAGGTGCCCCTTACTTCAAAGGGTTGTTCAGAAGAAAGCACCTTGGGAACAAACAGCAAGACATTATCTACTTGGGAGTTCCTCTTCATTATTATCTCCCCAGCTAAGAATGAAATCTCGTTCTTTGTTAGAGCATAAGGTCCTGCAGTGAAGTTCCTGTCTCCAAGGGTGATGGGTGTGTTCCTTTGAGGAAGAAGGCAGATGCAGCCATGATACAACAACAATAAGGAGAGCTCATATTCACACAGCAACTCCCAATTTAAATCCATTATTACCTCTTTGGGTCTATCTGTTCATCTGTTAAACAAGATGGCTTGATGAGAGCATCTCTGAAGTTCCTTTTAGCTTTAGATGAGATGTTTTTAAATTTTTCTGCTTGTCACAAAACCTTCAACAGGCTAGGGTAACCTAAGGACCCCTTCTCAGAAATGTTTTAAAGTGCATAAAATAAAATGCATAAGATTGTATAGGAAATCAATCACATAAAATACTGTTGTTAGGTTTTTTTTTAAACAAATTCATGTCTTGACCTATGATTCTGTGACCTCATTTGGTCCTAACCACCATCCTGTGAGGTAGGTCATGTAAGAGTTACTTCCATTTTACAGATGAGAAAACTGAGTCTCAGAGAAGTGAAGTGACTTGCCAGAGATGACATGACTAGTATGTAGCTGAACTTAAACCTCAGTCTTTTGACTCCCTGTCTACTTTTCAGTAAGAAATATACACTCTAGGTCTGATCCTCAGCAAAAGTATTATTTTTCCCTTGGGTGCTACACCTTGTTTCTTTCTGTTTGCTTGACAAAACATGCAGTTGGAGGTATCCCACCCAGCTGAGTATATGTTCTTATATCAAGTTTCTCTCCCTCCCCCCCTCTTTCTCTCTCTCTCCTCTCTTCCTCTTGTTCTTCCCCCCTCTCTGCCTCTTTCTTTGTCTCTTTCTCCTGTCTATCTGTCTGTCTGTCTGTCTCTGTATTTTAAAGCTTTGCCCCCTAAAAACCCAGCTGATCCTCATCCCCTCCATGTTTCAATCAGGCAGTCAAACAGTACTTCTTTGTCTTAGAGTTCTTCCTTCTCCTTCTCCTCCTCCTCCTTCTACCTCCTCCAGAAACCTAACCTCCCCCTCCCCCCAATACACACAGTTTTAGCTTCTCTAATAAATACCTCTGTGGTTTGTTTTGTTTCTAGCCCTCTGCCTGAATGCTAATTGATTCCTACTGAAAGGGATAATAGCCAACCCTCCCTTTCTCACTGAGCCATATTGCTCAATTATTACTGCTAAAGCATTTCACTCCACAGCCTTCCTTTTATTGCTCCCCATTCCCTACTAGTGTTAAATTATAAAATACTTCATCAGTATGGAAAGAACACTCCTGTATTGATGGTGAAGGGACCTGAGTTCTAGCACTGGCTCTGTTGCTACCTGGATTGTGACTATGGGCAAGCCACTAGATTTCCTTTGGGCCTCAGTGTCTTCATCAGGAAAATGACTGAATTTGTTTATAACGTTTTCAAATGACACAAAGCTGGGATAGAGAAATAATATTGGATAGCAGTCATGATTAAAAAAATCCACAAGCTATCATGATGAATTGAATCTAATAAGATAATATTTGATAGGGACTAATGTAAAATTCTATACTAATATAAAATTCTATACTTAACATTCTAAAATGTTAAAAAAAATTCAACTTAAGTACAAAGCAGGGATAGTATAGCTAGGCATTTCCTGTGAAAAAAAGATCTGGAGGTTTTAGTGGTCTGCAAGCTCAATGTGACTCAACAGTGTAATCTGGAAGGCCAAAAAACTACGTGATCTGAGGCTTCATTGAAAAAAGCATAGTGCCCAGTACACAGGAGATGGTAAGACCGTTGTATTCAGCCCTGGTCAGATGGTATGTGGGAGACTGTGCAGCCCAGATTCTGGGTGCCACATTTTAGGAATGACATTAACAAGCTAAAATATCCCAATTACAGTGAACATAATGATTAGGGGCCTCAGGATTGTGCCACATGGGGCAGATAGGTGATGGATGCCCTGGATAGAGCATGAGCCCTGGAGTCAGGAAGACCTAAGTTCAAATCCAGCCTCAGACATTTACAAGCTGTGTGACCTTGGGCAAGCCACTTACCCCTGATGACCTCATCTTCCAAAAAGACTGCCTTATGGGGGTTAAATGAAGGATGGAGGAATGATTAGCATAGAGAAGACTTACAGGGTCAGGGTAACTTCCTTCCAGTTTATAAAGGGTTATCATGTGGAAGAAGGATAACCCTTGTTCTACTTGACACCAGAGCGTAGAATTGGAGCAAATGGATAGATTTTAGAAAGGGGTATATCTTTTGATTCAATGAAGGGAAAAACTTCTTAAATGATTAGAAAAATCTGTTAGAACTATGCAAAAGGATAGAATGCTGGACCTGGAGTGAGGAAGACTCATCTTTCTGAGTTCAAATCTGGCCTCAGATACTTACTGGCTATGTGACTCTGGGCAAGTCACTTTACCCTGTTTGCCTCAGTTTTATCACTTGTAAAATGATCTGGAGAAGGAAATGGCAAACCACTCCAGTATGTTTGCCAAGAAAACCCTAAGTGGGGTCATGAAGATTTCAACATAACTGAAAAAATGACTGAACAACAAAATCCTGGTCTGCAGGCAAAGGAAAGGTGATATAAAAATAACAAAACTATATTTTGTAAATATTATGCAAACTTTTTAGAAACAGAGGATTAAAACAAATACTGTACAGGAATGGGTTGAATTTGATAGCTTCTAAGGTCCCTTAAAACTCTGAAGTTTGGTGATTCTTATTCAAGGCCCTGAGGTCTCCCATAAATTTAAAGAGCTTATGAATACTTAATCCCAATTGCCTCAAAAAACAAAAACAAAAAAGAAAAAAAAAGGAGGGAGGAACTAGGTGCCACAGTGGATAAAACACCAGCTTGGGAGTCAGGAAGACCTGAGTTTAAACTCAGCCTCAGACACTTGCTAGCTCTATTACCCTGGGCAAGTCACTTAACCCTGATTGCCTCTAAAACAAGACAAAATCGTTTTGAGAATGACAGGCTGTTCTGAAAACTTTAGGGGTGTACTGGAGCCAGCTCACACAGGCTAATAAGACTCGATTGCTAAGTTTTCAGTGTGAACATTTACAGCTTGGAAATTGGCAAACACTACAAATTAAGACTTCATTTATTGTTTTAGATTTGATTGTTTAGTCTTAAGAAAGTGATGGAGAAAATTATAATAATTTAGATTAAACTTAAAAGTGTGTCCTGCATTTTTGGAGGGCCTGTTGTTGAACATTTATCAGGACACTGCTGGATATAACATTGTTTCTAGATGATGAAGGGTGAGTTTTAAGTGAATAAATGTGTTTCTGCAGAATTATGGAAAGGAAATCCACATAGTGCATTTAAAAATAAAACAAAATAATGCTAATGAATAAGCAGCCAAACCTCACTTAATTATTCCCTTTATAATGGTATGGTAGGAAGAGCACTAGATTTGGAGTTAGAAAACATTGGGTTCCTAAACGTCCCTCTGCCACTTACTGCCTTGTGCAGTAAGGGGCATGGCCTCTATGGATCCTTCTAGCTTGAGACTTGAGTCTTGAGACTACCATAACAGTCTCCCCTTAAGGGAGCTTCTAGAAAGTTTCTAGAACATACTTCCGGACAATAATATTTTTTTAAGGTTAAGCCCCAAACAATATTTTGTCTATCACCAGCTTGTTTTTTTTTCTTTCTGATAACAACCCCCCTCTTCAAATAATATTTTGCCCTGATTCCTGATATGTAATTCATCCAGTTCCAGGAGGGCCACCCCAAATCAGAGTATAAGAACTCCCCTCTCGGAAGGGTGCTTTTGAGCATACCCTCCCCTCCAGCAGAAGCACTCCCCTTCCTGATGAATGGGCTCGTATCTCTGTGCTCCCCAATGCAGCTCTGCCCTTGGGAGTTACACTCTATGCTAGTGTGTCTGCCAATGTTGTTTGTCAGGTCCCTTTCTCCTCTCTCTCCTTGCCCCTCATTCCCATTCCTTTGCAATAAAGCTTTGTATTGAACCCGCTCCCATTGTTCCACATGCTTTCTCAGCACCAGGACTCACCAAGGGATTGTTTTCTTTGTAGTCTCTGGCTGGCCCACAGATCTTAGATATAAACTGGGTATCTGGAGAAGGACTTTAACTCTTGACAGCCTCACAGATACTCTAGAGGAGGGGACTGTGAGTCCAATGGTAGAGCTAGCAAAGGTTCAATAGGGGAACCCTATGTCCTCCCAGGAGGGACACCCTTATACCAGAGGAAGTCATGAAACAATTAGCACAGCGAGCAAAGCCTCAAAACCTGAGATTTATGAGCTCATCCCTTTCTGTTCTATTGTAACGTACTAATTTAAAATGTTGCTAACCTTAGCTAATTTTCCCCCTTAATTTTATTCCTGACTACTTCTTTTTATCCAGTACTGGCTTTGTTCATAGCTGCTCAGTAAATATTCTTTTCCTTTTTTTCCTTGCCCTTGGAGGCAATCAGGTTTAGGTGACCTATCCAGGGTCACACAGCTAGTAAATGTTAAGTATCTGAGGTCAGATTTGAACTCAGGTCCTCCTGACTCGGGGGGCCGATGCTCTATCCACTGCACCATCAAGCTGCCCCCAATAAGTATTTATGAGTGAATTAGTGAACTACCAAGTTGCCTTTGGATGATGATGAAAACGATTATTGTAATAACAGAATTGACGTTTAGACAGTGTTTGGATGTTTACAGACAGTGGTTTAATGTTTAATGTGTCTTTCCTTTCAAAAAAAAGGGAAGATAAAAGGAAGTTCGCAGCATCACAGAGTTGTTGTTGCTATAGTTGTTGTTGTGTGTCCTTTGTTCTTGAAGATCAGTGACATAACGGGGCTGATTTCTTGACTCAATTGGATTTGAGAGAGATTTGCTCAGTTATCAGCCCTCTCCCCTCCTGAGTCATCAGAGTTAAAGCTGGGTGGGGGCAGGGGGCTTTAAAGGCCAGGGCATCTCTCCCCCAGCTCCCGAATGACTAAGCCTAGAGAACCCAAGGGGCACACGCTGGAATTTGAACCCCTGCTCTCCGGCTCCAGATTCAGCACTTTCTATGTCCCCTACAACTCACTTGTCCAAGTAAAATAACAAAGCTAGATTCTGCATCTGTCCTGTGTTGTCCTGTGGTTTATGTCCCCACATTGAGGTAACAGTAGAGTTCTGGGTATAGGCAAGATGAGTTTATGTCTTGATTTACAGATACCGCATCTGTCTTCTACTCCAGGAGTAAAGAGCCCAGTTGGTGGACCTGCTGTTAGCTTGCCTTGGTTCTCATCTTCCAGCAAAGTTCAGCCCCCAGGGCTCTGAGACGGTGATCCCGTGGCATTTCCCTCATGCTCTTTGCTGCTGGGCAGGGAAAGGTTGTCTATAGGCAGAGGGAGCCCTCCTCTGTGACCCACTCCTTTCTTCCTCCCTCCCTCCCCCCAAACCCTGGGCTACACTTTGAATATGAAGCATTGAATTGAGTCACTGTAATGAATGAAGCCGTTGGATATCTCATTTACGGTTTGACATCCATGCTGGCACCTCGGCAGATGCCTCTTACCCCTGCCTGGGGAAGCCACTTATGAAGATAGCACATTGCAGATCTACAACCGTCCACCCGCAACCAATCCATTTAGCATTGGGCTTCCATTAGGAATGGGATTGGGGCGGGGGTAGGAGAGGGGAAGGGGAAGCAAGGAGATGAAATAAGTCAGGATCTGCCTTTGGATATGTCTCTTTTAACAGTTCATCCTATTAAGGGCCCAAATCTCAAAAGAAATTTGGGGAAGCATTTGTAGCCTGGGAAGGTGCTGATGGTCTCTTGGAACTTTACAGCTGCGTGTGACATTCCCAAACGAAATAAAGCTAAATGTATGTATGTTAATTAGGCCTTGCAGGTATCCACAGATGTTTACCAGCCCACAGACCACCAAATCATTTTCCTGGGCACAGATATTATATGGGGCCCTAGGCACATAGGCATTATTTGACCCAGTAAACAAAATAAACTGTTGTTTTTCTTATGCAATATTTCTTTGGGGGCAGGGAATATATAATGACAACAAAGGCTAACATTTGTAGAGTGATTGAAGATTTGCAAATACTTTACATGTGTAGCATCACGTTATCTGAACCTCCCAGTAACCATGCGAGGTGAGTGGATGCAATTATCCCCACTTTACAGATGAGGAAATAGAGGGTTAGAGAGGTGAAGTGACTTACCCAGGCTCACACAACTAGAAAGTATCCAGGGCAGGATTTGAACTCAGGCCTTTCTGACTTTAAGTCAAGTACATCATCTTCTACACAAAGATGAACCTAGTGCTCTTCCCTATTTCTTTGACAGGCACCACCATCTTCCAGGCACCCAAGTTCACCGCTTCAGTTCCATCGTCACTTCCTCACCCTCATTTGCCCCACATATCTAACCAGTTGTCAGATTTTGTTTCAATCTCTACCATAGCCCTTGAATTATCCATTTCTCTTCTTTTACTCCATCATCTCTTACTTGCACTATTGCCTGACTCAAGTCGCTCTCCACTTCAATCCTTCCTCCCAGAGCTGCCAAAGTGATTTTCCCTGAAACACAGGTCTGACCATGTCAATCTGCTACTCTTTAAGCTTCAGTGGATCCCTGTTGCCCTTAGGATCATACACAACCTGGCCCCAACTTGCCTTTCCAGCCCAATTCCACATTGTTTATCTTCCAGGTAAGCGTGATTTTTCATTTCCTATCTCCAAGTCTTAACACTAGCATCTGCCGTGCTGGAATGCGTTTCCCTCTCACTTCTGTTCCTTAGAATCCTTAGATTCCTTCTAGGATCAGCTCAAGTGACACCTTTATGTGAAGCTTTTTGTGATCTCCTGTTAGTGTTTTTGCTCCAAATTGTCACATATTTGTTTTGTACACACTTATTTATGTACTTTTTGTCTCCCCTGGCTAGACCGTATGCTTCTCAAGAATAGGGATGCATTTTGGTCTTTGTTTCCAGCAACTACAATTCTAGGTCCTCAGCACCTAATACAGTGTGGTACACAAAAGAAGGAGCCCAAGTAACCTCTAGAAGTTTGCACCCTGGTGTCAAAGTTCCAGTTGTTTTGCTCTAGTTACAGCTTTGTTCTGACTCAAATTTTGGAACCTCTCAGTGTACCCTACTTCCTGGACTGCAAACTTTCTTTCCTGTGGGTGGCTGTCCCAGGAGCCTCTGGGTAAATCTACACTTTGCCTAGGAGGAAGGAACAATTGTGTCTGAATGCCTAGACTCGATCTAGTGGTACAGTCGCTTGGAGATTTTCTCTGGACTGTTTGCAGGAGTCTGTTCCATTCTGCCCTCATTTCTTTCTGTTTCACTTTCCCCCAAGTATAGGGCTCTGGCAGTTTGGGAGGAGGTCACAGAACAATGTTCCATCCCTTGGAGGTAGGCTGGCAGACATGAACAGCAGAGGTTCGACTGCTCCAGGCTGCAATTGTGGCAGCTTCTTTGATCTTTTACTGACCAGTAAATTATTTATTGGGTCAGTCATAAAAAAACCAAAGACTATAAAATATATTTATAGTATCACGAAAATCTCCTCTCCTCCCTGCTGTCTTCAGATGTCTACTGTGGACCTCCTTGTCTATAAAATAGTCAGTGCACTGTAACATCACTGTGAGCTCTCTCTCTCTCTCTCTCTCTCTCTCTCTCTCTCTCCCTCCCTCCCTCCCCCTCTCCCTTCTTTTCTTCCTTCTTTCCTTCTTTTCTTTCTCCCTTCCTTCCTTCGTTCCTTCGTTCCTTCATTCCTTTGTTCCTTCCTTCCTTCCTTCCTTCCTCCCTCCCTTCCTTCCTCCCTTTCCTTCTCCCTTCTCTCTTCCCTTCCCTTACTTTCTTTTCCTGTTGCTCCACATTTCTTCTGAGCTCCATTACATTTTGCCCCCTTCCCTTCTTCCCTCAAGATTATAGAAGATACTTTTGAGATCTCCTAGTCAAACTTCCTAATTTTACAAATGAGGAAACTGAGTCTCCTAGGAGTTAAATGACCTAGGTCCTACAAGTCATAGGGAACAAACACAGGCTCCAAACCTGTGCCTTATGATTTCAAATCCAGGATTCTTTTTTATCAGGATCACAGAATTGCAGTTTGGTCTGAAGTGGGGTTGAGGCAGCTGCAGGTGTTGGTGCACCCCAGGTCTTTGGGCCTCTGTGGCCCTCTTATGCAGGAATTCCAGATGGAGCCTTCACTCTTACTTAGAGAAACCTGTCGTTTTCTAGGCCCTGGGCTGGAGTCCCATCAGCAGATGATTCTTCTGGTGTGATCTGTCTGCCTCAGAGGCACATCTATCAACCCCACTTCCCCCAGAAATGAACTGCTCAGAATCAGTGCCTAGCTTCAATCTACACTTTGGGTTGTCATTCAGCAAGTTCATTTCAGAAAGGAATGAGAGAGAGAGAGAGAGAGAGAGAGACAGAGAGACAGAGAGACAGAGAGAGACAGAGACAGAGACAGAGAGACAGAGAGAGACAGAGAGACAGAGAGAGACAGAGAGACAGAGAGAGACAGAGAGACAGAGAGACAGAGAGAGAATGTGTGTGTGTATGTTTATCTATGTGTGTGTGCCAATGGGGAGGGGAGTGTAGGGTGGAGGGAGAGTGCACATGGACTGGCTCGTGCAAGTCATCAAGTGCTTCCTCTTATTTTATTTTTCCTTTGGCTTTTAGCTAGCACCTTCCTCAATTAGAGTGGCAGGGCTGAGCAGACAAGGAAATTAGTGGATCTTTCCCCCAACATCAATAAAACAAATTTCTCTCCGGGATACCTATTTGTTATTTGGATATCAGACTGACTGTAATCTGTTTCCATTTTCATTCTACATGTCCCCGGCAGAAGCTTGAGGCTCAGCGGTGGATATCCTGCTGTTTCCATTCGGATGTACGAGACGATAGATTAGATTCCTATTTGCTATGTGGTCTCCCCCCACAATATCCATTAGCAATGTCAGGCACAGCCAGGAGAATGTGCCTTCCCCCATTTATATTGGGTGGGGCAGGATGGAAGTGGGGGCCATTTACAGATATCACCAACTATCACAGTGCCAACACAATGGGTCTCTCTCTGCCCCTCTCTCTCCCTCTCCCCCCCACATCTCTTTATCTTTGTCTCTCTCTGTCTCTGTCTTTCTCTTCCCCTCCTCTATCTCTCTCTCACCCCCTCCTGTCTCTCTCGCTTTCTTTCTCTCTTCCCCACTCCTCTCTCTCACTGTGGTAATAAATCATGGCAAAGGTTATTTCTACCAGGAGAGATATGGATATCAGAAGTACATCCTGCTGTTGCAAGGCAGGTGGTAGGGGGGTGTGAAGAAGGAAGACTCCGGTTGAAAGATGGGGACATGGGCTGTTTGTCTTCTTTGCTCTCTCTCTCTCTCTCTCTCTCTCTCTCTCTCTCTCTCTCTCTCTCTCTATATATATATATATATATATATATATATATATTTAGGTTCAAATACCTAAAGCATTCTTGGCTCTAGAGGACCAGGGAGGGTGATATCACTCTGGCTGTCCAAGTTCTTTTCAGCCATGGGGTCCCTTTGTTCAGTCAGCCTTGTAAAAATACTTAACTACTCTCAGTTCCCCTAACCATGCTATGTGATCAGGTTATCAGGCTTTCAAAGGTTTTCACGTATAGGGCACGTGCAGACACAGTTGTTTCTTCCTTTGTCTTAACTACCCTGAATTCTTTGTTGGGCTAAGTAAATTGCTACCTTCCTCCCCAGAGTTAATCGTTTTGTTCTGTTGATCTATGTTTTATTTACATGTTAGATTGTAATATCCTTGAAAGTAGTCTTGGGTTACTTGGCACCTACCCTCCATTGTACCTAGCACAGTACTGGGCATAGATGCTCAATATATCCTGGATCAGTGGTTCTCAACCTGTGGGTTGTGCCCCCTTTGGGGGTCGAATGACCCTTTCACAGGGGTCACAGGGGTCGCCTAAGACCATTGGAAAACACATATTTCCGATGGTCTTAGGAACTGAGATACCGCTCCTCTATCCATCTCTAGGCGGGTCCATCCACATGCAGATATGCCCACATATGAGTATTAAAGGGTCGGGCATTAGGAAGGTTGAGAACCACTGTCCTGGATAAATTGATTGATGTCTTGGAACTAACAGGATGGGGTGGGGGTGGGGGCAGCACTGACCTAAGAGTAAGAAAAGCTGAATTTGAGTCTTAACTCCATTACTTACTAGGTACACAACCTTGGGCTACTCATCTCATCTCTCTGATCATCCTCACTTGCCTCATCTGTGAGATGGGAATAATAGTATTTATAGTACCCAATTTCCAGGGTTATTGTGAGGATGAAATGAAATAATGTTCTTGAAGGTGCTAAAGGAGGGTGTTCTTAACCTTTATTGGTTAAGTGACCTTGGGTCACTCAGCCTCTGCTTATTTCAGTTTTACCAAGTATAAAATGGTAATAATAGTAGCACCTCCCTCCCTTGGTTGTTGCGAGAATTCAATGAGATAATGATTGTAAAGTGCTTAGTATAGCTCAGCACATAGTAGGCACTGCATAAATGCTAGCTGTTATTATAATTATTAGTACTACTGCTGCTGCTTCTACTACTACTCAATAAGCTTCAGTGGCTCCTTATTACCCCTAGAATCAAACACAACCTGGCCCTAACTTGACTTTCCAGCCTAATTCCACATTATTCATCTTCCAGCTAAACTGACCTTAGTGTTCTTCTTATGTGATTTTTCATCTCCTATTTCCTCCTCCTCCTACCAGCTACCTTTTCAGCATCATGAACCCTTTTTTGCAATCTGATAAAGTCCTTTATAGAATAAAGTCCTTTTAAATCCACAAAATAAAATAAATGAAATTACAAAGGAACCCCATGATACTGAAATATAGTTACAGACCCTTGGTTAAGAACCCATGGCGGCGTATGAATGTGGACTACCATGGCACCATCATAACATTGTTCTGTTGGCGTACGTCAGTTGTTACTTTCCCTCCCACTTTGTCAGGCTGAATAAACAGTGAGAATGGCATCATTCTGAACCTTTCTTTCCTCTGACCCATCTGTAGTGGCTGAGTCAGCTTCCTCAGGTTCAGGTCCTTTCTCACAAGGATTCCCCTTTCCCTTTCCCACTTTGCTTGCTCAGCTCCTGACCTCTCAGGCACAATGAGACCTGGTGATGAACACCCCTCTTGGATGTTTCCCCCTTCTCCCTCTTTCCTTACTCATGCTTCCTCTTCCTCTGTAGCCCCTGCTGCTGTATTTGAGGTTCACAAACTGTATGGGGAGGTGGTTGTTGGGCATGTTTTCAAAGAGAATGTATCCTCTCTGGTGACATTGGCACTTCACAATTGACAACACCTGTCTCTGCTGTCTTTCGCTCTGATACATGGCTCTAAACTTGGGGCCTGAATGACTTGTCAGCTTCTCTCGTCAGTGTTTGCCAGCTTGGGCTGTTCTCTCCATACCTGGAGCCATAATCTACTCCCTTTCATATCACAATTATCTTCATGGCATTGAGTACTGCTCATGGCTTTGGACCTGCCCCAATCCTTATTCAGAGAGTCAGCAACAAAGGAACTCTTAAATCAAAAGACAAATGTCCAACTTGGACTTCTTCCTCAATCTCATCTTCCCTCCTCCCATCCCCCCCCTCCCCGTCTCCAGATATAAATTGCAGAAGGGCAAGGCTGCCTCTCAAAGGGAGGGTGCCATTGTTCTGGGAACTTGAAGCGTGATTATTTCTTATTAAGACAGCACCCAGGGAGAACCTATCCCCTACATAAAAAGGAGGGGAACAGTGAGCTCAACAAAAGCTCAGACTAAACTCCCTGAAGGTAGAGAAGCACCAGAGGTCTCCACAAGATATCATTATGATTGCTCCTTAGAAACACCACTGAAGTATAGTTTTGGCTCCAGGAGGCAGAGGAGGAAAGAAAGAGATTAAACAGTTATTGGAGACCCTAGAGATCTGTTATTCTGAACCTGGCAGCTTGGCACATGACACAGAGACACCATCCTTTTCCATTTGGGTAAATATTGCTAGAATTCCAAGATCCTTTATAGGCCAAGTCATGCCCCTATCATACTCCAGTGCTCAATTGGGGGTTTTCTATAGAAAGGATACCTATCAAGTATTTGATGAAATAATCCCTGATGTTTCCAAGCAGAACTGCACTTAAAGGTTCATTCATTCATTCATTCATTCATTCATTCATTCATCATTCATTCATTCATTCATTTAACACCCCATCCCTTCATGCTTTCCCAGATTTCAGTTACTTGGTCACTAAGCATTTATTATATGCCTATTAAGTGGTAGGCACTGTGCCAAGTGTTGGGGATACAAAAAGGGGCAAAATATGGTCCTTACCCTCAAGGAACTTACAGTTTAATGGGGGAGACAATATGCAAACAGCTATGTACAGACAAGCTATATACAGGATAAATAGGAAATAATTAACAGAAGGAAGGCACTAGAATTAAGAGAATTTAGGAAAGACTTCCTGTAGAAGATGGAATTTTCCTTAGGACTTGAAAAAAGCCAGGAAAGCCAAGAAGTAGAGAGGAGGAGGGAGACCATTTTGGGCATAAGGACACCAAAGAAAAATGGCTAGTACTGAGATGGAGTGTCTTGTTCATGGAACAGCAAGGAGGCCAGCGTCATTGTATCAATGAGAATATGATGGGAGAACATGGTGGTGGAAAGGGTGGGGGGCAGGGTAAGATGTAAGAAGACTCAGAAGGTTGGAGTAGGGGAGCTAGGTTAGGCAGGGCTTTGAACAAAACAGAATTTTATATTTATTCTTGGATGTTATAAAAAGACACTGGAGCTTATTGAACAGAGAGGTGACATGGTTGGATCTATATTTATTAGGCACTGTTTGGATACGTGGCATTTACTAGGTGTTAAGAGACACCGCACTTGTTCTCTGGAAGCTTACAATCCATGGAAGATGAAGAGAAGGCATAATAAATAATGATGATAAGGGAGAGTGAAATTCTTCCATTCTGGGAAGATGATGAGACAGCTTCTGATTTTTGTTTTCTAGGGAAGGAGCTATAGCTTTTACCCTCGAATGCCTCTGTCTGTGTAACAATACTAAAGAGGGAAAAAGCTATCTAAATGCATGGGAATCCCCTTTGATAACCCAGATTCCCTATCCATCCATCTGTTCATTGATCAACAAGCATTTATTAAGCTCTTACTATGTATCAGGGACTGTACTAAGCCCTGGGAATGAAATGGAAGGCAAAAATATTCTCTTCCCTCAAAGAGGTTATGTTCTACTGGTAGATGACATGAACAGAAATAAAAGATGCATACTCTAAATCTTTTTTTTAAAAAAATCTTTTATTTATTTATTTTTAATTTCCAACATTCATTTCCACAAGATTTTGAGTTACAAATTTTCTCCCTGTCTTTCCCCTACCCACCACCCCAAGATAATGAGCCTACTGAATACCCCTTCCCCAATCTGCTCTCTCTTACATCCTTCCCCATGTCCCCCTAACTTTCTAGTAGGGCAAGATGAGTTTCTATACCCCAGTGCCTGTATATCTTATTTCCTGTTTGCATGTAAAAAACCCACTTTTAAACATTTGGTTTTAGAACTTTGATTTCCAGATTCTTTCCCTTCTTCCCCCCTCACCCACTGGAAAGACAAGCCATTCAATGTAAGTTGTACATGTGTAGTTATGCAAAATGTTTCCATAATCTTGTGAAAAACTAACTATATTTCCCTCCATCCTATCCCACCCCCACTTATTCTATTTCTACTTTGACCATGTCCCTTTTCAAAAGTGTTTGCTTCTAACTACCCTCTCCCCCAATATGCCCTCTCTTCTATCATCCCCCCTTTTATGCCCTTCCCCCCTACTTTCCTGTAGGGTAAGATACCCAATTGAGTATGTATTTTATTCCCTCCTTAAGCCAAATTCAATGAGATAGAAAAGTCCCTGGTGGTTTCGCATGAGTTTGAGGGGTCACAAAGCAGGAGCAGTGACAACAGCGAAGAAGACCAGTTATTAGGTGAGCAAATTTAGGAAATTCAGAATTCAAGAAAAGCGGCAGAGGCAAAAGGAATGTTGGCAGACCAAGTGAGTATGTAGCCAGAAATCTGAGTCAGTGGGATCTAAGGGAGCAGCTGGAATGGAAAGTCTGAGGCAAAAGTAGATGAGAATCTTCTCCAAACCATAGCTCACAAGTTCTCACAATGTGTTTACTTTTACTAATCAACTAAAGAGTTCAGAACCTGGGCATTTATGGAAATGGCTTAGTAACAAAAGTAATAACAGAACGTTTCCCTCATAAACCTTGAGTTTACTTTTCCACAAATACAAAGTTGACAATGGCACTTTGATGGAGAAGAACACTTAGATGGGGAACCTGTGTGATCAGGGTACATGAGTGAAGGGGGAATGCTTCATCACTTCTATCTTCCATATTTGTATGATGTTTCCTGTGGAAAACATTCTTCCCACTTTGTATTTGTGGAGAAGTAACAGATCTTCCATCCCCCCTTCTACCCAGCACTTCATAAATCTGTTCTGAGCTTGATGGAGAAAACTCCAAAGGCTGGTGCCATTTCCCCCACTTTTTCCCAGCCACAAATCACAGTCTTGTTTCTGTGCTTTTGAGTCCCTTGACCCCTTGTCCTTATGCCAGTCTTGCCCTGTCAAGCCTCAGCCTTGGATGACTTCCTCCAGTGACTGAATGCCACTCAAGAGAATAAGTAGAGATAGACAATGTTGGGAGTTATCCAGGTTGAGAATTGGGATAACATGAATAGCAACAGGACAAGGGAGTAAGAGAATCAAGGATGGAGGACAATTGGTTCACTATCAGGTCAAGACTTTTAAGGGAAGAAAATGAGGGGCAAGAGACTGGCAGAAGAGGCATGAAAGAAAAGATGAGAGATGGTAGTGAGGATGGAGAATAGGTTTGTGACGTGCTAGGTAGGAGAGATGGATGGATAAGGGATTGTTATCAGAGAGGCATATTTCAGAGTTCAGTACTACAGCAATAGCACAGTCATGGGTAAGAGGGAGAGCTGAGCTTTCATAGTCCCTATGGATACCTATAGAGAGAGCTGAAAGGGACCTTAGAGGTCATCTGGTCCAACCCCTCACTTTACAGATGGGGAAACTGAGATCTAGGGATATTTTGTGACATGTCTGAGTTCACACAAATAACCTCTGAGGCAGTTCAACCCAGGCTTTATGACTCAGTAGATGTTGCTCTTTCTATTTCATCTCACCCTTTCAACCTCTCATCTCCAACCCTGACGTAGAATGAAGCTTTAGTGTTGAGGGGGCTTACAAACTGAGGAACCAGTTTGAGTGAACATCAGTGTTATATTGAAGAACTCAAGTATGAAGACAAGGTTTAGGTTGAAGAGAAAAATTCTGAGCCAGGTAGCAAAGTCCTTGAGAAAGCAGGGAGAATGGCATGGAGGCTGGTAAATTCCATCCATGGGAATTAGACTGAATGATCTAGATTTGGGGCACTTAACCTTTTTAATATCATGGAGTACCTTGCTTGGGCCTCCTGCTGTTTGCATAAAGTAAAATACACAGGATTACAAGGGAAGTCAATCATATTAAAATATAGATATCAAAGTATCTTAAAAGCAAGTTCATGGTTCTTAGGTTAAGAACCCCTGATCTACGTAGATGAAGTAAATCTTTAAAAGGGGGGAATTTCTAAGTGGCTGTGGCAGAGGGAGACTCTGAAAGGATGAATCTTTCTCTTTCCTGGTTTAATGTGAGAAATTGGTGATGGTGACTGAGGATGCAGCATTTTAAAGATTTCTGTGAGTACAAAATAATGGGGTGGGGGAGAGAGAGAGAGAGAGAGAGAGAGAGAGAAGGAGAGAGATTGTAGGGAAAGTGGGGGAAGAGTTCAGGATGAAGGGAAATTTGTTAATGATGGAATGAGTGTTTCAGAAGATTCTCCTCTGGCCTCTCTTGGTCATCTGGCTGCTCTGTGGTTGGACAGTCAGCACTCTGGTCAGGAGTAGACAGGGAATCTCTCCCTAACCCTTTCAAGCCAAATTAACTTCCCTGTTAACTGCTGACTCAATCCTTAAAACATAAAAACAAAACAACACCCCCCCCAAAAAAACCAACCCCCAAAACAAAACCTGCTTCAAGGCAAATTCCTCTGGCTGACATACTTCTGTGGCCTATCCAGCTCTGGGCAGTGAGTCTTGCTTGAATATTAGTATCACAAAGTTGAAACCAAAGTATTAAATGATAGCTTTGCAAACTGACTTTGAAAAGAGAAGGGATGCAGAGCCAGGCGTGAGATAACAGTAAACAGAAGCATTTGGTGATTCACCACTGAGAAATGGGGCCCTCCGGGGTCTGGTTTCTGGTGAGAAAGCTTTTAAATAAATACATTCAAGGCAGTGTTTCCTGGCCCCCCAGTGGAGCAATCCCTGGGTACTGCCTCTTGGTTAGGGAGGAAAGCACAGAGGAACAGAAAGCCTGATGTAAGAACTGATAGACACAGGCTCCTACATGCCCCCAGGGTAATGACTTGCTAGCTCCCCCCTGTGGCCAGTGCAGAGGTAGAAGGTGGAATATTTGAGGAGATTTCAGTCCTCAGATCAGTGCCCTGCTTGCAGCCAGGTGGTTTCAAACAGGTTATCCAAGACAGGGACTCTCAGGGATCAGGATAAAACCAGGAAAAACTTGATTTGAAGAATCCTCAAGGATATAGTCCTTGTGGGGACTTAACCCTTTCTCCATCACTGCTACATTTCTATCCTGGCTTCCCCACAGAAATCAGTCCAAGGCCACAAAGACAATTCAGATGCTATGGCAACTCTGTGGTACCAAGTACATTATGAATCAGGAGAGTTATGGACACAGGAACTCTCAATTATCAGTCCTGAGAGAAAGGAGCAATGGTGCATATGATCACCAAAAATATATTTGAGAGGCTTTGTGATAAATTTTGAAAACTCCATCAGAGTAAAGAGATGTCTCCTGTTCTGGAAATACACAAAATTTCAAACCAAATCCTGACAACCTGCTGTGGGGGCCTGACTCAGGAGACAAGAGATCGTAATGTAGTTTCCCCATCCCTACTCAGATCCTCCCTTTTGCCTATTTCATCCTAGGGATAGGCAGCAGCATCTCTCGGACAGATGTGAGGCACCAGCCTAAGAAGAGTTGTTTCCTCCCACGCCCTCTAGAGATCCCCTGTATCTCCCACTCTGAAACCTTTTCTATGAGGATAGGGGAAGAATAACTAAATATTTTTATTTAAAGACCCTTTTCTTTTAGTTTAACCTGAGAGTAGGGGTAGAAACCTTAGACTTCCTTCCCTTTCAAAGTATATGTAGAGTGAAGAGTAAACATATTTATAATGTTGGACTTAAATAAACAGAACATGTTGACTAAAGTATCTTGCTTTAGTCAACAAGAAAATGGAAACCAGGTTTGCCAGTGGCTCATCTACATTGCTGAATGATTGTTTTAAATCCTGCTGGAAAGCAGGACCCACAGACAGTCCATGGTGTCTGTAGGAACTTAGGAATCAAATCCAGCATCAAGTATAGTAACTTGCACACAGTAGGCCCTCAGCACATGCTTTCTAGATGATGGTGATGTTGATAACATGTCTGCTTGCACTTCCCCTAATGATACGCAGTGGAAGAAGAAAGATAGCTGGATGTGGAAAAGGCAGTTGTAAATCTGGAAAGAGGAAGGTTGCTGTGTGGTGGCTCCATGTGTGTCAGGCAATAGTAACTGTCTCTAGGAGCCCTAGCCAGGAAACTTTTGCAGGCAAGGATAATGCTGAGAAGAGGTTTCTTTGTAAACTTGAGCAGGAAATTGGTTATGCATAGGTGTTTGTAATAATGTATCTTTGCACTCTCATCTAGTTTGAGCAGCGAGGTGGCTCAGTGGATAGAGCACTAGGGCTGGAGTCAGGAAGACCTGAGTTCAAATCTGACTTCAGATACTTACTAGCTATGTGACCCTGGGCAAGTCACTTAACTCTGTAACATGAGCTGGAGAAGGAAATGGTAAACCACTCTAGTATCTTTGCCAAGGAAACCGCAAATGTGATCATGAAGAGCTGAACACAACTGAACAACAAAAGCAATGATCTAATTAATGTGACGAATGGGAAAGGAATAAGCTGTTATATAGCATATAACTCCTCCTATGTGCCGGGCACATAGCACTTTTTAAGTGTTATCTTAGTGGCTCTTCACAGTAATCCTGAGAGGTAGGTGTTACTATGATCCCCATTTTACAGTGAAAGAAAGGGAGGCAAACAGAAGTTAAGTGACTCATCTAAGGTCACACAGCTACTAAAAGTCTGCATCTGGATTCACACTTGGGTTTTCCATGGGTACATGGTTGAAGCACCATGCCAGAAATGATCATCATCTTTTATTTAATTCAGCCAATATTTATTATGCACCTACTATGCATAAGGTTTGGGGCAGGGTATACAAAGGCATAAAATTAAATAGATCCTCTCCTCAATGAGCTTATATTCTACTGGGGGGTATATAACATATAGAGAGGTAAAGAAAGGTTAAATACATTTAAAATTATACCGAGTAAATTCAAGAGGAGACAGTGGCAATAATGAAAAGTGATGGTACTCAGTAAAGGCTTCAAGTGGAGGTGGTTCTGAACTTAGGGATTCTAAGAGGTGGAAGTAAGCATGGTATCAAGGACCATTTGTGCAAAGGCAGGAGGTGGAATGACGTGTACAGGAAACAGCTAGCAGGCTATTTTGACTGGAATGCTGTGCCAAAGAGAATAATATGAAGATTGGAATGGAAGGTTGAAGCCATACTATGGAAAGTTATAAATACTAGGCTGAGGGGTCTGTATTTTTTCCTAGAGGCAGGGAGGCATTGCAGATTTTTGAATAGAGAGGCAATGGGGTCAGATCTGTGTTGTAGGAGTATCAGACTGACAATTTTGGTTGTACTGAAGAGGGTTGAGAGACCAGAGACAAAGAGGCCAAAAAGGAGGCTACTGCAATAGAACTGGGGAATCATGATGAAGACCTGAACTAGGGAGAGGTCATAGGAGTGTAGAGTGGGGAGATAGATGAGGGAGGTATCATGGTCAGATACAAAGAGTAGTCATTAATGGATCGATGTTGACTAGGAAGATATGTCTAGTGGAGCATGCCAAGGGAGGGATACGCCCTTTACTCTTTGCAATATAACATTCTTATCAATGACTTCCATAAAAGGATGGCCATGCTTTCCATCTTTTGAAATGGCATAAATATAGGAGGGATAGCTAACATGTTGAATGGCAAATCCAGGGTCCAGAAAGATCTGGACAGGCTAGAGCTTTGGGCCAGATTTGTTTAGATGCAATTTAATAAAAATAGGCATAAAATTTTACATTTAGGTTTGAAAAGTCAATGCAAGATCAGGGATGACTAGGTAGCAGTTTATCTTTAAGAGATCTGGGAAATGACCCAGCCTATCTTAAAATACGATATGGTCAATGTTCCAATGATCTGATCAGTCAGCCAATAGTAGAACATAGACAGGACAGAAGCTAATGTGAACTTAGACTCTATTAAGAAAAGGCCAATGTTCCTGATTGGGGAGAGGAGAATCCTATTGGACTCTGCCCTGTTCAGACTTAGTGAGTAAAATTCTCAAGAGTAACATCTTAGAAAGGATACTGGCAAACTGGGGAATATCCAGAGGTGAACAAGGAGGGTGACTGAGGACCTTGAGAACATGTCAGATGAAGAGCTCTTGGAGGAACGGGGCATGTTTAGACTGGAGAAGAGAAAACTTTGGGTGGCTATGGTAATAATCTTCAAATATTTGAAATGCTTCCAAGTAGAAGAAGGAATATACAGGGCAGGACTAAAACCCAAAGACCACTGGGTAGAAGTTGCTGAAAAGTATATTTTGGCTCAATGTAAGGGGTAATTTTTTTAATAGTTAGATCTATCTAAATATAGAATTACCTGTCTTGGAAGGTAGTGGAAACTCCTTCACCAGAGGCCTTTTGGGGAATGTTACAGAAGAAATTCCCATTCAGGTATGGATTAGTTCAGTTGATCTCTGAAGTCCTTTTCAACTCTGAGATTCTGATTCTGTGTTCTGGGAAAAAAGATTCCCAGGTTGGGACATACCAGAGGAATTATGTAGTGGAGGGACTCCTTATTCCAGGATGGTGGCCATGAGGGCCACTTGGTTGGTGGGGATCAGGGCACATAGATGTATGTGTGTGTTTGGGATGGGGAGGCAAGGCAGTTTAGATGAGGATGTTTAAGAGACTGATGAATCATCTCTTATTCTAAGACTCTCATGGCCCTTGGTTGAACATTCTCAATTGATAGGGATCTATAATCTAGATCTCAGATCTAGAGACTGAAGGGATATCAGGAACTATCTATTTATGTCCTCCTTTATTCTACATATGAAGATAACTAAGACCAAGGGAGGTCAAGCTACTTGTCCAAGATCACACAGATGGCAAGGGCTCTTTCCCTTGGACCAATTTAATGTACTTTTATTGAGTGTCTACTGTGGGGTTAGGGACCCAGTGACAAAAAGGAAGAAGTTCCTATCCTTCTCTGTACTCAGACACTGCTGCTCAAAACACTCCGGAATATTCTATCATGCTACTTGCCACATAGTTCACAGAGGACTTTGGCTCATTTTTGTTACCCATCCCATTGAAAAGCAAGTTTTATTGAAAGAACAAGGACAAAGAAAGGTAACACTTAAACACATTAATTTAAGTCCATTAATCAGTCTCAAAGACTCCATGTTCTATTATAAATCCCCACAGTTCTTTACAGTTTTGTCCCCTTGTCTGAGAACTGTTGGTCTAGTTCTCTCTCTCTGTCTCTCTGTCTCTCTGTCTCTCTCTGTCTCTCTCTTTCTCTCTCTCTTCCCTTCCTCCCCTCTCCACATCTCTCCTCTCTTTTTCCTTTCTTTCACCTCTCTACCTTCCTATCCCTCTTTCCCTCCTTCAGTCTCTCTCTTCTTCCATATCTCTATCGATTCATCTCTCCATCCCTCTATCTCTGTCTCCTTACCTCTCTTTTCTTTTTCTCTCTTTACTTTTTCCATCTCTCTCCCTTTACCTTTCTCTCCTTCTGCTCCTCTCTTCTGCCATCTCTCCATCCTCCCTCTCTCCCCCTCTACCTTTCTCTATCTCTCTCTTCTTTCCTCTTTTACTCTCCCTTCCTGTTTAACTCTCTCTCACTTGCTGTCCTTACTTACTGTTCCCTTGGCATTGCTTTCTAAACTTTGCAGCATACCTAGCTGTTTTTGTCCCCTACACAGTCTCTCAGATAAGATGAGTGAAAGATTTTTAGAGTTTATATAGTGATAACTTCTTTAAGGGGTGGAGGGTGGGGAGGAAGGGGGGAAAAATCTGAAACTCAAGTGACTCTGGAACTGAATCTTGTAACCTAAAAGTAAACAAACAAGTCAATAAAATTTAAAAAAAAGTAAAAAAACAAAAAACAGATCAATCACCTAATTTGACCCATCTAATTTTACAAATGAAGGGAAGTGATTTTTTCCAAGGTCACTCAGGTGCAACCCTGCAAAGAACACTGCCTGTGTCATCTCCTCCCCCTACCCCAGCCCCTCTCTTCCACCTATCTACCTCTTCTTCTGTCTGCTCAAAGGCCCAGGGGACTTACCTCAAGAGTAGCTTGGAAACTCTGAAGGTTCCAGCCCTTGGCCCTAGACTGAAACACAATTAACTTCTGGACAGTCACTTATAACATAGATTATGAAATCATAGCTCTAGAGATGGAAGGGAACCCAGAGGCTACCTAGTTCAACACTCTCATTTTATAGAAGGGGAAACTGAGGCCCAGAGAGTTGCATCTTATGTAAGGTTATTAAATTTTTATTATTTATTTATTATTTTTATATAAAATATACAAAATTTATATAAATATATATAAAATATGCATCTTATATAAAATAAAAATAAATAAATAAAATAAATATTGATTATTACAAAGTTATCAAATAGCAGAGCTAGAATTCAAACCCAGGTCCTCTAACTTCAATTTGAACTCTCTATTTTAGCCATCTGTAGGCAGTCTCCCTTGTGCAGGACACAGGATGAAAATCTCAAGAGTTTCTTGTCTAGCAGAAATGCTCTCCCCTTCACTCCCAGTGCTTCAGAACTCCCCAATGAAGATTATCCTTTTGGGGGAGCTTCCTTTCTTTTCTCCTGTATTCTCTTCTCCCTATCTCTGTCAGTAACTAGATCCACCCCAGATTCTCTTTTGTGGTTCCTAAAGCAGCTCTGTTCTCAGACTGTTACCATTCTCCTAAGTCAGTATTATATGTGCACTTGTGAATATGTCTGTGTTTTGGAGGGGAGGTAAAGAGAAGCAAGGGAATGGAAATGAGAGGACGATCCAAACACAAACATAGCTATATAAAATTTCTAGCTACATTTGGGGATCTCTTCGGCTTTGTAATAAGAATAGATGAGTGTCGGATGCCCAGAGTTGAGGGAGGATTCTAGCATTGACCTTTGAGGAATACACGAAGGAATTTAGAGTCCAGTTTGGCCTCAGGACTAAACAGATTAGTGAAAGTGAGGGGCAGGTTTGTATGAATTTATGGAGAATGAAGTGAGCAGAACCAGGAGAACAATTTATACAGTAGCAACGACATCATAAAAACAAACACTTCTGAAAGACAAGAACTTTGATCAATGCAAAGACCAATCATGATTCTTGAGGATTCAGAGAAAAACATGTTGTTTACCTACTTAAGGAGCGGTGACGGCCCCAAGATGCAGAATAAGACATACATTTTTGGACACAACTAATGTAGGGAATTTGTTTTGGCTGATTATTCATATGTTTTTTTTAAAATTGGGAGTGGGAGAGTGAGGGAGAGAAAAGAAACTCTTGTTAATTGAAAATAATTCAATTAAAGTTTTTAAAAAGAGTTAAAGACTATAGGATTGGGCCCCAGGTGCAGTTCCAATCAAATGATCTGTAAGCCCCTGGACCACTGAAAGGTAGGTCTACAGGGTCCCATCACATTCCATCACAAATGCATGCCAAGGCTAGGCCTTCTTCCCACGCCAAGCCCCAGCTGCTTCAGGGACCCTGGGATTAGTTCCCACCCGTCCAGAGCAATGTCGCCTATTTAGCTGGCTGAGATTCCTATCACTTTTCTTGTTGTGTATATTGAAACATACATCATCTGTTCATTAAAGCATGATGTCAAATTATACTGACTCCAAGCAAACAAGGTTAGCCTGGCTGTGGACGTTAGGATGAATCGATATTACTTTGGGCTGCAGAGGGGATTGTGGCAGTAATTCATACCAAGGCCTGGGTTTTATTAGGTAAGGACTGAAGTGGTATTTGGGGTGTATGTATGTAGCTGCAAGGTTGTGTGGGATGGACCTGAGTCAATGAATTAAGTCACTAATTCATTCAATCAATAAACATTAAATAAGTGCCTACTCTATGCAAAGCACTGTTCTAGACACTGGATATAAAAAAGTTATAAGACCTAGTCCCTTTCCTCAAGGAGCTTACAATTTAGTAGGGAAAATAAGATTTATTCACAAATAACTATAATAGAAACAAGTGTGTGGTAAGTGACTTGAGAGGCATAAACCAAGCATTATGGAGTTCATAGAAAGGAAAGAATTTTTGGATCTAGGGACTGGGGGTGAAGAGGGGGTAGATCAGTCAGAAGAATAGTTGTTATCAGGAAATTGCACTAGCATTATTTTTTATTCATCTCTGGATTTCTCCAGTGCTGAATTTGGATTGCAGTGGATGGGAATGTTTATGAAAGCTGGGTGTGTGTATGTGTGTGTGTGTGTGTGTGTGTGTGTGTGTGTGTGAGGGTATGTGTGTGTATGTGTGTGTCCTACTTTTATAGACACCAGCAGTATGAAACTTGGTAAATCCTTTAATTTTTCTCAGATACAGTTTCCTTATCTGTAAAGTGGGGATAATTATCAGACCTCCTTGAGATAACATATGTAAAGCACTTTACACTTTACAAACATTATCTCGTTCAATCCTCACATAACCTGGGGAGATAGATGCTATTATTACCCCCATTTTACAGATGAGGAAACTGAGGCAAATGAGGGTATGTGACCTGCCTAGGGTCTGTTGTTGTCCTTGCTTCTACAAGAGGACCGAAATGACATCAGTGTGTTAGAGTCGAGTTACAGTGTGTTTGACTGTGGCTGTTCAGACCAATATAAGCTCAGAAGGCTCTACCGCAGGTCAGGCACAGATAATCCAAATGAACACTTGGGGGTGGATTCTCTAATTTGCACATCTTGCTTTTCTTTTGAGCTGTTTCAGTTCTGCTGTGCTCATAGAGCAAAGCACCTTCTTTGCTGTGGGCGCACCCTGCTGAGCAGTCCTATGCTAGTGTCTCCCATGCCATGCAATCAATTCTGAAGTTTTCAGGGAGACATTGAGAGTGTCCTTGTATTGTTTTTTCTGATCACTATGTGAGCACTTGCCCTGTTTGAGTTCTCCATAAAATAGTCTTTTAGGCAAGAAATGCCAAGAGCAGAACAGAGGTCTGTATAAAACATTTATAGGTTTGACCAAGGCCTTTGATACTGTCAGTCAAGAGGGCTTATGGAAATTTATGTCAAAATTTGGTTGTCCAGAGAAGTTCATCTGCATTGTACATCAATTTCACAGTGTCATGCTTGCCCAGGTTCTGGATAATGGATGATGCTCTTGCTCTTTCCTAGTCACCGATGGAATGAAACAAGGCTGTGAGCTTACTCCCATACTTTTTAGTATAATGTTTTCAGCCATGAAGATGAAAACAGCATCAAGGTCAGCTATGGCACTGATGGTAAATTCTTCAGCTTGAAAAGGCTACAAGCCAAGACAAAGTGGATGGAGTATTGGTGCATGAATTTTTGTGCATGATTGTGCACTCAGTGCAACCTTTGAAGCTGAGATACAACAAAGTTTGGATCAATTCTCTGCTGCTTGTGCTAATTTTGCCCAGGGTCATATAGCTAGTGAATGGTTGAGGCTGGATTCGAATGGAAGTCTTCTCGACTCCAGACCCAGTGCTCAGTCCATGGTGTCACCCAGCAACTTTTAATAGAGGGACTTCTACACAGCTTCTTCCATGCCTTTTGCCATCCATCTGTGGGAAAGACTGCCTTGCCCAGAGGCAGCAGGGTGGTCTTGGTGCCCGTCATGGAGGTGATGGAGCCTTTTGAAGCCTGATGGGGGCAGTAGGGCTTTGAAACAGGCCTGGTGGGAAGGGAAGCATGTCTTTGTCAATCCCATCTGTAGCCCTCTCCTCTTGGGCCTGGAATGCTGTTCTATAATTGATTTTTGAAGGTGATGGGATGAGACACCCGACAGCCTCTTTATTTCCTTTTCGACAGTTTTGTTTTTTTCCCCTGGCTGCTCTGGGCCTCCCATACCACTCAACAGATTTTTGACTTCCCCTCCCTCTTACCCTCCTAGCCTCCTGTCACTGGCTGGGTCCCCACTTCCTCCGGCTTTTTCATTCCCACTCAACCACCCCAAGGGTAGTGACTTGTAAATTGGGAGGAGGGGAAGGAAGCTGCAAAATCCCATCATGGTGGGTTTGACTTTGAGACAGATAGCCCCACCTCCTCAAATGCTCTAGCCCTACATGGCATTTATAGATATTAAAGCAAGGTAAATTCAATTGTGTTTGGAGAATTCTTTGACACCTCTGGAGAGAATTGATGATACTCTGAAGCGACTCCACACTGGGGCTAGCAAATCATAGTTCTAGGATGTAGCTGACTGATAAATTGGTATCATGGAAATAACACTGAATTGGGAAAAAATATATCCAGGGTTTAGTTCTGTCACTAATAACCCATTTACTTTTAAGCAAGTCACTTATATGCTCTCAGATCCTACCTCAGACACTTACTAGTTCTGTGACTGTGGGCAGCTGCTGCTGCTACTACTACTACTACTACTGCTGCTGCTGCTGCTGTTACTACTACTACTACTACTACTACTACTATTATTACTAGTAGTACTAGTAGTGGTAGTGGTGGTGGTAGTGGTAGTAGTAAAATGAATGAGTTAAACTAAATGTTCCCATAAGGTTCCCCTGGGTTCTAATACTCCATTTTCCACTTCCTAAATATCATGAATATCCTTGAGGTGCCCATCAGGTCTTAATGTCCCACTGTCTCCTAAAATCCAGGAATCAGACCTTTTCAAGACTTCATGCCTTATCTCCTCCTGGTTCGGCAGGGTCATATCATTTAGCCTTGGCCTCCACTTTAGCTGGTTCCTTTGGCTATGACCCCTTCATTATTGTTTTTAATGGGTCCCTGGAAAGGAGATACCGTGGCTGTTTCCTTGGATACATTCATGAATCAGACCTCTCACCTGAAGGGCATTTCCCTTTTACCAGGGATTATAGATTTTAAACCCCATTTTCCATCAGAAATTTGTAGGGTGGAATGGACCCAAATTTGTTTTTGAAACTGCAGATACAATGTGTGTGTGTGTGAATAGACATGTGAATGTGCATGTAAACAGGCAGTGGAGAAGTGGTGGTAGGGTCCTAGAATGAGTACTAATTAATTAATCAATCAATTATTCAAGCAGGATATTGGTGGGTAGGGTGGATGTATAGGTACCACACAATGATAGCTGTCAGAATGTTTGATTTTACAATTAAGTCAAGGGTAGAGACACCATTGAGCTTATGGTCACCAAGCTAAGCATGAGAGTTGAAAGTGAGGTCAAAGTCACATAAATTTAGCATCAGCGTCAGGGTTCAACAAATACTGACATAGGCATATCCAGGAATATACAGAGGGGGTCAGAAGATAATGTCAAAGAAGCAGTTTTGGTTAACCTTGGGATACAGTCCTCCCTACTCAGTCCTTTCTGTGCTGAAGACTTTTGGGGCAGCTAAGGATAGCCCAAAGCCCAAGACACTCCACAATGATACATGTAGTGAGTGCATCATAAACAGGAGCAAAGGGGAAAAGCCACCCAAGTTGCCAACCTCCCCAGAGTGGCCCTGCTGGCACAGAGAAGGCTCTCCTGGCTCTTTTGCTCTCCGTCCTACCAAAAACACCCTGCTTAATCATAATGGTATACAAGACCAGCCTGATTTCAGCCAGGAGGTTCAGATTTCAGGGAGAAGAGGGGACATCCTCAAAATGAAAGACTGGCGCCCTCATTAGGGCTACTGACAATATAGCTGCTGCCTCCCTGACCCAGTGATCAACTAATTGCCTTGCCTTATTGAGTTCTTCTGGGGCAGTGATGATTGGATTGACTACTTACCAGAAGTGCCCGGAAATTACTATACAATGAGTACTTCTGGGCATAGATTGAGAGGAATCATATTCAAGAGTGTCCACTAATGAGAACGGACACCAGACTGGTCTGACTGCACTCTTGTCTGATGGAATAGTCCTGAGGTAATATCTCTCCCATCTCCAACAGTGATATGCCATCTCCAAAAGTTTCAACACAATTATAAATGGACATCCCAAACCTTTCTCCCTTTTGTCAAAGAAGCAACTTGTCTCTCTCTAAGCCCAGCAGCTTCCCTCCTGTATAAGTTAGTGTGTACAACTATACAGTTTACAACTCTGTAAAGCTATGTTGTTTTATGTGAATTTGGGACGGGGAAAGGTGGCCTGTGTGTTGGATTGACTTATTATGATTTTTAAAGTGAAAGGAACCTTGTCTTAGGCTCAGGTCAGATTGTGATGGGCTTTAAATGACCTTGTCATTTGCATTTCATCCTAGAAGCAATGGGATAGACTTGATAACTAATTGAATTTGGAGAAATTGAGAGGGAAGAGTTGAGGATGGCTCCTAGGTTGAGAACCTAGGTGACTGGGAGAATAGTAGAGCCCTTGACAAAAACAGGGACTTTAGGAGGGGGAATGAATTTAGGGGAAAAGTAATGGACTCTGTTTTGGGCTTAAAATGTCAATGGGCTATATAGGTTACTATGGAAAGCAGGTAGTTAGAAAGATACAGACATGTCTTTAAAGGACCATTGAAATGAAGTCAGAAATCCTAGTTAGCTTGGGAGGGTGGGGTAGTTCTGGGAGAAAGGTGCCATTAATATCATTAGTCATGAAAGAGTCATCCATGTCCAATCTGGAAGCAAACCAGGGTGGGCTATGATAGGCCTGAGATCCTATAGGGAGTGATTTGTGATTTCATCAAGAGACAACTCCATTCACCAGTGTACCTCAGCACTGTCTCTGCACCTTATAGTCTTAGAAGGTTCTCTACAGCTAAGGTGTCAAACATACTGCCTGGCCATGGGCTCAGAACAGTCCCCAGCCAGATTAAAATGTAATTGGGGAATATTAATACAATAAATGAAAACACAATAGAACATAGGTAATGTTAATATGTGGTTTTCTAAGTCAATTATGTGCAATTTAGCTCTCCTTTCTATTTGAGTTTCACAAGCACCAAGAAGCTCAATGACTTAGGGTCTTGCAGCAGATAGATTTCAGAGGTGGGTTTGTAAGCAGCTCTTCCTGACTCCAAAACCAACTCTCTATCCACTATAGCACACTGCCTTTCAGAATTATTTAGGATATTTGGGGACTAATAGATTTCCTTTATTTGAACTCCTAATTACCTTACCCTGCAGCATTTTTTCTTTGAATTTACATATTCTCTTTTCCCTTGTAAACAAAAGTTGGGGGAAATGTTCATTATTCGAAGGGTATAGAGATGGGAATTAGAAGATAAAGAGAGAGAAATGCGTTGTTAGAACCAGGCATCCGAGTATGACAGAAATAGAGGAACAGGAAATTGGGGCTCAGGTACAGGTGAGCTCCGAACTCAGGGAATAAATCATTGTAAGGAGGTCAGAAAGGTCCTGGGTGAACCATAAGTTGGGCTTTAGTCTCTAGTGAAGTTTAGAAAATAGTGTTAGGATCAAAGCTTGGGACCGAAGGCCAATCTCCTGGGACCAGCTCCAAGGGGAAGAACTGGTATGGAAGCTGATCATGGGTCAGTGAGGGGTAGAATGTACAATTGAATGTTTTTCAAGCTGCTTCTTCCCAGCCCCATAAAGGAGCACCCAGAAATGTGGAAAAACCGAGGGGCTGTGGTCAGCTGGCCAGTATGTCCTTCATCTCCCCTCTTTGCCATTGCTGGATGCGTGAGTATTGCATTCCCTAGGCCTACCTTCCTTCCTTGTTACGGGCTATTGATTCCTGCAAGACTCTTAAGAGAAATTAAACAACAACTTCTATCCTTTTTAAAAACCAGGGCTGGATTCCCTCTCTAAGCTTATGAGGCCGCTGGGACACCCTGACTTTATAGTCTCTTATAATGATTTTGTCAATTGGTTAGCTGAAGAAAATTCTCCCCAAGCTGCTCTTGCTCCCTTTTTCCGAAGGAACCATTATGTAATACTTAAAATAGACAGGGAAAGGAACCCACCCCCCTCCTACCTTAGCTGGTACAGGAAGAAAACTAGGCAGAAGGACTAAAGGAAATCTGACAGAGAGCTAAAAAATAAAGGGAAGGCATTCTCCTCTTCTTTTGTTACTCCCCTCTGGGTTGGGTTTTTATGAACTAGGTAAAAGGGGGACAGGAACACAGCCCTGCCCTGGTCAAGTCAAATGGTGGTACTTCCTGAGCATGGTCAGAGAGGGAACCTCTAGTCAGGAAGATCCAAGTTGGAATCCTGCCACAGACACCAGCTATAAATCAATAACTTCACTTCTGTCTGTTTCAGTCCTCATTATAAAATGGTGCTAATATAACAGCACCTATGTTATAAGGTTATTGGAAGGATCAAATGAAGTGAGATAATATATCTAAAGCAATTTGCAAAAGTTAAAGAATTATAGGATGATGATTAATGATGATGCTATTTCTGCTTTTGTTCAGTATGTTATCTACATCAATCAATCAATTGATCAGCCAATCAACAAATATTGCTATATGCCAGGCACTGTGCTAAGCACCAGACCTGGAATGCCTATCTTGTCAACATGTATTAGTTCTGAGGCTTTTGTTCTTGCCCTTTCTTGGCCAGTTACTAGTCATGTGACTTTAGACAAGTCATTTCAATTTTCCAGACCTTAGTTTCTTCATCTGCAAATTAAAGGAGTTAGATTAGATCATCTCTAAAATCTCTCCTAGCTTAAGAATTCTGTGGCTCTGTTATGGCTCCTCTTTAGTTTCCATATATCATTTCATAAAGTAACAGAATTTTGGTCTTCAAAGGAATTTAAGAGATAATCTAGTATAACCTTCTCATTTTACAGATTAAGAAACTGAGGACTGAAGAGACTGAGTGTCCTTCCAAGGGTCACACAACTAGTTCCTAGCAGTCAAGACTAAACCAAGTCTTCTTGTACAAAATTCACTTCCTTTAATAAGTCTTTCTCCATTAACCACACCTTACTTAGAGCCCTTTCCTTGGTAACCATCAACATCTACAAAACCTAGATTTCCATAACAATTGCATTTATATAGTACTATAAGTTACAAAGCTCTCTGCATACTCAATTAGCTTATTTGGTCCTCCCTATACCCCTGTGAAGTATATAGTGAAAGGATTATCATATTTATTTTATAAATGAGGAGAATTAAGGTGTAGAGATTAAATGATTTACCCAAGTGGTCACACTGCTAGCAAATGAGATTCAGGACTTGATTCTGTCTCTTAGTCTGACTCTTTCCTTGGGGTTGTTAATTTTATTATTAAATTATTATTTATCATTAAATTATTATTATTAAACATTAATGTTATATTTAATACAGTTGCTCTGTAGTCATTTATAAGTAACTATTTTGTGTCCACCATTTTAAATTCCTTATGGGAGGGAAGAAATTCTTCTTCCTTCTATATCCTTATAGAAATTCACTCTAAAGTTAAGTACTTTAAAGTGAGGTCCTCATAATGACTCTATAAAACAGGTGATGCAAGTACTGTAATGTTCATTTTTTAGATGAAGAATCTAAGGAACAGAGAACTTAGTTATGTGATTTGTCCAGGATCACATAGCTAAACATTTTTTCTTAAAAAAAGTATTATTAGAAGGTATATATGCATGCCCATGAAAATTGCACACATTCTTGTGGGATGACTAAACATATAGGTAGATGACTTGAAGGTAGGTATGGATTGGTAGCTCTGGAATCTTGCCTACCCTCTCCAAGGGAGACTGATTCCTGATTGAGGGGAGCAAGAGAGGGGGCAATGAGGCTAGCCATTGTTCTTCTCTGAGAGATGTGTCAGACTAGAAATATATCTGTCTGCCCCCTTAAATATTGCTTATCTAGGGGCATGACTGGTTCAGAACAAAAGTGATCATCTTCTCTGGCCTCTCTTTTTTAAAGAATGGGAAGGACAGCTCTTAGCTGTCTTACCCTCCTCAGTTTGATTCTTCTCCACCAAATGCTAGTTACACAAAAGACCATCATAAATAGTGAATAGCAAGTGATCCCATTTATTCAAGCAAATATCACACAGAAATGGGAGCAGTTATATAGATTAGAATAAAACAGAAAATACACAAGAGTGAATTCATTCTTTCTATGTGAGTGAGTTCATTTCAGCTGGATGCAACAGAGAGAGGCCCCCATCTCAGCAAAGGGGAAATTGTTTAAAATCTCTAAGGAATCAAGTGCAAAATCAGGTATATGTTGAAGCTGACTTCCCTTACATGTCTTTAGTTGGGACCTGAGAGATTTTTGAAACAGGTCTGTCCTCCCTCCAAGAAGGAATCTGTCTCCCTTCCAAACCCTCAGCATTCTTTCCACCAATTAGGAGAATCTCATTTAAAATTCTGTAAGCTTGACTAGAAATCTGGGTTACATTATGAACTCAATAGACATCAACAAACAAAAATATGTAAATATATAAAGAATAGAAAAAGAGAATTATATATGAAACTTTGAACCTCTATTACATATGATTTGATTTTTAGGTATGTATTAAATTTAACATGACAATACTACATCTGCCTTTCTTGTCCCTGTCTCTAAATTTCCTCTTGATTTCTTCTAAGTATTTTAAAATGCTTCACTGGCATTCTCTTCTTATATTTTGCATTATTTTCACCCCCTTCCAATTCCACACCTAAAAAAGGCCTCCAGTGACACATAAGCATAGTTGAAACATATTTACACATCGGCCATATCTGAAAATGTATGCACAGATTGTGCATCTGTAGTTCATCACCTCTTTGCCAAGAGATGGGAGACTTTTTTTGTTATCAGTCACCTGGAGTCATGACTGGCCAGAGTTCTGAAGTCTGTCAAAGTGGTTCCCCTGAATGTTGCAGTAGCTGCAAAAATATTCTGACTTTTTTCACTTCATTTTGCATCAGCTTATACAGGTCTTTGCAGGTTTCTCTTAACTGGTTCCTTTTGTCTTCTATTATGACACAATACAATTCCATTATGTTTATATCATAATTTGTCTAGTTATCCTCTGATGTTGCTACTTTGCTCCTATGTCTTGGCTAAAAAAAAAATGCGGCCACATTGTTATACATAAGCTACCCTTTTAATATATCTTGACTTGTTCGATGTATACGGCTAATAGTAGTATTTCTAGGCCAAAGAATAAACAGAGTATGTATAATTTAGTGATGTTTTGGGGGCATAGCTCCAAATTCCTTTCCAGAATGGTTAGACCGGTTCATAGCTTCACCAACAGTACTCTAATATTCCTGTCTTTCCACAAACCTCTCAGTTACCATTTTCCTTTTTTGCCATCTTTGCCTGCCTGATAAGTATGAGGTAGAAGCTTAGAGTTGTTTTAATGTGTGTTTCTCTTATCATTAGTAATTTGGAGAGTTTTATATGATTTTTTTGATAGATTGCATTTCTTCTTTTGAAAACAACCTATTCATATTCTTTGTCAATTTACGTATTAGGGAATTGCTCTTGTTCTCATATATTTATATCAATTATCCACTTATCTTGGATATCTGACCTCTAGCAGAGAAATTTACTGCAAAGAATTTTTTTCTAGTTCATTGCTTCCCTTCTAATTTTAAGCTAATTGATTTTGTGTAAAATTGTTTGAATTGTATAATAAAAACCATCCATTTTATTTTTTTTCAAATGATCATCTCTATTCCATAGTTGGTTAAGAACTCTTCCCCTAGCTATGGTCCTGAGCACTATCATCATTTATTCTCCTCTAATTTGTTGATGATGTGATTTTTTATACTTAGGCCATATATCCATTTAGAACTTATTGTAGAATAAGTTGTGAGATGTTGGACAGTGGCTAGTCAATGTTGAAATTAGGACCAGAACCTATGTCTCTTGATGCCAAGGCCAATAGCCTTTTAAAACTTCCCTTCCATATCTGTACATGCTCCATACTGTATATACACTAGGCACTTAATGCTTATGCTATCAAAAAACATGGTGGGGGGTGGTTCACCTTGAGAAATCAGTGATTTTTGAAAACCTCCCACCAGGTGAAGTTAAGATCCAGATGGTATTTTTCCGGTGGCCCCACCTGCTTCCTTAAGGTGCTGTTCCATCCAGACAGACCTCTCTTGAAGAGCATTATCAGATCTGTTGGGGAAGGGACAGCTATATCTGAGAGGTCTGGCTACAAGGGAGGCCTTTGGGAAGGCCTACTCAGGGGAGGAAGCTTCTTTCTCAAAAGTATCATTATATTCTTCACCCAAAGTAAGACAAAACTGAAAGGTGAGCTAGAGTTGGAAAAGGAGGGGGATGTTACTGTGCAGCAACATATTAGAAATGGCTGGAAAGAAGCATGGCGGCCTGTTCACTTATCAGGTCCAGAGGCCTGAATCCTGGTGGGAGGAAGATAAGGATGACCAGATGCAAGTGGCATGAGGAATATACAAAAAATGGCCAGGAGGTGGTCTGGGGGTCTGGTCCCAGACAAGCAAGATAGGGGAAAAGCTCACTTCTCAGAGCCCAAGGATCATATCCATGATCCTCTAAGCTGCTGGAGTCATGGGTGCTCATGATGAGTTGACAGATGAGAGTTTACTTTTATTCAACTTCCAAAAGCAATTTGTACACCTGTGCAAGTCTGCAGGACTTTAATCCACAGGAAGAAATAATAACAGGATGGTGGCTTGCCCTAGGACTGTTTCTATCTGCATGCAGCTGAATAAAATGGGAATGATTTTTTTCAACAACAACAATAATTTCCATTTATGTAATATAATAAGAATGTCCATTTCCTTCACTAAAGCCCTGATCAGGTATCTTCCTGGTGAGCGCATGTGTGCCTGTGTGTATGTGTGTGTGTGTGTATGTATGTGTTGGGGGTGTGGAGGAGAAGCCCCGGTTGCTCAGATGCTATCCCAATGGAACACAAGCTGTGGTAGTTCCTTGCTAGAAAGGTTTCAGGTCTGGCCCAATGACAGATTGTATGTTTGTCATGCGAGAACCAGCCTAGTTAAGCCCAGAGCAGCTCATCACTAGGGTGGCTGTAAGGAGATGAATTTTCGGCCACAGTAACTTTTGAAGATTGTCTACCAAATTGAAGATGAATTTCAATCTGCGTCATCAGTGGAGGGAGTACTCACATTGATGAAAGCAGGGAGCCTTGAAGATGAAGTAATAAAGGTGCATTGGGGGGCACAGAGTGCTCTGCATTCATTATCCCATTTGAGAAGGACCCAGCCCTTCTAGCCTATAGACCAGTGTGCTCTCCCTCCACCAGATCAGCGGTCTCTTTTGTCAGCCTTCTCTTCCCCAGGCTAAATAATCATAATTATAGGACCATAGATTTTATAATAATGATATTAGCAGCTGACATTTATATGACATATATACATTATATATATATATATATATATATACTGACAAATATACATTTATATGGCACTTTGGGGTTTGTGAAGCAACTTCTATACATGATCTCATTTGGTCTTTATAACAATCCTGTAAAACAGGTGCTATTTTTAATCCTCATGTTACAAATAAGGAAACTGAGGCCCAGAGAGGCCAAGTGGCTCCCTCCAGGTCACACAGCTAGTAAGAAGCAGAGGCTGGAATTTGAGCTGAAATTAATCTTCTTACTCTGAATTCAGTATTTTTTCCTTCTACAGTATTCCCTGTTGCGTGTGACTATCCAAAAGACTGAGGCTGCTAGGAGACTCAGTGGATAGAGCATTGTGCCTGTGTTTGCTGTAATCCTCGGGAAAAGGAAATGGTAAACCCCTCCAGTGTCCTTGCCAAGAAAACCCCATGGCATCACCAAGAGCTGGGCATCACTAAACAGCAACAACAAACCCAAAAGAGACGTGAATGAGAAAGATTTGAAAAGAAAATCAAAATTTTTAAAAAGCATAGAGAACAGAATGGAGGTCACTGGGAAACACAGACAAACAGGATGACTTTGAAAGCCCCATGTAGGTATTTGAAAATATGGGCTATTCCACATGCATGACTGGTTAACACATTGCTTGCCTCCTCAGTGGACTGGGGAGGAGCTGGAGGGAGAGCTCAAAATTAAAAAAAAAAAGTTAAACAAATAAATAATGAGTTAAGAAGAAAATCACATGTTGAATTTGTTATGTTCCTAACAAGAAAAGCTAGAGTTTATGGTACAGATTTGCAGCTATAGGTAAAAATATGAGAAAAAAATGAAAATAATAAGTTCATATGCTTTTGACCTATTATTGTGGCCTGGGGGTCACCTCTGTGGCTTTCAAATAAATAGTTCTATTTTTTGTTTTGTTTTTGCTTTTTGGAGGGGGGAAGGTAGGGTGATTGGGGTTAAGTGACTTGCCCAAGGTCACACAGCTAGTTTTGTGTTTGTGTTAAGTGTCTGAGGCCAGATTTGAACTCAGGTCCTCCTGACTCCAGGGGCAGTGTTCTATTCACTGCACCCCCTAAATAGTTCTTTATGTGTTTTAGGCATCAAGTTTTTAAAACAATTTCTATCATATTTACTAAATGCTTTTTTCAATAAAAAAAATAGGATGTACCATCAGTATGGGGTTTCCTGGTATGGCAACTCCCTCTATTCATACAGGTCACAACTTAGCTATGACTTAGTAGGAAAAGCTTATAGTCATACAACTACTATAGCATGCTAAGGCTGGTGTCAGGAAGACCTGAGTTCAAATGTGACTGAAGACATTTTCTTGCTGTGTGACCTTGGACAAATCACTTAGATTCTGTTTGCCTCCGTTTGCTGAATTCTAAACTGTGTTTAATAATTCCACCTACTTCTCAGATTTGTCAAGAAGATCAGATGAGATCCTATTTGCAAAATCCCAGGCACGTAGTAGGTGTTAAACATATGCTAGCTATAATGAGGATTATGGTGACATGATGCTGCTGAGGCAGAACTAGGTATTTCTGACTATCCATTATGTCGCTTTGCCTCTACCTCCTTGATAATAATTGATGATGACAGCTAGCATTCACGCAGCATTGTAAGAGTAACCCTAAGCATACCAGCTCAGGCTTACACAGTAACCTTAGGATGCATGTAGGATCGATATTATTATCCCTGTATCCCACCCCTGCCTTTACCCTAAACTAGTGGGGAGGTAGGCTTCAGCCCAAGTTGGAATTACTCCAGAGAGCAACCTTCAACCTAGGGGCATCTGAGAGAGGGAGCAGCATTGTCCTTGATTCCCTGGGTATTTTATTTCATGAAAATGTGTCCAGCCTACTCTGAGATGGGTGTCCTGCTCTGGTGTCACTGTGATACCTTTACATGGAGGATCCTTTTCTCCTGGAAGGACCAGACATCTTGAGTTGGAAGGGTCCTCAGCAGCTGTCTAATCCAACTCTGTTATTTTACAGATGAGGAAACTGAGGCCCATTAAAATTAAATGACTTGTCCATGGTCACATGAGTCGTAAGCATCAGAGAACTTGAGCCTAGATCCTCTGACTCTTGAGACTATATATTCTTTGTACTCAATCATGAGTCCTAACGTCAAGGGGCAGTACCCAAGAGACCCCTGGGCAGAGACCCAGATCTCTGGGCTTCAGTTTTCAGAGTACTTTATAAATTTATTGCTCACATGTTTTTTCTAATGGGAGAGGGGGTGGAATAGGGAGAAGAAAGTCCTTCCCTTCCCAGGAGGTGTCACTAAGCCTTTTTTTGCTCCCAGGCCCTTCAGGCAAGAGTAGCAAGAGGGTAGCTAAGACCAGTTAAATGAGTCCAGATCAAAAAGCCCCCTCTCCCTCCAGAGCACCTCCAGAGCACCTGGAAAGTTTAGGTGGAGTGAGCTTCCTCTTGGCTCTGCCCTGAGTGATCAGTTGACAAAATACATCTAAGGAAGAAGGAGGAGGCCTCTATGATCAGCTGTCATCTCCCCTAAACACCCCTGATGTATTTTCTCTCTTCATTACCCACGAGGTGTCAAAGCTTCCCCTGCATGAATACAGTCTGACATTTGCTTCCCAGACATGGGGAACCAATCTCAGAGCCATACCCAGAGGTGTTGGGGGAGCAACAAAGCCCTGTCTCAGCCCTAGGAAGAAGAGGGTGAGGAAAAGAAGGAGCTGAGGAAGGAGGAATAGGAGAAGAAAGAAGAGGTGGGATTGAAGGAGTAGAAGAAGAGGAGGAGGAGAAAGTAGAAGAGAAAGAGGAGTGGAAGACATGGAAAAAGGCTGCCACCGAGAAAAAAAGGGAAAGCAGTGGCTGGTTGTTGACCAGTCCGTTTCCCTATACCTTGCTCTTTCTCTAGCCCCAGGTTTTTCTCTATAAAGTTGGGTTAAGCTAACTTTTGGTGATGGTCAACTAGTGATTTCCATGCATCTCATCTTCCCCTGGACATACAATGTCCAGGTCAGATTTGTCAAGAAGATCAGATCACACAACCATACTTACATACATACACATGTTGACTAGGTCTCTCTCCTTCCTTCATGGTATCCCCACCCTGGGCTTGATCTTTTCTGGCACCTGAATGGAGTCTTTTGCAGTTCTCACTGTCGATTTTTATAGCACCCTATACCTCTGAGAGGTGAAGGGACCCACAGAGATCACCTTGTGTGCCTTCCCCAGATGAGTAGCACCTAATCTAATATCTATGCTGCCTCTGCAGTTTCTTAAAGGTTTCTAGGAGAGACATTTTCCTCCAGTGACCTCTTGTAGGATCTGACAGCCCTAATATTCAGGTTCACTGTTTCCTACAGAAAGCAACCTAAACTCCTTAGTCTGGTATTTAACATCTTGTCAAAGTTGACCACTGCCTTGTCAAAGCTGACCACTACCTTTGTGATCTCTCAGTTCCCCTAAATGAATGTCCTACTCCAGGTTAAACTAATTGATGCTCTTTCCTCTTTACAATATTTATTCTCACCTCTTCTCTCTGATTCATTCTATTCCTTACCAGGAATAATCATAACAATCTGCATTTATTGTTTTATACAGCATATGTAGTACTTTGACTCATAATCTCCAGAAGTTTGAAGTGACCTCAGAGGCCATCTTCATTAGTCCATACCTTCCTAGTGCACATAGACAGTTACCATGCCCTTTCAATTCTTCCATCATCATTTCTCTCTCATCCATCTTTTTTCTACTTCTACTGCCACCATCCTAATTTGGACCTGCCTCTAATTCCAAGTCTAGACATCTGCCATAGTCTCATCGTGAATCAATCAATCAATCAATCAGTCAATCAATCTCTCTCCCTCTCTGTCTCTGTCTCTCTCTCTGTTTCCCCCTCTCTCCTCTCTATGTTTCCCCCTCTCTGCCTGATGTCTAATTAATACCTCTCTTGTTGTGAGATAGGGAAAGTAAAAGGATTTATTAAGTGCTAGGTACCATACTAAGCACTTTACGATATTATTTCATTTGCTCCTCACAACAGTCCTGGGAGGGGAGTCCTATTATTATCCCTATGGATTGAATGACCCTCTCTGTGCTGATGACTCTCACATCTACCCATGCTGCCCCCATCTCTCTGCTGACCTCCCGTCTCCAGTCTCTGACTGCCTTTCAGACATCTCCAATTGGATGTCCCATAGACACTGAAACTTGTAATGTTTCCCTTAAAACCTCACCCCAACAACCTCTTTATTACTACTGAGGGCACCCCCTGTCACCTCCTCCTCAAACCAAGGCAGATCCTCTCAGAACCCATGGAAACTGGCAGCAACCACCAGGGAGGAAACCAGTCTCTAAAGGGACCTGCCTGGGAGGGCTGCAGCTTAGGGCATTGCCCTGGGATGGACTGCTCTTCTTCTGGTGGAAATGTTTCTCTGGCCAGGGCTTCTCTGGATGGTTTTCCCGGCAGGCAGGAGTGCTCCCCCCCTGCTGGTTGAGGAAACTGAGGCAGACAGAAGTTAAATAGTCAGTTAAGTACTTCTAAGGGTCTGCCTAAGGTTGTATTTGAACTCAGGTCTTCCTGACTCCAGGCCCAGCATTCTATCCATCCACTATACTACCTCAATGCTTATATGTGAGTTTGAGCGTCCTTTCCCCATTTTTCCCTTTGAGAATATGGTATTTCTAGCATTTGACTTCAGAAATCTTAAAGTTGGACAGGACCTACTCAAAGTTGGATGGGACCTACTCCAACCCCCTTTCCTATGTTACGACCCTCAATAGTATCCCAGATAGATGGTCATGCCGCCTCTTCTTCAATGCTTTCAGTGACAAGGAGCTCCCCTCCTAACATTCCAGTTAGGGTCCCACTTTGGTTTTGAACATCTCTTATGGTTAGGGAGGTCTTTGTTTACTGGACATTTAGGAAAGACAACATTCATTTATTCTGCATTCCATAGACTGTAATAGCATGTAAGTTACTGTGCTAGGCCCTGGGGATTCAAGACTGACAAAGGCCCAGTGCCTGTCCTCCAGGTCCTGATAGTCTAATCAAGGGTGGGGAACCAGAATTTCACAAAGAGCTATAAGAGTGAGTAAGTATCATAGAAAAGATGGTTTCCCTTTAAGACGGCATTAGGAATGAGGCTGAACTTCCAAGTCTGTGGCTCAGTGCTAGTCACCACTCTCAAGAGTATGAGGGGCCTCAGAAAGGGGTTGAGGGACCAGAGGCTGATTTCATTACAGCAGGCCATCTTGTAAGCCATTATCCCAGTGGAGTAATACCCTGTGGCTCAAACCCCACCCCAGCAGCCTCTCTATTTGATCTGCTTGGGGATGGAAGAGATAATCAAATGGTTTTGGCTAATATTGTATGCATGCATAATTAGGCAGCAAAAATTACCATCTGGGCTCAGAGCACTTGTTTCAATACCCAGGCTCTCGGTAAGGAGTTGGTAGGAGAGAAAGAAGGCCTCATGCCACCCCTCTCCTGCATCAGCTTCCTAGATATCTGATTGGAAACCAGAGTCAGAGCCCCCAGGCCCTAGCATGAGGGAGCCCCAGTCCCTGGGAAGGTCACTGGTGCACTGAGTAGTGATGGTGGGCAGGTGGCAGAGGGAATCTTGACTTTTGCCAGTTTTTTCTGTTTCTTCCTCCCTCACAGTAGGCATGGCATTGCTGGGTAGGTGGGTTGCCCTAGGTGCAGGGGGTCAGGGCTGAATGAGCAGCCTTCCAGAGAAGAAGCCAAGAGCAGGCACAAGGTTTCTCAAAGTGATGACAGGGGCTGGGGAGATGCCATCTGCCCCACCCCTCGAGCAGAGCTCTGCTGTCTCTTGGCTGTCAGAGCTTCCCTGCCTGTGACAGTGACACAGTCATATGCTTGGCCAGGTCTGGCTGACATTTGCCCAGAGCCGTGCTCTCCGCCATTGGATTTTCCTCTTCCTAGTACTCAGGGTTCTGGCAGAGTTGGTGCAGAGAAGATTGGGAATGCTTTGGAACCAAGCCTGTGGGCATTTAATTAGCTGTTACATTTTTCCATCGGGAGAGTCCCAACACTGGGAGAACTAGTTCAGCCCTCTGTAGCACCTGGTACCATCTTTATGTCAAATCAATCCATCCTCTTTCTCCGTAAGACAAGGGAGTCGGATACAATCATCTCTAAGGTCTTTTCCAGTCAGGGAAATTCTATGATTCTGTGAATTAGCAGAGCCTGCACGTGTTCAGGCTGAAGCTATAGGCTCAGTCCCAGTGACTTTTTCCCATTTCCCTTTCGTAGAAGAAAACAGAGTTGGGTCCCTACGGATTATTCATTCTGGAGCTTCTTCCCATTATGTTACATTGGGGCTGGAGGAGAACCCACATTTTGCTTGCTTTCTTAGAAGAATGTGAGCCCCTAGACACTGCTTAGGCACCATGCCCCATCTTGAGAGAGGTGACCTCATCATTAATTCCCAACCTTTCCATCCTTTTCCTTCCCACCCAACCCAAAGTTTACTTCTTCAGCATCCAGTGCTATCCAGCCTGCCCTTCTTTGGATTCTAAGCTAGTTCCCCCGCCAAAAATCAGTTTCCTGGAACCCCTGAAAGATATTCCTCTTATCTCTTTGTCAATGATGTTAAACAAGCTCCAGTCAGCCTACCCTGTCCCAGCCCACCTATGTCAGGGAGGAGTGGGAGATGACTTCCTGAACACAGAGCCCTTTCCTAAAGATTTCCTCTGAACTAAACTTCCAATTAACAAAGAGGAGGGGAGCTGTGAGACCGACCCAAACCCCTAGTCAAGGCAAATTCCCTGATGACTGCTGAAACGAAACAGGTTGGAAGTGAGCATGCATTTTGTTTTTCAAAAAATTCTCCTTTCTCCTGTGCAGTCTGTCAGAACTCCAAAGCAAGAAAGAGCCCCTCAAGAGAACAAAGGGAGCTTTGAAAATCTTTCTCCCCCCACCCCCTTTCAAATGCTTATCTGAAAGGACATCTTTTTCCCCTTAGTTGCTGCAATCATAAAAGCACAGGTGATAAACTGCCTCTTCGTAATCATCAATTGTGAGGTGAGTTGCTTTTTTTTTAAAGCAGGAGTCGCAGCAGCAGCAGCAGCAGGAGAGAAGATCCAGTCTAGGCCCAGCCCTCTTGTCAGGAAGGGAAAAAGGGTGAGGGGGGCAGAGAAGGATGAGGAGGGATAGAAAAGAGAGCACAAGCAAGTGAGCAAACGAGAGAGAATGAACTTTGTTTAGTGGCAACTTTTATCTCTGGGTCTTGCGGCTGTGGAAATGTCAAGTCAACTCCTGATAGCATCTTCTTTGACAGCTGCAGCCGCTGGGCTCTAGATGAGAGGGTATTGGTTTTAAGTCTGCTGAACCCCAGGGGACAGAGGAGTGGGAATGATGGGAGGAGGGATCACAGGTGCATCTGAGGCATCTTGACTCTCTGAAAGTCAGAGAAGAGTTCTTGGTAGGCTTGCCTGGGTCCCTAGTGAGGGGAAGATCCATGGGAATTAGAGTGGATACCTTCAGGAGGCAGTGGATGGAAGGGACCCTGAGAGGTCATCTCACCTGTTCATTCACTTGCCTTCACATGGGAGGACTCCCAAAATATCCTAGGAGATTAGAGATTATCTTACTTGGTTTTCAAACTCTTCAGATGAAGAGATTCCAGAATACCCCTTGGGACAAAATTAAAGCAGCTACAGTGGATAGAGAACTAGACTAAAAGTTGTGACAGATTTGTATTCAAATTCTGCCTCACACTAGCTGCATGATCCCAGACTTAGCCGCTGAGCCAAATTTTCCTCATCTGCAAAATGAGTATAACTGCATCTACCTTACAGAGTTATTGTAAGAATCAAATGAGATAATCTGCATAGAACATGCTTTGAAAACCTTAAGAAGGTCTATATAGATATTAGCTATAATAATAATTATTATTGAAGGGATGGGAAAGTGGGGTGGAGAAGGAGATGTTGCTTTCTTGTTCAGAGTATGAGTCTAGATCCGTGGTGCTTTAAATCACCCACTCAGCATGTTCACTACCTCTGTCTGCCTCGGTTTCCTCTTGAGTAAGATGGAGACAATAATAGCACCTACCTTTCAGAGTTGTTGTGAGGGTGAAAATGAGATAATATTTGTAAGGCAGACACTTTATCACTTTCCACCTGGCTGCTTATTTGGACTTCTCCCTGTTTTTAGAAATTCATCTTTCTGTAAGATCAAGTCAGCTCTGAAGCTCACAGCTTCTCAGCAGCCCCTGCACCTGGGGTCTAGCCCATCCATTGATTGGAAAAGGCAGACTTTGGAGAGCTCCTCAAAGATCCTTTAAGGAGGAAGCCCAGGCAGACGCATCATCTTTTGCCACCAAGCTGCAGAATTCCATCATGCACGTGTGCCAGGTACCGTCCCTCCTCTCTCCCCTAGGTTGGCTTCTTTTTCTGGGTTTTCTTCCCCTCTCAGACTGTAAGCTTCTTGAGGACAGAATCTATCTTTTTTTTTTTTTGTATTCCTAGCTCTTAGCAGTGTGCCTGGCAGATGGTAGGCACTTAACATGTACGTATTTTGACTGACTGACATTTGAAAATAGGGACATTATTCAAATCTCTCATTACCTGCAGTTTTCCAAAGATCACTGAAAGCAGCTCAGGAATCATATCACCCATTTCCTTCAGCGCTCGGGGATAGAGTTGACTGGATACCTCGAAATCCTTGATCCGGACTCAAAAAGCCGGTTATAGAATTTAGAGGTTGAAGAGAATTCAGAGATCACCTAGTTTAATCTCTTCATTTTATAGGAGGGGGAATTGAGGCCCAGAGAGGGAAAGCAACTTTCCCAAAGTCATACAGTCTTGAGATGAACTGGGATATGAACCTCTGTCTTCACACTCCTCATTTCCTGTCATCCTCTTCTCTGGCCCTCACTCATTAACAGCAAAGCCTTGAGTCTGACCTGCCTTTCTCCTTCTCATGCTAGTAGGGACACTCAGCCATCCTCTTTCCCCTGCACCTGGTTCAGGATGAGGAAATTCCCAGCTCTGTCTACTCTAGGCTCAGGTGCATGCAAGACACTCATTCCTTTACAGGATGGTGTTAATTGCTTCACAATGCACCTGTGTTCTGAAAGCCCTTCCTTCTCACTACTATTAACTAATTGCACTGTAGCAGACTCTTAAGACCCACATTTACATTGGAATATCAATAGCTCCAGTCTCACTAGTTTCCAGGACCTGGGCTACATGCATGATGCCTGGCACGTAGCAGGTATTTAATACTTGCTTGGTGATTGATAGACTGGTTTATCAAGCTTTCGTAGCCCTTCTTTTAGGAAAAGACCGATATTTTCTCATACTCCCAGGCAGCCTCATTAGATGTCAGGAATTTAGAATCCTGCACTCACAGTAATATCAGGGCAGAAAGAGACTTGAGAAGTCATCCAGTCCACCCCTTCATTTGACAAATACAGTAAGGGAGGCACAGACAAGGGAAACAATGAACCCAAGATCACTCAGCAAAGACAGGATGAGCAACAACGATAGCTTATATTTACGTAGTTACAACATGCTTTGCACTTACCAGGTAGAAGGACTGTTTATATTATGCAGCCTTGTCAAACTCTGATTTAAAAGGGGGTCATTAAACCATATATAAAGATCCCTACAGTCCTGACATTGACTTAGGAAAACACATATTAACATTATCTATGTTCTATTGCATTTTAATGTGTTTAGTTAAATATTTCCCAATTACATTTCAATCTGGTTCTGGCCACACTTGGGAGTGTTGTCCATGGAGGCATATTTGACACCTCTGATGCAGTGGATAGAATGTTGGACTTGTAGCCTGTAAGATCTGAATTAAAAAAAAATTCCCTGCTTTTTGGAGGGCAGTTGGGGTTAAGTGACTTGCCCAAGGTCACACAGCTAGCTTTTTGGGTTAAGTGTCTGAGGACATATTTGAACTCAGGAACTCCTGACTCCAGGGCTGGTGCTCTATTCACTGTGCCACCTAGCTGCCCCCTGGAAGATCAGAATGTTTTAAAATTTTAACTTTTGGGTTACATTTAAGTTCCAAACTAGCTCCCTCTCCCCCTCGCCCCCCTGCCCCACTAGAGAAGGTCAGCATTTGTAAAACCATACTACGCATACTTCTTTTTCTTTTTCTCTGGAGGTGAAGGAAACTTCATAGGTCTATTGTAGTTGATTTGAATATTTACAATTTTCATAATAACTTAGCCATTCACAGTTGTTCTTTGAATAATATTGCTGTTACTGTATACAACATTCTCTTGGTTCTGCTCATTTCACTCTTCATTATTTCATGCAAGTCTTTTCATGGTTTTCTAAAGCCAACCTGCTCACCATTTCTTACAGCACAGTAGCATTGCTTCACAGTCATATACCAAAACTTGTTTAACCATTCCCTAGTTGATAGGCATTCCCTCAATTTCCAGTTCTTTACCCTCACAAAGAGAACTGTTATAAATATTTTAGAATATGTATGTTCTTTTCCTTTTTTGCTGATCACCTTGGAAAACAAACCTATTTGTGGTATTGCTAGGTCAAAAGATATACAGTTTTATAACTTTGGATAACTACTTGGATAACTGCTAGCTGTGTGACTCTGGGAGAGTTACTTGATGTCTCCCAGCCTCAGTTTCCCCAGTTTAAAAATGGGAATAATTGTAGCATCTACTTCATAGGGCTGTTGTGAGGATCAAATGAGTTAATGAATGTAATGTGCTTTACAAGCCATACAGTGTTATATATAACTACTATTATTTTTTCATCTCATCTGCTCTCTGAACTCCAAGGCCAGTGTTCTCTCTCCATCATAGCAGCTGCCTCTATTGTGTTGTAATGGCTGATGCTTCCTGGATTCTTCATCACCATTATTCCCTCCTCCTATCTATTTGTAACACTCTATCCTTTCCAACTCGCCTGTCATATCCATTATCTCATTTGTTCCTCAAAACAACCCTGTGAGGTTGGTAGGGCAGGTATTATTATCCCCATTTAACAGATGGTCACTATCATTGCCATACATATTAATTAAGTGTCTTTCTCTGCCTGTGGTGATGTATGTGTATAAGAACTGGTTATAAAGCAAGATAAACATCCCTAGTGATGGCCCTTTAGGGCTCCCTATTATAGAGGTGACATGCTCACATAGAGACAATAATGACAATAATAACCAATAATGCTCAAAATCATAAGAGAACAGGATGAGGTAGAAACCATGCCCATTGCCATGCCTGCCACTGGAGTTGTACCAAGGATGCTTCCAGTGAGCCTTCAGAAAGGACGAGCTTATCTCCTAATCAACAAACCACTTCTATTCAACTACCAAATGCAGCTATTTTATACACCTCTGCAATAATCTGTAAGAGATTAAATATAAATGACCAATAGCAAGATGGCACCTTTTCCTAAGGTCATTCCTATCTTCCATTGAAAGAGATGAGAAGAAGAAGAAGATAATGACAGCAAGAACAGACATTTCATTAGTAGTAATAATAACTCACGTTTACACGGCATACAGAAGCTTGCGATCCTGTGCCATGCTTGAATGAACAATAAATCTGCATAAAGTTTCTGTGAGTTCCCCTTTTCTCTTATCATGCTCAGGCTGCTTTTCTCTTGGACTAGACCAACAAGCCCACAGCTGGTAGGGAAGGCTAAGAAGGGAGACAATAAAGCAGCCTATGAAACCTTCCAAGAGTGGAAACAACCTTGGACTTGGGGTTAGAAGACCTGGGTTTGAATCATGGCTCTGTAGAATCCCTCAATTTCCCAGATCTCAGTTTCCACACCCTGTGTCTGTCTCTCTATTCTGCATCAGTCCTGTACCACCAACTGCATGCCAGATAGTAGCACCTGATGGCTTATCGGTACTTCAGATCTCAACATCTAAACAAGACTCATCATGGTTTCCACTAAGCTTTTTCCTTCTATATATTTCCCTACATCTATGACTATGACCCAATTTTCCAGTTACTCAGGGTCAAAGTCTTGGAGTCATCTTTGACCCTTACTTCTCCCTCGTCCACCACATCCAATCAATTGTTGAGAACTACTAATCCTACACCAGTAACAGCTTTGTATCTATCCATTTTCTCCATTTAACATGTTCACCATCCAATTATCAGTTCTTGTTACTGCTCATCTGAACTATTATAATTCATATCCCATAATTAGCCTCCTTGACTTTAGGCTTTTCCTTGTCCAGTCCTTCCACATAGTTGATATGGTAACATTTCTAAGGCTTAGGTCATGTCATTCCCTCTTAAAAACATTTAGTGATTCCTGTTACTCTATAGTGTAAAATACAAACTCCTAAACCCTGGTATTCAGGGATCTTTTCGATTTGATTTTAATCTGCCTTTCCAGACTTATTTTATATTACTCTCATTCCTGTACTCCATGTTTGAGCTAAAATGGCCTACTCACTAAATCCTGAACTTAACATTCCATCACCTGCCTCAGTGGACCCTGAGAAGCCTCTTGCTATGTCTGGAATTACCCCCTGACTTTCAAAATCTTTTTTTTGGGGGGGAGGGCAGTTGGGGTTAAGTGACTTGCCTAAGGTCACACAGCTAGTAAGTGTGTCAAGTATCTGAGGCTAGATTTTAACTCAGGTCCTCCTGACTCCATGGCTGGTGCTGTATTCACTGCACCACCTAGCTGCCCCCCAATCTTTTAACTTCTTTCAGGATTGTACCTAAGTACCAAATCTTTTATGAAATCCTCCTTAATCCCTCCCTACCTACAAGTGCTTTCTCCTTCTTTGATTTGCCCCATATCCTATTTATCTACATGGAGGTTCCCTCACTAGTGGGTTCCTGAAGGCAGGGAGCATATCTTTTCTTATCCTCAGTACCTAGCACAGTGCTTTGGACCTGGTAGGCACTTAATAAAAGCTTGTTGAATCTAATTGAATTTGTGAAATGATCTCTAAGGTACCTTCCATCTCTAAACTCTATGATCCTATAAATAATAATAAGACCAGAAGTAAGATAAAGAGCTTTATAGATTGGTCTCACTCCAGCCTTCAGAGTTAGAGCAATTAAGTCAATATTCTGCGCCTTGAGGTGGGTTGTTACCTAGAATAGGGCACTGAGGAAAGTTAAATAACTTTCTGGTGCCTACTTAGGTATAAAGACCAGGCAGTGTGTGTGTGTGTGTGTGTGTGTATGTGTGTTGGGGGTGTGTGTGGAGTGTGGAGTGGAGAGAGGGTTGAGGGAAAAATCCCCACAAACTTTTTTACCTACAGTTTGAAGAGTAAGATTTAGAACATGTATGATTTTTTGCTTCAAGTTCCCTGTCAATAGGTTATCCGTGGGTATGGGGTCAAGGAGAAGTGAGTGAGCTCAATGTGGAAATGTCTAAGGTATTCCAATGCAGATTCCTTAGGTCTGGGAATAGACTTATCTCACTTGGCCCCAAAAGGAGAGAATTCAGATCAACAGGTTATAGGGAAATAGGTTTTGGCTCAATATAAGAAAAACTTTCCAAGAATTGCATTCCAAAGGAATGGACTCTCCTTATAAGTAAGGATTTCCTTATCATTTAAGGTTGTTGATGGCTAGGAGAGAGCTTTCTGGGAATGCTGTAGTTGGGGTGCATTCTTCTCAGAGGATGGATCAGGCCAGCTTTTAGGTTCATTCCATCTCTGAGATTACATGATTCTGTGAACTGTGGCTAAGCTGAGGCTGGAGAGGTAGGGAAAACCTCACCTCAACTGTATTCCCTTTCTGCAGCTCTTCAGGATCGTGGATGTACCAGCCGCATACAGTACTTTGGCTTCTTTTCCCCCAGTCACCGGTTATGTTGTGGAACTCAGCCAGCCCCCCTGCGCCCTCTGGAGGCCTTTTAAAATATTTCCAGCCCCTGGTTGCTTCCTTTGCAGTTTCTCTTGGTGACCTCCCTCCACCCAAAGTACTGAAGCACTCCCCGTGATATTTGGGTACTGTCATCCTCAAAACTCCAGGCCATGTGGGGAGTAGGGATGAATGTCTGTTTCCTAGCTAGTGGGGATGCTAAGACTGGGGAAATTCAAGCTGGGAGTACTGAGATACAGTGGACTTACTAAGTTTGGCATTTATATGGTGAGACCCAGAGTGTGTTGGGGCACAGGAGAAGAGATCTGACTAAGCTGGTGAATCAGCCCATGTCAGAAACAGAGTTGGTCAAAGCTCTCCTACTGATCAGTAGTGAGATCTGTTCTTGAGTATAATTCCAGTCTGGGGGAAATAGGGAGACCCTGTCTTCAAAACAACAATAAGCGAAAACGTTCAGATCATGACCCAGGAAGACAAATGCTCCCAAGAATGATCATTTAGTGAGGAGAAGAAAGGAAGAATCAAACTTTGCAAACCAGACACAGTGAAAGTCCCTGGCAAATCATCCTATCATTCTGGACTCTGGGCTCTGAATGTTAGACAGGGATTGGTAAAAGCTTCCCAGCACACAGTGATTTTTCCTTATATTCCCTGTGCTACTCTGACTTCCTCTGTTTCTTCGGGTTTCCCCAACTCTCTCTCTCTCTCTCTCTCTCTCTCTCTCTCTCTCTCTCTCTCTCTCTCTCTCTCTCTCTCTCTCTCTTTCTCTCTTTCTCTCTCTCTTTCTCTCTCTTCCCCCCCCCCCACCTCGGGAATTTCCAGTCACTGCAGTTAACAGTCAGACCAATCATCCCAGGAGTTCCATAAACCTTCATACCCTTCCCTGAAGACTAGGGAGTGAACTAATGGGGAGGCCATGTGCCTATGCTAGTGACAAGGGAGAGAGACAAAAGTAACTCACTGAGCATGGCCACTGAACTGCATCTGTTTGTGCTGGGGGAGAAAGACAATGCACTGGAGGAAGGTAGGGAGATGGGCAGAGAAAGATCCATGGATGGAGAGTACTGGACAGCCCCTAAATTTCACTGAAACATCCCAGTGGGTTTACTCCCCTCTAGATGTTTTCCTGGCTTTGAGATTAACTATCATTCTTTTATCCAAATGGCTCAAGCCGCTGTTTCAAAAGTAACAGCCACTCATTTGCATGGTATTTGCATCTCATTTGAATAAAACTCATTTAATGTCCCCAAATCACTGAGATGTCTCGTAAGCCTCCGTTTTTTCCTTTCCTCAGTACTACCCTCTCTCTCTCTCTCTCTCTCTCTCTCTCTGTCTCTCTCTCTGTCTCTGTCTCTCTCTCTCTCTGTCTCTGTCTCTGTCTCTCTCTGTCTCTGTCTCTCTCTCTCTCTCTGATTCTGTCTCTGTCCTCTGTCTGTCTCTGTCTCTGTCTCCTCTCTCTGACTCTGTCTGTCTGTCTGTCTCTCTGTCTTTGTCTCTGTCTCTCTCTGTCTCTCCATCTCTGTCTCTCCCAGCTCTCACCCTTATCCTATCTCACCTCACTCTGGGCTGGTCTAGTTGGATATAAGCCCCCTGCAAATGAACCTCTGACTGGGCTCTACTTCCTTGGGTGGGGTCTATACCACATATGGTCTCAGGAGTCCTTTATTTGGCTCTAGTAAGTAGATAACCCATTCTTCAGGAGGAATGAATCCCTAGGAGTGGGCAGGAGGCAATTTCATTGTCTCAGAAATATAAGATCTCTCCCTCTTCTTGATCTTAAGCTCCCAAGGTCCTCTGTTTGAAAGAATCCTTCCTAAGTCTCCCTGACTGTGAGGGACAGGGTGGGGTCTGCCTACAGCTAAACAGCTAGCAGGAACAAGAGTGAAGGAGCTGTGTACATTAGCTGCCAAGTCGGTTTATGACACCCCCGGGGGGGAAAGGAAAACAATTAAAGAATTGATAGTTTTGCTTTATTTTGCGACCTGCAGGCATCCAGGGAGATCTGCTGGGGGGAAGAATTGTGTAGGCAATCCAGAGAGATTCTCTCTTCCTAGGAACTCTAATGTTAGAAATTGGGATAGAGATGAGCCTGGGAGGAAGGGAAGAAAACAAATCCCTTTGTTGTTCTATTTGGAACAGCACTCCTCCTGGTCTCTGCCCAACCTTACCCTAACTAGATTAGATTCCTAGCAGGAATACAGGTGAGGCTGGAAGCTGAAGCCCGGGGCTGCTGCTGCTGCTGCCCCTGCATCCACTCTGCTCCCCTCCCAAGACTTGGAGCTCTTTCTTGACCCTGCGAAATCATCCAATCCAGTCCTGATTCCCCTGACCTTATAGACTCATAGAATCACAAAGCTGAAAGAGACCTTAGAGGTCATCTGGTTGAAATCCCTCTTTTATAGATGAGGACACAGACCTGTCCAGAGCTGAAATAATTTCCCCAAGGTCATGCAGCTATTTTGGTAGCTAGGGGGCACAGTGGACAGATTGCCCCATCTGGAGTCACAAACACTCATCTTCCTGAATTCAAATCTGGCCTCAGACACTTAGTAGCTGTGTGACTCTAGAATGGTCACTGAACCTTGTTAGGCTCAGCTGCCTCATTTGCAAAATGAGCTGGAGAAGGAAATGGCAAAGCACGCCAGTATCTTTGTCAAGAAAACCCCAACTGGGGTCAAGAAGAGTTAGACAGTATCTGTGGATCTTCCACCTCCATGAAAGGTTGGGTTAGGGGTATCCTTTCATATTTCCTCATTTGAGTCATACTTGATCTTTGTAATTATGTTGCCCTCACTTTTATTTACAATTTTATTACCTTCACCTTCACCGCTGCAACTGCCACCACCACCACCATCACCATTAAGTCACTGAATTGGTAAGGAACTTTGTGGCTGTCAATCCAATTCTCTCCCTAGAGACAGCTGGTAGCACACTGGTTAGAGCACCAAGCCTAGAGTCAAGAAGACTTGAGTTTGAATAAGATGCTATTTGTAAAAGTACTTAGCACCTGGAACAAAGTAGGTGCTAAATAAATGATTGTTCCCTCTTATCACAACACTCTGCTTATCCATAGTGCCTTGAACATACAATATTCATTGTTTATGTACCAGGAAAATAAAGAGAGAGAGATGAGCTTTATAGTCACAGGCAGCTATGCTTCGCAACTAATTGTGTAACACTATATATAATAATCTATCAAGAGGTTGTGATTTTAATCAGCATTGTTTAGAAGATAAACTCTAAGGATTTGCCTTAGGATCAGGAAAGTTAACTCAAGTTACTGTCTTATGGTCAGCATAGCTAGTAAGAACCAGGGTTCAGATTTGAAACCAAGGTTTTCCAAATCTAGGAATCTACCCATTATTCTGCATTGCCTGACTAGAGCACTATGAAAATGTAAGCTATTCATATGCCTTTTCAAGAGAAACAATAAGTCTTAACAACCTCCCTCACACCGGTTATCAGAGTGCCTTACGTGTAATTGTTACCCAGTAAATACTAGTTGGCTGATTAATTGGTTGATTTGACTGATTGAGGCCAGCTTCTTTCCTGGTGCTATTCATCTAGCCAAGGAAACACTACAATAGCTCCCTAATTGGTGTCCTTACCTTCAGTCCATCCTCCACACAATTGCCAAAGTGATTCTCCTAAAGTGTAGGTATTACCATGTTAGTTACCTAGTCAGTTAACTACAGTGGTTCTCTATTGCCTTTGGAATCAGAGGCAATAGAGAAAAGGCTTCTGTTTGGCATGTAAGCCCTTCCCAGCCTGGGCTCGTCTTACCTTTCCAGTCTAATTACACATCAGTCTCCTTCCCAAGCTCTATTATCTAGCCAAGTTGGCCTTCTTTGCTCACCTGTGACAATCCATCTTCTTGCCTTTCCTTTGGCAGTCCCTCCATGCTTGGAATGCACTTCCTCCTCTCCTCTTCCTGTTTCAACTCCAGCTTTCCTTCAAGGCTCAGTTCAAGTACTGCCTTCTATGAGAAACCTCTCCTGATCCCCCAGGTTGCTATTGCTTTTCTCCATACAAATTACCTTGTATCCATTTTGTATATATTCTGTATATATGTACACATGTGTACACACACATGCATAGTATGTACTTGGATATCTATGCATGCATATAGATACATGGGTATACACATGTACACACATGTATATACGTGTGTGTATATATATATATATATATATATATATACATATTTTTTTTTATATACACATGAGTGTTTGCCTCAATAGAATGTAAGCTCCCTGAGCACAGGGACATTTTCACTTTTGGCTAGTGCCTAGAATGGTACTCAGTGCATCGTGGGTGCCAATTCATTGGCCGATTGATACTTCATGTCTATGACTACTGAGAGAGACACATCCCACATTGCTGACTTTTCTATACCCTGTCTTTTTTTTAGGGGGGGCACCAGATTTAGGTAGACTGAACGTTGATGAACAGAGAGGGGGCTGGATTTAATCTTGGGGCTGAGAATGGAGTGGGAGTGAAGCGGCAGCTTTCCATCGGTGCCCTGTGTTTCCCTGGCACTGGGTGTGAGCAAGCCCCCTCCTCACCTGCTGAGCAAGCCTGCATGGCTGTCAGGCACTGCTCATTATGTGAGTATAATGGGAGCCGAGTGACACCGAATATCTGTTCTCTCTCCGCTATTACACTTGTCTCTCTCTCTCTTCCTCTCACAGGTGAACTAAGGGGTCTGATTGCCTGTGTGTCGGATCTCTCCATAACAACCAGGCAAACGAGACAATCCTGCTGCTCAGATCTGCTTGGCACCTGCCTCCCAGGAAACCTTGGAAACAGGGCTCCACCCTTCCCTGGCAGCATCTAGGAGGGAGCTTCCAATGTGGGAAGGCTCCCTGCCTGTCTTTGGGATCCCTCTTTTCCTCTCCTGCAGAGAGTCGGTTTCTATTGAATATAGCCAATTCATTAGGAAGAGTCCCAGACTTAGAGTCAGGAAAACCTGGGTTTGAATTATGATTCAGGCACATACTAGTTAGATGACTCTGGGCAAGTTGCATAAACCTTTCTGAGAATCCATTTCCTCATCTATAAAATGGGAGTAATAAGAAAAGAGTTATTGTGAGGTTGAAAAACTGTTTCTTTCTTCCTCCCTTTTTCTAGAAGGGTAATTGTATATCTAAGGAGAGGAGTTCTAGATAGAAGGTTGACTGAGAAGCAGAAAAATCAAAGGATTAAATCTAACTCTTCAGTTTGGTGGCTCAAATGCCACCTTTTTCATGTAGACCTCCATGAAACCCCCAGTTGTTAATGAATACTTTCTCCTGGGAGAAAAAAAATAATTTCACTTTCTTTGTACTAATAATTTTCTTAACAAAAACAGTCCTGATATCTTTTGTCTTTACATGACCTATAGTTCCCAATGTATCCAGAGAACTATCTCTTATAACAAAGATTTTAAAAAGAAGGGAAATAAAGTTAAACAAAATTAACCAACATGTAGTACAAGCCTACAATGATGGATAGTGTTGAACACCCATAGTTCCACACCTATGCAAAGGAGGGGAATGCCTTCTCATAGTCCTTTGGCACCACCCTCAGTTATTATAATCTCACAGCATTTAATCAATCAACAGACCTTTATTCTAAGCACCTACTATATGCTGGGGCTGGGCTAAAGCACTAGGGATAAAAAGAAAGGAAAACAAAACAGTCTCTGCTCTCAAGGAGCTCACAGTCGAATGGGGGAGACAACAGGCAGACAAAATATTTTGCTATTATTGTTCTTTTCATTTATGTAGTTGTGGTCACTGTGTATATTGTTTTCTTGATTCTGCTTTATTTCACTTTGTATCAGTTTGTAAGGGAGGGATCCTGTGAGACAGAGGCAAAGAGGGAGTGCATTCTGGGCATGGGGTACTGCCAGTGCAAAGGCACAGAGATGGGAGAGAGCCTGTTGTGTGTGAGGGGCAGAGAAAAGGTCAGGAAGGGAAATAATGCCTACTAAGGCAGGAAAAACAGTTGCAGTATTTGACATTATTGGCTCTTTTCACTTGGATTTTCTCTCCTCTTTGGATTTTTGTGACCCAACTCTCCTGATCCTTCTCCTACCTGTCTGACCACTCCCACTAAAAACTAGAAAGGTAGTTTAGATTATGTCCTAGAGATAGATAATAGGAAGCCACTGAAATTGATTGAGGGGACTTGAATAATCAGATTTTTGCTTAAGGAAAATTACTCCGGTAGCAGTTTGAAAGGTGGTTAGAGTAGTGAGGGATGTGGGTCAGGGTGACTAATTAGAAAGTGGTTTCAATAATCTAGGTGAGGGGTGATGAAAGTTTTGGGCAGTTCTGTGAGTAGAGAGAAGCGGCTGGATATGAGAGACTGTTTAGAGGTAGAGATGGCAATATTTGGCAGTGGATGTTGGAAAATTATGGTATATATGAGGTGAGGGAGAGTGAGAATGGAAATTGGAGGCAAATCCCAAGATGGCAAGTCCATAATGATCTCAGAGAGAACAAAGGCATTCGTTCAGCAAACATTTATTAAGTGCTTCCTATGGCAAGCGCCTTGTGCTGGGCACCGAGGAAGAAATATACTTGAGTTATAGAACACATAATTTACCTTGAGATAACCCCAGTGTAGCCATTAGTAGCTAGCACAAGATTCTGAAATTTTCTTTGATTCAGCCTGCATCTGGCCTGGCTACCGCATGACCCTACCCTCATGTTTTGGGAGCAGGAATGGTGAGAGGCTCTTCAGGCTCTGCCTCCCATTTACCTGCTAGTTCCTTGTAACTACCACCTTCAGCAGCCAGTGCTTCCAGCCGCCATGACTTACACATCTGCAAGCCTTCAAATAGATTGATTGCCTCATGGCTCAGATTTCCACCCTGAGAAAATGTACTTGATTACAGGACTGTAGGCTTGTATGTAGTCAATTGAACAATTAAATTCAGAAGTCACACTCACTTATGGTTCCCTTCGGTCATAAGGGAAGGGTCATCCCTTTGCAGGGATCTATTCAGTTTGACCCCCCGAAGGCAGAACTAGGATCAATGGGGTTGAAGTTGCAAAGAGGCAAATTTGATTTCAAAGAAAAAAACCAAATACAAAAACCAAACAAGCCTTCTGAACAATTAGAATCATCCCAAAGTGAAATCTTTTTGGACACCTAAGTGGCGCCATAGTGCACAGAGTGCTGGACCTGGAATCAGGAAGACTCATTTTCCCAGGTTTGATTATAGCCTCAGACACTAGTTGTGTGACCCTGTGCAAGTCACTTAACCCTGTTTGCCTCAGTTTCCTCATCTATAAAATGAGCTGGAGAAGGAAATGGCAAAGCCCCACAGTATCTTTCCCAAGAAAACCCCAAATGGGGTCATGAAGGGTTGGACCCAACTGAAAAATGACAAAGTAGAACAAGCCACTTGGCAGGTAGGAGGTTCTCTTTTATAAGAAGTCAAAGAGCCTCGGTGACCACTTTCTTCTAATGGGAGATTTCTTCAGAGTACACTTTGATGGCCACTGCCTGCTAGGAGCTAGATGGTCCCTTCTAACTACAACATTCTGTATTCCTGTGACTTTAGAGCAGGGGCTCTTAACCAAGGGTCTATGAACATGGTTTGAAAAAAAAGTATTTTGATAACTACATTTTCAATAGAATTGGTTTTCTTTGTAATCTCAGGCATTCTGTTCTTTGCATTTATAAACATTTTGAGGGCCAGCTAGGTGGCAGTGAATGGAGCACCGGCCTTGATCCTGAGTTCAAATTTGGCCTCAGACACTTGACACACTTACTAGCTGTGTGACCTTGGGCAAGTCACTCAACCCCAATTACCTTGCCTTCCTCCCTCTCCCCCCCAAAAAATGTAAAACAAAATTTTTTAAAAGAATCTATAGATTTTGCCAGATTGCCAAAGGAATCTGTGATAAAAAGAGTAAGAACCATTGGCTTCAAGGTATATTTCAAACCCATACTCCTCACTCCCATTTTACAGATGAAGAAACAGAGGAAGCTAAAGAGGGCAGATAACAAAACTGAGACCACACAGAGCCAGCATTAAAATGAAAGATAACCAATTCCCAGTACAATGGTTTTTCCAAAAGAACTGATAGACTATTTTCACTTTATTATTTTTCATGTTTTTTTCTTTTGGTCTGTTTCTTCTTTTGCCATATGGCTAATGTGGAAATATGTTTTAAGTGATTGCACATATATTACCTGTATCAAAGTCCTTTCTATCTTAGGACTGAGGGAGGGAGAAAATTTGGGACTCAAAGTTTTTTTTAAATAATAAATGTTAAAAAATTGTATTTATGTGTAATTGGAAAAAATGAAATAATATTTAAAAAATTCTTTCTAAGGTAAGAAATAGAATACAGTAAAGAATATGGTAAAGGAACCATCAGAGTCAAATGGGATTATTAGAGAAATACTTCGTGGAGGAGGTGAAGGATGAGAGTCTATTCTGATAGAGAGAAAGAGCAAGATCAAGGCAGACATGGTCGGTCAGTGCCTAGGGTGGGTTGACTTCAGGTTGAACCTGGACACTGGATGCTGAAAGGTCAGGGGACCAAGCAGGAGAGTCCCCCTCTCTTACTTGATTCCTCCCCTTGACTTCCAGCAGAGAACTCAAAGAATGGGAGATGACCCTACTTGTGCTATGCCCCCATCCCAAGCATGGGCAGGGGTAAAGTGAGTGAACTCATCTGGGGAGGAGAGAATGAAGTCATGACTATGAACATGCTTTGTCAAGCACTGTGCACATGTCCGTAGGATCATGGTCATGATTCTTGCAACGTATTCCTTCCTTTTACTCTCTTTGCCTTGGCCCTTATCCTCTGCCTCTTAGGTGATGAGACAGCTGTTAGCCTAGGAAGGTATCAGCTAGGAAGAGACTCAGAAGCTGGATGGGGACTAAGGGAAGATGCCTCCTTTTGTTCTCCTTGATCTCTTTAATTCTTTCTGCACATTCTACCAAAAACAGAAAACTTTTACTGGGGATGGGTATATGTGTGTGTGTGGGGGGGGGGGAATGTTGCGTTTGCAGACCAGGCCAATCTTTGGACATTTCCTGGGGCCAAAATAAGAAAAGAGGACTTTTGTACCCAGGTACCTCACAGGGTTTTCAGCTAATAGAATCTGCCCTTTTCTTCTCTTATGGCCCCTGGGTCATGGCTAAGATAGATAAAGAGGAAGAAGAGCAGGAGGAAGAAGAGGAGGTGATTTCATGGCTATTCTGTGGGGCCCACAGTTGCTCCCCACCCCGTGTGCAACACCATAAATCATCAAGTTGTATTGCTCAGCGATTGCCATGGAAACACGTTCAGGTTACCAGGGATGCAAGATTCAAACAAGAGTAAAAGATCAAATACTTCTGGCCACTAGAGGAATTCAGGATTAGGGAAAGAAGAGATTGCTTCTTCCCCCAGCCCCTTGCTCCCTAGCCCTCCTTATCCCCAAAAAAGAGAGCCTCTATTGTCCTTTATCACCCCATCACTAGAGACTAAGGTTTTCCACGATACCCCAGCCTCTTTCAAATATAGTCAGTACCCCTCTAAGTCACTTCTCCAAAGAGAGCCCTTTTGAGACTCTGCGTTAACCTGTATCCTTTTACCTGGCTTAGGATGGAGCTGTATCTCCATCCTAAGCCAGTTGCAAAATTATGGTAATTCTGAATTTAAAAGGAAAGTCAATGGTACCTGCTGAGGGCTGGTGCCCATCTTAGGAACTGAACAGAGTGGGTCAGCCAGTTGGGTTTATGTCCCTAGACACATTGGAGCATAGACTTGGAGCTGGAAGGCTCTCAGAGGCCATTGAATTCAGCCCCCTGCCTTTCACAGAGGAACAGTCTGAACTGCAGAGATGATGAGTGACTTGGATAAGGCCACAGAGATAGAAGGAGCAAAACCAGGCTCAAATTTCAATCCTCTGACTCCATTTGTTTAATCATTTCAGGCATGTCCAACTCTTTGTGACCCCCATTTAGGGTTATCTTGGCAAAGATACTGGGGGGCTTTGCCATTTCCTTCTCCAGCTCATTTTACAGATGAGGAAACTGAGGCAAACAGGGTTCAGTGACTTGCCCAGGGTCACACAGCTATTAAGTGTCTGAGTCTGAATTTGAACTCAGGCCTTCCTGACTCTAGGCCCAGTGCTTTATCCGCAGCATTACCCAGTTGACTCCATATCCTGCACTTTCCCCACTGCACTCTTCTGCTTCCTAGTTTTAGCAAATTTTCTGTAACTCTGCCTCTTTCTCAGCAGCTCTAAAATCTATATAAATATATTCCTAATAACCAAGTAGTGTTTGTTTAAAATAAACTAACTCTCCAAACTGGCTGGGAAAAGGGCTAGTTAAGCAGAATTTAGAAGTTATAATGTAAAGGCCTTTTGACAGACCTGTGTGCCATGGCTGCGGAAGGGTGTAAATCTCAACCAGCGTGAAAGCCACCTGACTCATGGCTCCAGCTCATAGCCTTATTGAATGGAAGACCTGGACAGGACCCAAGAGTCTTTGGATAACAGATTCAGAATTGGGCTGGAACTTAGAAATTAAAGGAGGAAGAGGAGGAAGAGGAAGAGGAGGAGAGCTAGCTTTTATAGAGAACTTTTAGGTTTGCTTTATGAGTATTATGTCATTTTGTCCTGGGTGATAGGTGTGATTGTTGAACCCATTTTACAGATGAGAAAACTGAGGCAGATAGAATTAAGTGGTTTGTCCACGGTCACACAGCTAGTGTCTGAAACCAGATTTAATCTCAGTTCTTCCTGACTCAAGGTCTAGAGCATGATCCACTGAGTCACCTAGATACCTAGGATCATAGGATCCTACTTCCAGACCTGGAAGAGACCTTGGAAGACATCTAAGTGAACAGCCTGTGACTCACCCAGGGTCACACAGGTAGTAAATAAAAGAAGTGGAATTCGAACCCAATGCCTCTGACTTCATACCCATTTCTCTTTCCGCTATGTCAGATCACCTCCCTAATCATTTAGTCTGTTCCTCTCCTTTTTACAAATGGAAAAACAGGGGTCCAGAGAGGAGAATAGATTTGCCCAAGATCACAAAGTAAGTTCGTGGCAGAACCTAGATTAAAAGGAATGAAAACACAATCTCTTGATTCCGGATCTGGGCTTTTTTCGTGCTAAGTTAAGTCAAACAAACAAAGGCTAAATTGATTAGTAGATGACTCTGATATCTTCACATCTGGAAGAATCTAGGCTTTCTCCAGGTGAGTACTCCCAGTGTAGGAACTCCTTCTACCAAAAGCTGCCTCTGACGCTGGAGGTGAGTCCTAGGCACATACTGTTTAAATGACTCACCTAGACTCACATAACTGGGAAGTTTTACAGGCAAGTCTGCCTGACTGAGGCCTACCGCCGGACCACAATACCTCCACAGAGTAATAGTAACTTGGAGTTACAAGGTACTTCCTGGTTCATAAACCATTTTTATATCTGTTCTTTCATTTATGCCTTATACCAATCCTATGCAGCAGGTAGTGCTGCCCCATTTTACTGGTGAAGAAACTGAGGGTCACAGAAATGTAGTGACTTGCCCGAGGTCACACAGAGAGGAAGGGGCCAAGGAGGACTCAAACCTGAGAACATGTCCAGGGCTTTTCCCACTATAGCCACTATATCACACAATATGTTCTCAAATTCTTACTGGTAGATTCTCTGCAAAGGAACTTCACCATCTCAGGCCGTCTGCCTCTAGCTAACATTTGCATTCCAAATTCTGTAGTAAGGCAGGTTTGTTATCAACACCCTTCTTCTTCCAGGCACCAGTGGCGATGCTCCCTGGAGGCTACAAGGGGCCATTCCTGGGTTACTGGGCCCATTCCAGACTGAGGGTGTAGAAGGGAAAGAGGTAAAGTCTTGCTCCTGGTGAGGACTGGGCCCCTTCTCTCCAGTCAGCCCAGGACTTAGCAGTGGTCAGGAGGGCTGAGCAGCTCTTAGCCCAGACTGTGGGTATAAGCAAATCCTTTCTTGTCTATCTGATCCAGCCAGCCGATCAATATGGATTCCTTCAGCAGTCCTGGGTTACAGCAGTCTGATTAGCTGTCCCTTTCATCTGGCCAGATTTTCCTTATCTGGTGCCATTGTTGGACCCAAGTACATCCATGCTTTGCAATATGACCTTCCCAGTGGGAGGGGTGAGGAGAGCGACAATGGGGCACCAGGACGGCAGCCAGCAATGATAGTTCCCATTATATGATGCCTTGAGGTTTGTAAAGAATTCTGCAGACTTTGTTATTGTTTTGATCCTCGCCTTCCTTCTGGAAAGAAGATGCTTTTTTAATTCCCATTTCACATATGAAGCAAACGAGATTCAGAGAGACTAACTGACTTGCCCAGGGGCATTCATTTAGTCAGTGTCAGAGGCAGGATTCCACTTTTGGTCTTCCCTAGAGGCAGCATGTTGTTGTTGTTCAGTCACTTCAGTCCTGTCTGACTCTTCAAGACCCCATCTGGGGCTTTCTTGGTAGAGATACTGGAGTGGTTTTTGCCATTTTCTTCTCCAGCTCATTTTACAGATGGGGAAACTGAGGCAAACAAGATTAAGTGGCTTGCTCAAGGTCACACAGCCAGTAAGTGTCTGAGTCTGGATTGGAACTCAGGTCTTCCTGACTCTAGGCCCATCACTGTCTTCCCTGCTCTATCTAGCTGCTCTTAGAGGCAACAAGGCACAAAGGCTAAATTAACGACTCTGGAAATGAAGGACTTGTGTTTGTTTATACGTTACCTCTGCTACCTGTGTTATCCAGAGCAACTCCCTTAACCTTCCTAGGCCCCCTATTTCTCATCTGTAAAATAAAAAGCTTGAATTAGATGACCCTTAAGGTGTTATCCAGCCATGGATTCTTTGGGGTACTCCTTCATCTTGCCTGGTAGCCCCTCTCCCTCTTCCTTATTACAAGATCACAAGTCATTTATGAAGTCTTTGTTGCTGTTGCAAGGTCAGCAGGGCAAGCAATAAAATGAATAAATGTATTTAAAGAGCACAGAGTCCAAGGCAGTAATAGAGGCCAGCTGGAATTGTTTACCTTGGGTACTTGCATATTTTAACACCCTCCAATCTCCCCAGTGTCTCTCTCCTTTTCCTTCTCTCCTGATGCTGCTTTAATGAGAGTTTATATTATCCTACGATGGTGTGTAAGTCTATTTACAACCCAAGTGTCTTTGGTGTGTGTGAGAGATGCTCCAGCCCCAGATTAGTTAAATTGGAAATAAATTGGTTGTTAAATAAAAACCCTCTCCGGAATGTGACAGTGATGAATGAGGGATTCTGCTGGGACAAGGGGAGGTGGTGCCCACATTGAAACAACAGGCTGGAGCTGTACCCAGGAGAAACTTGAGTGGGATGGGGGTCCCCTTCAGGCTCAAGTTTAAGGAGGGGGTCCCATGCTATGGTGGAGGGAGAGGCAAAGAAATGAGTAGGTTTAGGACCACTAGGCAAGAATTACAGAGAAGCAGCCCAGTAGGAGACAATGTAGTGTGGTGGGAAAAGCATCATTGTTGGAGTCAGAGGACCTGGGCCCTAAATAATTGAGATATATCTTCCAGCTCTAAATTCAGGATGCTAGTGCATGGTCAGACTCCAGTCTGGAATGAGAAAGCCTGGATTTGAATACCTCCCTGCTCCCGCTCCCCTACTCTCCGGCTTTAACCAATCTATACAGACCTCAGCTTCCTCATCTGTAAAATGGAGATATTACTATTGGCATTATTTGCCTCACAGGATTTTCCTGAGGCAAGGGTTCTATAAACTGGAAAGTGCTATATGAATATAAACTATCAATCAATTAATCAATGAGCATTTATTAATTGTCTGCCATGTTCCAGGAGCTCTGCATAGGGGTTACAAATACCTAAGTGAGATGATCCCTGCCCTTCAGGAGCAATGTCTTTTTAGGAATAGTATGCTTTATAGAGAAGTAAATAGAGCATATTTAAGCACACACACGTACACACACACAGAGTAATTTGGAGGAGTACAAACAACTGGAAGACTAAGGAGATGGAACTTGATGGAAGCCCTGAAGGGCCCTTGGAGTTCCAAGAGAAAGACATTGACACCTTGAAAATCAGTAAATGTCCTAAATTGGTTTTTGATTTGTTGTTTTCTCAATTCTAGGTTTAAGAAAGTAAGGAGAGAGGGGGCAGAGTCAAAATGGCAGCTTAGATGCAGGAGAACTCTGCGAGATCCCCCCATAACTACATCAAATACCTATAAAATATGATTCTAAACAAATTGTAGAGCTCCAGCACCCACAAAATGCCAGAGAAACAAAGCTCCCACTTAAGGCAGCCTGGCAGGTGGATGTGAAGGGCTCATTGCAGCTCACTGGGAGTTGAGCTCACCCTGGTCTGAAACTGGTTAGCCCCAGAGTGGCCAAGACAAGCCACAGCTGGAGCACTGGGGAGAGTGGATTACTGGCAGCTATGGCCGTTTCCAGAATTATCAACCCATAAGAGTCAAGGACAAAGGGAAAGGTCAGTGGAACTTGACTAAATTTGGGGGAAAGGAGTGGATCTGGCCATCTGCCCTCAGGGCAAGAAAGCAGCAGAAGTGGTGGTCCTGCAGCCATCTCCATGTGGCTGCTTCAGAGTTCCAGGCCTGCATATTGCAGGGGGGCCCAGCAATCATTCAGAGGCCAAGTGTTCTTGCCTTAAGCTTCCTGGATTAGGATTGTGGTCTTGGGTGGAGGTCCTGAGGTGTGTGACCAGTGAGCCAAAGCTGGTGGGGGCTGCAGAGACGGCAACCTCCTAATAGCTCCAGCAGCTGTGAAAACCCCAGCGATTTGGGACAAAGCTCTCCCCTCTGAAAGCAGAGTTCTACAGAGCCCCAAAGTCAAGTAAATGACTAGAAACATGAGCAGGCAAAGGAAGCAAAGTAAGCACAACAATCCAACTTTAGGTTCTTTTTTTGGGGACAAAAAGGATCAGAGCATGGAACAGGAGGAAGACAACACAGTCAGACCTCCTGCACCAAAAGCTTGCAAGAAAAATGT